>CM062808.1:918194132-918875911 GCA_031772625.1 Pinus tabuliformis
CTTTGGGGAGGTTAGTGAATGCTTTGGGAACAAGAAGAAGGGGAGATTAGTCATGCCTCATTTGAAGTCCTTCAAATGAAAAACTGCCTCAAACTCGTGATATGAATAGATATGACACTTGAAAAGAATGAAATGGGTCACAATCCATGATTCCGCAACTGCAAAACTACCTACCCGCCTACTCACCTAGCATTTTCTCTTGTTTTTGGTTTGGGTGCACTTGAACTAGCATACCCAGCTTTTCATTCTTTTCTTCTTGTTGTCCTCCTATCTACATCTACACGTATTTCATTCAGGGGCTCAGATTAAGCTGTTGAGCACCCTTGTTTCTCTACCTATCTACAAATCTGCCAAGATTAAGCTGTTTGGACAGATAATGATTCTCTATATTCTACAACAGGAAATTGAAACCTAGGGAGATCAAGATTAAGCTGTTTGGCATTCCCTTAACTGAAAACTCATCAAAAATGGATCATAGCAGTGGCACTTAGGCTATCACACTCTCATGGACACTTCTCTGGCCTCTGTAGCAAATATGGAACATTGCAGCATGCAAAGTATGACATATTTGGTATGTAAAAATGTCGATCATGAAAGATGAATACCTGTTGCAACAGGAGGCTAACAGATTCCACCTTATCTTGATTTGCTTGAGTTAGTATCGCAGCATATGATCTATCAGAGGCAAATGTATACAAAATGAAAGGATCGTAGAAATTTGGAGCGGCTAAAGATGGGGCGTTTACGATCATTTGTCTAATCAGATTGAATGTTTTATATTCTTCTTGGCCCCTTTTAAATATTGAATTCTTTTTAATCATTGCTTGTAAGGGAGATATGATTCTTGAAAAGTCTGGAACAAATCTCTTTACAAAATTAATCTGGCCAAGGAAGGATTGCATAGCTTTCTTGTTGTGAGGCAAGGGTATTTCAGAAATATCCTTGATTCTGTCAGGATCAATATGGATTCCAGATTTTGACACTATAAATCCAAGAATTTTTCCTTCACTTAATGCAAAAAAGGACTTTTTGGGATTAAGTGAAATTCCATACATTTGGCAACATTGGAAGATCTGTGTTTCAAATCTCTGATATGATTACCTTGATTCTTGGAATATACAGTTATATCATCCAAGTAGATTACTACTGATTTGTTTACTAATCCCTTAAATACGATGTCCATGGCCCTTTGAAATGTGGCACTAGCATTAATCAGACCAAAAGGCATCTTTTGATATGCATAAGTACCCCATTTGGTTCTAAATGTGGTCTTTAATTGATCATCAGGGTGGATCAATACTTGGTTGTAGCCAGAAAACCATCCAAAAAGGACATTAATTCTAATCCTGCAATTGCTTGTAATATTTGCTCCATGGGAGGCAAAGGAAAATTATCTTTTTGGCAGGCTTTTTTAATATTTTGAAAGTCAATACAAATTCTAATGTCTCCGTTTTTATTTCTAATGGGAACCATATTGGAAACCCATTTAGAATGTCGAACAAGAAAAATGATTTTGGCTTTCAATAATTTATTGAGCTCAGACTTAATTTATTTTCCAAATTAGGGTGGATTTTTCTCAGCTTTTGTTGGACAGGCTTTTCATCGTCTATCATTGGGATAGTATGTTGAATGATAAAAGTGTCGTAAGTCTTAAGTTCATCATAGTTCTAGGCAAAGACACTTTTGTATTGTTTCAAGAGATGAACGTATGCTAATCTTTCTTCAGGGGCTAGGCCAAGACGTAGATTGATATTCTGTGATTGGTATCAGTTCCTGGATTTACTAATTCATAGTTCAAAGTTGAACTTTGATGTTTTGAATTGGTAGATCTTTTGAATCAGTCTTTCAAATCATATAAGCCTTTCAATTTGACTACTGATTTTGGCATAGCATTATTAGTGCTATCTTGTTGCAACTATTTGTCATGTTGGTCTTCATCTATAATTTGATTATTGTAAGATCCCTCTGATGTGAGGAAGCTTACAATATCGGGATCATTGTTGAAAAATCTCCAATTGGTAATGTTATCAAGAATCAAGGGTCTAAAAATTAATTCAATTGAGAATCTATCCGGGCTATAGTCCTCTGAGGGAATGAGCTAGGAAGCTACGTTTGCCAAGAGGTCAGCACTAACATTTTGGATTTGGGAATTGATGAAATATTGAATGCTATAAAATGTTCAATCAGATCTTGTACTAAAGATTGATAGTGCTTTAAATGACCTGATAGAAAATGTATAGTATTTCATACCTGTCTAATTACAATTTCCAAATCTCCAAAAACTTGTAGATACTTGCTATCTAGTCTGATTGCTTTGTATAATCGTTGGATTAAAGCCTTGTATTCTGCAGTATTATTGGTGCAATCAAACTCGAGTCTACAAGTTAGCATAATTTTTTTTCCCTCTGGGCTAACTAATACGCATCCTGCTCCTGCTCCATCGTTAGACTTGAATCGTTAAAGAATAACTTCCAAAATAAAGATTTATTTACAGGACTATCTATGAAATTGACACATTTAGAACTATCTATTTGAGAAAAGTTTTCTAGCTGAGATAAAATAGAATGTTCTAAATAAGGTGCAGTATGAGCATTGAAATTTCTTAAGAAAGAGTCAACAGAATAGTTGCCAATTATATTGTTGTTGTATGCTACAGGTTCATTTTCTCCTTCCAATTCTGTTACTATGTATTTTCGATGCCTTCTCACTTAACCTTTATTTGATCTGGTTTCCCATTGTAAGGGAGCCACATATGCGACCAATCGGTTGCAAAATATCCATGAAGCTTTTTAGACCAATCCCTGTTAAGAATTAAGCCATAAAATTATGGAATGTCTGCAGCTAAAATGTCAATAACTTAACATACCTTTGGATTAGATGATAGCCTTATGGTAACCTGATTTAGTTCACTGATCACCTCAACCTACGACCGGTCCAGCTGAACTATGCGTACTGTAGATTTTTGAGGTTGAACGTTCAGCTTTGCACATATTGATTTAGGTAAGATATTGAATGAATCTCCTGAATCAACTAAACAATTATGCAAATTTTTGTTGAAAACTTCATAAGTAAGAAGAATGGAGTATGAGATCTTGACCTTCCTCCAATTAGAGAGATATCGTTTGGGTCAACTTTACTAGTCACAATATTTGGAGGTCTTCCCATCTCGTGAGAAGCTTACGAGATTACAACGGCAGGCAAAGGTGCAACTGGTATTGCGTGTAACTCTTTCAAAAGTAGCTTTTTTTTATGTTTTAACTTACTCAATTCATAAAAGCTAATGTTAGCCCTAGTCTTCTTCATGTCTTCTACTATATTATACTCCATCTCATTAGAAACAATTAATGTTTTAGATGGAGTTGGTGAATCTGTTTGGACTGGGCTTGTTTGAGTCGCTTTGGGTGATGTTTTCTTACCTGCGACTATATCCTTAGACATTGAGTTTGCGCTCTTTGGCTTAGGAGTAGGTTGAGGAGGATCGAGTTGATTTCTACTTCTGGTACTGACTAGTGATGCCTCTTAATCCTCTTCATCTGGAAGGATGAAATCCCACATTCCCTATACTTATACAACTTCTTCTTCATCAGTAGGCTCCTCGTTGGAAATTTCCTCTTCTTATTCTTCTGATTCAGCGTTTGTGATAGCATTGGGAGGCTTTGAATCAGTTGAAGGATTTCTTCTACAAGGCTTGTAAGATTTTTTAGAAAAAGTCTCTGCTACTTATTTCTTAATGTCAACCATTTCATTAGACATGGTTTTCAAAACTTTGTGCAATCCCTCTAAATCGAATGGGTCATTCGATTGTTTTTTCTTTGGATCTTCTTTAAAAGTAACCTTCTTAGATTTACGTTCATCAATGGCATTTTTCTTTTCTAAGGCTATGATATGTTTCTCTACCGCTATTGCTTCCTTCATATTGTCAACTAAAGTTCTTTTGTTAGCTCTATCAATGAAGATTTCTATGTTTGATGGTAGAGTAGATATGTACCATTCAATTTGAACTTCTTCGCTAGGCTTCGAGGTGGTAGGAATTTTGTTCAAAAGTTTATTGAAATGCGAGTTAAAATATTTGACAGGTTCCCTTGATTCAGCCCTAAGGTTAGACATGTTATTGATCAGTGTCGCAGTAGACCTATCATCACCGAACTTAGTCAAGAATTGTTCTTGGAAAATATCCCAACTAGTGATAGATCTGGATGGTAATGAGAAATACCATGATCCGACTGCTCCTTGCAAAGTGTAAGGAAAGAGCCAAACAACATCGTCTTCATTAGTAACACCATTGAGATTTATAGATAACATAAAGTTGTTTATGTGTTCTTCTGCTAGCATGCTTGCTTGAGGATTAAACTTAGGCAGCCATTTTTCAGGATGGGTTGGTAATTGACTCAAGGGTGCAGGCATTAAGACTGCCCCTGGGTTATTCGATGGAGTTTGGGCCATCGTTGAACTACTAATAGAGGAAAGCACAGAAGATAATCCTTGCGGTTGGGAAGATGAGGATATTGCAGTTCCAGATGATTGAGAAGGAGATGTTGAAGTTCCAGTGGTCTGGTGGATAATAATTTGAAGTGGAGGAGTGGATGGTTGAATTCACGGTGGAGAGGTTGAGATGGACGATGATGATGACAGAGTCTTGCTATCAGACCCTTTAGGTGATTTCCTTGCTCTTTTCCTTGTAGGTAGAGGTAATTCAGTTGGTTCGATACCAAACTTTTCACTCTGCGATCTGGTAAGGGGATGAGAAGGGTTATATTGCGAAGTCACACTACCTTGAGATTTTTCAGATTTTTGGGGAGCTATAGAAAATCATTGAAGTTTATGGATCAAAGATTTAGCTTTGGGAGGTTCAATAGTAGATTTCTTTTAAATATTCAGGTTTGTGGCAGTGGTTGTTGTTTTATCGACTTCTCGATCAAGATTTAAGGATTCTAAATGCGATGGAGAAGTCGGGGGAGATGGTGAGGGAAATTTACTCTCAAAATGGTATTTAGATTTATATTTACTTGTCATTCATAGTTCGAGGCCCTCCTTCTAGCGCCAAATATGTTGAAGCACTGAAAATTGGGTCTACAACAAGGGGGATACCCACCCGGTCCAAACCTTGGTTAGCAGCTCCTTTTCCATTTGGTATGGTGGGTCTGGCTGGGGATATGGGACCAGTTTCCAATCTATGTGTGTGTGTGTTGAGAATTGATATTTCCTTCCTAATAACTTCTAAGTAAAATGATTTTATTCTAAATCTAATTTAACAACATGCAATTGTATTCTAATGAATAGAAATATCTAATTCTAAAACTAACCTAGGATTTAATCTTTCAATTATGCGATTTAAAATAGTTTCTACAGCAATTGGTAATAAAGATCATTCAATTTCTATCAGAAAAGAATTCAATAAAAATGAACTGTTTCATATAAAAATTTAGTTGAACAGTTATGAAAACATATTGCATAATAAGTCACTCATATATTAAGCATAAATAAATGGCTATCACCATACAGAAGTGCCAAATGATAACTCAAGCTTTCAATCATTCATACATAAATAACTGAACATGAATATCACCTTAACAAATAAGCATAAATTGTTAAGAGATAAAAGTACCATTTATAATGAGTTCTACTCATGAGCTCTAGCAATAATGATTTATATATTCTTAATTCAACATCTACTAAGAGTACAAAAGTGCAATTTCAATAGCAGATATTAAACACAGATATCAATAAATCTTGTTCCATTCATTCAACAAAACCTCCTCGGAGGGTGCTAAAGTGCATTTTCTGAGGACAAGTTTTTGATAAATTTAAGGACCCTTCTCTAAATGCATGAGAAGGGTTTAAATACTGCTAGCTAAATCTAAAAATAGTTTATTACAAAAATATATGAGGCGGTTTAAATGACTGTCCTCACTTTAGGCAAAAAGAAAGAAAAACTAAAACTAAAACTGAATCTAAAAGTAAAACTAACAATTAACTATCTATGTATCTTATCTTTGTAGTCGCAAGCATCTAGCATTGGCTTGAGGAGAGTTAGCTGGCTGACCTCCGACTTTAACTGTCTTGTGAAAACGGAATCGACAAGTGCTGGCACCATATTCTCGGAAGAATTAGTGAGACATTTGAGAGTCATGCACTAACTGTGTGGTTTAACCAAGTATTGCCAATAAGAATCCCAGTTTAACTTGGTTAACCTTTTGATGGACTCTGCTTTTTCTTGAGCCTTTTGTCTCCAGCCTTTCTGTAGATGTTGTACATTTGGTAGAAATCCTGGAGTGGTCTTTGATATGAGATTTGCCCTCTATAAATTTTCATTAACACAGTCAATGACATTGTTTGCCACAGTGGGTGGTTCTTCTGCCACTTGTTCTGATTTCCTAATCTGTGCATCCCACTTATTAAAGAGAATTTCTTTGTGGGATTCATTGATCATGGGTGCGCTTGCCTTTTTCCCTTCCTCTGATTCCTACCAAACCAAATATTCAGTAACTCTTTTATCAATTAAATCGTAATCATGTCGCAAGTCCACAACTTGATTAGTAATTCTATCACTTATCTCGCAATAGGAGCTCCACTGTGATATCCCTCGGCACAATGTTTCTTGTTGCTGCAGGAGTTGATCATTTAAGGAAATGGATTATGTGACAAATTCTGTAAGCTTAGGATCGTCCTTATGCATCTCTTGCATAACCTGTAACTTTTTTTCTCTTTCGGCCAAACTATTCTGGCATCCTAGCTGCATTTGTTGAAAGTACTGCTATCATTTCTCTAGTTTTTTCTCTGCCTCGCTATTGATGCTGGCTTCATGTATCTATTGCTGCAAAATCTATATTTGATATTCTTTTTCTTTCAATAATTGTTGTACCTCAAATGCTTTATCAATGGTTGCAAATGCATATGCTCCTGCGATCTGAGATAATTTAGTGAGATTTTCAGTAGGGTCAGTAGGAGGATATTGCCAAAGGATTTCTAATTGCTTTGCATCAGAAGAGAGCATGCTTTCCAATTTCCTTTTCATTCTTTGTCGACCGCCTTATGCTGCAGACTATAAAATACATCGAGAGGAGGAATTTCCTCTACTTTGAGCATAATTTCAGAAGATGGGGTAATGGGAATATGTTCCATTTCTGGGACATTGCTGGTTGTTCCAGTGACTATATCATCCACTCTCTGCACAATACTCTCAGGTGTCTTTGTGTTCTGCCCCTCAATATTGATTAAGTCATTGAATGTCTCCCATTCTTTATCCAACTTGGTTCTAACTGGTGGTGGCTGGACGACGAGAGGGGGAAGATTTACTAGTGGAGTGGTCAAAACCTGTTGTTCTTGGCACTCTTTAGACTGAGTAGTATCCCTTACTGACACTTCGCTTTTATTATGATCACTCTCGGACCTCTTGGAGTGTTCTGGTGTAAGAACAAACATGCTAGTTCTGTAATTAATGCCTTAGATGACCCACGTGAGTCTGCAGTAGCTGTAACCTCCATTACTCTGGGATTTTCTTCCTCGAGTAGACTGTGCATGCCTTCCCAAGTAGTAACACCGGCATCTCTGTTACAGGTGGTGTCTGTGTACAAGGGCGTCATTTCTTTATCTTCAGAACTTTGAGCCTTATCTTTCTTTCCCATAATATTCCGAACACTGCTATGTATACCTCTTTGCTTTTCACTCCTGAAATTTGCAAATGAGGCAAGAGTAATGATAAGAAAAAGGTGATGGGAAAGCTTTAAATGCCAAAATCATATAAAATATATCACCTTATGTGAAATGGCTCTTCGATAAGATCAAAACCATATTTCATTAATGATTTCCAACTAATTCATTAAAATAACATTAACGTGCATAACTGGGCATCGGTTTGTGGAAAAAAAAATTCAAACAACGAGCCTTGCAGATCTGCGATAAGGCGATTTTGCGAATTGCTTCACAGTATCGCAGATCGCATTATGACAGATCGCAATATCGCAGATCCGTTACGTGTGGCAATCATCCATTATCATATGTTTTCTGTGAAATGCGATTTGCGAGACACACCATCGCATATCAGCGGTTTGAGGTATTTCACTTTAAGTGATACTTGAAACACATGAAAACTATGATGTGATGTGATCTCGCATCGCAATTTCACAATCTTAGGATTCGGTTTGTAGGAAAGCATCTATTACCTTTTTGCGATGCAATGCAACGTTTTTTATTGAGAAAATAGTTTTGTTCGAACTTATCATAAAACTTAAGTCTTTTTTAGATTTTTCGGGTATTCTCCTAAGTTTATGATAGTAAGATTTATTAAAAAAGGAAATACAAGTCCTAGTTTATTTTTCTAAATTTTTTGGATAAGGGTCCCCTCTTATTTAGTATTAGTGAGAAAACTAAATAAGAAGGGGGGTTGTTGCTGGCCACAACAAAACCCTTGTTAGATTCTTCTTAGATGTAAACTCATGCCTCCAGTAGAACATAATACTAGCATCCAAAATGTGTAGGCTCATTCCCTCTTTTAATGCCTCATTAAAACCACATTATCACACTACTTAAAATTTAAGATTGACATGTAAGGCACAACACCTAATTTTCTTATGACAACCGAATCTATGTGAGTGACTAGCAGAGGACTCAATTTTATCAAGCTGAAAATATAGTGTCCCACAACCCCATTAACACAACAATTTGAACATATATAACCTAAAAAAGGATATGTACCCTACTCCTTCAAAATTTGGCATATGACTTTTAAGAAACTAACACTTGTTTTTAACTATTAAATCCACTTACTATATAATACTCTATTTTGTTTGCACCCACCTAATATGTAAGAACACCTAAATTCTTTCAATACAACCAAGTTAAGAGCACTTGTTACCTGCTAACATCTCAGGTTATGCCTCCATAAACTTTAACAAAAAAATCATTACACAAAATCCATAACCTTAAAATTAGACTATTATTATTATTATTATTATTATTATTATTATAAACACCACATAATATGCAATAAATTTTTTCAAACCAAAAAAAAAAACATGTAAGATCTCATTAGTTTCTCAAATACAACTAAAATCTACTGTAAGTGAAAATAAAATGTTGTATCTATTTTTTTTCGCAAAGGAAAATTTTAAATTTTTGAATATTTTATGCCTAAATTTTTCTTTACAAAACCCCTCCCAATCATAACTTCTTATATGTTGGCTTTTCCCGGGTCAGGAGTGAAAACGACATTTCAGAGACTTGTGAATTAACATTTTGGCAGTAGTAGAACCAATAGCAAATGTCACCATTGGATGTTCAGTCCATTAACAAAGCCAAGGTATGTCCCATTTTTAACTTCAACGAATTTTCCACCCCACATTCAGTTTTCCACACAGATAGGACAACTCAAATATCTAGTCCAAAATCCACTATTTTTTTGTAGCCACACTTGTATTCTTACACTTTAATCTTTGTGTTTCATTATGTTCCTGTTTGCAGGGATGGAGTTGGCATTTGATGAGTTCAAGATTCAATTTATCCTAATAAAGGAGTAGGAGTAGAAGACCTGAATACAAGGCTTAGATGCTGAAAAACAAACATTGTGGTTGTTAGGACCATTACAAGAATCCTCCACACCTCCTTCAACTATAGCAAAATAGATGTTACAAATTTGAGAGGAAAGATGGATGTATGTTAAATAATTAAACTTTGGAGAGTTATCAATTCGAGGAAAATCTAAGGGACATGCCCAAGAAAAAATTTACATGAAAGATTCAAAGATTACAGTTCCTTGATATTTTGAGGGTTTTGACTATTAAAAAATTATACTAAAACATGATTTGAAATATTATGTACAATGATAGTTTTTCCAACCTTTTAAACTAGGTATAATTGATATTCTAGGTCATCGTAACTGTGACTTTAGGCATTATGCCTTTCTTCCTCATATTTGAGAAGTTAATTATCATAGAGCTTCTTTAATGGTCACTACCTTCAACACCATTAATACTACCACAAGTCCTCGTAATCGCAACGAATCCTTTGAGGTATGCATTTATTTTTCTAGTCTTTTCCTTTTGTAAATATGGAGTATGTCAGAACCTCTAGAAATATGCCTAATGTAAAATTCCATGGTTTTGAGCCTATTACTGACTATCCCTACATTCAAAGTTTGCACCATGTTTTAGTGTAGTTGACTTAGGTTGGTTTCACTTTCTCAAGGTCAACTAGTCCATGCCGAGAAATAATTTACAACAAAAGACTAGTTTAATCAAGATTACAATTTCGTTGTAAGTCCTTCAAGGATGTTTGTCGAGAGACAATTTACTCACATTTGAAGTAGTATATAGCTTCTCAATTATTTTTTGTTAGGTTTCTAGAAAAAATTTCCCTTCAACCCCTGTTAATCACTTTATATATAAAGAGTTATACAAATGTAACTTTATCAAGGAAGGGGGGTTTGTGGGGGATTTGTTTCTAACCTACATCAAACACTGCCTCTGCCTAGATACATATCAAAATATATCACAACAATTGGCTGCATCCACATGATTTGTAGGATAGTTGAACTCAAGTAGACCAAGTGCACTTGAATTACCATTTCATGAAAAATAATAACATAGAGGTGGGCTTGAATTTTTAATATAAAGATGTGGCATTGATATCTAGGTGTGATGAGTTTTATCCCTACTACAAGGTGCCCCAAGGCTACCCTAAGGTGATGGATAAAGCCCTTTGGAATGGAACCCAGGTTGATGGGGTCAAGATCCCACTCCATAGGCCTTAATAGGAACATTGGGATGGGATTGGGGATGTAATATGAAATATATGCCCTAATTTTAACTCCTACCTCCATTTTCCCTCATTATTTTCTGTTGAAGTATTTGGGAATGGAACTTTGGCCAATGGTGTTGATATCTTTTATTCCCAAGATTCAATAAGAATTTAGAATTAAGGAGGTGGCTTGGTCTTGTAATGCATGCACTTGGTATTGAGTTCCATGTGCCATAATTTCAACATCTACCTCTAGGTGCCCCCACAAATGCTTGATAGAGACCTTGGGAACGAAACATTGGAAATTAGTTTTAAATCACTTTTTGTCAAGACTTAAGGAGAACATGGGTTGGGTTTGGTTTGTAAGATCAGTACTAAATATTCATCTACAGGAGTCATAAGTCCAACCCCTACCTCCATGTGCCCCTTGGTTATCTCAATATTCTAGGAAAGGGCCATCAACCCCAAGCCCATTAGGCTTTTTGACATTCATATATTATATTGCATCCAATTTCATTATGCCCATGTAGATTTATTATAGGTAAGCATGAGAAAATTTCTTTGACATCCTAAAGTCTAGACATTGTATTTATTTTTGTTTTTATATGTGGGAATTTTATGCATGGGTCATGTTATACTGTTTTATTGGTTATAGAATAGTGATACATCATCTTCATGAATCAAGTAACACAATTAGATTATTATCTTCAGAAATTTATTTGTTTTTCAGATCATGCAACCTCTAAATGATATCATATCAAGCCTCTCTTTCAATCCAAAAGCTAATGATTCGGTGGCCACTTTTTGGGATAATCAGGTTTGTTCTCAATTGTCTCCATTTACCATTTACTAAAATGAGGCTAAATGATTACAAATGTAATGATAAATTATGGGACCAATAACAAGGTCAGATTTATATTTACCTTATGGTAAACTTTTTAGGTTGTGTCACTATGGGGTCTTGGTTATATGGTAAATAGTGGTTGTTTCACTATCCTCACCAAGGTTCAAATCCTCCAGGGAAACATTTTCCTCTCCAGGGCCATCTTGCTTGTGCAAGTGGGTTGTCTTAAGTGGTCACTGCTCGTTTCATGTCTTAATTGACTTTGGTACAATTTATAATACTCAACCATGATTTCTCAGTTGAAGTGATACTTTAGAGTGTTGTAATCAAATTACATTTCATTGTGATATTCTCATATTTGAAAAGGACATGCTTGTTTCATAGTGATAATGGGAAGTATCTTAACAAAGTAACTTATTTGACAAACATTCTATATTACTTTCGTGATGCAGTTGTTGTAAGTTCACCTACAAACTAAAAATAAGGTTTAATATGAAATGAATTATGCCCTTTAGTATTAGATATTAGTGGCACTTAGGAAATATTTTAGTGAATGAACCAACGCGTAGGTAATATTGGATACTCAACCTTGCTTCACAAACCAAAATTTATTTATCTTCAATGTTTATGTAATTAAATTTTTTTGTGAGGGATATAACACAAAGTAAAGAGGACTGGAGTAGGGTTGAACAATAAATGAAACACATAGGAAATGAGAAGAACAACTTGTAGTGAGGATATTCCCCTTCATTGAAAATGATTATTCTTACAAATCTCATCAAATGCATGGATGAGGGTTGCACGCTAAGCGTCGTGCTGGAGGGAAAGTAATTAACACTGTTGGGAGGATCTAATGGAAAGAGTTAGACATAATCCACATTAGGTGTGAGTGCATATCTAACACAATATCACTAATTTACTATTCCATTTATTATTCTCCAAAGATAGGCTAAGTGTCTAGTAGCCTTGAGGGTTAGTTTAAGTAGCCATGAGAAAGATGAGATATCCCTCTCCCCATTTTGGTGAGGTCATAGGTTCAATTATCTTGGTCCTTTAGGTGCAAGATGCTTGGAGCTTGGGCATTGATGGTCTACCTAAGTTACTATCCATCAAATATGGCGAAGTCGATGAAAGTTTGGTATGAAACCAACTCACAGAAATATAGAAAAGAGAGATCAACATCTTAGAATTTAGCCTCTTCGAGGGGGAAACCTCCCTTACATTACACAAATGAAAAATTCTTGGATGATACAAATGAAAAGACCTCCTTTCTATATATAGGAGTCTAAGGGGTCATAACATAATCAGAGCCGACATAACAATAATAATGTAAGGGCACAATAATAACAATAGTGGGCTTCTATGGGGCACAATAGTAACAATATGGGCACTACATGAGTACATCAATATAATAAGTGGGTTATATTAATAACAATAAGGTGTTACACTAGTAGTATAGGGGCCTAACATGCCCCTCTCCTTCAAAAAGAGTTGTCCTCAACGCTTGAGTAGTTCTTGATGCTTCTGTATAAAATTCTTGTCCTCCCATGTGGAATCTTCAGTGGGTAAGTTCTTCCACTTGATGAGATACTTTGAAATTGATCGATTTCGTAGCTGTCAGGTTCTTGTTTCTGTTATTGCTCCAGGTTCTAATATGATTTTTCCTTCCTCTTCAATTTCTGGCAATATTGTTTGAATTGGGATCTTTTGCAGCTTTTGAATAAGTGGCCATACTTCTTCGTCCTTCTTCCATTCATCCCTTGCTTCGTTTATCCAATCTGGTTGGATAATATAAATATCACAACACAATGCTTCCACATCCTCATCCTTGAAGAGTCTTTCCATTCAGTAAGGTCGCCATTTTTTAAGTGCATGTAGTATTGCCAACATTTCCTTCTCATAAATAGCTTGCTTAAGATGTAGCAGTAAAAATACCCAATCACCTACATCAAAACATTTTTCACTACGATGTTGATCTACCTGTTGTTTCATTTGACTTTGCACCGAAGTGGCGTTATCCTTTAAAAGTCGGAGAACTTGTTGTTGATGCTCGATGTGATCTTTCACTGCTTGAACCTTTTTCTCCTTGATATGCCCTTCTATCTCTAGAGTTTGAGGAGTGGTAATTTATTCCAATCCTTTACAAGATATGGTCGGATTCATTTCTTGATGCTTGATGTGATCTTTCACTTCTTGAACATTTTTCTTCTTGACATGTCCTTCTATCTTGATAGTTTGAGGAGTGGTAATTTTGAACAATGAATTACAAGATATGGTTGGATTAATTTCTTCTTTCTCGATGTGATCTTTCACTTCTTGCACCTTTTTCTTCTTGATATGTCCTTCTATATTGAGAGTTTAAGGAGTGGTAATTCTTGCCAATGCTTTATAAGATATGGTCTGATTCATTTCTTCTTTCTCTGGGGTGGGGTCCTGGCATATATCTTCTTCTTTTGATGTTTCTTGATCCTTTTCTTCCTCCTCTTCATATTCTATGTAAAATAATTTCTTCTCAGCACACTTATGACCTTTAGTGCATTTTCTATCACAATTGTAACAAAGCCCTTTTTCTCTTTTTTCTTCCAATTGTTGTGGTGTAACCCTTGTAGGTTGTGGAAGGCTAGGAGAAACAACACTTCCATCTTTATAGTTGTGAGGGGTACGCTTCTTGGTTTCCATAATTTTGCTTTCCACTATGTCACAAAGCCCTTTTACTCTTTCCAATTGTTGTGGTGTTGCTCTAAAGAAGGTGTTGCTCTTTGTATCCTCATAATGTGCTATCATTTCCTCCGTGAAAATTGATCACGTAACAAGTTGTTTACGAGAACAAAGCCCTTCGTACCATAAAAATTGATCTGGTTCTAAATATGAAGATGCAATACATACCTTTTGTAACAGTTGTACACCATGTAGATCAAAATATTGCTCCATCTGAAGTATCCAATTTACCGGATCCTTGCCATCAAACTTCCTCGTCTTGCTTTTTCTTGATTTTAGGAGCTCGACCTTGAAATGACTGTAACTCTGTACTTTTGAATCTTTAAGTTCTGAAATTGCGACCTATAGTATCCCTCTGTATCCTCTTTCCAATGCCACTAGTCTGATGCAAATTGGATTCTCTAAGAAAAAGTTATGCACAATCTCCCAAGATGACCTGATTATAGACCTTTCCAGAAGAGCGAACTTGTATGAAGTGCCTCGTGTCACTATTTCGACCTTTGGATCTAAAAAAGATTAAAAAAACAACTACAGTCCGTCCTCTTTCTTTACCTTCTTGCAAAATTTCAATTCGATCCCTAGAGAGAAAGTTATGACGATTTTCCCCAGGTCACCTGTTTGGAATGTAATTCAAGAGTCTGCAAAAAGACGAACTTCCTCAGATCATATCTCCACAAATATAGAAAGAAAATCATTGAAATTCGGACCCGCGGTTCAGTGCAATTTCTTCCCAAATGGGTTTTTTTTGCGACTTCTGAAACATCGCAGAAAAAAATTTATAGTGAAAATTCCACGATGACCTGTTTGGAGTAGCGAAACCCTAGAATCCAAAGCTCTGATACCAAATGGTATGAAACCAGCTCACAAAAAGATAGAAAAGAGAGATCAACGTCTTAGAATTCAGCCTCTTTGAGGGGGAAACCTCCTTTACATTACACAAATGAACAATTCTTGGATGATACAAATGAAAAGACCTCCTTTCTATATATAGGAGTCAAAGGGGTCATAACATAATCAGAGCCGACATAACAATAATAATGTAAGGGCACAATAATAACAATAGTGGGCTTCTATGGGGCACAATAGTAACAATATGGGCACTATATGGGTACATCAATATAATAAGTGGGTTATACTAATAACAATAAGGGGTTACACTAGTAGTATAGGGGCCTAACATGCCCCTCTCCTACAAAAAGCATTGTCCTCAACGCTTGAGTAGTTCTTGATGCTTCTGTATAAAATTATTGTCCTCCCATGTGCAATCTTCAGCGGGTAAGTTCTTCCACTTAATGATATACTCTGAAATTGATCGATTTCGTAGCTGTCAGGTTCTTGTTTCTGTGACTGCTCCAGGTTCTAATATAATTTTTCCTTCCTCTTCAATTTCTGGCAATATTGTTTGAATTGCGATCTTTTGCAACTTTTGAATAAGTGGCCATACTTCTTCGTCCTTCTTCCATTCAGCCCTTACTTCGTTTATCCAATCTGGTTGGATAATATAAATAACACAACACAATGCTTCCACATCCTCATCCTTGAAGAGTATTTCCATTCGGTAAGGTCGCCATTTTTTAAGTGCATGTAGTATTGCCAACATTTCCTTCTCATAAATAGCTTGCTTGAGATGTAGCAGTAAAAATACCCAATCACCTACATCAAAACATTTTTCACTACGATGTTGATCTACGTGTTGTTTCATTTGACTTTGCAACGAAGTGGCGTTATCCTTTAAAAGTTGGAGAACTTGTTGTTGATGCTGGATGTGATCTTTCACAGCTTGAACCTTTTTCTTCTTGATATGTCCTTCTATCTCTAGAGTTTGAGGAGTGGTAATTTCTTCCAATCCTTTACAACATACGGTCGGATTCATTTCTTGATGCTCGATGTGATCTTTCACTTCTTGAACATTTTTCTTCTTGATATGTCCTTCTATCTTGATAGTTTGAGGAGTGGTAATTTCGAACAATGAATTACAAGATATGGTTGGATTCATTTCTTCTTTCTTGATGTGATCTTTCACTTCTTGCAACATTTTCTTCTTGATATGTCCTTCTATCTTGAGAGTTTGAGGAGTGGTAATTCTTGCCAATGCTTTACAAGATATGGTCGGATTCATTTCTTCTTTCTCTGGGGTGGGGTCCTGGCGTATATCTTCTTCTTTTTTATGTTTCTTGATCCTTTTCTTCCTCCTCTTCATATTCTATGTAAAATAATTTCTTCCTAGCACACTTGTGACCTTTAGTGCATTTGCTATCACAATTGTAACAAAGCCCTTTTTCTCTTTTTTCTTCCAATTGTTGTGGTGTAACCCTTGTAGGTTGTGGAAGGCTAAGAGAAACAACACTTCCATCTTTATAGTTGTGAGGGGTACGCTTCCTGGTTTCCATAATTTTTCTTTCCACTATGTCACAAAGCCCTTTTACTATTTCCAATTGTTGTGGTGTTGCTCTAAAGAAGGTGTTGCTCTTTGTATCCTCATAATGTGCTATCATTTCCTTCGTGAAAATTGACCACGTAACAAGTTTTTTATGAGAACAAAGCCCTTCGTACCATAAAAATTGATCTGGTTCTAAATATGAAGATGCAATATATACCTTTTGTAACAGTTGTACACCATGTAGATCAAAATATTGCTCCATCTGAAGTATCCAATTTACCGGATCCTTGCCATCAAACTTCCTCATCTTGCTTTCTCTTGATTTTAGGAGCTCGACCTTGAAACGACTGTAACTCTGTACTTTCGGATCTTTAAGTTCTGAAATTGTGACCTATAGTAGCCCTCTATGTCCTCTTTCCAATGCCACTAGTCTGATCCAAATTAGATTCTCTAAGAAAAATTTATGCACAATCTCCCAGGATGACCCGAATATAGACCTTTCCAGAAGAGCAAACTTGTATGAAGTGCCACGTGTCACTGTTTCGACCTTTGGATCTAAAAAAAATATAAAAGAAACTATAGTCCGTCCTCTTTCTGTACCTTCTTATGAAATTTCAATTCGATCCCCAGAGAGAAAGTTATGATGATTTTCCCAGGTCACCTTTTTGGAATGTAATTCAGGAGTCTGCAAAAAGACCAACTTCCTCAGATCATATCTCCACAAATATACAACGAAAAAATTTGGAGCCATGGTTCAGCACAATTTCTTCTCAAATGGGTTTTTTTTACAACTTCTGAAACGTCGCAGAAAAGAAGTTATAGTGAAAATTCCACGATGACCTGTTTGGAGCAGCGAAACCCTAGAATCCAAAGTTCTGATACCAAATGGTATGAAACCAACTCACAAAAAGATAGAAAAGAGAGATCAACGTCTTAGAATTCAGCCTCTTCGAGGGGGAAAACTCCTTTACATTACACAAATGAACAATTTTTGGATGATACAAATGAAAAGACCTCCTTTCTATATATAGGAGTCTAAGGGGTCATAACATAATCAGAGCCGACATAACAATAATAATGTAAAGGCACAATAATAACAATAGTGGGCTTCTATGGGGCACAATAGTAACAATATGGGCACTACATGGGTACATCAATATAATAAGTGGGTTATACTAATAACAATAAGGGGTTACACTAGTAGTATAGGGGACTAACAAAGTTTACCATGCATAAATGTATGTCAGATAAGGCCACACATAATGTGGGTTCTCTCCTTGCTCTTTCACCCCATTGACACATGAATTTATGTCACACAAGTCTTGCCCAACTTTGTTGGAATACTATTGTTGAAGGAGAAACACAAGAAGTTGGTGGAGAAGAAGAAAATCTCCTTGTCACAGGAGGGTCGTATTTTGATCACACGAGGGACAATCAACTCTTGTGGGAGTATTTTGCATTAGGATGCAATGTTAGAGGTCTCATTTGTATGAGAGATTGATGGATTCATGTTGATATAAGAGATATATGCAATAGTGTAGACATGACATAAACATTGCCAAATCACTTAATTGTGAAAACTCTAAGATGTTTTGAAATACACACCCTTAAACAAAAAAATAAATAATTATTATCCTCAACATAAATATATTATTATTCTTATAATATTGTAATCAAACCCTTCAATTTATCCACGGATATTACTAATTACACCAGACACATTTTAAAATGAGATAAATTATCATATATGGCTAAGCACATAGAAGTAATTTATCCCTTCATGTTTTTTTCAAAATTAAGAATCAAAATATTTTATGACTGTATACGAACACATAATTAGAAAGAATATGGGAAGATCCCTCCCCTATTTACAACATTTCACAACCATTACCTAACCATGCATTACCTCCACACACAATTGTCTAAGGGTGGAAAAAAAAACATTCCAAAACCATTACTACATTACCTTCATGCATAATCGTCTAGGGTGGGAAACAAAGTGGTTTCAAGTTTAAAACCTAAATTTTATATCATACCATTGATTCAAAGTTGATAAAGAAGAAATATAGAGAGGTTGTAGTCTACTCATTGAGTTTTGTGCAAGATGACTTCTTACTCATTTTCTATCCTGACTGTAAAAGACATTGTTAGTAGTTTAACAGAGATTGGGTTTGGCTCATTACCCAAAACCAAATTCTGAAATCAAACCCTAATACCATCAAGCATATCTACTGTTGATCCACTCAATACATGACCTAGGCATAGGGCTTCTATGTATGTATGCATATACCTATTTGGACTTGAATTCATGAGATTGAGAGCATAGTTTAAGGGTTGGGATTGATTTTTTCTTATCTACCTGCAAGAACAAGATGAAATTACCGATCATATACAATCTAGAGTTGGTGGAAAATGAGGAGCCACATAGAGAATATGTGGGCATCATTAATTCCATTTCAAAAATTCAAAAGATAATGTAGGCTATGGGAGCCCATGACTTCTCTTTGAAGGAAATTTTCATGCCCAATCATCAATGTACCATCAAGTTCTTCAGCACTCTCATCAATTTCTCTGCTATAGGTGAGATGGACATCGTATGTTGCGAGATCCTTGTGCTATCTTTCATATTGGATTTAATGAGTTATGAATTTTTTTCTTCGTACTGGAAAATAAATTATTAGGGGAAATCTAGTCAATAATGGAATGCAATAAGTAGCTTGAAAATGAATTGCTGACAAAAGAGACAAACATAAATGTTTTGTTTCGGCCCAAATTCTCATATAAAAAATAACGGGTTTTCTTCATAATTTGTTGTAAATTTAACTAGCTTAGATTTTCATATTCATTTTTTTCAGACATGAGCTGGAACAAGAATTAGCTGAGATTGAGGAAAAGAGACAATCAAAGCAGCCTCTAACTTAGGCATTAGAGGTTGAATTTAGGGAGTTGCAATAAAATATCGTGGCCCTTAATAACCAATGATCTGATTTTGCATGCTGAAGTGTGGATTATTTAGGAGAATATTAAAGGTTATAATAATAAGTTAAGATATTGGATATTGTGGGCTCTTTTCATTTTGTAGAGTTGGAAATTCACTTGTGTAGAACTTGGAAAACCTAACTTGGATGTCAACATTAGGCTCATTTTATTTTTAAAACCTTTAAATTTATCATCCTTTGGTTTAATGTTGTCTCCCAATGTTTACGAAGTTTTGGGTCATTCCATTGAGTGATATATATCATTTTTTCTGTTGGACTTGCCATTGCTTGAAATACCTCTCACTTATACTAGGAAACAATAAAGTAGATATTTCTTCTTGCCTTGCACTTCTTGGTGCTTGGTGTTTCAATTCAATTTTTAGTTACCATCTTCGTTAAGTTAAATGTTGGAATTATGATGCATTTTTTGTACTTGTTGGAAACCCACTTGTAGTAGAACAAATCAATTATATATGCTAACTATATGAATCTACGTAACTAGATGAATCTACAGGAGAGATATCAGATGTAACAGAATGCAGGGCAGTTCAAAGGAATCATTTCAGAAGTAATATGGAAAATCACATTATAACAGGTCTATTCAGAGGGAAAAAACTAATGGTACAAAAGAATAGGATGAAGGAACAAAGGACTACATATCAGAACTAAGAAATTGAAGAAAGAGAATGGTTTAAGAAGTATACGCCAATTCACCTTGTCCAAGTAGTGTATACATGCTTCTTCACAGAACAAAAAGGGCGTATATGTATGCACGCACTTTCACAAGAGGAAAATCATGTATAGGTTGGAAAATCAAGGAATTTCAAGAGTAGAGAATACCAGGCGTAAATACCATGGTATTAGCCCACAATATTGAGTGGAGTAATGACCATTTGATCCCATCCAAGAATACCACAAATCATAAGTGTGGTTCTGGTCTGAGGTATTGGTCCAACATTTTTGGTCCAAGGTATTGGTCTGAGGTATTGGTCCAACATTTTTGGTCCAAGGTATTGGTCAGAGGTTTTGGTCAGAGGTTTTTGGTCGAAGGTATTGGTTTGAGGTTTTGGTCTGAGGTATTTAGTCCAAGGTATTGGTCCTAAGTGGTTTTGGTCTGAGGTATTGAGAAAGACCAAAACTATATAAGGAGGAGAGGATCAAAGGGCTAAGCGCAGAAGTAATGAATATCTTATGAGGTGCTAGATCAAAAGAAAATATGCATGTTATGGGTTTTTGATGCTTTTCTTAATCTAGACTACATATGCACTTGAGTGTTCGATGACGGATGACATCGATTGATGGATCAGGATCAAAATGACTTATAATTATGTGATTTAATAATGGATGGGCTAGATCGGATTGCTAACACATGTTTTATACTTTATATGTGAGGATATGGGTATGTATGAAGTCGAGAATTGTAGTGAAGTTATAAGTAAGTATTTTCAGATCTATACTCTGGTTTGCTTTAGTGAAGGTGCATATACATGTTGGTTCGGCTCTTCCAAGTAGCGTATGCAAAAGAAAATCTTGATGTTTAGGGATGACTGATCTATCAGATTAGTACTACTATTTTGTTGTTGTTTTACTACTGTTCGTCAATGATGTCTTCTTAGATATGAAGGTAGAACTGAATGTATAAGGAAATTAAGTTTGATTGATTAATTGATTAAGAAAGAAGGGTGATCCTTGTTGCTATCTATTTAGAACACTGTAATATGACAATAGATCTTCAGAATGTCACTGATTGGTACAGTTTGTAGTTCAGAGGATTTATAATTCAATATATTTAGAGGTATACGCAGGTTGTGCTAAATGAAGTAGCGTATACATGCAGGTTGGTTTCAACGTATACATTCTAACAGATGCCTTTTGAAGTTACAGTTAGATCTGTTGTTGATGCAGTGATCTGGGTTCAGATCCGTGTACTTCTTATAGTGATTTATCTGTTCTAGTTGTTTGGTTGAATTTGATTCAATTTGAATGAATGGTTGATTCAGTTGTGTCAGAGGTTCAGCGATTGTTTGATTCTGTATGTTAGAGGTTTCAATGATTGTATGATTCAGTATGTCAGAGGTTTCAGTGATTGTATGATTCATTATGTTAGAGGTTTCAGTGATTATTTGATTCAATACGTCAGAGGTTTCAATGATTGATTGATTCAATTATGATTGATTCATAGATTGATTATTGCTTTTAGTTATGTCAGAGATTGATGATTGAGTTTCAGTGATTGGTTTTGATGGTTGTATTGCAGTGGTGATTGATTTTGAGCTTCAATGTTACTAATGGGTCTAGTGTGAAAATTTGATGAAACATGACCTTCATATTGCAGTATTGTGTACCATGAGTATCCAGTGTGAAAATTTATGAAACGTGGTCCCTGGAGGATACTGAGGGTTGGAGCCTTCAGTGAGGAAGTCGAAGCTCCCTTCCAGTAGTGGTTGGTGATTTGATCAGGGGGTTGGAAATCCCTTCCAATAGTAGTTGGAGAATGAATGAAGGTTGTAGCTTTCTGTAGGTTGGGGCCTATGTAGTAGTAAACATATCAGCTAGTACAAAAACTAGGGGTTTGTAGCTCCCTTCCAGTAGAATTTGGAGAATGAGAGAAGGTTGTAGCCTTCTGCAGGTGGGTGCCTACATACTGGTATGAGTTTGCACCAGTAAAAAATTGTAAACAAATTTTCTTATTATTAAAAGAAGACATAGACAACAACAATAGTTGGTTTTCACCCACATTGAGTTTCCACCTTAAATCTTCATGTGTGTTTCTTATGTTTGATGGTTTATTCTGTTATTACTGTACATGGTTACTATTTAATGTTTAATAAAGTACTGCTTCACTAATTAATGATTAACATATGATGAATTATCTAAATCATAAGTTCACTGGATATATGTTGGTTACCTTAAGAATAGTTGCATGCAAACGCGAGTTCCCTTCACTAAAGTAGCATATATAAATATGATTATGGAAATGAAAAAGTTATTGATTTGTAAATACTAATTCACCCCCCTTCTCAGTATTATTTTCAACAATTGGTATCACAGCAGGTCGTTTGGCAGAAGCTTGATTGCTTGAAGGAGATCTTTAGAAACAATGGGAAAGAAGCTAAAGAAGAAAGCACCTCAAAAGAAGAAGACATCTCAAGGGAACTGTGATAGTGGAAGAGACGATTGGCCATTATGTGGAAGCAAATCCTTAGATTCAAGGTCACCTCAGAATGAAGATGAAAAATAAAAATAATTATCAAGTATGAATTTGTTGCCCTCTGGTGATACATTTCTCCATTCATTTGAAGATAATGAATGTGACGAAGAAACAAATGAATTTTCTATTATGGGTGAAAGAGAAAGAAATCAAATAGAGGCAAAATTTAAAAAGCTCATAGACACAATTAGAGATCAAAAGGATCTAATTGATAAAATGGAATGTGCCTACAAAGAAGAAGTTACTAGATTAAAAGCCCAGTTAGAGGAAGGAAACAAAGTAAGGAAGCAGTACAAGCAAAAGGAACACCAATGCCAAAGGTTGCAGGATGAAGTGACATCATTGAGAATTGAAGTGAATGAAAAGGACACAACAATCAAGGAACTTTTAGAAAGATCCAACTATTGTGAAGGTCTTGAAGGTCTGATCATTTCTATAAAAAAAGATCTCAAAAATTCAAATAACCATAATGAAGAACTACTCCTAGCATTTGAAGAACAAGAATATCAATTTCTCGAATTAAGGCAACAAGTGGAAGAAGGAAGAAAAGATGAAGAAATCATGAAGAAGTAGTATCTTGGAAAGGAAGAGAAATATCAGGTTGAGGTAAATATCCTAAAAGGTAGATTAGAAGAAAAGGATAAACTTTTACGATTTCAAGATAGCATTAACATTTTGGATGATATTATTTGTAGTCAAAGGTCTCCTGCCATTAAATCTAGTCTTGGTTTTCATGAAACTATTAAAGGTGAATCTAGCTCTCAAACTAAAGAAAGGAACTCCATTACAAAATCAGAAATGCTCAACAATGAGATAAGAGGTCAAACACATCAACAACCAAGGAAAGAAAGTCTTCAAAGAAAATAATTTACTCCTCACTATGGAAGTGTTAATCGATTATTTCCTCTTATCAATAATGTTGAATGTTCTATGTCATAATTTTGGACATGTTGCAGCCAGATCCAGAAGTAGAATGGTTCAAGCTAATAATAGTCACACAGAAAGATCATCAACTTCTAGGTACTTTAAGGGATATTGTTTTTCTTGCGATATGTTTGGTCACAAAGCCATTAACTGCTATAGAGGGAATATGAAACATATAAGACGTTATTATTGTAACAAGTTCTGGAATATAGCAAAAGAATGCAGGAGAAAATTTCAGCCAACATACCAAAAGGAGCAAACATCATCCCACTCCAAGGTATGGAAGAAGAAGGAAGTACAACTAGAAATACGTGGTATAGATCAGTATACAAACATAACAGACTCATGAAGAACTAAAAGTATGAAATTTCAATGTTCTAATTCTCATACACAATTATCATGAAGACAAGTCATGTAGATACACGAGTTTAAAGCTGCACAGTTGCATATATGTTGGTTTGATGAAGAAGCAGTGGGAAAGACTCATAAAAATGATCTGATATGGTTCAGACAATTTTTTGTCTCGAGGGTTGATGGAGATAGTCTATAGATGTTATTTAGAAGTCCTTTTGACCCTCATAAGTTGTTGATGACTTGATGTATAACTAGTTGATGATGATGCCTTGATGACCCTTACTGATATATGCAATGATCGGATCTGATAGTGAACAAGTGGCACATGTTCAAGGGGAGAATATGCTATACTTCTAATATTTCATTGTTGGCATTATTTTTAGAAGTCTTTGGTACATAATGATTCTTATCAATGGTGAGGATGCTTGTGTTGTTGAAGTGTTTAAATGATACATCATGCTATGCTGCAGTCATAAGTTGCGTATGATGAAACCTTAGATCATACTTATATTGATTGAGCCACATATTTATTATTCAGATCATATTTATGGATGATTGTGAATGACTCTTTTTGATGATGCATATATGGTATGTTTCTTACATGATGATATTTAAGGACAAGGATAATAACAAAGCTTGAGTACACAACTTCATTATTTGATAAGTGTCATTTCTTTTATGTTGTTGTCATCATACCTTCAAATATGCATAAACTTGATATGGTGCAGTTATGGATGAGGATTCCTATAGTTCTTAGCTCTCACATGGTTGAGGATTGTTTTTGCTGATGGTATCAAGAAATCCTGACAAATGACTATGAGCTCATGGTTTTCTAGATACATATTGCTGGATACACATTATGTTGGATACATGGGATGATTACTTAAGTTGCATATTGATAAACATTGTTGGTTGGCCAAGAGAATGGTGCTGTTATAGGTTCCATGAACACATATCTATTTGGAGACATGGCTTACTTAGTCACATAACTATGATGAATTCTTACTTTATGATGATAGGTTTGATACTCACATATGTTGATTATTGTGGTTGATGCTTATCATATATGGGATGTTTCCTAGTGATGATACATGGTTGATATATTGAGGGTCCTTGTGGAAAGATCATGCAGTTCTTGATGATGAAACTACGATCATAGATGATGACTATGGTGTTTTCACATACATATGATATGATTTTTTGTTACTGCTTGGAGATATGGCATATGCTTAGTTGATTCATGGAAGGTTATGATAAGGCTCTTTCTACTAAGGAAACATAGCAAGTTGATCTTGATGAGATCAAGAGGATGAGTTGATATCTATATGTGGCATACTTTGTCATAGGTTGATGATATTTACATTTTCATATCTTGGGAACTGATGATGGACATATACAGGTTGCTGGTCTGGATGTTGCTGACAAATGTTTATGGTGCCGATCACATATGGTGTATGATAGTTGATGATGACTATCATGGTCTTATTTAGATCTCTTGTATTTGTTATAAATATCATGTATATCATTCAATGTAAAGGTCATATAAAGGCCCATGATGTAATAATATGTCTTTGTCTATCATAGTCTTTTAATGAGTCCTTTTTGGTCATATGATGTAATTTGTACCCCCACTATGCATGGGAAGGATGATGTAATAATTGCTATATTTCAATCATTATAAACAATTGTTATATCCCCACTTGGTCGGGTAGATGAGTCAAATTTTTTATATCCCCACTTGGTTGGGAGATTGATGTATGAATCATTGGTGATAGGAAGGTCATACTCACACAGTTGAGTTATAGAGTCATGTTATTCTTTTGGAACATATTTTTTTGTAGACTCTGCATGTGCTCAAGGGGAGCATGGATGGTATAGTGCATCTCAACGTGTACAAAGGGGGAGTTTAATCAGAGAATTCAACATGTTCTTAGGGGGAGCAGGATCAATGTTCATATTCAATTGTTAAGATATGAAAGTATTCATTTTGGTCAACCCTTTGCCCTTGATATCAAAGGGGGAGAATATCTTGGTCCACCATTTGCCCTTGATGTCAAATGGGCAGAGTATTTTGGTGTTGCTTGTTATCTCTAACAGTTTCTATAGATTGAAGTAATCAACACCAACATGGTTGCCATCAAGTCCAAAGGGGGAGATTGTTGGCATTATGATGCATGTGTTGTACTTGATGGCAACCCACTTGTAGCAGAACAACTCACTTATATATAGTAACTAGATGAATCTACATAATTAGATGAATCTACATGAGAGATATCAGATGTGATAGAATGCATGGCAGTTGTGCTTACAAATGTGACAAAATGCAGGGTAGTTCAAAGAAATCATTTCAGAAGCAATAGGGGAAATCGCATTATAACAGTTCTATTTAGAGGGAACAAAATAATGGTACAAAAGAATAAGATGAAGGAACAAAGGACTACAAATTAGAATCAAGAAATTGAAGAAAGAGAATGGTTTAAGAATTATACGTTGGTTCACCTTGTCTAAGTAGCATATAGACGCGGGTTCATAGAACAAAAAGGGCGTATACGTATGCGTGCAATTTCACAAGAGGAAAAGCACATATGGGCTCGAAAATAAAGGAATTTCAAGAGTAGAGAATACCGGGGGTCAATGCCATGGTATTAGCCCAAATATTGAGAGGAGTAATGACTATTTGATCCCATCCAAGAATACCATAGATCCTAAGTGTGGTTTTGGTCCGAGGTACTAGTCCAAGGTTTTTGGTCCAAGGTATTGGTCTGAGGTTTTGGTCCGAGGTTTTTGGTCTAGTGTATCGGTCCGAGGTATTGGTTTGAGGTTTTGGTCTGAGGTATTGAGAAAGGAAAAAACTATATAAGAAGGAGAAGATCAAAGGGCTAAGTGCAGAAGTAATAAATATCTTATAAAGTGCTAGATCAAAAGCAAATATGCATGTTATGGGTTTCTGATTCTTTGCCTGATCTAGACTAAGTATGCACCTGAGTTTTTGATGATGAATGTAATCTAATGATGGATTAGGATCAAAATGACTTATCATTATGAGATCTAATAACGGATGGGCTAGATCTGATTGCTAACACGTGTTTTATCCTTTATATGTGATGATCTCGGTATGTATGAAGTCGGGAATTGTAGCGAATTTATAAGTAAGTATTTGCAGATCTATATGCTGGTTGACTTTAGTGAAGGTGTGCATGCATGATGGTTCGACTCTTTCAAGTAGTGTGTGCAAAATAAAATCTTGATGTTTAGGGATGACTGATCTATCAGATCAGTACTGCTATTTTGCTATTGTTTTACTCCTGTTTGTCAATGATGTATTCTTAGATATGAAAGTAGAACTGAATGTATAAGGAAATTAAGTCTGATTGATTGATTGATTGATAAAGAAGGGTGATCCTTGTTTCTATCTGTTTAGAACTCTGTAATATGACAGTAGATCCCCAGAATGTCACTGAATGGTACATTTTGTAGATTAGAGGTTTTATGATTCAGTAGCTTTAGAGGTATTCGTAGGTTGGGCTAAAGGAAGTAGTGTATACATGCAAGTTGGTTTCATTGAAGGATCATATACATTCTGAAACATGCCTTTTGAAGTTACAGTTAGTTCTAGTTGTTGATGTAGTGATCTGGGTTCAGATCTGTGTACTGGTTACAGTGATCTACATGTTTGAGTTGTTTGGTTGAATTTGATTAAGTTTGAATGAATGGTTGATCCAGTTGTGTCATAGGTTCAATGATTGTTTGATTTAGTATGTCATAGGTTTTAATGATTGTATGATTCAGTATGTCATATGTTTCAGTGATTGTATGATTCAATATCTCAGAGGTTTCAAGGCTTATGTGATTTAGTACATCATAAGTTTCAATGATTGATTGATTCGGATATTGATGATTGGTTTCAGTTATGTCAGAGATTGATGATTGAGTTTCAGTATTTGGTTTTGATGGTTGTATTGCAGTGGTGATTGATTTTGAGTTTCAATGTTACTAATGGGTCTAGTGTGAAAATTTGATGAAACATGGCCTTCATATTGCAGTATTATGTACCAGGAGTATCCAGTGTGAAAATTTATGAAACGTGGTCCCTGAAGGATACTGAGGGTTGGAGCCTTCATTGAGGAATTCGCAGCTTCCTGTTAGTAGTGGTTGGTGATTTGATCAGGGGGCTGGAGCTCCCTTCAAGTAGCATCTAGAGAATGCGTGAAGGTTGTAGCCTTCTATAGGTCAGAACCTACGTACTAGTAAACATATCAGCTAGTATAAGAACTAGGGGGTTATAGCTCCGTTCCAGTAGAAGCTAGAGAATAAGAGAAGGTTGTAGCCTTCTGCAGTTGGGAGCATGCATACTGGTATGAGTCTACACTATTACAAGATTGTAAACAAATTTTCTTATTATTAAAAGAAGAAAGAGACGACAGCAACAGGTGGTTTTCACCCACATTGGGTTTCCACCTTAAATCTTGGTGTTCATGTGTGTTGCTTATGTGTGATGGTTTATTATGTTATTACTGCATATGGTAAATGTTTAATGTTTAATAAAGTACTAATTCACTGATTAAATATCAACATATGATGAATTAAATGAATCATAAGTTCGCTAGATATACGCTAGTTACCTTAAGAATAGTTGCGTGCACATGCGAGTTCCCTTCACTGAAGTAGCGTATATAAATCTGATTATGGAAATGAAAAAGTTATTGATTTGTAAATATTGATTTAGCCCCCATCTCAGTATTATTTCCAAAAAGTTACAATGCTTTCAAGTTCATCATACATTTAGGAATACCTCTTATTTTATATTCCTGTTAGCCTCTACTTGAGATTGAAAATTAACAATAAAGGTTTTACTGTAAGAAACATTGATCATTGCTAACATTTGTCTAAATAGTCATACTGATGTAACTAAATTTGTTTGCTCATTTTATAAATCTTTATTTGACTTGGTTAAGAAAATATTTCTAATGATTTCCAATGGTAGCTGGAATGAAAATATTGAATTATATAGTTATGGATTTTATGATATTACACATGGTGAATGCAACACTAGCTCTATTAGGTTCAGACTCTGATAATTATGCTCTTGTTACCTATTCTCATATATGTTTACTCCACAGTTAAAAATATTGTGGCTTGTATCTTCTAGAATGTTCTATCCTATATATTGTAGGTTTGTAGTCTTTTCTTACACTAGAATCAAGATGATTTCCATGGATCTAATCTATGATAAGTTAGCAACTGCAATGATGAAATATTTCTTTGTGTAGATTTAATATTTTCCTATAATATTTATATTGTCTCATATTAATTATATGGAAAGGGTTTCAAGAAAATAACACTTACCAGAGGTTCATAATTGATTTCACTAGAGTTAAATGAAAATCTATCAACTCCCTCCCTAGATTTTGTCCCTCCTATTCTTCTCCTCAGAAACATTGTTTAGTTTGGGAGGCACTCTTTAAGTTGCTTTGTTCTTATATGGAATTTTATGAATAACAACTGCATCTACCCCCTAATTCAAGCTATGTTTTAGCAAGACCTATCTCCTTACCCCCTTCATCTGTGTGGATACTTAAAAAAGATGCTTCAATTGATGCATGCTTGTAGGTCAGAGAACCCACTTCTACTTCATGTGAAACTCGTGTCTCAATTTCTATCAACATATTTCTTTCATTAGATTATATTATAGAGATACAGCTTAATGTGATTGGAAAACCCATTCATTTTTTTGGGCGTCCATGTATATCTCATGTACATAGAAAGTCATTATATTTAGTTTTATGCCCATTTTTCCATTTGGTATTTATGTTTCTCATTCAAATCAACATTTATTTCCAACATCATTTGAGTCTTCTCATAGTACTTCCAGAACAAAAATTATCAATAACGCATTTCTCTAGAATATAGAAAACATACATAAATAAATGATTTGATCAACCTGGATTTTATACTAACATAATCCTTATGCCAATGGTATAGCCACAATGAGGTGGTGTCTCCTACTAACATATTGGTTGATTCATTGTGTATCATAAATTAAAATTCTTAACTGATAGTACTCCATAATACTTCCTTTCCCATGTTTTCTTATGTGCCCACTCAAGAAATTGGATACACCTAACATCTATGCATTGTAGAATTCTTTTAATGACACAAGAAACATCTTTTTCAAAAAAAATTACTATCCGAAATTGGTTGAAAAGATTGGTACACAGTAACACATAAAACTCAATTTTAAGTTTCACAAAATGTCGATTTGTCTACAACCCAAAGATGAGTATGCTGGGGAAACATGGTATATAAAAAAATATAGGGACATAATTTCTTTTAATAACAAATTATTTTGTAAGAAAATGAGCTTGAAAATGAGAATGATACACATAAATGACATTTTATGAAAATGTGTGTCTATATTAACTCTCATATATGACTATATGATGAAAAATAACATAGCTTGATGGTTTTCACTAATGTCAATCCCATACCATAATACATGATAGAATCCAGGGAAAATGCTACAATCCTACCTACCTTGAAATCTTGAAAACTATTGTTAAGTACAATAAATTCAGAAGGGGATACACAATTATAATGTATGGAATTTCTAGATTTTTAAACATCGTATCGTACAAACAACAAAGCTTCCAAGATTTTGTACTTATTTTGATGCTTCTGTGCATTTTAGGTACTCGGATGTGGCTGAACTAGGTATTTCCTATAACTTATACTGTGATCCTTATGCTAATTGGGGAAGCCACAAGGGAGTGGTTCCTCCAACTAACATTTCTTGTAAGATACCAAGTTAAATTGAACCTAATGAGTCAGTTGAAAATACAACTAGTGGAGCGTGTGCTAGAAAATGGAGGTTACAAGATTTGACAAAACATGGTAACTTGCTCATAGATTTGAAACAAAGAAGGTTTGTTGGAATTCAGTAAGAGGTAATTCAGTTGTGTATGACAAGTTTGGATATTGCAACATCTTCTATTGAGTAGGCACCACTAGAAGTTCCTAATTTTTAAATATTAATGTTCGCTAACTTTATTAACATTTTTTTTCATTTAATATATATGTTTGATAACTTCATGTTTTATGACCAGCTTGTTGTAATAGTATTTACCTCTTGAAGTGAAATGTAGAAATAATTACGCAATCAATATTTTGTATTGTAGGCTTTAAGTAACCTAGTCATTATTTTCATGACTTGACATTATCCACATTATTTATGTATAATGACTTGACATTCATCTTAGTTTTTCTTTGTGGAGATACAAAAATTGAAATTCTGTAATATAATAGAACATTTTTTTTCCAAACAGATCTAAAAGTGAAAAGAAATGAAGAGTCACAATAAGGTTGACAAGAAAATCAATGGGATGTTATTTCTGTAGGAAACATAACTCTTCTTGGTTAATTAGTATTTTCATATTTAGATGTTCTACTCTGCATTGGCTGAGGGCTTAATTAAGGTTGAAAAACATAGTAATCGATATAGGTGGGAAATGTAACAAGTCAATTGAAATAACAAGGTTGTATATGAATTACATAATGAATATAAACATCTTTGAAACAACATAGCAATTGATAAAAGTGGAAGATTTTACAATTCAATTGAAGGATCTATTTGAATGAATACTGAATGAAAAACTTCACTAGATTTGCTACTAAATCACAATGTCAATGTGCTAACCATGTAGGAGCTACACTTGTTGATTTGTAGTGATTGATTATTATAGATAGGAATTATTATAGTTAAATGATGATGCATTAATTTCCTTTTGGGTCAATATTTATACATGGGCTTCCTCCCTCTTAATGAATATATCTATAGTTTCGAGAGAAGCATGTGGTTGAGATTGTTAGCATAAACAATTAATAGTCATTTTTGCATGAATCTTATGCACAAAGAGCTCTTTTCATATGGGTTGAATCAATGTTTTGGTGCTCTTCTATAGGGGCCTCCTGAAATGAGCAAGGCAATTGCATTCAATATAACTGACAATGCTTTGAGTGCTAGATTTAAAGCATTTTGTATTGACTTACTGAGATTATATATCATTTTTGCTCACCAGACATTGTTGGCGAAAATAGTGGCAAATGAGTGCTCACTATATTTCTTGTGTGAAGGGACCTGAGCTATGAGATAAGAAACATGTATATAGGAGAGTTAGAAAATAATGTTAGAGATATTTTCCAAAAGCTATATTCTTAAAGAGAAAGCAAAGAATTATTTTTTTTTGTAAAGGTCAATAAAACTGCAATTTTTTAGACATAGATTTTGAATTTGACCATGAAAATGAACTTGTAATATTGTAGCTTCCTTATGACTAGGCGAGGGCTACCTAACTGCATCTCATTTTCTTTGATGAGCTTGATGCTCTTACTCCTTCTTGAGGGGCATCTTGTGATTTAGGTAGATTCATGGACATTGAAGTATCTCAAATACAATCACTACATTCTTTCTTTATATATATATAATCTTTTTTATATCTAGAAATTCATTTTAGCCTTTTGTACAAAAACATAATTGTTGACATGTATGGATCACCACTCATATAAAGGGTGGACGACATATGTGTATATTATTTGTTTATTGATTCTTACTCAAATCGATGATCTAAATGAGACTACACAATTATATCAAATTTTGAGTTTGGCACTTCTCTTTTGTAGTTTATGCACGTTAACATTTTGTAAATGAGGATATGTTATTCTGTCAATCTTTCTTTAGGATTTCCTTATTATAGGTGATATTAATCGGCTTGATCTTAATGACCCTGCACTTTTACAACCTAGATAGTTTGACAAATTATTTTATGTAGGCATCAACTATGGCTCATCTTATAGAGAATAGTAATTTTATGGAAAGGTTCACAAGTCATTAGCTATTTACTAAAATAACAAGTAGATTTCAAATTTCAGGCTTTTGTGAGATGAGTTATTATGTTCAAGCATTTCTTTTTTATGTAAGTAATCTAGAAATGCTTGAACATAACAAGTAGATTGTTTGATAAATGAAAAAAAAATTATAAATATGGTATTGCGAGCATTGAACCAAAAGTTCAAATGTCATGGAAATGTATCATTGTCATTAATAGCAAAAAGATGCCTCTAAATTTTACTGGCATTGATATGTATGCTTTATGTGTGGATGCGTGAATTCAGGCCATGAAGAGAAAGGTACAACTATTGATGTTTTGTCATTACTAAATCTTGCTCTGTCTTTCCTTTATGTTGTAGAGGAGATACTTTTCCAAGTTCGATATTAAAATTTAAAATGTCAAGATGTTAAATTACTGTATTTATTCATTTTGAATATTTAAATTTCATTCAAACATAATCTTGTAAATGTTCTGAAAATAATTTGCAATCTAATACAGGAACTAGCGTTTTCTATAGTGTGTTTTTTAATTAATTGACTATTTTCTTTGAAAATTTTATGAGCAGATTTTGACACACTCTTTTATTTATCACTATATTTTCTGGATGTTTGGAAGTTTGAGAATTTCAATTAATTTATTTAGAGCGAACATTTTTGTCATGTTGTCTTGCATTCTGGTAGTTATAATGTAAAAAGGCATATGCCCCTAAGGTACAACGAAGATCATGATTAAGTTATTATTGAGCATGAAGATATAGTTTTTTCATTCTTTGGTTCTTTTACCCAAAGGCATGATTGTTTTATATTTGATATTTTCCTTGGTAAATTATATGTACACAAATGAGATAAAGGTGTTTCATGTTAAATCAAATTTTATTGATACCTACATGCAGGATATTGTGCAATGCACATGCTTCTTAGTATTTATTTTATTAAGAGAATACTTCTTTAAAAAGTATCTCAAGACTTATAAGTTAAGACTTGATTTAAGGAGTTCACCTATACAAAGCACTCTACTTGAAATGGAGCCCTCAAATAACATGGTTTTTGTCGGTAAATGTGTAATTATTTCTACTAGTCCAGAAATATTCTGTAGGATACTTTCCTTCACAAGAGAAACGTAATATTCTTTCAGAACTTGTGATAAGTCTATATATTTTCATGATGACGAAAAAATAATCCTAAAGCAAATGCCAAGCCACTTATTTCCTTCATATTGTTTACAAGGTATTGTTCTCAGTTCGATATTAGTTAGAAGTTTTTAATCCTAGTATAGAAGGCCATAACCCCTGTTTTGAGATCACGTTTCATTCATTCCTTGTAATGAAATTCATAACAAACAATGAAAAGAGATCTTGATAAAGAATTAATGCATCATGTAGATGGATCATATCTTTACAAATGAGCCTCTATTTGGTTTCCACACAAGCTTCTAAGAAAAATTATTAAATGAATTGCAACGTCATGTTAGATTCTGGGTTTATTAGTGAAATTTCATTTTCCATGTTATTTGCACGAAAATTTCTCAATCGAAGTGGTTAGACTATACCAAATTGTATTGATTTCTATAAGTGTCCTTGTAACATCTGGAACCATGTCCCTTGTCAATAACAATTCCAATGTCTAACAAATATACTAAGCTTTCTTGGTATAATGTAAAAATTTATTCTATTGTTGGTAGAAAATTACTAAAATTGCTAGGAATCTTATATTTAAATTTGTTCAAAGGGATATCATGCTCAAAAGGGAAACCAAGTTGTGTGTTTACAGTGTGCACCCAAGCTTAACCTATCAATATTAGTGTTAATGTTTAACTACTAAGAGGTCTAATATGTAGGAAACCAAAGACAAAGACATACTACATATCTGATAATATTGCTACCATGCCTCCATTCAGGCATTTGACTGCTAAAGTCTATGGAGGTGTACATACTCTACCCCCTCTAGATTTGAACATGTGACTGAGATGGTTTATGTGTTTTTACTAATTGAAGTAAGTGGATCTCAACTAGTCTCCAGATGATTCAATATTAGCTAGTTGAGGTTTCGATAATATAGTCCAAATTTGGAATATGAGTGATGCATCTTCTATTGTTGTTTTAAGAGGTCACAGTAGCCTTGTCAAAGTAATTTCATTAGATCTAATTGGTTATTTTCTTGCAAGTCAATCAAATGACAAATTTTCATTATTTGGTGCACAAGTGACTAGAGTCTAGATCACAAAATTTAAGGCCACTCGAGGGAATCAATAAGGCCTTGAATCAATAACATTTTTTAGTAAGTCTGAATTTGAACATGTTAATTGTTGTTGCAATTATTCTATTGTTTGTTAACATTGCAGGTAGGTTCAACATTCTTTAGGCACCTTAGATGGTCACCTTGTGGGAATTCTATTATGACAACACATGGATTTCAAAAGCCAAGCCATTCCACACTAGTATGAGAGACACACATACAAACTAATGGACAAGTCTTTAGAGTTGGTGAATTCACCTGTAGTACCTTCAAAACACGATAATAATTTTTGAAGTGATGAAAAAATATTTCATGTGTAAATTGTAGTCCAGCCAATATTAAGTTGGAAATTGTTATTGTAATATTTGACATTAAATATAATATCATTTATGTGGTTGAAATTATTTATAGTTGTACTTGATATTATTTAGTATTGTAATTAACATATATAACTATGTGTTTTCATATTATATGAACATGCACATTGTATGATATATTTTTTTTAATTTATTTACAAAATAATACTAATTAATTTATGTCAATTAATAATGAACACATAAAATCAATACAAAACTACTAAAATAGTAGTTTATATTGATTAATGATGAACACAAATAAAATGAATATACAATGACTAAATAAGTAATTTATAATGATTATAATTGAAATGATATGAAATGAATATAAAATATTAAATCAATCGTTTATATAATGAACATGAAACTAGCAAAAATATAAATGACTACTATAAATGAACTTTTTTTTATTACAAATGATGACTAAATTTTGCATATATATGATGATTAGTAGCTAATTTACTATATCTTCTAACATGATTGAAATTTAATCATATTTTTTTAGTCATTAACTGATTTCAAATGATGACTAAAATTCGCATATATGTGACTATTAGTAGCTAATTTATAGTAACATATAATGTGACCAACATTTTGGTCATGTTTCTTTGGTCATTAATTAGTTTTCTTGGGTGTCATGTAGTAGTATATTTTGTTGTGTATTTGGTCATTAACTGTAGAAATTAGTGACTAAATAAATGACTAAATAAATGACCAAATTTATGACTAAATATATTGCTAGACAATAAAATTGAGATAGCCAATTAATGATTAAGCTAAATATGACTAAAAGTTGGTCGCCTTATAAGATATTGTAAATTAGCCACTATTTGTCACCGACTGAAAAATGGTTGTTTATATGCAAATTTTTGTCACCATTTTAGTAACTAATTAGCCATTTTGTATTAGTGGTAGCATACATGTTTTCCATGTGTTTAACAAAATTCCTAGTATGTTCTAGTCAATACAGGTCAAGTTATACATTCAAGTTTGTATGTTTAGCCTTGTTTTCATGTCATTAATGATTATAAGAAGTCTCAACAACTTATGGGTATTGGTCTAGAGGCTGACATGTAATTGAGGCTAAGATCTCGGGACCACACCCTCTGAACTGGAAAACTTGGGTCACAACCGCACTGAGGCTCGCTTGTGAGTGTGTTTGGAGGCCTTGTCATGCATGCAGTTGGGGGTTACGTTGTGTGAAAAAGAACCGCAACTCAAGGCCTGATCACCAGGGATGGTCCTTGGCCCCTGAGTGTCCTTGTAGCCCTCAGGAATGTTGTGAGTTGGTATTCAATGGTCAGTTGTAGGTCCCACTTTCTTAACTAGAGCTAGGAGGTTTGCTCATGTCATAGTAACTCTTCGTCTCATGTTTACCCTAGTAGGCTAGTGAAATTGGGTAAATGTGGGAGGGGTGGTTACAGAGATAAAAGGTACAATTTTTATCCAACCTGCTTATGTTTTGATAGACCCTGGTGCCAGTTTGAGTTACATTAGTCCTCAAATTTTACAAAAATTTCAATTAAATTCTCAAATGCACAAAAAAACATTGTTGGTCTAGTTGGCTACTAGAACAAAAAGAAAAGTTACTAATTGGGTAAAGAAATGCTTTGTTATTTTAAATGGGAACAAAACCACTATGAACTTGAACGCTTTGTCACTAGGTTCATATGAAATTCTGGTAGGGATGGACTGGTTGGAGGGGCACAAAGAAATTGTTAATTGTCTTGATAAAAATTTTACATGCACCCTAGACAATGTATAAACTCAAATTGTAAAAGGCATACCCCAGACCATTTTTGTTCATCAAATATATTCTTTACAATTAAAGAGAGATACAAGGAAAAGATGCCAGTTGTTTTCCATTCAAGTGGAATACAACTCACAAGATAAACAATCTAAATCCTTAAATGATTTCGAATTTATTTAGGACTATCAAGATGTATATCCTAATGGGATTCCTAGTTTTCCGCTTAAGAGAGACATATATTTTTTTGTAGAATTAATACAAGGAGCTACATTGGTTTAAAAAAAACCTTGCCACATGAGTGTACCAGAATTAGTAGAGTTAAAAATGTAGTTTAAGGAATTATTAAGCAAAGGCTACATCAAAAGAAGTGTTTCCCCATGGAGTGAATGAGTCTTATTTTTCAAAAAGAAAGGAAAAAATTTAGGTTATGCATTGATTACTAGTAGCTCAATAAATTGACAATTAATAGTTAATATCCTCTGACTAGAATTGACAATTTATTTAACCAAGTAAGGGGAGAAACTGTATTTTCTAAAATAGATCTCAGACCTGGTTATCGCCAATTGAGGAGTAAGGAAGATGACATTCCAAAAACAACTTTTCGAACTAGATGCATACACTCTGAGTTTAAAGTGCTTCCCTTTGAACTTATGAATGCACCTACTACCCTTATATGCTATATGAATAAAGTGTTTAGCAAATTTGTGAACAATTTCATTGCTAATATTTATAGATGATATATTCATTTATTCAAAGACACTTGAGGAGCCTAAACAACATCTAGATATAGGGTTTCAGACTCTACGTGAACATCAATTATATGGTAATTTCAGCAAATGTGAATTTCATCAAGATAAGGTACAATATTTTAGACATGTGATATCTAAAGAGGGAACAACTGTGGATCCAAAAAAAGGTAAAGGTCATTCTTAATTGGAGAATCCCTAAGAACATGGCATATGTTAGATCATTCATGGGTATCATAGGATACCATTGCAGATTCATAGAGAGATTTTCTAAATTAGCTTACCTAATAACCTCTTTGAAGAAGAAATGGGTGAAATTTTAGTGGACTCAAAAATGGTGAGATATTTGAACAATTAAAACATTTACTTATTGTTGCACCCGTGCTAAAGATAGAAGACCCTAATAAGGACTTTGTAGTTTGTACATATGCTTGTTTATAAGGTTTAGGAGGAGTGCTCATGTAGGAAGATCATGTCGTGTCTTATGAGTCACGCAAACTAAAGTACCAGGAAAGAAACTATGTCATTTATGACCTTCAACTAGTTGCATTCATTCATGCACTTAATATGTGGAGACCTTATTTAAATGGTAAGAAATTTACCATCATTACTGATCATTCGAGTTTAAAATATTCTTTCAACCAACTTCACATGAATGTCAGGAAGGCCACATGGATGGCCTTCCTGAGTGAAAATGACTTCGACATTAAATACATAAAAGGACAATAAAGCGAAGTAGAAGACATGCTAAGTCAAAATTTGAAGAAAATTTATGAGGTAACAATAAGTAGTGTTGAAACAAACTTCACAAAGTAGAATAAGACAAGGACATTAGAATATAAACCCTATAACCAGATTTATGAAAAAATAAAAATTAAATCTGATCATGGAAAACATCCACATTATGCACTTAAGTAAAATGGGTTGCTAAAATTTAAAAATAGAATCTATGTTCAATACGTGGCCAAGATTAAACATTTTTTAGTAGATGAATACCACAAAAGATCCTTTTCAGCTCACCCAGGTTATCAAAAAATCATTATAGCTCTTCGAGAGGAAATATTTTGGCTTCGTATGGAGAAGGAGGTAATTGAGTACTTGGAAAGATGCCAAGAGTGTTAGTAGGTAAAAGTGGAGCATCAACACAAAACAGGGTTATTGAACGCCCTTCCTACATCGAAATGGAAATGGGAGGTAATTTTGTTAGATTTTATTATTGGGTTACCAAATACTAGAAAAAAATTTGATTATATTATGGTTGTGTTAGACAAGTTGTCTAAGAATGCTCATTTTATTCTTGTTTAGTCTAATTATGGAGATGCATAGGTGGCATAGTTTTTCATGAAGGAAATTTTCAGACTTCACAAAATACCAAAGACTGTTATATCAGAAAAGGATGCAAAATTCACTTCCAACTTTTAGAAGACATTGTTTACTGGAACGGGCATGCAACTTACTTTTAGAATTGTCTACCATCCATAAAAAATAATGAGAAAATCAAAAGGGTCAACCAAGTCCTTGAGGACATGATATGCATGTGCGTAATGAACAAACCCAAGAAATGGGGGTATTATCTGCATTTAGTTGAGTTTTCCTATAACAATAGTTATCAGGCATCACTCAAGATGAGTACTTTTGAAGTTATGAATGGAAGTAAGTGCCATATCCCATTAAATTGGAGTCATCCTAAAGATAGGCTTATGTTAGTACTATATTCACTACATGAAATGGAGAAATGGTGAAGAAAATCAAGAAGAACATAAAATCAATACATGATAGGCAAAAACGTTATGCAGACTTAAAAAGGATACATATAAAATTCCAAGTGAGAGAACATGTATTTTATGAAACGAACTCACAAAAAGATAGAAAATAAACATCAACAACTTATAATTCAGCCTCCTCGAGGGGTAACCTCCTTTACATTACACAAATGAACAATTATTGGATGATACAAATGACAAGACCCCCTTTCTATATATAGGAGTTTAAGGGGTCATAATATAATCAGAGCTGACATAACAATAATAATGTAAGGGCACAACGATAATAATAGTGGGCTTCTATGGGGCACAATAATAACAATATGGGGACTACATGGGAACAACAATATAATAAAGGGGTTACACCAATAACAGTAAGGGGTTATACTAGTAGTATAGGGACCTAACATGCCCCTATCCTTCAAAAAGTGTTGTCCTCAATGATTGAGTACTTCTAGATTCTTCTTTATAAAATTATCGTCCTCCCCTATGGAATCTTCAGCGGGTAAGTTCTTCCACTTGATGAGATACTCTGAAATTGATCGATTTTGTAGCTGTCGGGTTCCTATTTCTGTGATTTCTTCAGGTTCAAATATGACTTTTCCTTCCTCGTCATGTTTCGAAAATATTGTTTGAACTAGGATCTTCTCACCTATTACCTTCTTTAAACATGAAACATGGAAAACTCGGTGCACTCAGGAAGATGCAAGAAGCTCCAATTTGTATGCCATAGTACCAATATTTTGCATCACCTTGTAAGGACCATAGTAATTTGGTGATAATTTATTATCTTTCTTAGCTTGTTTAAGGGACATTTGTTTGTATGGTTGTAGCTGTAAAAATACCCAATCAGTTACATCAAAACTTCTTTCACTGTGATATTAATCTGCTTGTTGTTTCATTCAATTTTGCACCAAAGTGAGGTTATCCTTTAAAAGTTGGAGAACTTGTTGTTGATGCTCAACGTTATCTTTCACTTCTTGAACCTTTTTCTTTTTGATATGTCCTTCTATATTTAGAGTTTGAAGAGTGGTAATTCCTGCCAATGCATTACAAGACATGGTCAGATTCATTTCTTCTTTCTCTGGGGTTGGTTCCTCGTGAGTATCCTTTTCTTTTGACGTTTCTTGATCCTTTTCTTCCTGATATTTCACTGCTTGAACCTTCTTCTTCTTGATATGTCCTTATATATTAAGAGTTTAATGAGTGGTAATTCTTGCCAATGCATTATAATATATGTTCAAATTCATTTCTTGATGCTCGATGTGATCTTTCACGTCTTGAACCTTTTTCATCTTGATATCTCCTTCTATCCTGAGAGTTTGAGGAGTGGTAATTCTTGCCAATGCTTTACAATATATGATCAGATTCATTTCTTCTTTCTTTGGGGTTGATTCCTGGCATATATCCTCTTCTTCTGATGTTTTTTGTTCCTTTTCTTCCTCCTCTTCACAATATATGTAAAATAATTTCTTCTCAGCACACTTATGACCTTTAGTGTATTTTCTACCACAAATGTAAAAAATCCCTTTTTCTCTTTTTCCTTTCAATTGTTGCAATGTAAACCTTGTAGATTTGGAAGTCTAGGAGCAAAAACACTTCCATATTTATAGTTGTGAGTGGCAGGATTCCCTCTTTTCACAGTTTTGCTTTCAATTTATCTTGCCAACCTGAATGCCTTCTCCAATGAATCAGGTTCTCAAAGATGAACCTCATGTTGAATGTTATCCTTTAAAGTCCATATGAAGACATCAATCCTTTGCTTCTCTGGAATATGATTTACCCTTATATTAAATTTTTGGAAGTCCTCAATGTGCTCTGCCATTGAACCCTTTTGTTTGAGATTTATGAATTCACTAAGGAAGGTGTTACTCTTTCTATCCTCATAATGTGCTATCATTTCCTTTGTGAAAATTGACCAAGTGAAAAGTGGTTTATGAGAACAAAGCCCTTTATAACATAAAAGTTGATTCGGTTCTAAATATAAAGACGCAATATGTACCTTTTGTAATAGTTTTACACCGTGTAGATCAAAATATTGCTTGATCTATAGTATCCAATTTACCAGATCCTTACCATCAAACTTCCTCATATTGCTTTTTCTTGATCTTAGGAACTCGATCTTGAATTTGTTGTATCTCTGTAATTTTGGATCTCCAAGGTCTAAAATTGCATCCTGTGGTATCCCTCTGAGTCCTCTTTCTAACCCTACAATTTTGATTAGGATTGGATTTTACAAGTAAGAGTTATGTAAATTCTCCCACGATGACCTCATTATAGACTTGTTCAATAGAGCAAACTTGTGCGAAGTGCCACATGTGATCGTTTCAGCCTTAGGACATGAAATCGATACAGAGAAAATGACATTTCTTCCTCTTTCTGTAACTTCTTATGAAATTTCAATCTGACACTTAGAGAAAAAGTTATGATGATTTTCCCAAGGTCACCTATTTGAGATGTAATTCGGGAGCCTGCAGAAACCCTAAATGTCTTGGATTATATCTCTAAAACTATAGTGAAACAAGATATGAAATTTAGGCCCAAGCTTCACCAAGTGTTCAACTCAAGTGGGTTTTAATTTCAGAGTCTTAAACTTTGTATAGAAATAATTATAGCGAAAATTTCACGATGACCTATCTGAGATGGAATTCTGGAGCTTGAAAAAACCCTAAATTCCTCAGATCATATCTCCGAAAATATAGAGAGACAAGATCTAAAATTAAGACCTGAGGTGAAGAGAGATTTCTTCTCAAATGTATTTTTTTAGCTTCTGAGATGCCACAGAAAAATAGTTATAACAAAAATTCCATGATGGCCTATTTGGAGCAACGAAACCCTAGAATCCAAAGGTCTCATACCAAATGTTATGAAACCAGCTCACAAAAATATAGAGAAGAAAGATCAACGCCTTAGAATTCAACCTCTTTGAGGGGGCAACCTCCTTACATTACAAAAATGAACAATTCTTGGATCATACAAATGACAAGACATCCTTTCTATATATAAGAGTCTAAGGGGTCATAATATAATCAAAGCTGACATAACAATAATAATGTAAGGGCACAACAATAACAATAGTGGGCTTCTATGGAGCACAATAATAACAATATGGGGACTACATAGGCACAACAATATAATAAGGGGGTTGAACTAATAACAATAAGGGGTTACACTAGCAATATAGGGACCTAACAAAATATGTATTAAAGTACGACCAAAAAATAATTCCTTAAAATGTGGAACCTATACAAAAATAGCCACGCTATTTTGTGGGCCATTTGAAATGCTAGCCTAGGTGCGACGAGTGACCTACCAACTAGCACTACTACCCACATTAGGGTTCATAATGTATTTCATGTGTCTCTTTTGAAAACGTATATTCATGATCTGACTCATCTTATCAATTGGATTGTTGTACAAGTTGAATGGAAACATGAGTTCCGGGTTGAGCCTCTACACATTTTGGGCCGGAGGGAAATTACACTCCAAAATCGTGCCACTGCCCAAGTTAAATTGCAATGGAAATATTTTGGGCCTAAGGAAGATGGAAGATGAAATGAAAGAAGATTTTCCTTTATTCTTTCAAGGAAAAGTGAAGTATGAAATCATTAAGGACGATGTTCCGTTTTGGGGGGGAGATGTGATACCCCTCGTAAATTTTTCTTTTCGTTGCTTTTATATAGGACATGTGATTGAAAATTCAGGTGGTATAAGTAATATGTTATGGCAATGTAGATATTTATTTTGATCTGTAGAAAGAAAATTGTTTTGGGTATTATTATTCTTCGAAATGTATTAAAGGCTATCGTGTGAGATATTAGACTCCTAACTACCAGGGAAAATAGTTGGAATCAATTATTCCTAGGAACGGGGAAGGAACAAAAAATAAAAATCCTCCATTTTGCCACAGAGAGAACTATTGACTAAGAAGATGACTAAGGAAATACATGGTTGGAGATAAATGTAATTGGTGGAAAATGTTTTAAAAAGTACCACAAGAGATAACGGTAGTAAAAAAAAGGCGCATGTGGGAGAGAAATACTGGACCTAAACCTAGAATTAACAAGATGCTTCTAGGGGTTAAGGAGGTGTGAATTTAGGAACAAACATTGAGTTTTTTTCCTTGCAGGGAGGAGTTAGCTCCCGAGGGGAACTACTGGAAAATATATTTCACAGTTGGGAGGAACGTGGCAACATTTAATCTGTTTCTAGAAATTATTATATAGGTATATGAACATCTGGAAAAATCTGAGTGAAACGTATTGCTTTTGTAGTTCAGGGTTATGAATGAATTAAGTAGGATTTCATTATGATGACATGCATTTCCTTGGGTGTATTCAAGAAAGTGAATGGTTAAATTTTACTGATGTCTCTTTGAATAAATTGTGTGTGTTTGTATATGTATGTATGTATGTACGTATGTATGTATGTATTTATGTATACATGTTTTTTCTACCGCGGGAAGGTTTATGGATAAGGGACAAAGGATTTAACTATAGATTTGCTGAGAGGTAAAGACTAAGCATTCCTTTGTCGGAAAATTTGGGGAAAAGAAACCCTAACCAAGAATGAACCCTAGTATTCACTCTAGCAATGAAAACTAGAGATATGAAAGAAATTTGTCTTAAATCTTACTTAACATTTCATTTGTATAAAAATTGAATTCATTTGTACACTATAGAGGAACAAAGATATTATAATACAGTAAGGAAACCAAGTATATAGAAGTAAAATTTTGATACATAGGTTAGCATGTTGCATGCCAAAGAAGAGGAAGAGAAACCCATGGACTAGCCAAAAGACATGCAGCATGTGGCAAGATGATAACAAGGCATAAAGAAATACTTTAAGAGGAAGCCCATGATAAGAGTCCATCATGCTTCTAGCCTACCTTGTGTTTTAAAAACTAAATAACAACCAAAAAGTTCTTATATGTATGTGTTCATAATGATATCTAAGACATAATACACATTTAGTATCCATAAAAAATGCCCTTGTACACATGTATGGGAAACAAGAAGGAAATAAACTATGGCGTAAAACCGTGACTTCAATTACTTTAGCATGCCATAGCACAAAGAAAATAAATATATAGTTTTCCTTTATTAAAATGAAGAAGAAAAGTCACATCTTCGGCCACGCAGATTTCTGCCATAATTCAAATAATAGAATATGAAAGCTTCGAGTTAGCAAAAAGGGGAAAACCCTTTAATAAAAGAAAATGTTGCAAGGCTCCATTTGTAGTAGTCAAGCCTTTTTCCCAATAAATCAAATGAAAACCCTCAAGGAAAATGTATACAATCAAGTGGGAAACCCTGGCCGGTTAAGGCCTTTCCTGCATGTATCCTAAATAAAAATAAATTTTATGCAGTTGACAAATAAACTCAAGCCTGAAGGTGGTTTCGAGAACCTGTAAAGGGTAATGGTAGATGAGTACATGTAACGAAAAAAGCGGAAATAACTAATCATGTATGTAATTAACACCAAAAATGCCTCATAAAAAAACCCATGTGGTCGAGCACTAACCTACGAGCACAAAAAAACCCTTAGTCTCGTCTAGATTACCCACAAATTATTTATAAGAATATTATAAAAGGAATTTTATTGCAAAACAGTATCTCACCTTGAAGGAGACTTAAGTGAAATCTTCTCTGAATCACCCTATTTCAGTAGAAAATATGTAGTGTCGTTAACACATAAGAAGAAACCCTTCTGGAAAAGATGAGAGCTAGAGTTTTTAATTTAGACTTAGCCCTGGAAATTTACCTAACAAAAACTCCCTTGAGAAATAAGTGGCAATGTTGAATTCTCGTAAAGGATAGTTGCCACAATAGAACCTCCAGGAGAAGCATAGGTTTGTTATGCAAAATATATCCAAAACAAGAAAAATTAGCAATCGAGAATTACTCTAAATCCTTGCCAAGAGTTGCAAAATATTTACATATCAAAAAGAAAGAAAATATTTAAAATGTACAAGGTAGAATTTGGGTCTACTGTGTCAATTTTTCTCCAGTCAACAAACTATATATATATATATATATATATTAAATACTAACAAAACAAATCAATCACTGGTGGAAGAACCTTCGAACGCAGGAAATACCCTTGTTTTTATCAAGTTAACTTCGTGGTTGCAGAGCTCTTCTCTCAAGCGATTCTAACATAAATGGCACCACTCTGGTGGAGAGCCTAAGGGTAGGTATTTACCCTAACAGTAATGGATTCATCCCCACTATCGATTCAACCAAAGTAGTCACCATCATTGATCAAAGACACATGCCTAGGGTTTGATAAGGCTACGTGGACCCCTCGCTTCCACATAGTTTCATCACATGTATAGAATGCCACGAGGCCTCCACGTATGTACAAGGTACCACAAGGGCCTTCAAGGGTCAAGAATATTCATCATATATAATAAAATATATAACTGCCAATGGAAGATAATATAAATATAACATCAAGGTAATAACACATATTATGCACCGAACATGGTAACATAAGGTCCCATAAAGATAAATAAATAAAAGCAACTCTCATCTTTAGACTATGGAGTGGTTTTGAATTTGTAAAAGGAACTATAAAGATACATAAATAAAAATAACTCTCATCCTTAGACTATGGACTGGTTTTGAATTTGTATAAGGAAACATTAGACAACAAGGAAATAAATGAACAAAGTTTCCATATAATGTCCATGAGCAAATGAGCAAAGCTTCCGTATAATGTCCACTAGTGAAAGAGAAAAGTTTCCATATAATGTCCATAAGTGAATGAGCATACCTTCAATGAAATGTTCAACCAAGTTTGGGTATCAAACCAAATTTTAAAATGTAGAGACTACAACATTATTTGATGGAGGAGAAACATAATCCACATTAGAAATCATTGAGGTGTTTTACCTCTCCAAGTAAAAATTGAAATTAAAAATCATTTTGTTGATATGAATTATTTTGCATGTATTATATTTAAAAGAAAAATAGTATGTATTATATTTAAAGAAAAAATATCATGTAATTTATAATTATTTTCTAAATGATATTGGAGAGATGTTACACCCTTAATGTGTTTACAATCTAATCTTTTAAGATCGTTCATTGTGGAAGTTGTACATTTCATTTCTACAGAATTGTACAATGTGTATATACACTACACAATTTTAACTTTTTACATGAAAAATCTATGAATAACAGGTGCGATTTTGTTCTCTTGACATGGTTTGATAAATTTTCCAAGGTGGGGGTGGTGGGGGGAATGTGTTTGATGTAAAGGTTTTATCCTAGGACCACTTTGAAGCAGCCTTTTGGTTGGTCAAATTTCTGGGATCGAATGGAACCCCTGGCCATGTTAGTCCCCGGATGAAAAATGCTTGTTCCTTCCCTTTAGAAGCGTCCAATAAGAAATTCAAAAATTACAATTGGAAATTAATGTTATACCTACATATAGACCTGACTACCACATTCAATAATTAGCGAGTCATGCATTGTATATGCATGTAGTTGCTGAAGCCTGTGTAGGTTGACGCTTTCAAGGAGGAAGAGAACACGTACCACACAACACAGGGTGGGAGGTTGGTTATATTGGTTTGAAAAATTATAGTTTTCAGTTTTTAAATTTTATGGATATATTGCATTGCAATTACATTAAAATTGTGATTAATTTTTATTTTTATTTTTTTTATTTTGTTACATTTGGGTATTTGTTAAAATTTTAATATACTAGCATAATCTTATTTACCAATGTGGTTGATATACCATAGACATATATGAATCATATATAGAACCACATTTTCCAATGTGGTTGATATATGCCCATAGACTTATATCAGTGAAACTAATTATTATCTGTATTTTATAATTATTAATAACTATAGAAATAATAACAATGATTTATGATGATGATGATGATGATGGTGGTGGTGGTTAAAGTCCACTCAAACCAAATTGGTCTATCCGACCTATTATATATTTATATATTTATTATTATTATTATTATTATTATTATTATTATTATTATTATTATTGTAATAATAATATTATATTATTATAATAATAATAACATTAACTCATAAAATATTAGTAATACTAATTAAAAATAATAATTTTAATAACAGAAATTATTTTAATAAATGTGGTTGATATACCCATAAGACTCCATTTCTATCAAACCATTGGTAAATATATAATAAAAATAAAAATAATAATAATAATAATTTATTACTCAATTTTTATAACACGTAAATAAATAATTACTTATTTTATTAAAAATAAATAGATTTTACTATTGCTTTTAGAAAAAATATACATATTTTTATTTTATAAGTTATAATAAAAATAATAATATTAATAATAATAACAGTAATAATAATAATAATTTACTAAAAAATGAATAAATAATAGTAAAATAGTTAATTATTGTTAAACAATAATAACATTTCTTTAATTAAACATTGGTAAATAATAATAATATGAATATTAATTAATTAAATAATAATAATAATTAATTCTTTGTCACAATGTGAAGTTAGATCATGGTTGACCATCGTTGAGTTTCATATGGAGACAATCTTTGTCACAAAGTGACATTTGAGCATGCTTGACCATGGTTGACCATGATCAATAAGCCCAAGGGAATAGTAAACCTAAGGGATAACAATTATAAACCCAAGGGATATAAAACCTAACATCAATATTATAAACCCTAAAATAAGCATGGATAACCATGATTGATTTCCATATAGAGACAATCCTTGTCACAATCCGACGTTGGACCATGGTTAAGTATGGTTGACCATGATTGATTTTCATATTGAGACAATCTTTATCAGAACACAAAGTTAGACCATGGTTGATTTCCATATCCAACCTTGTTTGGGCATGGTTGAACATGGTTGGTTATGTTTGACATTGAAAATGATTAATATTATAAACCCAGTGCATTGATATTATAAACCATTGGGATTAATACTAAAATCCCAAGGGACTAATATTATAAACCCAACATATATAAATGCTACAATAAATATTATAAACGTTACATGATTGACCATCGTTGATTTTCATACTGAGATAATCCTTATCATAATTTGATGTTGGACCATGGTTGACGATGGTTGACATCATAATAAACCATGGTTGAGTAGGGAATAATAAACCCAAGCGATTGATATTATAAACCCAAAGGAACAATAAACCCAAGGGATTAATACTAAAACCCCAAGGGTTTATTTCCATATAGAGACAATCCTTGTCACAATGCAATGTCGGATCATGGTTAACCATGGTTGACCATGATTGATTTTCATATCGAGACATTCTTTGTTAGAACACAATGTTGGACCATGGTTGAGCATGGTTGGTTTCCATATCCATATGGTTTGACCATGGTTGAACATGGTTGGCTATGATTGACCATTGTTTACCATGATTAATATTGAAAATCCCAATCAATTGATATTATAAACCTAAGGGATTAATACTAAAATCTCAAGGGATTATGAACCTAAGGGAATAAGATTAAACCAAAGGGACTAATATTATAAACCCAACATATATAAACCCTAAGATAAATATTATAAACACTAAAATAAACATGATTGACCATGGTTGAGTTTCATATTGAGAGAATCCTTGTGACAATGCGATGTTGGACCATGGTTGATCATGGTTGAACATGTTTGTTTATTGTTGACAATTGTTGAATAACATTAAACCTTAGGAATATGGACCCTTAGATAAATAAATCGAAATTATTGATATTATAAAACCAAGAGAATAATAAACCTAAGGGATAAAAATTATAAACCCAATGCATATAAACCCTAACATGACTATTATAAACCCTAAAAAAAACATGGTTGACCATGGTTGATTTCCATATTAGATTAATGTATTGTGATATTGACATAATCATAAATAGCTGTACGGAGATTTAACCCTTAATAAGAAACCCAAGGGATAAAAAATTACATGGGATCAATATTAATAAGAGAAGGGATTAATAAAGCTTAGGAATTAATATTTTAAACCCAAAAGATTGATAAACCCACATGACTAACCTACAGGGTTTGGTCTCGTGGTCAGCGAACAGTGTGCTAAGTCGTTCATGTTGTTGTGCAGGTCACGGGTTCAAGTCTCGTCTTACCCTGAGGGGCCGTTCCTTGTGGGTTGGGTGGTTCCTCCTAGCTATTATAGTGGTAGCCTGTGGGATTCGACCCCATGTAACGCGAGTACGATACCACCACCGTTGTCGATTTAGCTAGATATCAAAAAAAAAAGATAAACCCACATGACTATGAATATGATAAACCCAAGGGGTCAATAAACCCTAGGGATTGTTAATATTATAAACCAAATAGGTTAATAAACCGAAGGGATAAACATTGTAAAGCTAAGGGATTAACATTAAACCTTAGGACTATTATTTAAACCTTAATATTAGGAATTAATAAACCCAAGGGATTAAATGATAAACCCAAGGAAATAGTAAACCAAAAAAAACAATATTATAAACACAAAGGATTAATAAATCAAATCGATTAATAAACCCAACAAACCAATATAAAAACCGAAGAGAGTAATAAACCCTAAGAATCAATATTTTAAAATCAAGGGATTTATGAACCAAAGGGATTATTAATATTATAAACCTAAGGAACTAATAAACCCAACCGTTTAATATTAAAAACCCAACGAATTGTTGAACCCAAGGGATAAATATTAAAAACCTATGGTATCGATAAGCACAAGGGATCGATATTACAAACACAAGAGATTAACTAAAGCCTAGGAATTAATATTCTAAAAACAAAGGATTGATAAATTCATATGATTATTAATATTATAAACCCAAGTAATCAATAAACGATAGAGATTGTCAGTATTATATCCCCAAAGAATAAATAAACTAAAAGGATAAGCATAATAAACCTAATAGATTAAACCCTTAATATTGGGGTTTAATAAACTGAAGGGATTATTATTACTATAAATCGAAGAGATTGTTAATATTATAAATAAAAGGGATGAATACACCCAATGAATTTTTTTATTTTATAAACCTAAGGCATTAATATTATAAAAGCAAATGATTAATAAACCCTAGAAATTAATATTTTAAAGTGAAGGGATTAATGAACTCGAGGGATAAAATGATAAACAAAAGCAATTATTGATATTATAAAATCAAATAACAAATAAAACGAAGCGATTAATATTATAAACCCAATAGAAAATACCCAACAAACCAATATAAAAACCGAAGAGAGTAATAAACCCTAAGAATTAATATTTTAAACTTAAGGGATTAATAAACCAAAGGGATTATTAATATTATAAACCTAAGGTATTAATAAATCCAACCATTTAATATTGTAAACCCAACAAATTATTGAACCTAAGGGATAGATATTAAAAACCTAAGGTATCTATAAGCACAAGGGATCGATATTACAAACACAAGAGATTAATAAAGCCTAAGAGTTAATATTCTAAAAAAAAGGATTAATAAACTTGTATTATTATTAATATTATAAACCCAAGTGATCAACAAACCTTAGAGATTGTTAGTATTATAAACCCAAAGAATAAATAAACTAAAAGGATAAACATTATAAACCTAATCGATTAAACCCTTAATATTGGGGTTTAATAAATTGAAGGGATTATTATTATTATAGATTCAAGGGACTATTAATATTATAAATAAAAGGGATGAATAAACCCAATGGATTTTTAATTTTATAAACCCAAGGAATTAATATTATTAAAACAAATGATTAATAAACACAAGAAATCAATAAACCCAAGAAATTAATAAACCCAAGAAATAAATAAACCCAACAAACTAATATTAAAAACCTAAACGATTAATAAACCCTAACAATTAATATTTTAAAGTGAAGGGATTAATAAATCCAAGGGATAAAATGATAAACCAAAGGAATTATTTATATCATAAACTCAAAGAAAAAATAAAGCCAAACATTTAATATTATAAACCTAAGGGATAAAAAAATTTAAGGGATCAATATTAAAAACAAAAAGGATTGATATTTTAAACCCAATGGATTAATATTATAAATCCAAGTTGTTTAAACCCCATGAAAAATATTATAAATCGAAAAATAAATATCAATAACCATCGTTAACCATCGTTGATTTTCATATTGAGACAAAATAAAGATGGTTTATTTTCATTGTGAGACAATCCTTGACACAATGCCACATTCAACCATGGTTGATCATGGTTGGTATGATTGACAATGGTTGACCATGATTGATATTATAAACCTAAGAGAATAATAAACCCAAGGGATTGATATTATAAAACCAAAGAAATAATAAACCCAAGGGAATAATATTAAATCCAAGGGAGTAATATTATAAACGCAAGGTATAAAAACCCTTAAATAAATATTAAAAATAATAAATAAACATGGTTGAGCATGGTTGATTTTCATATTGAGACAATCCTTGTTACAATGTGAAGTTGGACCATGGTTGATCCTAGTCGAACATGGTTGTTTACTGTTGACCATTGTTAAATAATATTAAACCTTGGGAATACAAACCCTTAGATGAGCAAACTGAAAGGACTAATATTATAAACCTAAGGTAATAAAAAACCTAAGGGATAAAAATTATAAACCCAGCACATATAAACCCTAACATAACCATTATAAATGCTAAAATAAACATTGTTGACCATGGTTGATTTGCATATTAGATTAATCTATTGTGATATTGACATAATCATAAATAGTTGGATAAACCTAAGGAAATAGTAAACCCAAGGGAAATAGCAAACCCAACAAAATAATATTATAAACAAAAGGGATTAATAAATCCAAGTGATTAATAAACGGGAAGAATCAATAAACCCAACAAACCAATATAAAAACTGAAGAGATTAATAAACCCTAAGAATTAATATTTTAAACTCAAGGGATTAATACACCAAAGGGATTATTAATATTATAAACCTAAGGAACTGATAAACCCAACCGTTTAATATTATAAACCCAATGAATTAGTGAACCCAAGGGATAAAAATTAAAAACCTAAGGGATCAAGAAGCACAAGGATTTATATTACAAACAGAAGAGGTTCATAAAGCCTAAGAATTAATGTTTTAAAAACAAAGGATTGATAAAGTCGCATGATTATTAATATTATAAACCCGAGCGATCAATAAACCTTAGAGAATGTTAACGTTATAAACCCAAAGAATAAATAAACAAAAGGGATAAACATTTTAAACCTAATGGATTAAACCCTTAATATTGGGGTTTAATAAAACGAAGGGACTAATATTATTATAAATCCAAGGGATTATTAATATTATAAATAAAAGGGATGAATAAACCCAATACATTTTTAATTTTATAAACACAAAGAATTAATATTATAAAAACAAATGATTAATAAACCTAAGAAATCAATAAACCCAAGGAATAAATAAATCTAGCAAACTAATGTTAGAAACCTAAAAGATTAATAAACCGTAGCAATTAATATTTTAAAGTCAAGGGATTAATAAACCAAAGGGATAAAATGATAAACCAAAGGAATTATTGGTATTATAAACTTAAAGAACAAATAAACCCAAGGGTTAAATATTATAAACCCAAGAGAAAAATATAAACCCAAGGAATCAAAAAATGCAAGGGATCAATATTAAAAATGAAAATGATTGATATTTTAACCCTAATGGATTAATATTATAAATCCAAGTTGTTTAAACCCGACGATAAATAGTATTAATCGAAAAATAAATATCAATGACAATCCTTAACCATCGTTGATTTTCATATTGAGAAAATCTTTGTTACAATGTGACGTTGGACCATGGTTGACCATGATTCACCATGGTTGATTATGTTTTTCATCTCAAGATAATATTCATTATAACGCAACATTCGACAATTCTCATGGTGATTGGTTTGAAAATGAGAGAATATATGTCATATTTAATATTTTAAAACCCCTAAGCCGTAATTCCATGGCATCAATATTATAAAAGTAAATACTGTTATAACACAAAATAATAATAATAATACACATAAACCACAAGCAATATGAGAACCACATTGTAAACCATTAAGACATAAATATAGAAAATTAATATGAATACATTGATAATAATACACTATAAAGCATTAAAACATGATAAATCATCATCACATTAATAATAACACATTTATATCACTACATTATAAACATTAAAAAAAAATTAAGCCTTAAATACATTAATGTCAATACATGAATGTATTGATAGTATAAATCTCAAGAATATTGATATAAACAGCAAGAACATGAAAGCCCAACAATAATATTATAAACATCAACAATATTTTCATTTATGAAAGACATGAACAAAGTGAAGGGACCCACCAAAAAGACCAAAACAATTACAAATGCAAAAGAAAAAAATAAAATAGAAACACTGCCATTGGAGCAAAGGAACATAAATGCAAAAAACACATCTAAATTGCACACATTGGATTTAAAGAAGAACAACATAATAGGACACTTTAAGACTAGAGATACAAAATTTTCTACATAACAACAACAACGAGAAAAAAAATTCAATTTCACCAACATTGCAACCAAAGAAAGAACATTGAGTCTTAAAATATATTTTTTGTTTTCTTTACATCAAATAATTCCACTGCAAAATTCAACTTGAAACATTCCATCAAAAGTCATCTATGGAATAACCTCTTCCAAAACACAACCAAACCAATGAGAAAAGCAGCACCAATTCACATCAACGGGATACTGATCATGATACTTAAAACTTTCCAACCAATTCCTTCTTGTTCTCCTCCCAGACTCCCTCTGGTGCACACGTAACAAGTATTTTACATGTGTTTTCATTTCATCTATCACATGAAGATGCTCATCAATAAAAGTAGGATGGAGCCCATGTTTTCTATCAAACTTGTTTCGAAGATACAAAAGAAAACTTATTGCTCGAGCAATATTGCGCACTGTTCTGGAATAATAGATGACATCATTACTATCCATATGTGCATTTGAAAGACAAAAAAACAAAAGAAAAATGAATAAAGACACGCACAAATAAATAAGCATACACATATATAGATATATATACATAAAACATAACACCCCATTTTTATTTATGTTAAAAAGCTTAATTTTATAATGTTACAAGAAATAAAAAAAATCTAGTGTTACACGAAACAAATGATATAAAAAATTCTACAAATATAAGCCTCATTTCACAAAAAAAGGAAAAAACATTGGAAATAGAATAAAATTGTGGCCAATATTCAAAAAAATAATATTGGCCACGGTGATGGCTAATATTCAAAACCTCCATTTTTGCATTTCATGATGTAATATGAATCTACAATATCTATATCAATATGAACCATTTATAAAATTGATTTTGAATGATTGGTTCATATAACTCATTGTTTATGTCTGAATGGTCTGTTGCAAAGAAAAAACAATATCCACTTAAAAAAGGAAAGTAAATTGAACAACATGAAAAACGATGTAAACAACTTTATCAAATATTACTACGAATATGATGAATGTATTAATCTCATAAATATATGAAAATGATTACTATATTAAAATTAAATCAAGAGGACAATAAAATCAATTCAAAAAACATACTATAAAAAAGGTCACAATGTTATTAGTTGTATGTCATAACGATATGGACTTCAATCACTCCTCTTATTTCTTCCTAATTGTAACATATGCACCATCATTCATCTTCGCATAATGTTGAAAAGAGAAAGGTGGTGCAATGTGTAAAATGTCTATTGATTTCACTCTTGATATCGATGTGAAGGTAAGGCCTTGCTGCTCTTTATTCTCGATATCAACTGATGCTCATTCTAAAGTCATTCCATGTGACTTGTGGATTGTAAGAGACCGTGCCTTCTTCAAAAGAATTTTTTTTTCGATTTCCTATTATCGCTAGTGTGATAGGCACAATGTTTGGATTGCTTCCATCAAATGGAACACCAACATACTGATAAAAAAAAATAGTTGTGAACATTGGAAGTTGAGGTGGCTTAGAGGTAGGCGTATAAAATATATCCTTAACATAACAAAGTGCACCATTCACCGAGGCAACCTCAATCCATAAATTACATGTCAACATAGCACGTTGATCATGACACAACAAAACTTCACAGTCCAATTGATCATCATCAACACCAATGATATTTGAATGCCTTGAATGCTCAACAACACATCGTGAAATTAGAGATTTTAATGATTTTAACATATTATGCCTATTATGGATGGAGACCAAATCATTTGTTGGAAACACGTGAACTGTTGCACTAAATAAATCTCTTTCTCTAGGATGCAACCTCACATCAGCCTGTGACATAAGAGACTCCCAATCTTCACGAATAGGTTCTACATTTATTATGTTATTGAGGACTACGAAAACAAGATTGTTTCTCATTATTCCCTTATTGGCAAAAGATTGTGTCAACAGTGAAAACAATGTTCAATTTGTTCCGCAATACTTTCCCTTCTATCTTACCTACATATAGAGGTTTATCTCTCACAGGAGGTAGCTGGCCAAGGTTACCCACAAGGATGATGGATCTTCCACCAAAAGGACAAATATTTTTCTCTCGAAATGCTTCTCGTAATCGAGCATCTATTTGCAGAAAAAATATTGATCGTAGAAAGCTCATTTCATCAATAAATATATATCTAATATCTCTTATTTATTCTTGGAATACTGCAAGTGACTGCCCCTGTAGTGGCAACATATCTTTAATTACAATTTTTAGAGTTGAGTGTATTATTTTTTCATGTATATTAAAAGCAGTTATTCCTATCGGGGAAAGAATAAGCAGAGGGATTCTTCCATTACTTGACAAATTAGAAAGAGATTAAAAAATAAAATGGATACTGAAAGACTTCCCAGTGCCCACAGTGCCCTAAACAATCATAAGAAGAGCGTCACGAATCTCATAGTCCGCAAAATGCCTTAAAACAATTTCAAAAGAAAGTCGTTTTTTCCAACAATGAATCTACAGATGAAAATGTTCTATTTGAAAGGTCAACAATATCACCCCTTCATTTTGCGTTCCTTATAAAATTCATAACTTCTTCTGGGACATCATGAGAAATAGTTGTACTTTCCACATCAAAGGATATATCAAAATCCATTCGACCAAGGGTGTGAAGATCATAAACATTCACATGATTTGGTGGAACCAAGCGAGAAAAATCTGCTATTCTTGAAAATCATCTTCAAGATTCATTTCATGCTTAGAAAAATCACCATCTTCTTCATCTTCAATATTCTCGACAATTGATGGATTTCAATCAATATTCCATGCTCGATATTAGAAATTCCTTCAATTTTTAATAATAATTTCAGTTGAAAGGCCAGTTTCTGTAGGAATGTCATGAAATGGCTTGTACAAGTGAAATTATGTGTAGCAAAAGGTTTCAAATTCATCTGAAGCCTCACTAGGAATAGAATAAAACCATGGTTGAACCCGAACAATATCATGAACATCCTAGGCTTCCATGGATCTTATTTATGCTTCCTATCAAATGTGCAAGAGTTTGTTGTTTCTATCAAAGATAGATGTTCAAGGAAAAAAGGTATCTTTTGATAATGTTGAAAAAATGTATTCTCAGATGAACATTGCAAGCCATTCCTTCAGATTTTCCTGAAAACCATGCTTCCAACATTTAAGGAAACAAATTTCTGACTACAAACAACAAGAGGTAACTTAAGCAACATATGACATGTTTCTTGTGGTCCAATGTCATGATCAACAATCATTTCTGCAAGAAACCTTCTATATGCACATAAAGCATGATACTCAGAGTCAATAGAATTTGAAATTCTAGTTAACATATGATGATAAATTTTAGACCTTTTTTCTGCTTTTGGTACATACTTAGCAATATATTTCAATACCTCATAACAAGAAAGCACTAGCTCACAATCAACATTTTCATGCCATATTGTTAGAAGGTCAATGTTATGTACGTTAACCCTATATTCATTTCTCGTTGGCTAATATTTTTTTCTTCCTTGATCATCTACGAACAATCTTGATTCATCACAAAGATCCCATGGAGCACTGCACCGACATGTCAGAATAGTGGCTTTTTTGCGCAAACAAGAATCTACACTACACTTTCTGTGCATTTGGACACAGTTTAACAATTCTTTATAATCATTATGAGGATTACAAGAGAAAATATGACCAGTATTCAATAGGAAAGGGTCATCACTGAGGCTTCGTGGAACCATTATGTTGTGACGATGTATGTCACGTGGACTCCATGCAGTTACATATTTTTCAAAGAATATCTTTGCAAGTTGTACATTAGAACCATTTGACCAATGAAGTCTTTCCATGTCAGGAGTAACTTTCAACCATAGGAGACCATGGATATGTGTTGAACCTCTATGTTTCCACTCATATATGAAGAAAATTAAGATATAGTTACTACAAACAATATAAATAGAATCATAATAAAAGTTGACAAAGTATAGAAAGTAAATTCAACAACACAAACCTGTACCAGAGGTCTTTAGCTTTAAGATATTTTTGGATAACTTCCTCTTGAAAAATATTGAATCTATTGTGCATAAATATGGCAAAAATATGAGGGTATTGGATATCATTCTCAATTTTCATATGATTCTCATTTAAAGAACAAGAATTCGAATGCATGGGCAAGAGGTTATGCAACTCTGGCCACTTTGTGTCAGCTGCACTCAAAGTAAAAAATAAAGATGGGCATCCCAACTAAGTAATCATGTCAGTCAATTCAGCTCGACACTTAGTCCAATATGCCCTTGTACCTCTCAAAGAAGAACCAAACCGCATAAGATTCTCAGCTAACTTATTGTTTGGTAAATCAAACAGTTGGTGACACAACCCTTCAATTGTTGTAGGTGAGTTATCATGTAAAGGTTTCTTTACAAAAACTACAACAATTGTTTGGCTTTGATGCCGCATTATCATGTTTAATAGGTAATATCGAAAGTGAGGATGGATTCCAAATCTATTACCATAGTACCTAAGAAGATGCATTGCATACTGATGGAGTTCAACACTATAAATATGTGGTTGTAACCAATCAACATCACCAGTGGGGAACAATGTTGGGAATTCCATATATAATAACCCCTTTGTATTATATTCATTTAGTGGATAGGTTCCAATACTAGGCCAATCCATGTCTTGAACATGTGAGGAATCAAAATTATCAAGAAATGCTCTAATTTCTTCCACTTCCCTTTGTTCATTTGCTAGGCTAGCAAGAAAAGAAGAAGGATAAGAGGGAAAATGATAAACAGGCAACTGTTGGATACAAAAACCAATACAAATAACATGTATAACATAACTCATAGCAATTATAATTATACAAAAGAAGAAAAATGCATAGTATCCAGACCCATTTACATGTAATTTAGAAAACTTGAGGGGAAGCAATATGAAATATTCTACATCATAAAGATCGATACAAGCATAATTTTAAAGTATTACCATAAAGACCCAATGTATGTATAGAGCCAAAAATGGAAATATTTTCCACAACCATAGAGAGTATATTAAATGAATATATTTATAGGAACTCAGAATCCATATTCATATCTAATGGTGGAATCTCAACAATAGAGTCCATACAGGAAGAAATTGCAATCCTTGAGTGTTGGGTACCAAAACCCAGACATCTGTTCATTAGTTGAATTATCAATATATGTTGGAAAATAGAAGCCAGTCATCATGCCATATAATAGGAAATGAAATTCACTATAGTTGCACATAGGAACCACACCATGGACTGTTCGAAATGGGAGATAACCAGGACATTTTCTATTTATATGTGTAGAAATGTTTTCCAACAAATTCCATCTGAAACCCCAATCATCCTTAAAGTTGTCAATTCTTTGTTCAACACATGGTTGACCAAAGCGGAAATGATCTAATTCTTCAATTGACCATACAAAAGTGGAGCCATCATTGACAAAGCATATCAACTGATCCATGTATATTTCTAACGGCATACACTGAATGTCAGTGATTGGAACAAATGAAAAACCCCATTCATTTTTTATTACATCAAACCAATAGATTGTATACCCATACCAAGGATAATATTCATACTCATTGTCTAGATAGAGCCAAAACAATTTACTTTATAAAACACTCCAATTTTAGGGGGTGAAGTGCCACTGAATGGAAGATCAACCCTTTGCAATACCCTATCAAGACTACTGTAAACATAAAATTTAGACTGCATTTTTTCATACATATGTTTTATAACAACCGAGTCATATTTTTTGCTGCTTACATTTCCCAATGATGAAATGAATACGTAGTCTCCAATTCGTACTGGCCCTTTGTTTTTCAAGGCATTTCTAAATGGATTCATTACAAAATAGTTGGGTGTATGTGAGCATTCTATTGGTAAGGATAAAACCACCATTGGTCTAGAAATAGAATCTACTCTGTATCTTGAATCTATGAACTACAAATGAAAATGAGATATGTGCCCATTCTGATTAAGGTATTTAACAACAAAATAATTGTCTTCACTATTGAAGAAGGGAGTCATAAATCCAAATTTGTTCGTTCAGACATGCTTGCAACATAATAAGAATGAAGGGTTTTGCAAAAAAATCTTCCATTCTTACAAATAGTGCTAAACTATATCACAACTGATAAAAGGTGCAAGAGGAAGAAAATTTCAAGAATTTCGAATTGAAGACAACTCCAAATAGTTGGATCCATGATCAAACAATGAAATCACATAAAAAAAAACACAAACAAACAAACAAACAAAACAAAACAACACATTTGATAGCCACGCAATAATTTAATGTTGAATAGAATTAAAAGTAACATACATACATGAAATTTTAGAATTAGGATAGGGGATGGAGTGAAGGGAGCCGAGTTCAGGGCATTGGCGAGGGTTTCTGAAGCATTAGGGTTAACAACGGAGAGGCGGAAAGAGAAGCAACAGTGGAGATAAGGGCAGGGGATGAGCATCCTGCGCGCAACCAAGCCAACAACAGCACAAAAGAGAGAAGGGTAGGTTCATAAATCAAGGAGGAACTGAAAGGAGCCATGGCAGGGGATCCAGGGAGGGGAGAGATCCCCTCCTACAAAAACGTAACGGCGGGAGAAGCAAGTGGAAGTGGACTACGAAGAGAATCAAAGGAAGACAGTAGGGATGCGTCGGTGATGGGAAACCAATGGCAAACAAGATTAGGAGGCAGATGCCTTCCCAGAGCCCTGAAAAAGCCGAGGTTTGTGATCCCGAACAACAAACTTGAAGAGTATAGATGCTACATGAGGGACCACGCCCTAATATGTAAGTTTGTGGGGTTCTGGCCGGCTGAAAAAGACCTGGCAAAGTGGATACAACAAAGATGGAAACCGAAAGGACATATAGATCTGAAGCTGGGGGCAAAGGGATTTTTTACAGTGATATTTGCTAATCTAGAGGACAAGGAAAGAACCTTTGAAGGGGGTCCATATTTCATGAATAACGCTGGTTTATTCATGAGGCACTGGGAAGACTGTTACAATCCAGACCAAGAAAAGATGTTGGCAGCACCCATCTGGGTTAGATTGTTTGGTTTACCAATAGAGTTTTGGGACCCCGAGATTCTGGAAGGAATAGGCAATACAATAGGGTCATTTGTCAAAGTAGCAGAGACCACAAAGAGAGGGAGATACACATCCTATGCTAGGATATGTGTATACATGAACATATCAGAACCCCTGCCAGAGTACATAGAGTTAGAATACCATGATGAAGTATGGCAACAACCGATGGATTACGAACATATACCCTTCAGGTGTAGAAGGTGCCATGAATATGGCCATCTCTTTAAACAATGCCCACTGAACGTTGCAGAGGAAACATCAAGGAAAGAAGAAGTAGAAAGGAGAAGGACAAAAGACACAGAAGGAGTGGAGGAGGGTTTCCAGGAAATCCCAATAAAAAGAAGGCCCAGGAAAGAAACGACAAGAAGGCCACAAACCGCCAAAACAACGCCAGTAGAATGTCAAAACAAGTTCAATGTCCTCCAGGAAGAAGAAGGAGAGATGGAAAAAGAAGAAAGCGCAGAAGAACCTATGGATTCTACCAAAGATACAAAGGAGATAGACTCAAACCAAGGAAACATGGAAAAAGAAGGGATAGAGGGGAACACAGATATATCAATAGAACAGTCGCAGATGGAGATTGACCCTCAAAAGGAGAGTGGAAATGATGAGGAGCGAGTAATGAAAAGGTTGTTACAGGACTGGAAGAACTTGGATGAGAGGTTCATCCCGGAGGAGCAAAAATAGTTATACAAAGAGATGTTCCAGAAATACAAGGAGAAGAAGGGAACCCTTCTGACAAGTCAACTAGAACAAACAGGAACGCAGGGAACACAGAGTATGGGAACGGGCAGTTCTGGCAAAGGAGGTAGGAAAAGAGGAAGACGGCCAATGAGCGAAACCATTCAGGTGGTAGGGGAAACTCTGGTAAATTCAGGTAGAGTCATACCTCTCTCAGAGGTATTTCAACAACCATCCAAAAAGTTATAAATGATTGTCACAAGCTGGAACATCAGAGGTCTCAACAGTAAAGGAAAACAGAGGTATCTGAAGGATAGGGTGAAGAAAGACAAACCCAGTATAATGATAATCCAAGAGACGAAGATCAGCTCTCAAAAATTAGAAGAGATAATGAGAAAATATAAGATACACTATGAAGTCATGGGTCAAGATGCGACAGGCACGGCTGGAGGACTGGCAATCCTATGGAACCCAGAGGAGGTGCAATTCAAAAATTGGGTCAGCCTCCCCCGAATCCTCTCAGGTTCATTCAGAATGATAGGGTCTTCTGAGTGGATACTCATCACTGGAGTCTATGGCCCGCACATCCCAAGGGAATGCAAAAATTTCCTTAAAAACATGCAAACTATCCGCAGGATCTTCCCTGGGATTCCGTGGATTGTAGGAGGAGACTTTAATATGATTAAAACCTTAGGAGAAAAGAGAGGAGGAATAAGTAGACCAGACCAAGACATGGAGGCTTTCAGCAAAATGATAACAGAGCAAAGATTGGTAGATATTCCGACGATAAATGGGGTCCATACTTGGAACAATAGAAGGGGAGGCAGAAATCAAATAGCATCCAGACTGGATAGATTCTTAGTATCAGAACAGATCTTAAACATGGATGTATTCGTAGAGGCAATGATTCTACCTGCCATGGGTTCTGACCATTGGCCTATTAGATTGGAGATAGATATTAAGAAGAACCCCTACAAATGCCCATTCAGGTTTGAGGCCTTCTGGCTCAGGAATAATCAGTTCATGCCGAAGGTAGAGGAATGGTGGACCCAGAGTCAACAAAGAGGGAGATGTAAGATGCATACCTTTCAGCTAAAGCTCAAGGAACTCAAAGGGAAAATCAAAAAATGGAACAAGGAAGAGTTTGGGAACATTTTAATGGAGAAGCAGAGATTAGAGCGGAAAATGGAAGAGCTACAACAGAAAATTATAGCAGAAGGACGAAATGAGGAGAAGAGTAGAGAAGAAGGAATACTGATTAGTCAATTAGAGGAACGGAGAAAACAGGAAGAAATTCTATGGAGACAAAAGTCCAGGATAAACTGGCTTCGCGATGGAGAAAGGAACACAAAGTTCTTCCACCAAGCCATGGTTCAACATAGGCAAAGGAACAGAATCTTCTCTATTATAAACGAAGAAGGGCAAAGAATAACAGAACATGAAGGAATTGAACAGGTATTAGTTGAGTATCACAAAGATTTGCTGACAGAGCCACGAGCCAATAGAGATGAGGCAATAGGAAGGATCTGCAATGAAATTCCTAAGATAATAACTGAAGACCAAAATAAAGCTTTGATGAGGGCAGCAACGCTAGAAGAAGTGGAGGAAATAGTAAAAGGAATGAAGAAAAATAAAGCCCCAGGACCGGATGGATTTACGACGGAATTTTATCAAGCAGGCTGGCATTTCCTGGGACAAGATATTCTGGAGGTGGTAGAGGAGTCTCGTAGACAGCAAAAGGTATGGCTGAGTCTCAACTCTACCCTGTTTACTCTTATTCCTAAATCGGCTAAATCTGAGAACGCCCAAGGTTTTCGCCCAATAGCCCTTTGTAATGTAATTTATAAAATTATTGCTACCTTGATGGCTAAAAGACTGAAGCCAATTCTTTCTAACATAATCTCCCTGGAACAAACTGGTTTTGTGGAGGGGAGACAAATCCTAGATGGTCTGGTAGTAGCCCAGGAAGTGATCCATTCCCTAAAACAAAAAAAGGAGAGAGGAATGATGATAAAGTTGGATCTGTCAAAAGCCTACGACCGCCTAAACTGGAACTTCCTCAAGGCAACTCTCAGGGCATTTGGTTTTAGCAACAGATGGATAGACTGGATTTACAACATGATATCAACGCCTAACTTCTCTATTCTGCTGAATGGGACGCCAACTACGACTTTTAACGCCACTAGAGGATTAAGACAGGGCGATCCCTTATCTCCCTTCTTGTTCATTATGGCGGCAGATGGTCTGGGAAGATACTTCAAAAAAGAGATGAGGGAAAGAAAGATCAAGGGACTAAGGTTATGGGGAAACAACTTGCCTATCACCCACCAGCAGTTCGTAGACGATATCATGCTCTTCTGTGAGGTCTCCCTAAAGGAAGTGAAGAGAGTAAAAAGGATTTTGGATCTGTTTATGGAAGCCTCGGGGATGGAAATTAATAAAGACAAATCATGCACATTTATCTTTAACACCCCAGAGCCGATCAAAGCCCACTTGACCAGAACGTTGGGCTTTAGATCTGGAGAGCTACCAACAAAGTATCTAGGAAATCAACTAGCTCTAAACCCTATAAGAATAGAAAATTGGCAACAAACAATAGAAAAACTCAAGAACAGACTTGAGAATTGGTCCTTCTGATCGCTAAATATAGCAGGAAGACTTGTGCTCCTGAAATCAATTCTCCAGGCCATTCCAATATATCCTCTATCGGTGATGGCAGCCCCCAAAGGAGTTTGCGCAAGAATGAAGGAAATTTTTGGAAAATTCATATGGGGAGGACCCAAACAGCAAAAAAAATGGGCCCTAGTGTCGTGGAAAGGTATATCCAAACAAAAAGATAAAGGAGGACTTGGTCTCAGGGACCCGGGCATTTTAAACCAAGTTCTAGGGGCAAAGCTATGGTGGAGGTGGATGAGGGGAGGAAATGACATATGGAAACAAATATGGACTCAAAAATATAACATGCCCTCAACAACAGAAGGTATCCTCAGAGTGGAAGAAGTCCCAAAAGGATCTTCAATCTGGGACCTAGCAAGCCAGAACAGAGATATTATAAGCAAATATGCCTTCTGGGAAATCAGGAACGGAAGTATAGCTAAATTTTGGGAGGAGGCATGGCAACAAAGGGATAGAATGGTTGATATTCAAGTTCTGCAAAACACTTATCAGAAGGCAGTAATGGAGGGATTAAAGTTTGTTAAAGATTACTGGAAAGAAGAGGAGCTGGATGAGACCTGGCGAATCTGGAGGAAACCTGAAGAATGGGACGATAATATTGATCAAGACCAGAAAGAGATACTGATAAAAGAGATGGAATCAAGAAGAATTAAAAATAGAATGGGACCAGATATTCTCAGATGGGGAAAATCTACAAGAGGAACCTTTACAGTCAAAGAAGCTTACTATTTAGCCACTCGACAAGAAGGAGAAGAGGAAGCCTTAGATTGGAAACAAATATGGAGGAATAAGTGGTGGCCGAAAGTAACAGTGTTTGCATGGCTAGTAGGGAAAGGAAGAATCCTGACGTGGGACAAGTTACAGAAAAGAGGCTTCCAGGGTCCCCCCAGATGCAGCCTATGTAAAAAGGAGAATGAGACTCAGGAACACCTCCTGAACTCCTGCCCCTTTGCCCAGCATCAGTGGGATGAGGTCAGGAACCTCTTTGGAAAATCTAATAGGGACCCTATGGATATAAAGCAGACCATATTTCAATGGGGAAAGGGTCAATTTTCATGCTCTGTAGTAAGGAGAACCTGGAGTTTAGCTGTAGGTTTCATCATCTGGCTTCTGTGGAAAGAGCGAAATCAAAGGATATTCCAGGACAAAAACAATCCACCAGAAAAGATCTGGGAAAAAACACAAAAATTAATAAGAGAAACTGTTCTGGCTGAGACCTGGGAGGAGGAGGATTGGAAGACGAATCCTGAGGAGGGACGAATCTTAGCCAACCTTAATATAGATTACAACATGATGTATCCCCAGAAGGAAAGACACCAAAGACCGCAGATACAGAGCCATGCGCAGTTCAGATATCCAGGGGAAAACTTCATTAAATTGAATTTTGACGGGGCTTCCAAAGGAAACCCAGGACCTGCAGGTTTTGGTGGTATCTTCAGAGACAATAAGGGATGCACCAGATGGGTGTACGCAGACAGAGGAGGCATAATGACCAACAACGAAGCAGAGATGATGGTTGTATACCAAGGTATTAAAATAGCAATAAGAAATGGATACATGAACCTGGAGATCGAAGGTGACTCGCAGATAGTAATTGAAATGCTTAGGAATCTCAACAATGGGAGGAATTGGGAACAGGTTGCTAAGAGCTGGAGGACGGCAGGGATAATTCAAGACTTGGCAAACATACTGAAACGTATTGAATACAAAATTATTAGTCATGTTAAGCGAGATGGAAATAAAGCAGCAGACTTCCTGGAAAATTGGGGATGCAAAGAACAGGAAGGAAAGGTGGATAGCATCTGGCCAATAGTCATGAACAAACCTAGATGGGAGTCTCTCAACCTAATAATCACTCAGGATAGTAATGAATCCACAGATTGATAAAAAGAAGTACCAAGGATCCCCGATCGGGGTGACTAAGGCGGCGAAACGGGAGATTAATGTGATGACAAGGGGGGGCTATGATAAGCCACCTTGCACAAGGAGAGCATTGTAGGTGGACAGGACGATTGGCAGACTGGGCATAATTGTAAAGAGCAATGGAGAGGGAACTATGAAGGCCAAAGGTGGTGGAAGTGACGGTGCTCCAGTGATGGGACAAGGGTCAGCTCACACAAAGGCAAACCGAGGAGGAGTGGGTTATTATGGCAAATGCAGGTGACAAAGGGAGGCGGTGCAGCAGCACAAGAAAGGACGGCAAGAGAGAGGAATTGGTTACGGGTGGAGGCATAACGGTAGGTATGCAGTTATTGCCCTTGGGGTGGGCGGAGACAAGGGTAAGAAGGTGGAAACCAGAGCAAGAGATAAAGCAGAGAGGGGAAAACAGCGGGGTCGACCTCACGCCCCTAGAAAAACTAAGTGTAAGATAACAGAGAGAAGAATGAGGATGGTTGTGACGGTTGAGAGCAAGGGAGGAAGACCTTCGGGGACCGAAGGCAATACAGTAGACTCCTAGGAAGAAAAGGAACAGAACCAGGTGGGCATGGAGGATGCGCACAACCCAGAACAGGACAGTCAAATGCAGAAAAATAGGAGCGAAAGGGGGAAGGGAGACCTTTGGAGGACATGCAACCAGAAGAGGCAGACATTAGAGAAAAGAAATCCAGAGGGAGAGGAGAGGAAGGCTACCTTGGAACCCCCTCAAGCACAATTAGTCAGGGAAGTAAGGTAAAGGAGGGCAACAAAGGTGGCGCAGGATGTGGAAGGAGTCGTAGAGGAAAAGGGAGAAGACGTCAGGCTAGAAATCAGGAGCGGAGCTTCCCTCCACCGGCAGGAAAAAGACAAGGCAGGAAGACAATGAAGCAATAGGTTCAGTATGCGGAGAGGGCGTATAGTGAAGAAACGAATGCGGATATTGGGAAGATAATCCAGCAGTTGGAGGAGGAGGCGACTCAGGAACAGTCGGAAACTGAAATGGAAGACTAGGAGTATTTGTTGCCAGACCCAGGAAATACTAGAGGACGCATGTCCCTGTACAAGCAGGCTCTCCATGTGTACTGGGTAATGAAGAGGCTACTAGCAAAAGCTATGGAACAGGTGGCTATGGAGATGGTAGAATTGGCCCAAGGCATCCCAAACCTGAAGAAAGAGATGAACAATCTCTAGATAACCCTTTTGATGCAGGGTAGTAAGCTTGATGAGATACAACAATAGTTAAAGAAGCTTATTCCCAAGCAAAGGAGGAAGATTATCAGCCGGGCGCCATGGCAGACTGATTTTTCATGATATGTTAATCGTCTCCTTAGTTAGGAAGCTGAGAGCCTGCTCTCCCTTTTGTTATATTTTATAATGCAGATAGGAAACAATGATAGTATCTTTGAATGTGTAGTATATTTAGCATGGACAAGTAGACTCAGTAAATTTTGTTTCTAGATGGCAATTAAAAAGTTAAGATGGTCAACAGCCCGGTTTCCCTTCGGGGCGGGTTGAAGCCACTGTATGTCTGTACAGGCTTTAACTTGATTTAATATGAATGGTACCATGTTAGCTTACAAAAAAAAAAGTAACATACATACATAGCTTCCATCTACACATAGATAAAAACTTCACATATACAAATTGTATAAAATCAAATGAGCGATCATAACATTATTACAAAACCGAACAAAATTCCATAATTTTTTAAATCTAATCTCTATAATCCAAGATTATTAATGTTAGTAAACCTATCATTATGTTTATATTAAGGCCTATGTTTAATATTGATGTTATAATGTTTCTATTAATATATTTATAGTATCAATATAAAATTTTCATTTTCAATATAAATATTAACATTAAACCAATTTTTTTAATGTTAAAAAACCTAAACTTCAAAACCTAATGTTATAAATTAACACAATGCTACATGAACCAAATGATATAAAATTACCAAATATTTTAATCCTAACATCAATGAACCTAAATAAACCTAAAGTTATTAAGTGCAATGTTTAATAAAAATATTTACATAAAAAAATATTCACATCAATGTATAAATGCAAAATATATTTTTACATAGATTTCTATGTTTAACATTAATATCTATATTTAATAATAATAATAATAATAATAATGTGTAAATAATAATAATGATTATAATATTAATATTGATTAACATTAAAAGAGATATTGATGTTTAATATTAATATAAAATAGATATTAATATATTGATGTTTAATATATTCTACAGATTTTATATTGAATACACTAAATTGAATTAATAAGAAACTAAAATAATTTATTATTAATGCACATTTTACATGGATTATGAATTTATTTATTTAAATCTAAATGAACAAAATTTTAATATATAAATACCTTATATGAAGTGAAATGAACCAAACATATTATATAAATCTATTACATAAAACAGATTGTATATTGAAAATACAAAATTAAATTAATAAAAAAATTTCGATGTTTTATTATCAACACGATTTTCACATCCATTCTTAATATTTGTATTTAAATCTAAATGAACTATATTGTAAATACTTTTCTATGCCTTTTTTTTTCTAATTCTGAAATTGTTCTCATTTTTGGACTACATAAAATAAATCTATAGCATACATTTAACATCAATCTATAAAATGGATTTTATTATGTAAATATATAAACAATATTTAACATAAATCTATAAAATATATTTATTATTTAAAATATATAGATAGTACATAGATGGCACTTATATTAAAGTTTGATGTATTAAATGCTTTATTTAACAACATGGTTCCATTATGTGCATATTTACTCCCGTCTAACCCCAAATTTGGTACCATAAATAAAATAATTCAATTTTTCACTTCAATTTGGAATCTACTTTGTATAAAGATAAAATAATTGAATATATATATATATATATATATATATATATATAGTTGGTCACTACTCTATATGAAATGACATATAACATGTAAAAATAATATATTTAATTTGGCACAGAATTTTTATAAGGATAAAATAATTGAAAATAAAGAAATATAGATATAGGTATATCCATCTAATTTATGACATATTACAATTTATAATGAAGAAGTACTAGAGTGAGTCATAAATAAAATATTTTAATGACCATATTAAATAATATAGTTTTATGTAAGTTTTGTAGAAATTTTGAATAATAAACACTTATTCACAAAGATTATCCTGATTATACACTATTGCGGAATACATGCATAATACATAACCTCCGCTATGTTGATCATCAATTTAGCAGCATAAAAAACAATGAAACATCAATCGCATGCACACATTAACACAGTATGTAACCCGGGGAAAGCATACAGCTGAAAACCCCACACTATCTGTATATTATAATGACTGAGAACATGTAACAATACATAGTACAATACTCCTTGCAAGTACTCAGTACTATCTCCACCTGTTACACATAAAACTAGCTCAGATCTGAATCAATCACAGGTTCAAATCTCCTCCACTCCTTTGCCTGCCTCCACTGTGCAATCCTGCAAGAGAATCACGTGAGCACAAGCTACAATTGCCTTGATATTGTCCCACACTGCGCAGTCCTCATTGGCATAACTCAATCCCATGCATGTGCAAATCTCATGCACAACTGATAGTCACAACTCACCCTTTCACTTACCTCTAACACCTGTCTCTGTTGAACTATCCATGCACTGAGTTAACTGATGTATTCTTTAGTTTCTTTATGAGTTAATAGTTAGTGAATTAATTAACAATCAATTCACACAACTCATCACTAGTGTATTCTTTAGTTAGACTAAATACAACTAGTTCAACTAAGTCAAACTGAACACAACTCCATCAACTCCACATCCAACTCCACAGAACTCACATGCATGAGTTCTAACTGAAGTCTCCATGCAATAGATCAACTAACAAATAAGAAACCACGTGATTCCTTCTGTCAGCTGCATGTGCCACATCCGTAGCTCGAACTGAAGTTCTCCAAGAAAATAAGATAATGTTTAGAGTCCAAATATTACTAAGGGCTAATAATATTTGACTGTTTCTATTTTTAGCCTGGAAGTCTAAAAATAGACTCTGATCACTCCACTGTGAACCAAAAATAGAAGTCCATCTATTTTTCCCAACATGACCAATCATCCATAAACACCATCCTGCAACTCATAGACCATGATCCATATGTCTAAAAATAGAGATAGTCTAAAAATAGACTTTGCACCAAAAATAACCTGCGGGCCCACTTAGTGAAGGCGACTCCTTTCCACTAAGATCCATCATCTTGTTGCATTTTTAACACTCCCTCTCAATAAGATATGGATTATCAGCAACCCCTATCCTGCAAATTTGGAATGTTCTGCATGCAACACATTTGCCCAGTCCACTTGCTCCAACAACACTTGGAACAAAAACACTCCCAACTGACCACTTTGTTGGGCTAGGAACATACTCTGATGCTGAAGCTCTAACTGCTGCTGACAAGTGCTCTCTCTCTGACATCTACGCTACTGCAACATCTCCATGCATCTCACACCATTGCACACTTCTCTGTGCCACCTAGCATTGTGCAAAACACTTGTGCCTCTCGCATTGCTACAGCCTGCTAGCTATGTGCTGTCGTGGGATCCCCTACACTGTCACTCTCTCTACTGCTACATCCACATTTGTCTCTACCCAATTAGTCAGTTCCTGCTACTCCACATCGGGGCTCCCGTAGCAAGGTCTCATCCAAGAGGTTGGGTACCTCAAGGATCCTGCCCCTCCTCCTTGGGATGATCAATCCACATCACCCCACCTCCTACCTGGAGGTATGGCTGCATGCGATCCCTCAGCCCACCTGGCTCGAAGTTTCCCCCTACTGGAGGTCTCTGCATGAGTAGATGTCTCTACTCGATCTCCTCTTAGCTTCCCTTGTTATGGCTGCTCCACAACCTCCTGACGCTGCTGCACCAATCGGGCTCCTCCACAATCATCTAAGACTTCTTCTGGCTCTGCATGTTGAGAGGTAATATACGCTCCCTCTCATCCACCAAGTCTCCATCAGTTTCCTCGCTACTCAAGGCTTTGCATGCATCTTGAACCTCAAGAGCATATAGGTTCTTGACCCATGAACCAATCTGCTTCACCTGTCTAGTGATGATGTGTCTAAGGAAAACCTTTCCCTTACTCAAGACTACATCATAGCCTCTGTCTTCCAGCATCGCGATCGACACCATGTTTCTCTTCAGTCCTGGTACATACTTGACATTGGTCAAGGTAAGGTGAGCTCCATGCTCCCTCTGAAAAATAACCGTGCCTACACTTGAGACACTATACTTCTCACCATTACCCATCGCTATGAATATCTGGAGATATTTCTCCTCCAAGGTACTAAACAAACTCTTGTCAATGGTCATGTGGAAAGAAGCTCCACTGTTAAGAAACCAACCACTTCCCACCATGGATGAAACCATGCATGCGAAGAGTGTGAAATCCAATTCAAACTGTGAAGCAAGTGCCTCACCTTCAGATCCTTCCCTGGATCCCTTCTTGCATTTCTTCTTTGGGCAATTAGTAGCATAATGGCCCAACTCATGACAATGAAAGCATCGCACTTTCGATTTGTCAACCTTCTTCCCATCATTGGAAGAACTGGATTTGGAAAGAGAACCCTTCTCCTTCCCCTTCTTCACCTTACTCACTAAGGCACAGTTCTCCTCATCATGCATGGATGAAGAACTATCTCTGGTGCTCCGTTTGATCTCCTCCTTGCACAGGATCCGACCAAAGTCTCTCCCATCCTGCCAATTTCTCTCGACCATTGACAGAGTCCTGATAGGAATGCCAACTCTTCAGAAGACCAAGGAGAGCCAAGCTCACCAAGTTCTCATCATCAACAGTCACCCCCACACTTCCCAGCTCATCCTAGCACTGGGTGAACTTCGTGAGATACTGGGGCATACTATCTCCATTCTCACACTTAGATGTTTCTGAGTTTGTCCTTGAGTGCCATTCCAGTAGCTCAAAACTCAACCACTTCTGATCTAAAATTCGTGAGAACAAAGTATTTCTCGTACAGAGATTGACTGTATGGGCATTCACCGAATATCTCACCTTCCAAAAGAAGGATGAATCCAGAAACTACCTGGCCCGATTACAGATTCTACCTGAAGAAATAAAATGTAAACACTTTCTGAATAATAGATCTGATGATCAATCCTCGCTTTGATATCCTGTAGAAGTTTTTCTACAAATCAACTAGCTCTGATACCATGTAGAAATTTTGAATAATAAACACTTATTCACAGATATTATCCCGATTATACATTATTGCGGAATACATGCACAATATATAACCTCCTCTACGTTGATCATCAATTTAGCAGCATCAAAAACAATGAAACATCAATCGCATGCACACATTAACACAGTATGTAACCTGGGGAAAACATACAGCTGAAAACCCCACACTATTTGTATATTATAATGATTGAGAACATGTAACAATACATAGTACAATACTCCTCGCAAGTACTCAGTACTATCTCCACCTGTTACACACAAAACTAGCTTAGATCTGAATCAATCAAAGGTTCAAATCTCCTCCACTCCTTTGCCTACCTCCATTGCGCAATCCTACAAGATAATCACGTGAGCACAAGCTACAATTGCCTTCATATTGGCCCACACTGCGTAGGCCTCATTGGCATAACACAATCCCATGCATGTGCAAATCTCATGCACAACTGATAGTCACAACTCACCCTTTCACTTATCTCTAACACCTGTCTCTGTTGAACTGTCCATGCACTGAGTTAACTGATGTATTCTTTAGTTGCTTTATGAGTTAATAATTAGTGAATTAATTAACAATCAATTCACACAATTCATCACTAGTGTATTCTTTAGTTAGACTAAATACAACTAGTTCAACTAAGTCAAACTGAACACAACTCCATCAACTCCACATCAAACTCCACAGAACTCACATGCATGAGTTCTAACTGAAGTCCTTCATGCAATAGCTCAACTAACACATAAGAAACCACATGATTCCTTCTGTCAGCTGCATGTGCCACATCCGTAGCTCGAACTGAAGTGCTCTAAGGGCTAATAATATTTGACTGTTTCTATTTTTAGCCTGGCAATCTAAAAATAGACTCTGATCACTCCGCTGTGAACCAAAAATAGAAGTCCATCTATTTTTCCCAACATGACCAATCATCCATAAACAGCATCCTGCAACTCATAGACCATGATCCATATGTCTAAAAATAGACATAGTCTAAAAATAGACTTTGTGCCAAAAATAGCTTGTGGGCCCACTTAGTGAAGGCGACTCCTTTCCACTAAGCTCCATCATCTTGTTGCATTTTCAACAAGTTTATATTAAAAAATGAAACAATTTATTTATTTATTTGTTATATTTTCACTTTTTATTGGGAGAAATACATGTAATTTATTTCATTCTTAGTATCAACTTGATATATAACATTTAGGACATATTAATAATAAAAAAATGTTTAATATTGAATTTATCTATGGAGATTTTTTTTATTCCATTAATAGCTTATATTTGTTATGTTGTTTTCTTAATAGGGAATGGATATGTAAAATTTTAAATATCAATAACAATTCTTTTAATAAAAATGAAATATTGTGTAAGGGGATATTCTTATTATATGAGATATATATGAGAGAATTCTTATTATATAAATATTTGTTAGGAACATTTGTAGTTGAGAGGTGCACTACAAGACCATATATTTAAAAATAATAAAATAATGTTGATATTAAAAGCAAAAAAAATATTGTTATCCATAAATAAAATATTCATTCTTGCTTTAGTGAACATGTAACTTTACAATAAAAATATGTTGATAAGATAAATATATGGTATCAATAAAATAAACTATTTCAATATCCATTTTAAATAAGAAACACTCTATATCATAATGTTATATTTAAAAATAATAAAACAATACTTTCAATAACGAATTAACAGAAAATTGTAATAGAAAAAAAATCAATGTAGATCATAAATAAAATACTTAGATTTCCAGGTTAATTTACAACCACTTTATATAGAGATAAGGTAATTGAAAGTAAAGGGAAAAAATATTTTTTCACTACTTTTTATGGAGTTGAAAAATGCCATATAAAAATAATATAATTGATATTACATTATATATAATTTATTCTATGTTTGTTTTCCATTTATTAATTAAAATAAAAATATATTAGTAGCAAAAAAACATTTTATTTGTAGTCACAATTAAAATATTTCAATTTCTATATTAAATAATAAAGTTTTTTTATCAAAATTAAATAAAGAAAAGAAAAGTAATGTAATTTAAAAAAATTTATTTATATACCACATTGGTTTTAGTGGGTGTTAGCCATTATGAGCATCATCATATTGTAATTTATTGAATTAGAGAGAACACATTATTATTCCATTAATAGGTTCTTTACTGATATTTATAATTCAATCTTAGTAAAAAATCAATTCTTCACTTTTGAGCTTAATTTTAAATGAACTTGATATAAAGAGATAATTTAGTTGAAAGTTAAAAGAAATAAAATTTTACTTTTTAGTATAAGGAAATATGTAATTCATTCACTATTCAAGATGGAGTTGAAGTATAACATATAAAATAGTATTAGTGATGTTACACAAATGGTTAGTTCGTTCTACATTTAGTTTGGTTAACATGTAATATTTAAAACCAAAATATATTAATAACATAGAACTATTTTGAGAAACCAAATAAAATATTTCAATATTCATATTAATTAACATAATTTTATATTTCAAGTACAAATATTATTTATATTTCTTAAATAAATAACTAATTCTCATGTATATAATTTAAAATAACATTACAAAATATACGCTTATTTACTTAATTAAAAATATTGCATACTTACATATAATGAAATTATAATTAATTACTACAATATGTTTATTTATTTAATTTACTGTTATAATTTTTTCCCAAACATAACTTCGTTCATAATCTAATCTTATTTGATTTAACTATAATTATTATAAAATGTATATTTACTGATGTGTATATATATCCAATTTAACTATAATAAATAAAAATATAGCCATTTTCATATTCTAGTATTTTGTTAGACCATATTCCAATATAGAATTTAAAATACTATCTAATTAATAGAATTAAATTGCCATTACTTATTATAATAATTTATATTTATTTATTTTATATTATTATTTTTTCTTATAAATTTGATTTAGCTTTTCATAAATTTCTTTTATATAATTTGGTTTATAATATAATATAATATTATATTATATTATATCATATTATAAATCTATATTATATTATACTATAAACCATATTTAGAAATAAAGACATATCTATGTAAAGGGAAAAGTTTCATCATTATTCCATATATTCAAACTTGATTAAAAATATTGCATACTTACATATAATGTAATTATAATTAATTACTATAATATGTTTATTTATTTAATTTATTATCATAATTTGTTCCCAAACATAACTTTCATTCATAATTTCATCTTTTATATATATGTAGATATAAAATTTAATTATAGTAAATAAAAATATGACTCCTTTTATAATATAATATATTATTATACCATATTCCAATATAGAAGTTAAAATACTACATAGTTAATAGAATTAACTTGCAATTACTTATTGTAATATGATATATATATATATGATTTGTCTTTCCATAAATTGCAAGTATATAATTTGGTTTATAATATAATATAATATTATGTTATATTATAAACTATATTCAGAAATAAAGACATATCTATATAAAGGGGAAAGATTCATCATTACTCCACATATTCACCAAGTGTGGAGGGGATCAAATTCACATTTTTTTACCACAAATCTTAATAAATTTGATTGCTTTCCAAGCTTGATAAATATGGATTTTTAAATTGCTTGATAAATATGGATCTCTAGATTATTAATGCCAGAGAAAGATCAAATCATTCAAAATACAAGTGTAACACCCCAATTGCTATGAATATTTGTTTTCTAATGACTATACAAACAAAGACAATCAATACATATATTCAAGAAAGCTTATGAGAAAATAAGTTTAGTTCTTGCTTCTACCATTACCATTCTAAACCAAAAAAATATTAGGAAAAATATTTTTTTCAAAAGAAAAAAAATATATTGTTATCCATAAATAAAATATTCATTCTAGGTTTAATTAAAGTGTAATGTTTAAAATAAATATATGCTAATAAGATAAATATATGGTATCAATAAAATAAAACTATTTCAATACCCATTTTAAATAAGAAACACTCTATATCATAATGTTATATTTAAAAATAATAAAACATTACTTTTAATAACGAGTTAACTAAAAATTGTAATAACAAAAAAATCAATGTAGATCATAAAAAATACTTAGATTTCCAGGTTAATTTACAACCACTTTATATGGAGATAAGGTAATTGAAAGTAAAGGGAAAAAAAAAAAATTCACTACTTTTTATGGAGTTGAAAAATGGCATATAAAAATAATATAATTGATATTACATGATATGTAATTTATTCTATGTTTGTTTCCTATTTACTAATTAAAAAACAAATATATTAATGGCAAAAAAAACATTTTATTTTTAGTCATAATTAAAATATTTCAATTTCTATATTAAATAACAATGTTTTATATCACATTTAAATAAAGAAAAGAAAAGTACTTAAATTTTAAAAAATATTCTATATAAGGACATTTGTTTTAGTGGTGTTAGCCATTATGAGCATCATCATATTGTAATTTATTGAATTAGAGAGAAATCACATTATTATTCAATTAATGGGTTCGTTACTGATATTTGTATTGAGGGGATCAAATTACACATTGTATTCAGGGGATCAAATTACACATTTTTTTTACCACTGATCTTAATAAATTTGATTGCTTTCCAAGATTGATAAATATAGATCTCTAGATTGCTTGATAAATATGGATCTCTAGATTATTGATGGCAGAGAAGGATCAAATTTTTCAAAATACAAGTGTAAAACCCTAATTGTTGTAAAATTTGTTTCCTGATGGCTATACCAACAAAAACAATCAATACATATATTCAAGAAAACTTATGAGGAAAGAATTTTACTTCTTGTTGCTACCATTACCATTTTAACCGAGAAAAATAGTGAGGGAAATTTTTTTTCTTTTCAATCTAAATAGCATTAATCATAAAGCGAAATAGTAATAAACTACTTATTTTGTCTATTTCAAAATCATACGATTCAAAATTTTATGTTTGAATAAATTATGTGTATTTCAAATTCACACTAGTAACCCTTATTTTGTCTATTTCAAAATCATACAATTCAAAATTTTGTGTTTGAATAAATTATGTGTATTTCAAATTCACACAAGTAACCCTTTTGATCGATATTGAAATTTATGAAATAACTTCGGAAGGTGATGAAAGGGGTTTCAATAAGTCCATAATTCAATTGGTGATCCTTGTTATATAAAGGATTAGATTTAATTAGATTTAAAGTAATCTTTAGTATATAAAGAATTAGATTCAAATTTCAAATTCCGAATGAATCAAACCATTGAAATTGGTTCTTAACCTACGATGACTACGTATATTTCAACCGAGAGAAGAGGTAAGATGAATAATTATTTTATGGAAGAATAAGTGATGCAAAGTCATCTTATGGTTCAACACTAGTTTTTTCATTTATATTTTTAAGTTATTATTTTTATATTGAAAGATTGTTTAGTTTCTTTACATATTGTACTCATAATTTTGTCTCATGCAAAGTGTCAAATTGTTGGCTTATTTTGATGCAGAAATATAATAAGAATTCTGCAACATGTTTTATGGGATTTTTGGAATTAATTTTGATGCACTTGATTTTGGGAAAATATATTTTTCATGGAAATGTTTGATGAAAGTTAATTCGATAGAAAACATATTAAATGTCAATGGGGATTTGTAGTTCTAGTTTTATTGTGTTTGTCTTTTATCATTTTTCTTCCAGTGAAAAGCAAGATAAAAATCAACTATAAAGTTAATGATGAACCATTCAAGCAATGCATTTTCTTGGTTTCTCTCATTAATCTCATAATATATACTATTTGTAAATTATATTTTACTAGAAAAAATTTATTTTACAAGTGCACCTGTGTTTGTCCTCTATCATTTTTCTTCTAGCTAAAACTAAGATAAGAGAAACTATGAAGTTAATGCTGACGAGTTCATGCAATGCATTTTCTTTGTTTTTCTCATTAATCTCATAATATATACTATTTGTAAATTATATTGTACTATAAAAGTTTTATTTTCAATGAATTTTCTTGGTTTTTCTTATTAATCTCATAATATATACTATTTGTAAATTATATTGTACTATAAAAGTTTCATTTTACAAGCGCACGAGGACCATTTTCTTGGTTTTTCCGATTAATATCATAATATATACTATTTTTAAATTATATTGTACTATAAAAGTTTTATTTTACCTGTACACAATTTCTCACAAACGAGCTTAAGATTGAATGTCTTAGATCCTATGGCTTACATAACCCTTTGTTGGTAAACATATTTCCATTGATATCATAACATATCATGTATGAGACGTATTTTATAAATTGATGGTAATTATACTTTGCTTTAAAGTTTTAGTATGCATTAATATATGTTATTTCCACACAAGTTTAAGATCCTATAAAACTACGTATAAAAAATAATCCCTACTCTCTGTAGTTTAATTACATCTCCTATACAATACATAAAATCATCGCATATTCCTTGAGCCTAGACAAAGAAGGGAAAACATTCCATAGGCCCTAAGCCTAGACACAGAATGAAAAACAATTTTGTTTTTTCAATTGAATAAATTGCACATAGAGAAGCTCTGAGGTTTACATGCTTCTACATAGGGAATGAAGGAAGGGAAATGATTATATAAATGCTTGAGCCAGGCGAAGAGTTTTATTGTCTCCTCAATCCATTAAAAGCTGAGTAGTTCTTCCATGTTCAATTTTGAGATTCAATTGGATGGCCTACCTATTAATTTATATGTGACCTAGATGTATGTTGGTGGTTAAATGATTATATAAATACTTGAGCTGAGTGAAGAGTTTTATTGTCTCCTCAATCCATTAAATGATGAGGAGTTATGTTTCCATGTTCAATTTGACCTTCGATAGGATGACCTACCTATCAATTTATATGTGACCTAGAGATATGTTGGTGGTTATATTTTGATGTTTTTCCTTGCTTTCATTTCAAGGATATGAGGAAGTTTCACTTCCTCCTGTGGACATCTTAGATTTCCAGAAGATTTCCAATATGCCCATGCATCCACCGAAACCAAGCTATGTTATAGTTGTTGAGACAGAGTTGGTTCCAGATGACTTGAATTTGATAGATTGCAGATTTATGAATATTTATGAATATATGTGTATCGTCTCCAACGCTAACTTAATTCAAGAAGAACCAACGCTATGGGGGTTATAATGTATAACTAAACTTAAATTTATAGTAACAAATAAATACTAACCAACACTCGAAATTGTATGTCGAACTACAAGACTTAAAACTATTCATAATTACCTAGTAAAAACCATGGCCATACTAAAACTAAGAAAGTTTCAACCAACAGGGTTCCTCCCATGCATTTTGAAGGAAACCCATGAAAAAACCCTAGGTAGAGAAAACGAACACTAAAAGATTATGCACCTTTCTTAGCAAAAAGAAGACAAGAGTAACCCCTTCAAACTGTTCCAGTAATCCTTCCAGCAAATTGTAACCCACACAGGGAGAAATCCACACATCCACCGAACACTGCTTTTCTTATAACACAGGGGCTTCTCTTAATGAACCTCTGGCATAGCATGTGCGTTCATGGCATATAAAACAATACCCTTAATTTGACTACATATTGGAAAATACCTCTAAAAATCACTTTATTTAACCCCCTACCAATACAAATCCAATACACCTTCCCAATCTAAAAAACCCCTATTTTCACTAGATATTGTATGTACCCATTTTTTCATTAACATTTTTTATACCCTTTTATATTTATGTCCCTAGTATAGTGACATGATTCCTCTCTTATGACCCCACATGTATTCTACAATGCATCTTTCTTCTTTTGATATACATTGTAAATGCATATTAGTTCTCCCACAATGCAATTACTCAACCACACTCAAGCACATCTCACTATGATTTGTGGCATTTAATGGTCTAAGGCACACAAATATCAACCATGTTTTAGGAAGATTGATTATGTGCATGTATATAAAATAAAATATAAATTGATCTATATGATGATGAAAAATCAATTGATGAATCCTTATGAATAGGTTTGCACCAAATAAGGTGTTCAAGCACTAGTCTAGACCCTCTAGATGCAAGACCAATATCTACAACCAAGGTTGGGGCCCCAAATCTTAAATCAAGGCTGCAATCCCAACCTAGATATGCTTAGATTAAGAAGACGGACAAGTCCCAACAAATGTGCTCTTAAGGGAATAACATGAAAGCATGAAATCACCTTTTGATTCACTTCCATATCGCCAATAAGATATGGGATATCACTCATAGACTATGTAAAATGAAACAATGGATTGGAGATAACACAAAGGCATTAAATGAATGGACTACATGGAGAACACAAGATAACATTTTGGTTCTAGAGGTCATCTGCTCCATTTGGCTAGCTAAAAACAATGGTGTACTTCAAAATAAACCCCCAAATGTCTACAATATTTTTTACATGTTGAAGGAAAGCATTAAGTTATCGTGCACCTCACCAAAGACAAGGCTTCATTGCACTATCATGCCTTTGAAATACAATTCTAAAATTTCTAGAGGGTATTTTGATGGTGCCTCTCAAGGGAACACGAGACTCAAAAACACTAGAGAATGACTCTTAATACCGTCTAGTGAGACATTATATTTCAAACATAGACTTTGTAGAGCCACCAACAATAAAGCATAAGTCATCGTAGTGTGCACACTTCTCGATATCGCTTGGTGGATATGGGCACTCACAAGTGGTTCTAGGTTAGATTTTGAGTGACTCCACATTTATTGATATTTTCCATCAAGCAAGAGTAAGAACTACATGTGATATTGTTTCCAAAATCCATCCTAATCTCTTAATCATATATATAAGGAGCTTAAAAATGAAGCATAACAACTAGCAGTTCACGTTGTGATAGTTCCACTAGGTTACAAATCGAGAGCACATTGGAGGTTCTCTCCCTTCCATGTACCATAGTTCTATTTTGATTCTACGAATAGAAGTGAAGCTATATATTAAAGCAATCCCTCCCAAATACATGTATTACCATGGTCTCTTGTTGACTATTTCAATGTAAGGGGTGTTCTTTTCAGTAAATAAACATCCTTTTCAACAAAAATATGGATGAAATACTCCATGTAATGTACATCTACTATAATAAAAACTCTAGAAAATATGGGACCAATCAAAAGTTACTATTTTACACGTGTATAGGCTAAAAATCCATCTATAGGTACTTCCTCTATAAATAAGATGATTAGGTTGTTTTCTTTGGGAAACAAGAGCCATGTAGTGGCAATATCACTGCACTTGTTTTTCTTTATAGGTGTTTTTTCTAGCGTTGTGCATGGAGATCCAACAGGAGCCACATGGTGGCAATGTCGTTGTTTTTTTGTATAAATGTATTTTCTGCACGTAAGCCTGTGACATACAAAAAGTTGTTCTAAATTTTTAATATGAAAGGGGAGAAACTACATGCCTAACGATCAACCTATAGTTAGCTTTGAAGACCCAATTTTTTTGCAAAAATTGTGATGTACAGTTAATAATAATAGCATACAGGCGATCTTATATGTCACATAGTGTTATGTTTAAATATATAGCCTAAACCTAAAAATTTGGAGCAATAAGTACTCTCTCTGGTTCTTGATGAATTGAATTAGGTGGAAAAAAAGAACAATGATAAAATAGATTGCGAATTTGATCGAGAAAATCTTTTTGAATCTGAGAACAACCCACTTTTGATATCAAGTTTAAACATCCTGGTCTAAGTAGTGATTATGTTTTATAATTGGAGCAAGTTCTAAGACCAAGCCTTTCCATCCTCTTAATACACATCATACCCACAGAAATGAAAAATAGGCATTATTCAACTAAAAACTAATTGTTGTGAAAGGACTAAATTTCAACATTGCCAAAGAAACTCAATATTTCAGGTTGATTCAATGTTTCCATTATGGGCATGGTTGTTCGGAGTAACAACTTAGCACCAACAAAACTACTATTTTGAAAACTGCATACAATCATTGAAAATTACATACCAAACTAGATTTACATGGATGAAATCTCATAAAAGAACGCAAAAATACAAAATTATTTAAGGGGGTGCCAAAAATAATAAATATAGATACCAACCAATAAACTTGTAGTAGTTTCCATTAACTATGTCTTAGGTACGCAATTTGTAACATGACCAGTTAAAAGACTCAAATAACTGATAAGAAGGGCTAAATTTATATGATCTTTTAAGACTTTTTTTCCTTGCATCGAGGTTTTTCTTATCAACGTGCCCTTTGGTAGAAGCTAGATCCTTCTTCTTATGAACTGTTGATGCACCAACTCCTATAGATTTTGTTGAAGCAACATTTATGCTTGGATCTTGAATATTATTCTCCTATTTGTTGTGCTTGGTACAAGCGGGGGAGGAGAGGTCATGAGGGTATTTTTTGGGCCTTCATTTAAAGTAGTAAACTATAAAATTTCCACTTTACTCTTCAATTTGAGCTTCAAATTGTGAATGATTGTATAGATATTGCAATATAAACCCATATCAATATATTTTTTTGTAACATAAGCACATCGTACCTCTTAGAAACAAATTTTTGGAAAGAAGAGAAATAAATCAGATTGTATAATTAACTAGGCAAACAAGTTTGTTTGCATTTTTAATGATACCCTTTTTAGAACAGTTGACTAGATCCACATCATGTCTCAAAAATTTACATATTACATATTACTAATATTACTATTGGCATATGAAGATCCACGTAGACAATTACCAAAGGCACACTCGCATAAGAATACCCATGTAGATGATTACCAAAGGCAAACTCACATAAGAAGATCTAGGTAAACAACTACCAAAGGCATATGTGTAGAGATAGGTGTAGGTGTGTGGATATAGACCCATTAAGAACCTCTCACACTATTATTTCTTTTATTGATAAAGAAAAATTTGTCACAAGGAAAATAGGTGAATGAGGCTAGAGGCTAGAAAACCCAGTTAACAAGCCTAAGCTACAAGCTATGGGATACAAGTGAAAACAAGAAAGAAGACCCTAAGAAAGGGTGACCCACGAGTGTTAACCCTAGAAAAGGGAGATGCACTACTCAACATTAGATAGTGCAGGCAGATGTAGACGAAGATGTAGAGAGAATACAACCAGTGAAGAACCTGATAAATCTAATGTGTAGACAAAACTTAAAAGAATGAAATTAAAGGAAAATGTGAAGAAGTTATGGACCCTGCTCACTAGGGGAAATGTTAGTAGAAACTATACTTAAAGCATGGTTAACTTTACATAGGAAAATGTTGAGAATTATGTCAATAAATACAAAATTGAGATTTGAAGATTAGTACTCATTTCCTTTGATAGGGATATGTTCAACATTTCAGTTATTTACTAGTACCCTAATCACTTTGTTAATATCGAATTTAATATCCTCGTACTCTTTTCTCAAAGGATGGAGAGAAATATTAGGGTTAACCATATATATCCCAAAATTATATGAATAAAATGTAATCATGTAAATAATTTCCAGATATAGATGAAAAAATATAACATACCTGGCATGCTTTGCATATGCTTCATAATATTCCATGAGCATCTTCCCTGCCTGTTAATTCAGTGTTCATTCAAAGCAGACTCCAAGAATGGTTCTACAAGTAGGCATCTTATGACCTACAACAATAATCCAAAGTTTAGAAAGGGAAATAAATTACTATTGTTTATGGAAAAAATCATGTACCTTGGTCCCTATAACTAAGATCCAAGAATGCATATAGACTGCATGAATGTCCATGCCAGTTTACTGTTGCAGAGTTGATAAAAAGTGGAGTTAAAACAATAATACAAGGCGTGTTAACTATGCAACAAATAACAATAAAAAATCTTCCAACAAAGTTTCTTCTTCTTCACATGAAGTCCAGTCAGTTCTCACTGTGCAGTGCGCACAGATCGTGTCAAATGTAACATTTTGAATACATTTTTAAAATTCACTTCTAAATCTAAAACCAGAAATAGTTCATCCCTAAGTTTCATGGTTAATTAATTATAGAAAGTTAAAAGTGGACACTAAAAAATGATCCACGAGTTGAGCAAAAATCCATTGTGTTTTGTGCTCATGCGCAACATCAGTTTTCAAATATAATTTAAGCAGTATGCAACAAGTGAAAATATTGTGTCTCATGTTGTATCGAAGCAATTAACACACTGCATTTCCATTCAAATATCTTATGTCATGTTCAGTTTCCAAATATATTTTAAGCAAAAAATATGCAACAAGGACAATTGTGTCTAGCCAAATGTAACACACTATAATGCTTAACAGACGTTATGATAAATAAGCTCAATTTATAAGTGGATGAACACATACAAGAAGAACATGTCACAGTCCAAGGGTTGGATTCCAATCATTCTCTAGAGTATTGACAAATATATCTCCATTTCTTGCAATATTATGGTGGAAGATTTTTGTGAAAAAAATACCCTGCAGTGCAAGCTAATCATTACTATTGAAAGACACAAAATTTTATTTCTCATTTTTTACAAGTCATGCATCCCGCTTATATAATTTATGATTTAGATAAGTAGTAAGCAAAAAAAAAAAGGAATGTCCTATAGGAAACTAAACATCTAAAACAAACATAATATCCGTTTAAGAGAATGTAAATTGGATGAAGCATCATTATAAGGATCAACAATTACCTCTGGGAGGAGAGTTTGGAAAATTAGGAGTTAGAACTAGTCTCATTTGAAAATCACCAAACTCATATGGAGTGCTAGCTACGGGAAAAAGCATCAATAAATGTAAATATAACTCATGTTCCAAAAATCTAGAGTAATAACCATGGAAAAAAAATGAATTCAGATGCTTCGGTAAATGCACTATGAAAAAATGATCACTTTCTCAACCATAGAACATCCAAAATATGTTACATTTTTTTGTATTATTCTTTTAAAATGTACATGGTCCTTCAATGTCTGCAACTGTGATTGAAAAGTTGTCATCAATCACCACCACTTTTATACCTCCATGAGGTGATTCATCAATACTCTTCAGCTCCTTTGAAATTTCATTTATCACCTCAGGTGGGAGGTTCTCGTTTTCAACCTGTAACATAAGATATACATGTATTTATGTATGAAGCTCCACTTCAAAATGGAAAGCGTCACAAAAATTTACGCCTGACAGAAACCATATTAATTGACCATGAGAAACTCAAAATATAACAACCTACATGCAATGTTCACCACTGTCCAAGATGTTGGGATTTTACATTCTGTAAAATAAAGACTAATCAGAACTTTACACCTTTAATTATAGCATTTATGACATGAAAGGAAAAGGGAATTTCTTGCAGTATTGAAGAAACAAAAATATGCCAAAAATCTATGTATTGGTAAAGGAAAAAAAACATTCACAATATGCCAATTATTGATAGTTATTTATGTATAGGAAAATGGTAATAGAAAGCACAACAAGCTCCAGTAAGAGATGAAAGGCCCTAGCTATTTACTGAGGTATGGTTTTTACTTTTGAAAGGAAAAGGACTTCCTTGCAGTAAAAAAATATATATATATATATATGCCAAAAATCTATGGATTAGGAGAAAAGGAGATGTAAACATTCATAATATGAAAATTTAGTTGTACGCAAACCTTTACTATAGATAATTGAGTATCTATAATAAGCTAAAAGGCTGAATCATCCATCAGAAGGGTCATGATTTCTACCATGTCCCACTGATACAATTGCCTAAAATTCAACTTATAGCAATGGTTAAAAACATCCACTTGCTAATTTGGAAGATGGAACCTCCCTATCTAGCAAGTAAGAAGGAATTTCACAACTCTCATTTACCTTGAAGGCTTGAGAATGACAACTTCAGTAAGGAATGTGGAAAGAAAAAAGAACATATAACATTTGTGTAGATCATCTTCCGGATTCATCGCATTAGTTTTCTTTAGATCAATGTTTCGAACCAGCAACGGTGGTTCATCTTCAGGATGTGAAAGAATGATGAAAACTGATCTTTATTTCTTTTAATAAATAGTTATGAGATGCTTTGCCGACATATATTTCAATCATAAACTAATATGTTATTGTTCTAATTGTCTTTTGTTATTTCATCTGTTTTAATTATGTATTATTGCCTTAATTATATTAATTTAGATTTGTTTATATTTTAATAAACAAATCTAAATTAGAATAATTAAGGCAATAAAACATAATTAAAACAAATGAAATAACAAAAGACAATTAGAACAATAACATCTTAGTTTATGATTGAAATATATATCCGTAAAGCATCTCATAACTATTTATTAAAAGAAATAAAGATCAGTTTTCATCATTCTTTCACATCCTGAAGATGAACCACCGTTGCTGGTTCGAAATGTCGATCTAAAGAAAACTAATGTGATGAATCGGGAATATGATCTACACAAATTTGAAGATTGCACAAACCTTAAAGACAAAACATATAACATATTTAAGGAATAATACCACTGGCCATGACAAGATAAAGTAGTCACATATTTGTTTCTTTCCATATTGACCAATTGTATCGGGGTGCAAAATGTGTACAGAAGTAACATAATTTCCTGTATTATGACTTGTCATAATGATTGCGAGTTTCAACCTACTGATCTTGGAAGAAAAATAAAACTCTAATATTGTAGGGGAAATCGATTACAACAATTCTTTCTTAACTTTATGGTTTTAGCATGAAAGAATCTTCACTAAAGAATATTGAAACAGTAAGCACTAAGAGAAACGGAAAACACAATCAAAAGCAACTCAATCATAATAAAAGAATTTTCCACCTTGAAAACATAAGGCATACTTTACTTACCATGAAATCATAAGCAAAACAATTTATTACAACACATATAATGCTTGTCAAAATTTCTGAAAACCCCAAAATTGGTTGTCCACATATTTGGTTGTCCTTTTTACAAAAAAAGTACTCTTCTCAGGTTGTCTCTGTCTTCAGTTGTTTGTACCAGTAGATGATAAAAAATTGTCCAAAACTATATCAACATTCACATACATGATCTCTTTCGAGCAGTTGATCTTCCAATCACACTTGATTTTCGACAGAAGGGAATATCTGCATATTTCAGAATCCATGGCAGAAATTTGTCAAATTTTGAGTCCATGCACAACCCCCTCCCCAAATAATGACAATCAGATAGTCATCTAGTTAACTCATTTCTCCTCCATTGTTATGTTTTGTTAGCAGAACCATGACTTAAAGCCAACATAATCAGGAAATCCTAAACTACTAGTTTTCTCATAGGGTTAGTTTTAGTGACATACGGTCATAGGGCTCTGCATTGTCTTTTCAAGGAATGAATCTAGAAAATTTGAACTCATGTGTACAACTTAACAAAGTGGGTGCAAGGAATATTTTTCGAGCTTGTGACCACCCAACCAATGCAGGTGATGACTCCACAAGAGTTGAAACCATGACCCTAAAGAAAACCCAAAAACATAACTAATTAAAATTTGAAAGATATACAAGAAGTTGTGCATTATTCTGCTTGTGAGAACTCTAAAGAAAGATAAACTGAATTGATATAAGCACATGTTGTCTTGCCCAAATTTCTCCATGAATCTAAATTTACATTTGTGCATACGAATAATCGACAATCCCAGTAATTCACACACTTAAAAAATCACAGAATGCAAATTTCATTGCACATATTTACAAAGCCCTTAGAGATACGACCCCCAAAAAATATTAGGAACAAATCTCTCTTGTAGACACAGCTTCACTAGATCAAATTTCAAACTAAGCAATAATACAAAAAATCCTCCATCTACTGAATTGAATTCTCAAAGCCTCAATAAAAAAAATTAACCCAATTCCATGACGTAAAATCCTATCCCACATGAAACTAGAGCAAAATGACACAAATAGAGCCAATTCAAAGTGCAACAAAGGAACTCAACCCCATTACTAAAACCCTTACGAGTTGCAAAATAGGACTCAACATTCAAGATATGCCGAATCTGGTTTATCTTGCACTATGTTTGTTTCTATTGCTTCCACTTTCTCAACTAACTGTAAAACTCACCTAGAAAAAACCCCATTGTCAACGGGGTGGATATTTTAATGGCTTTCATGGATGTTAGGGAACATTTCAATCCATTAAAGACATTTCCATCCTTTGTGCATCATTAACCTATAAACATTGGCCCGTCAATTAATCAGACCTCAAACATTAAACTCTGGCAATGGCATCAAAATAGGCCGCCATGTGGATCTACACCAATCCTTTATAATTGATTACAGAGTGGTTGTTCTACCATCACCAACAAAATTTTTCGCATATGCTATAACATTTGACTTGATATAGATAAATATATCACTAATTGTGCAAATATGTGGCATAATTGATTGATAAAAAAATTCATGTTCTATGGGAAAGGCCAAATGAATAAAACACAAGGTTTTCAACTAACTCTCCATCTACTCAAGGCATACTTTTCGTGGAATTGGAAGGATGCTACCACTGTAGACCAAATATTATCTCTATCATTGCTTGGATCCTTGTTTTAAATTTCAATGCAGCACCCCCGTTGACGATCTCTGTAAACCTAGTGATATCAAGAAAAACACTCTAAGAAATCCAATCTTTACTCTCATTTTGAATAAACATTCATCAAGCACACTAAATGCAAGAGTCTTACATCAACTGAAGTGTATTCATAGGTAAAATGGAATTTAGTGGTCATGAATTTATAAGACTGCAGTAGGACATGGTAGTATGCCAATGCCTAACTAAAGATAAGGCAAAGTGTTCAGTATTCTTACACTGGATCATTTTACTATGTCTTCAGGCCCTTGATCTCTCCCATGATATGTTTTTTCCCCAACATTGGCTAGAGACTCCCAATATTTTGAATATTAAGAAAACCATCAAGTTTATATTCTAGCATAGACAAAATTGGTGAATGTCATAGTTTGAAACTTCTTAGATGGATTTTCCATGGCAATAGTGGAACAAAAGACAAATGAGTACACAAAAACAAAATATAGTCAATGCTTCCTGACCCGGAAGTTTTTGAAAATTGTCGCTCCCACTCCTGCTTCCTGCTTCCAAATAGCCTTGGGCCAAAGATGTTTTGTTGAGAAAAATTTTCAATTACATTACCTGATATGGATTGAATTTTGAAGCTTACCTATGCAATTTTTGCCATTCTCACCAATCCTATTAAGGAGTTTAACTATCACAAGCCTAAGGTTTTACAACCTTGTGATGTAAAAATGTATCTATATCAAGGGAAATATGTCCATGGACATCGAAGAATATGTTCTTATTCTAGATAACATGTTCCACCATCCAATGCAATATAATAATCTACCCAACACGTGTTTTAGGTGTCAGACCCTTGACCACAAGATTTGGAAACATTCATTTTTGTCCAAACCAGACAACTAACAACCCTAAGCTCCTCATGCTCAACCAACCACTCAAAATCTTGCTAAAGGAATGTTGAACACAGGTGGGAAGAAATAATTCATAGAACAATAAGGCCTCATCTAGCTAGACATGTCTAGATTCTTAGCCACCTGCCAAGGTTGCACATGTCATCAAAAGGCCATAATCCTTTTAGAAACAAAACAAGGACCCAACATGTTCTTCTCAAATACCTTCCTAAACAAATGTAAACAAGAGGTCTTGCTCACCTCACGCACTCTTTAATTTTTATACCTCACAAGATCCCATGGAGGCCTTAAAAAATCAATAGATTCCCAACTTGCATGACTATTTCACTCATTTCTTAAGGGACAACTTCTAACTTATTTAATTCCCTAGAAAGCATAAGAAAATGAAGACAACATCATGGAATATCGACAGGCTAATGGAGCACTACAGATATACTATGGCTAGAAGAATAGGGCACTCATTTTGAGAGTTGAATTTTTTTATTTATAAGATGTGAAAATAAATGTTTCCAACATGAAGATTGTTTTAAATTATATTTGGCTAAACTATGGTGCTTGGTTTCCTAGATGTAGATGAAAAGGGGGATCTTTGCAAAGATTGTTTAGCTAGAAATCAACATAGATTATCTTTTTATGAGGAGAATGCTTGAAGCACTAAGGCAGTGCTAGAACTAGTCAACTATGACATTTGTGGTCCATTGAGGTGACTGCAAATATTTGGTGCAATGTATTTTTTTCTATTTGTAGATGTTTCCTCTAGGAATATGTGGGTTTACTTTCTTAAACTAAGTCAGATGCATATGGTTAATTTAAGAAAATTAAGATAGAACAAAAGAAATCAAGTAAATTATAAAGATCGTTTAGTCTGAGAGTCGATGTTAATTCCACTCTAATGAATTTTTCAATTATGTAAGGAGGAAGGTATCTAAAGACATGTTTCTGCAACATATACACCTACACCAATTAGGGTTGTAAGGAAAAAATAGGATGACTACTGGGATGTAGGGAAGTTCAAGATAGGTACTGAGTGAAAAGGGTGTGCATTACAGTGTACCAGATCAAGAGGAATCCTACCAAAGGCAGGATGGAATGTCACACCAATGGAAGCTTAGTCCACAAGAAAACTGCATGGTTGCAACTTGAAATATTTTTGCTCCAGTAGCATATGTTCTAATTATATATGAGGAAATATCAACTTAGATCCAAAATGCAACAAATTGATGTTTGTTGAATATAATGAACAATTAAAGGCCTATATCTTGTTAGATATTACATCCAATTTCTAACAAGGTGACTATTTCCCACCCAAGAGGATAACCACTAGGAGAATTCTTTTCTCCTAAATGGCAACCTAAAATCCAGCAACCCTAGTATGATTGACATGTAGATATGCCTCAGAGCTCTCCACATATGTTCGGTCAATGCTTTCTTCCTCACCTAGCATACATGAAGGAAGGTGGTTCATATATTATAAGGTACACTAACCATTTATGTAATCATCTGCTTTCATTTAATGCTAAGGACATTCTAATATGAATCACAGGTTTAGCTAGATGATTGACTACTCTTGATTGTTGTTCCCACACTTCACCTAGGAGGTGATTCCTTTGTCCCTAGTCCAATGTGACCTTCCCTAAGGCCTTTCCTTTTCACCATCTAGGAGGGGCACAAATAGGAGGCACTGATTGATACAACATGCCCAAGGTAATTCAAACTTATCACTTTAAAACAATCTTTTGTATCCACTTCCATTTTTTGGGTTGATTGTCATTTGTCACCAGTATTAGCACCCTTCATCCTCATCTTTAAGTAAGGGCCTAGAAGAGGTTAATGTAGTTGAAAGAAAGATAAAATAATTTATAGCCACAAATGAAAGAAAATTTAAAATGCAAAATATATCTAGGACAAGTAAAGTGTTTGGACAAAGCCTTGGCCTGAGCTCGACTCCCCTCATTAACCATCACCCAATTCCTCACATATCATGCTCTATCTAAATATAAGGAACTTATGAAAGTCCCAACCCCGATGAGTGAGAAACCACTACCTATTTAAGGGGTATTTGAAAGAATCAAGCAAGCAAGTTACCCAAGCTAATGCAAGAAAGAAAAAGAAAAATCATTAAGTAAAAGGCACACCAGAGGGGTGGTAAAAATAGGCCAAAGAAAGGGTAATTGAAGCCCCCATGATTGTTCCATCTTCTCATCATTACACTCAAGATGTTCAACCCCATTCAATTGGTACCAAGGCAATGGCATCATCCCTAAAGTCTTTCCCATTTCATGTCCACCTTTATCACATGCACCTATGGATTGATGTGTCTTCCTGGGAATTTTCCTTCCCCTTAGGGTTGGAAACACCTAATAGGGCTAATGAATAGCCATCACAAACATAAGTTTGGTAACTTGCTTACAAATCATCAACTAGAATGACATTTGAAGGGAAGGTTTGTGTGAAGTATTTTGGTGCCCCTAGCATTAAATATGGCCCACTATGATACTTTCATGGTTTCTTTACCTAATAATGTTGATCTCACTTGATCTTAAGGGTATGTCTTAGTTGTTTCCTCCCAAATGCATTGGATATCTCTTGAGGGATATCTTGACACTTCTACAGTACCTTGAAGAGGGAGTCTAGTGCAACATGACTGCACTTACGACCTTGCAACCACAATGTTAGCCCCACATAGATGAGTCCTCACATAGATGTATGACAACTTATACACCTCCAAATCTTGAAACACTAAGCATAGGGGATAGGATGTTTCCAAATTGATGATGTGCCCCAGAGGACCTAGGATGCCCCCAAGTTGTCCTTGCACCTTCTTGATGAGCATTATCTTGTTCCAAATCCCAAATGAGGATGATGATGACTTGAGAGACTTTGGGAGGGTTGGTACACCCCTTCAAGATGATGTCATGCACTAGGTTTGCAACATCACCCTTGCAAACCCCAAAGTGATGACATGTGGCCTCTTGATGATGACATATGACTTCAGGAGTTATGGCTAAGGATTTGTGGCTTGATGATGCATCCTTTCACATTGATGGGATGTGTCAGAGTGAGGAGCACTCTTGGACACTAATTGGCGCTTTCCTTGATGGAGAAGTTCATTTGATGATGATGACATTTTTTTTATGTTTCAACATTATGAGATCTATCTTATAGGTCAACCTATTACCTATTTTCCTTGTGAACACTTAAAGTCATAATTTTAGGGATTTTATGTCCAATTCGACTTGCTTATCCTCCTATAAAAAGAGGGGAGTCAAATTTAGTGGATCATAGTCACAAACACTAGATTCTTTCTCTTGCAAAGAGTGCACAATAGTTCTCTCTCTTTCACATGGACACAAGAGCTAACCAAGTATGTGAATTGTCTTGGGGATGATATTTTTTGCCTGGAGAGACTTTATTTTTATTGTTGAAGTCATGCTTGCTTGAATGGTGTAAGTTTAAAGTTATTTTTCTTCCATTTTGCATTAATTGTTGTAATTCGGGTTTATCTTTTGCCATATTAAAAATTGCAATATTATTTATGCACTCTTGTTTCTTATTATGCAAAATTTGTCATCAAGTATCCACTCCTTGAATCGAAAGTCACTAGGGTTTAGTAGTAGAACAAATTCTCTCTCCTCCCTCTTTGTCCAAGGGTCCTCTTAAACCTTGTCCTATTGACTCCATTGCCCAAATGATAGAAGGCACTAGTCCTTGTGTGTCTAATTCAACATAGGGATTAGGATGTTACCAAAATTGATGACGTGCCCCATAGGGCCTAAGATGCCCCCAAGTTGTCCTTGCACCATCTTGATGAGAATTGTCTTGTTCCAGAGCCCAAATGAGGATGGTGATGACCTAAGAGACTTTGGGAGGGTTGGTACACCCCTTCAAGATGATTTCAGGCACTAGGTTTGCAACATCACCCTTGCAAACCACAAAGTGATGGCATGTGGCCTCTCGATGATGACAGACAGCTTGAGGAGTTGTGGCTTGATGATGCACCCTTTCAAATTCACGGGATGTCTCTAATTGAGGAGCACTCTTGGACACTCATTGGCACTTTCATTCATGGATATGTTCACTTGATGACAATGGAATTTTATTATGTTTCAACATCATGAAAGCTATCTTATAGGTCAGCATATGACGTATTTTCCTTGTGAACACTTAAAGTCATAATTTGAGGGCTTTTATGTCCAATTCAACTTGGTTACCCTCGTATAAATAGAGGGGATTCGAATTGAGTGGATCATTGTCATAGACACTCAATTCTTTCTCTTGCAAAGAGTGCACGCTAGTTCTCTCTCTTTCACTTGGACACAATGGCTAACCAAGTATGTGAATTGTCTTGGGGGGCTATGTTTTGCATGGGGAGAATTTCTTTGAATTGTTGAAGTCATGCCTTCTTGAATGGTGTAAGTTTAAAGTTATTTTTCTTCTATTTTACTTTAATTGTTGAAATTAGGGTTTATCTTGTACCATATTAAAAATTGAAATATTATTTATGCACTCATGCTTCTTATTATGAAAAAATTGCCATCAAGTATCCACTCTTTGAATTGAAAGTCACTAGGGTTTGGTAGTAGAAAAAATTCTCTCTCCTCCCTCTTTGCTCAAGGGTCCACTTAAACCTTTTCCTATTGACTCCATTGCCAAAATCATAGAAGACACTAGTCGTTGTGTGTCGATCAACCTAAACTTTCCATTTTTCTTTATTCAATGGTAAAATAGGGTTAGGATTTGGTTAAATATGCATTTAATAGCTTGATTTCACCTATATGTTACTATCATAAAATTAAGCATTGCATCTATTATGTTAAAAGGGCAAAATCTATCATTTTATGCAATTTTCACCCCTATTTTTAAGGTTGAGTTCTAGGGTTTGTTTGTTATGTGCATTTCCAACCATTAAAAACCTAGTGTTGACAAATTAAACCTTTTAGATTTTTTTGTCCAAACTTATAATAGGTTATTTTCCTATTGCTATCGTAAGTTTTGCATGCTGTAAAAAATGAAATCTCCCAAAAGCCTAATTTAACAGCAATCAATAAATTAATAATGGCTAGGAAAAAAATAACATGAAGATCTATATGACTTATCTCGCCCTCTTAGGCCTAACGAGTGGGTTCCTTCAATACATCATCTCTCTCTCCCGAACCTTCCTTTACTGAAGACCTTTTTAAGGTGGGTAAATTTGCAAGCTCCTTAGAGAGCCATTTGGCTTAGAATCCCTTAGTCATCTAACCTCTAAGCTTTTTGGGGAAGCCTCCCTTGTGAAGCCACCAAGGTAACAATGGTGGCTAATCTCATTGTTGTCCTAAACCTAGAGTGCCTAGTGAGGCTTTGCATTAGGCTAGTAGATTTTGCAATAATAGTGACCATCAACAATGATGTCATTGTTGATTAGAAAACAAGTAGTTTTCACCCTAGAGAAAATCTAAAATCTAATGTAGGCTATCCCTTTGAGACTAAAAATCGTCTCAGGTGCAAGGTAAACCGTTGATGCAAGGCAACCATTAGCAGTTGATGGGCATTGATGTGCAAGATGCATAGGTTGATGAAGAGGTGAAATTGCTCCAAAATAGAGCTAAGACAATGTTGATTGATAGTGGATTAGGAAAGCAGGTAACAAAGTTCACTACTCCATGGAGACACGAGACATGAAGGACCTGAAAATATGAGTGTCTTTCACATGACACGATGACCCCAAGTATGACATGGAATACACATTATCTATATATATATATATATATATACACGTGGAGTGATGATGAATAACACGTACAATAAATATGACACACACAAGGACACTATTCTTTTTTATTCAACATAGAGATTGGTATTCCTTCCGAAATGTTACAATCCTAGATAGAGTGGCCCAGTAATAAAACATAATATTTAACAGGTACAATAAATATTTAATGACAATTTGAAACCCTAACCCAAAAAACCTTGCTCTTATTCCTCCACCTAAATTTTGAATGCCAATAGATGCTTTACCGTGGTAAGTCCATTTTTACGAGAAAAAAAAATTTAAACACTACAAATTCCTTAAAAAAAATTCGCTCCCAAATATTTGAAATTTACCATCCCATTTAATTTCACCTTCGCAGGTAAATTGTATTGTGTCCTCGCTAGACAACGCCATGTTTAAATGGGCGTCCAGTTTCAGAAATAAGGACATCCATTGAAATATTTCAAAATTTAACCGATAAGGAGATCAAATGTTTGGGCCTACCCATTCCCCAAAATCTGTACCATTCATTAATGAAGTCGATAACGTATTCAACAAATCTGACATTAACTAGTTAAAATCTCGATCAAATGGGCGGTTTTCAAAAACATTATATTTTGTCGTCAAGGTTCTGCCAAACAGGTCGTATTCGGCTGGAAAGATTGGGTCCTGAATAGTGCATTGAAGCGCTCCCTAAGCAAACATTTTTCTTTTTGACTCAAAATAGAAAATAGATATGTCTTTGTCCTCGGCGGCTGCCATGCCGCCCATGCCGCTATCGTCACACCAGACCCACTGGCTGCCATGCACGACAAACTCTTGTGATCAACTCGTCTAGTTTTAATCTTGTCAGTACACTTATGCACTCTTTCATGGCAAATGCAATTGCCACAGTTTTTTAAATAATCCAGTGCCACAGTGTATATATATATATATATATATATATATATATATATATATATCATGCATTCAGACTGATATTAAGCCGAAGCATTTGCCTTGCAACCCAGTACAGATTTCACCGTCTTGACAGCGAAATATGCTTATGTGTGGCATCTGTACAAATTTCTTATTCCATTTTTTATTGAAATATTTGAAGCTCTTCGGAGCCGGGTCTGCCTATATAATAATATGTACAGGCATGCATTTGTAGACCGCCCCATCTGGATCTGCATTGTATTGTTGTAGTCTAATATTTTTTCTCGGTTCCTATCTCTTTGCTTTCCACAATTATTTTGGTTTAGAAATATCGCGTGCTCTCTTCCACATCCATTAGGACTACGAAACAATTATTTTGGTTTAGAAATATCGTGTATCGCATATTTCTTATGTAAATTAGGTTTTCCAGGCTCTTAAAAAGGATCAAATGGCTTGGATGAAAAGGCACCTGAGAACATTTACTTTACTTGCATCTGCGCTTCTACTACTTTGCACAGCAAACGCCACTCGATCTTTGACAACAGGTTTAACTTATTGCACTTTTCCGGCATATTTGCGTTTCATTTATCGTTTGTAATACCAAATACGAAGTGATTGTGAGCAGTCAGTTTGTTTTCAAACCGCTGTTTATTCTTCTGCGTACATTTAGTTGTTATGAATGTAATCCATTTGGAAATCACTGTTGTGGCTATATATAGAGAGAGAGTGTGAGGGAGATATAGATCAGCTTGACATAATTTGTAGCAAAAGTAAATTATCATGATAGCTTTTGGATGACTAACTTGTTATATAAATTTGTGTTATATAAAGTTATAAAGATCCATATTCAATTCTCTCACTATATCATTCTCACTATCTTATCACAATATTTTTATAGGTTGAATTTTGTTAGAAGTGTTCTTGGATTAGGGTATTGGTTTTGTTCCGCTAGCTCTTGTTGTCTTAGGGTGCTAATATACGTTAGCATATTGTTAGAGCCCTAAGATAGTATCATATAAATATTATAGATTGGGCTTTTGTTGAATCAATTTGCTGTTGTTGTATAAAGGCATTAGTTTTGTTCAACTCTGGTTGTTTCAGGGACCCTTGAATTTTTAACTGGGATTTTCTCAGTCCTTTTTTATTACTATATTTGGCAAAGTTATTTACAAAAATATAGCACTGATGGTCTATTAAAAATCATTATCATGGGTACCGTGCGAGTTTTAACAACATATCAGGAATAGAAATGTGAAAGCTAAAGCAGGTCTGGTCTTCTGCTTACAGAGAAGGATCACATTTTGAAGGACTCCGACATATGGACAGAAAAGGAAACAGAGCACAGAGTAAGTGCAAGGAAGACTTATGAGATTTACACATGATTAGATTTAAATATCTAGTTTTATTATTTTTAAAAGTTATGATTTTGCAGATCCCCTGGGACGAATCTAAGACGGAGAAGCCTGGACATGGAAGCGCAGAGATGAATGATTTTGAAGAAAACTGCAACAATGTACATGATGGGGAAGAATGCTTGATGACACGCAAACTAGCTGCTCATGTGGACTACGTCTACACTCAGCGATACAACCCATAAGGCTCACGTAACACTCGGATGTATTGGTTACTTCGCCCATGTTCTGTAAATCACTTGAACAAATACTTGATAGTACTGAAAGTATAACTACGTTACTTTTTTTTTAAATGCATTAGAAATTGGAGAACTTCCATACAGATTTATGCGTTATGAGTTATTTTTGTCGAAATGCATTCGATATGGGAGAACATCCATACAGATTTATGCGTTAGAGTTTTTCGTTCCTGCCTTTACTGCTTTTTGTTTTTTCCTTCAATATTGGAAGCCAGATGTCCTCTTTTCCCCTGCTGGCAGAGTTGATAAAAATGTATACAAATAGAAACATTTTTCCGCTTTGCCTTCCTACGGATTCTTTCCATACTTAAAATTATTTTTATCTTCCCGGAAAAATTTTCCAGAAAGTACTTTTATATTTTGGAAAGAGTGGCGACGGTTGATCACCGGAGTCAGAGCCACGACTATTATTTATGAATGAGATGTATATCCATTCTCGTTTAGAATGTATATTAGGGTTTATTATTAGGTTTCATTACAAACAAGATTGGTATTTGTCTGGTTTATATTTAATATTTTAAAAGATAATTAATAATTAAATAGTATTAATAATTTTTAATATATATATCTATATATATATATATATACATATATATAAACCATTTTCTTAATCTTTGAAACATCTGCATTCTGATTATATATTAACTTAAATCCATCTTTGAAACATTTATATGGAAATCAATACTTTTATATGGAAATCAATACCATGGATATCACCTTGCGCATCATAAAATAAAATATTATATTAGCTTATATCTTTAAAACATTTATATGGAATCAATACCACGATTATCATTATCTTGTGGAGTAATAAAATTTTATATGAATTTACGTTTTTAAAACCTTTATACCCAAATTAATGTGACGGACATCGTCCGGTACACCATTTTTTTTTAATTCTAACATTTCGGAAAGAATACCGACTTTGTGAAGGTATTTAAGAGTTTGAATAATAAATAAATTATAGATAATTTATTAAGAATAAATAAGAATAATACTTTATATCTTAAAATTCTAATAGTTTACTAGGAAGATATTTATGAAGCAATGTAACATATTTGAATATACAATAAAAACAATTATAATCATTCTTACAACCAGTGTGAATCTATTGTGTTGCCTTTATATATCCATTTTAGCTTAGTTATATTTGCTATACAAATTACTACTAGTTTTGGAAACCAAGATGGCTAAACTAATCATTGAATATTTACTTAAGAAAATTTTGGGTTTTTAGATTTCTTTTAATTAATTGTTGTCACATTCTAACACTCATGCACATTGAGAACAATTTACCTGATACCTTGTCGAAACTTATTCATCACATTTTTTGTATGCCAAGAGTAAACACCATTGTGGGCCCTTTTATCTACTCTACCTCTATAAATGACTAGTCTTACAAAATGATACATAATATCAATATTGTTAGTCTGACCATAATAACCTAGATTTGTAGCTAAATGAATAACATTGTATCTATCACAAAATATAGCTACACTATTCTATATTCTTCCAAGCTCACCCAGAAGATTCTTCAACTAAATTTCTTCCTTGCAGGCATTGAGGCAACAATATATTATGCCTCAATAGTTTATAAAGTAACTATTTTTTCAAGTTTTGACATCCAACTAACAGATTGTCCATCTAGATTAATGACATAACTTGAAGTATATATCTTCTTTTCCTAATAACCAAAAAAATATAAGTCAACATAATTGTATACAGAATCACTTGAACTATTAAAGGTGATCCAATAATCACTTGTGCCTCTAAGATAAGGAAGCACCTATTTCACTGCATTCGAATGCTCTCTTGATAGATTTTCCTTGTACCCATTAACAAAAACCACAAACATGTGAAGTATCTGGCTTCCATATAAAATTGTGTACATCGAAGTTTCTACTACATTGAAATAGGGTATAAGAGACATATAATCATTTTCTTCCTCACTACTAAGACATAAAACTAAAGAAAGCTTAAAATGGGAAATTATATGGATATCTTTAGGCTTCACATTATTCATGTTGAATTTCACAATGACCATCTCAACATACTTATGTTGTGAAAACTTGAGCTTACCACTTTTTCTGTCTCTATGTATTTCAATGCCCAACTTTATATATATATATATATATATATATATATATATATATATCCTTCATATTAAAGGTCCTATCTATCTAATCCTTGAACCTATTAATGTGGTTCATGTTTTTAGCACCAATCATATCCTCAACATATAACACCAAGATAATGGATACATTATTCAAAATTTTAAAGTAAACAATGGTAATACTCATTCTAGTATAATTCTAGCTCAACATGAAGGAATCAAATTTCTTGTATTGTTGTTTGGGAGACTACTCTAGCCCATACAATGAATTTTTGAGCTTGAATACTAATCTTCTTTTTTAATGTTACATAAAACCTTCTGGTTGTTCTATATATATGTCCTCATCAAAATATCTATGTAAAAATGTTGTTTTAACAAATAATTTCTCCAACTTCAAATCAAGCGAAGAAACTAGTGTCAACACAATATGAATAAATACAATATTAACAATTGTTAAAAAGATTTCATGGAAATCAATACCATACATATGACAGTACCCCTTCGCAAACCATCTAGCTTTATGACTTTCAACATTGTCATCAATATCATTTTTCAATTTGTGGACCCACTTATACACAATGACTTTTACATATTTTTGAAGTTCTACTAGGTCCCAATATTCTTTTTCCAAGGCATCGATTTCTTCCTACATTTCAATCTTCCATTTGGAATTATTTATATTATTTAGTGCTTCTTGATAACAAGAAGGTTCCCCATCATTAGTAACCAAAGAGATAAATGAAATAAAAGTGATATACATTTTAGGATGATTTCTCTCTCATGTAGATATTCCTAGTGTTGGTTGTGGAAATTCTACATTTATTAAATAGCTTCAACATCTACAAACTCCTTATTCTTATAGGACTTTTCTTGCTTTCAAATTTCTATAGATGATGGAGTATCCAATTGAATTTATTGGTTTAAAAGTATCTATTCTTGTTTCAAATCATCTTCAACATTATTTAATTTAATGACATGGGGTTCATGAAATATCACATCTCTTTTAATTATGATTTGGTGGGCAGTGTGATCTAAAGTTATATACCCCTTTGTTACATCATGGTAAGCAACAAAGACATATATCTTTGATCTAGAATCTAGCTTAGAATTCTCATTTTTAGGAGTAGGAGTATATACTTGCCAATACAAAAATGAATAAATATGAATAATCATAGGGATGAACTATGCATACGTATTTAAGGCTTTTATATACTACAACTAATGGTAATTGATTTATGAGATAAAAAGAAATAATTATTGCTTCTACCCACAACTCTTATTGCAAATTGATATTATTGGGCATACTCATTTCTTTTTCTTGAAGAATTTGTTTCATGTATATTGCTACACCGTTTAGCTAGGGATTATATACAATGGTTTTGTGTCTTTCAATCTCAACTTCTTTGCAATATTTTTCAAATTCTAAAGACGTGAGCTTTCCTTTATTATTTATTCTTAAACATTTTATTTGTTTTTCAAGTTTTCTTTGTTATCACAAATCTAAATTATTTAAATGTATTTAACACATTAGCCATTTTTTCAAGAAATACAACCACACATATCTAGAGAGATAATCTATAAATATTACAAAATAAGGTTGGAAATAAAATGTACAGGAAGGCCCCGAAAAATATGAATATATACAATCAAGAATACTTTTACTAATATGACTGCCTACTTTAAAATTCTGCATGCACCACCTTTAAAATATGAAATGTTTGCAAAATATTAAAATTTAAAGATTTCAAATATCAGAAATAACTTGTGGTTTATCAATACATGTATTTCTTTCTCACTCATATGACCTAGTCATTGATGCCATAAATGAATAGATTAATTTTCCCTTTCAGGTATCACCATTGTTTCATTTATTTGTGTACTTTATCTCATCGTGTAAATGTTTCTTTTCTTTGTATCCTCCATAACCACTAAAACACCCTTGGACACCTCAAGTACTCCACCTTAACATGTAAACTTGCAACGTCTAGAATCTAAATCTCCCAAAGAAATTTATTGTTTCCTGAGTTCAAGAGCATGTCTAACCTCTCTCAATTTCCTTATAATACCATTACACATTTTTATTTTCGTGCTTCCAACCATAATAGTCATATAAGAAACATTATTCCGCATTAGATCAATTCACCATCAATAACCTGATATGAAGAAAACCAAATTCTATGTGGAATTAAGTGATCAAAAGAACTAGACTCTAATAATCATTCTTTATAGTACTAAAAGACATTACAAATAAACAAAAACAACATTAATCATACACGGAATTGATTCGAATATATCTACTTCCTTTCTAGATTTTTCCCTACGGGTTCCTACCTCTTTCAACAATCCTTCTTGATTTGCTCTGACCTTTTATAGTACCAACACTTATGTTCACCCTTCTTTCCTTTTTACACTGATCTGAATGTATATCTTAAATTATCTCCTATATGCTACCATTATGAAATATTTCATGGGGTGATTCTTAACTACCCTACCTATGATAAGGATCCCTATGCTCTAGTGAAATATATAAAAAAAACGAAATTTCTATTTTATGTTTTTGTTCTCTTTTGGGTTTTTTTTAGACTCATTTTTTGGTTCTTCTTCATATCCCATTTTCCCCTCTAATTTTACCTATGAGTTGGAAACTCCATCTTCTACAACTCCAATATTCGTTGGAACTAACATAGGTAGGTTCATATTGTAGCTAATTTATTCAACCTACTCTTTCATCCTTGAGAACCTCTCCTATGCTATATCTCATGAGTTATAGTTAGACTAATTAGCCATAAATGGGTTTTTATGACCATTTTCTTAAATTAGTTGGGATACCCTACAACTTTCCACAAAATACACGAAGAAAATGATTGTGATACCAATGCGGTCTGTAAACTATTTTTCATATTCCACTAGATAGTTCATAAAACGACCAAAATATATTGAAAATATGAAATCTATGCTATTAGAGTTAATTTTCCTTAAATTCCTATATTTATTAAATCATTATTTCTATTGATGCATGCAATATATACAATATTTAGAATAGAGAACAATAAATAAATGATTACTCATAGACCATAATGATACAAGATGTGCTTTGGGAAACCCTTACAAGAGAGAAGCGAGTTGAAAGGTAAGACTATTTTTCTCTCTCTTTCTCTAAATGGAAATGGATGCAAGTACAAAGGAGTGATACCTATGCTTGATGACTACTACGAAACACAAATCCTCTCTATTTTTTCTCTCTATACACTCTTAGCTACTATACACATCTATGGAAAAAAATCGCTCGAATAAAATGAAACCCATTTTTCTCATAGTAACTTGGCTATAAAATAGTCCAATTAGTCAACTTGTGGTTATAATTGACTCCTTTTATTCTTATATAGAGTTATAATACTAACTCTTCTAGACTTATTCATCATGAATAGTTGTCTAGACCTTTTTGAATGAATAATGGTGCATGACATGGCATTCTCTCAAATCATGGTGATGAAAGTACGGTGGTCAACTTCTCAATGGCATAATATTTGCATATAGACTTTGTTTGGTTCATTCTTGCACCATTGGAAAAGTATCTAAAATTAGAATAGTTCACACAGGTGAAACAATTTAGAAAAATGGTTTTCTCTGCAAAAAATTGTTGTTTAATTCTATAAACTGAGTTTAGAAGGTCTTAGAACATTATTTTCCAAACTAGGAATCACTGGTAAAAATGGTCTTGAGAGCTTATCCTCCAAGTTTTTCATTCTAAAAGTATTAAGATGGATGAAAAATAATATAGTGATCCAATTTAAATTATTGTGATAGTTGAGTAGTTGATGGACAAATTTCTCCTTCATATGGCTAGTCCTTTATGTAGGAATCTTGTTAGTCCTGTACACATATATTGGTTTCATTCCATGTTTACTTCATTCATTACACACAATTAGTCTCTATAACACTTGATGTAACTAAATTCCACATACAAGAAAACAAATGATGTGTAGGTTATTGGTGTATATGCCACTCCTCCATTATTGATTCTCTCTTTCCTACTATGAACCTATGGAACGACATTGACCAACTATAGTGTTAGAAGGTTTTACCTCTTTGGACTCATCTTCCTTGAATTATCCCTACCATGGATTTGATGCCACTTATTGGTATTTGAGATCTTGCACAATAAATAAATTTTAAATAATTTAATGAAAAGAAGTATGAATTACACTTAACATGAGATTTAATTTGGACTTAAAACCTTGACAATTTATCAAGAAAACATCTAAGGGAAAGTAAGATATATTATTATAGGAAGTGAACAATTACAGTTAAGCTTAAAACCACCTCCAATCTCCCAAAATGTCTTGATAGGCTTATTTTGGTATTGTTACATTCATTATACAAACTATTATCACTTTTAAAAACCAACACCATTAAATAAACCACCAAATATTTATTAGAAAAAAAATTAGGTCTTCACATTTATTTTAATTAAATTTATCGTATTCAAACATATTTTCAAATTGCAAGGGTGCTCCAAATTGCATACTCCTTTTTCCAAGCCCATTATCTTGTATGCATAAGAAAGGTCATGACTTTTGTAGACCTTTGCAAGTCTGCATGATTGATTTCTTTGAAATTTGTTGAAATAAATAAAAACAAGGGCAGCTGCGACGCAGCGAGTCCCTGCATCAAGTTGACTTCACATCTGCAGGCTTTGGTGTCAATGTCTTCACAAGAAAGAGAATTCCATGTGGTAATCGCATCTATAATTTCCAGTTTTAATGAAGCCGATATTGATATATGGAGCGGTATGAAGTGCAACGGCACTTGTATTAGGCGTCTCCTGGTGAAGCATTTAAGGCTGAAAGGTTACAACGCGGCACTGTGCAGTGTTAAATGGCCTACAGTCGACAAAATCCCTGGAAGCAGATTCTAAAGATCGTTTGATAATCGACACGGATTTTCGATTGCACTGTGCAGTGTTAAATGGCCTACAGTCGACAAAATCCCTGGAGGGGAGTATGAATACATTGACATTTTATTCTCTGAAGCAGATTCTAAAGATCGTTTGATAATCGACACGGATTTTCGATTGCAGTTCAAAATAGCAAGGCCCGTTTCTCAGTATCAAGAAGTTCTGCCTTTAATTCCTCTAATATTTACTGGAAATACAGGCAAATTAGAACAGATATTGAAGTTCATGGCAGAGGCTGCCAAATCTTCATTGAAGCATTCTTACATGTTTCGATGATTTATCGATATCAAATGCGAAATCTTGCACGACGAGCGTGGCGCACGAATGCAGAGATCATTTGCAGCATCTGAAGGCATCGTTAACAGTGTGAAGACATGCAGGCGAGCGGCCATTAACAGGTTTAATATTTCTTTGAGACATTCAAACTTTTGAACAGGTTTCGAAGTCAGGAACTTTTGTTTTTATACACAAATTGACCTTTTATGTAGTAAACCAGGTGTTCTGGCGCCGTTGGCGTGTTGAGAGACCATACCGATTTTGAGAATGGTTCGTCACTGCTTTGTGAGCAGCAATGCTAAGAAACCAGGCCCATATGACCTAGCGTGCTGTTCTCTGGCCTGAATGTGCAAATCCTAGAGGCATTGATTTCTAATGGCCGACTAATGAAAATACTCTAAAGGCTAACTAGAGTTTATGGCACGTAAGGTTTTTAGGACGGACTCAAAACGGAAGAAATGACAGTCAAAGCCGAGTTTTTCACCCTATTATGCAAAGAGTCCTGCTTGAGCACTTGATATTCTGCAAAATCTACGCCATTCTCATATACTCAGGATACGATATAGCCATCAGAATACTCAAAGATTTAATCCTTGATTTTCTCAAAGGTTTTCCACGATGGGTGCTTTAGTAAACTTAAAATGTATGAAAAGTGTCGCATCAAATTTGGTGCGCATATAAAACAAGTATAAGCACAAGAGTTAAGAAATGCAAAAGGTTTAAAGAATTTTATAAATTTTTTACGTGATACTTTTGGAAGTATATATAACTTTATAAAATGCGGAGACTTGCATAATTTGAATTAGTATTTCTTTCTAGAGGTGAAGTTACATGATATGAGCGTAAAGTGCTGCACCATTAAATTGATGTATTTGAAAAAAACAAAATTACTTTGAAGGGGAACTATGAAAGTACAAATTGATCTGAATTAATACAAGAGCATAGTTTAAAGGGTCAAATTTGAGAGATTTATGGGAATACGAGAATAACCCCGTGTCAATTCATCCAGCATATATATATAAACATATTTTAGCTATATTTTAAATTGTTTTTGGAAAATAATTTTTGGTAGCGACAAATGTTACTCGAGGCTTGCATGCAAACCACCTGCCGGTTCTTCAGCGAGCTCAGCTTCAGCAGCTCTGAGACCATCAAATCTAGAAATCGAACGACTGCAAGTTCCTCGACTGGGTTCGAATCCAGCTATGGATAAAGAAGCAGCCATGCCTGCAAGTGCGGAGCCCGCCATTGCCATGTCCTGAGAAGCCTGGGAATTATTTGATTTACTGCAGGGTGATGCGTTCCATACACCAAAGCAGGTATATATTCAGACACGAGAAGGATTTAGGTAGATATATCAATAATCAAAATTCATAATAGAATTCATATTTCCTAACTGTAGGGTTCAAAAGGAAGAATTTAGGCCCATATGACCTAGTGTGCTGTTCTCTGGCCTGAATGTGCAAATCCTAGAGGCATTGATTTCTAATGGCCGACTAATGAAAATACTCTAAATGCTAACTAGAGTTTATGGCACGTAAGGTTTTTAGGACGGACTCAAAACGGAAGAAATGACAGTCAAAGCCGAGTTTTTCACCCTATTATGCAAAGAGTCCCGCTTGAGCACTTGATATTCTGCAAAATCTACGCCATTCTCATATACTCAGGATACGATATAGCCATCAGAATACTCAAAGATTTAATACTTGATTTTCTCAAAGGTTTTCCACGATGGGTGCTTTAGTAAACTTAAAATGTATGAAAAGTGTCGCATCAAATTTGGTGCGCATATAAAACAAGTATAAGCACAAGAGTTAAGAAATGCAAAAGGTTTAAAGAATTTTATAATTTTTTTACGTGATACTTTTGGAAGTATATATAACTTTATAAAATGCGGAGACTTGCATAATTTGAATTAGTATTTCTTTCTAGAGGTGAAGTTACATGATATGAGCGTAAACAAATTGATCTGAATTAATACAAGAGCATAATACAAGAGCATAGTTTAACCCCGTGTCAATTCATCCAGCATATATATATAAACATATTTTAGCTATATTTTAAATTGTTTTTGGAAAATAATTTTTGGTAGCGACAAATGTTACTCGAGGCTTGCATGCAAACCACCTACCGGTTCTTCAGCAAGCTCAGCTTCAGCAGCTCTGAGACCATCAAATCTAGAAATCGAACGACTGCAAGTTCCTCGACTGGGTTCGAATCCAGCTATGGATAAAGAAGCAGCCATGCCTGAAGTGCGGAGCTCGCCATTGCCATGTCCTGAGAAGCCTGGGAATTATTTGATTTACTGCAGGGTGATGTGTTCCATACACCAAAGCAGGTATATATTCAGACACGAGAAGGATTTAGGTAGATATATCAATAATCAAAATTCATAATAGAATTCATATTTCCTAACTGTAGGGTTCAAAAGGAAGAATTTAGATTTCCTAAAAGTTGTAGTGTATATTAAAAATAGGAAACAACTTGTACTGTAACCTGCAACCTACTTGAGGCCTTTGCGCAGATTTTGATTCTGGAATCCGCAGATCCTGTGTAAACAAAACCATCTGCCGAAACCACAAGCGCATTGATGGCATCATCGTGGGCTCTGAAAGATTCTTCAGCTTCTGGACCCACTGCAGGTAATAGCCCTGAAAAACCTGCTTCCGTTCTGTTCAACAGGAAAATGATTAGCTAAAATAAAAGTTAAAATGCTCATTTGTTTGCTGAAAACGTAGGATTATATATAACAATTTTTTCTCCGACTTTGCTACCGCCATAGTAAAGATGGGGAATATCAAACCTCTGACGGGCAGCAGCGGAGAGATCCGAAAGATCAGTCTGAATCTGAGCTCTATCTGCATCACCATATACAGGTAAACTTAGAAATTACTGCTACCTATTTTTTTTTTTTAACCCCACTTATCATGCCATATTGTTTATTCCATGCACTCTGTCGAGCATTATGAATTAACGAATGTTGTATTTGTTCACGAGCATCATAAATTAGCTTGCGCTGGATTAGTTCACAAGCATTATAAATTAACTAACGTTGTAGTTCACATATTGGAAGGCAGAATGAGGAAGCAATAGCAATTTTTTAAAAGCAGAGAGTTCGTTAATAGTCGCAGCTCACCTAAAGAAAATTCATGGTTGAAGCAGAAAATATTCTTGCTGGGCTCAAATTTTTGCTTGTATTCGTCATCGAAGCTGCCCGATTTTTTAGTGAAGGAAATCCCTGGGAGTTAGATGCCGAGATCGGGCGAGGGGAATGAAATCCGCTTCACCTCCACACATCTTTATTTTTGAAAACAGATGTTCTGTTCAACAGGAAAATGATTAGCTAAAATAACAGGAAAATGATTAGCTAAAATAAAAGTTAAAATGCTCATTTGTTTGCTGAAAACGTAGGATTATATATAACAATTTTTTCTCCGACTTTGCTGCCGCCATAGTAAAGATGGGGAATATCAAACCTCTGACGGGCAGCAGCGGAGAGATCCGAAAGATCAGTCTGCATCCGGGCTCTATCTGCATCACCATATACAGGTAAACTTAGAAATTACTGCTACCTATTGTTTTTTTTTAACCCCACTTATCATGCCATATTGTTTATTCCATGCACTCTGTCGAGCATTATGAATTAACGAATGTTGTATTTGTTCACGAGCATCATAAATTAGCTTGCGCTGGATTAGTTCACAAGCATTATAAATTAACTAACGTTGTAGTTCACATATTGGAAGGCACAATGAGGAAGCAATAGCAATTTTTTAAAAGCAGAGAGTTCGTTAATAGTCGCAGCTCACCTGAAGAAAATTCATGGTTGAAGCAGAAAATATTCTTGCTGGGCTCAAATTTTTGCTTGTATTCGTCATCGAAGCTGCCCGATTTTTTAGTGAAGGAAATCCCTGGGAGTTAGATGCCGAGATCGGGCGCATCTTTATTTTTGAAAACAGATGCTGCTGCTGCCACAGAACGGAGAGCAACGGCCTGGTCAAGAAAATAGTGATTAGGCTCAGCTTTGATATTGGGGACTCTGCTGAGCGGGTAGGCGGACACCTCCCGCCATGCACAGACACCTGCACGACAGCCGTTATAGCATATGGCGGACACCTGCACAACAGCAACCAACCTTAGCATATGCCTGTTCGGATATAACACGAGTTAACATTAAGAATTAACCAATTAATGTTAGCATTAACAGCAAACCGCTCACGGTCAGGCATATTGAACTGGGCCTAAATAGCAATTTAGGCTATGGTCGGGCCTCTTCCGCCTCGGGAAGAGGCCAAATAAGATGGCGAAGGAATAGATGGGCGCACATGAACGCAAGGTCAATCCCGAACTTTATAATAAAACCGCAAATAGACTAATAAAAACCTGCAAATTAATGCTAAGTCGGCTATGAACGGTTACTATAGTCCCTGCCGGATGCCAGATGGCAGGGACTAATAAGACTCGAAGTTATGAAAATATCTAATATGATATATGAAGCCAACATGTTACCTGGGTGAACTACGTAGATGAAAAATAACAAAATTCCCATTTACATTCAAGATAAACCCAATTTACATTTTTTATATTAATATAGCGATAATAACAATATTCCTCACATCGTGAGATAAACGCAATTTACAACTTTACTATCCATATGTCATTTCTATGCATTTATTAATCATTTATGTAAATTTATAATACTAGGTACAAATTGTATTTAAGTATATTACATTAAGAGATTTAGGCATGTCAACGAGATTTTACAAATTGTATTTCAAGGTGGCACAAAATCATAGATTTAATAATCCGTCTTGTGGTGACTTATAAAAATAGTATAACATGCATGTTACATAATTTAACATGAAAATATCAAATCAATGAACAACCCATCTATAAGGCGGTTTAGCTAGACACCTCCAAGCATACAACTACTCATGTGGTCAATTTCTCTGAACTTTTCCAACGAGTTCAAGAAAATTGAAATGTCTCTTAAAGGGACTCAAAGAGGGAATGAAATGCTCCATTTAGTTAAATTAGAACTAAATATTTTATGTTTATGGTGATCTAAATATTATATGTTTATGGTTTCATTCAAAGTTCAGGACTCGAATCAATATATATTCTGTATATATTTTAACATATTACTATAAATATACAAGTCAACTTATGAAAAACATTTACAGATATTAAACTAAAATATATTTTAAAGAAATCTATAAGATTTAACAATATGTCTATAAGATTTAACAAGCTTTTCTTAAACTTTTTTCAAAGATAATAGAATTATGGTTTAAGAATCCATAATAGAATTACTTTGCTCTTGTGATTGAAGTGTTAGAAAGTTTAATACTGAGCTTTTTCTGCAATTGGATTTTTCCTATTTGAGTGGATATTAGGAAAAATTCATACAGATTGATTGTACAGAATGATTTAAGATTTTTACGTAATTATCAATTAAGAAGTATAATCATCCTACTTTAACTAACGTGAATCTAAAAAGAGACAACCATTAAGAAAAGGATGGTTAAGAAGAAGCTTCCATGTGAATCCAAGGAGAGACGATAAGTAACAAACAGTTTTGTTTTTCCTTTCCCTTTTGAAAAGAAAGGTAAACTAAGGATTTTGATAAAAGATTGGAAATTATGATGACACTAACAAAGAAACAAGTTGCAACGAAGAATTAATCTGAGCATTAGCTGCCCCCTTTTTCATAAGAATTTGATGGATTGTTTTTTCAAGGGCATTTTTTTCTAATATATTTGGATCAAAAACCTATGGATCGATTTTAGTATTATTGTTGGATTTAATGGACTACTCATTTTCCTTATTTTTTTAGTATTAATATAACCATATGGACTGCAATTGGATTTTTCATGTTTGAGTGGATATTAGAAAATATTCATACAAATTGATTGTACAGAATGATGTAAAATTTTTACGCAGTTATCAATTAGGAAGTATAATTACCCTACGTTATCTAAGGTGAATCTAAGGAGAGACAGCAATTAAGAAAAGGATGGTTAAGAAGAACCTTTCATGTGAATCCAAGGAGAGACGATAACTAACCAACATTTTTTATTTCCTTTCCGTTTTGTAAAGAAGGGTAAACTAAGGATTTTTTTAAAAAATCAATTTAAGAAACAAGTCGCAATGAAGAATTAATCTGACCCCTCTTTCATAAGAATTTCATGGATTTTTTTTTTAAGGGCCTCTTTCCTAATATATTTGGATTAAAAACTTATCGATTTGAGTATTATTGTTGGATTTAATGGACTACTCATTTTATTTTATTTTTAATTATTAATATAATTACATAGATTACATTTATTATTGAATCTAATGGACTACTCAATTTATTTAATTTTTTTCTATTACTATGACCATATAAACTACATTTTTTCACGTTGTTTTCACCATTTATTATCACCAACTTAAATGTTTTTTTTTTTTATTTCATTGAAGTGTGTTAAGAATAATTTTGAAGGTCAAACAAAGCTTAGAAGGAGATTGAACATCCTAATTTTTTGGATATCTATTTCATACTCATAATAAGTGTTTAGTTGAACAAGCATCTATCTTAGTTTGAACCACCTTCGGAAAAATCTTCTCTAAGTTTATTCATTAATCTAACATTTATTTCTATGGATGTTATGAGTATGGAAAATATATGACATGATAAAAAGTATATCTAAAAATATAAACATTAATGAAGCTTCAAGTTTTCTTCAAATTAATTATAATAAATGATATATTGAATAGATTATTGTCATTATCTTTTATTTTATATTAAAGAGTAATCTCTTCAATGTGAAAATTAGTTTCTCTCTTTGTTCTCCTTTTTTATTTTTCTATTTTTCTTTTTCTTCTTCACTTCTATATTTGATAGAGCTCTAGCATCCTCAGAAATTTTCTTCTATCATAAAATATGTGTTCCTACTTTTAACCTCAATGACCTTATTCAAGAGACCTAAAGGCCATCTCCTAAAAGAAATGAGGCTTAATATTTCCAACCATGCTAATTTGATTCCCATAAAACCTACCAAAATTAATGTGAATTAAGGCCAAAAACAGTGTGACATGGTCACCCATTAAGTTTTGTGAAAGTTCACATGGATCCTTGGGACCCCAAAAACTTAAATGCATCAAATCATCGCTAAGTGGAATGTGTGGACTATGGATTTAGAGGAAAATATCCAACACTTGAGAGGGAATTTAGAGAGAAATTCATTAACCTCATACAAAAATACATGTTCTTTGAATATCTTTGGTGTTGAAATTCGATTGCAATCTATAATTTTTTATCATGATAATTACTTATGAATGATATACATGTTCACTTTTAGCATTCTCTTTATTGGATTATGTGATCATGAAATTAACATTTAATTATGAAAGAAATTAATTATCACAATGCACAAAAAGACAACAAACACCAAGTTAGGCCAGAGCCTAAGTCAAAACCCACAAGGAGGAAACCTAGCAATCCTTTCCTTATAGAATCTTTGTCAATGAGAGAAATCGAAGTAATAGACAAAATGACTAGTAGATCAATTTCCAAGTTCCAAGCTAGCCCTCCATCAAGAAACAATTATCCTCAAGAAGTTTCTCACAAATCTATCCGTAAGAATACCATATATTTTTCCACATAATTGTTCACAAGATCCCATTTGTTAGTCCTTGATAGGGTTAAGAATTATCCATCATTATAGCCTTGTACATATCACAAAAATAGCTTTAGAAAAAGCACTTGAACACAAAATACTGTGCCTAGGGAAACTCGCTTGGGCACATAATAATGTGCCTTAGGAAACTCATATAATCACAAAAGATTGTGCCTTAGGAATCTTGTATAATAACAAATATAGATGTCCTCAAATTCACATTATGCCTAAGACCTGAAATTCTACCTCACACCCTTTGCTTAAGCTTCAGATATGTGGTTGATCTAAATATTCTTGTGGAGGAGAGAAAATATGCCCTCTTTATATTTGTTCATCCATTCAAAGGGGCATGTCTCTTGGGTAGGCCAACTTGTTCTTTTGGAGGGCTAACTTGATCAACTTGGGGACACAAATATACTTTAAAAATTCAATTTTTATTTTGTTTTAATGTCCAAATGGGACATGACTTAAGAAAATTTCTTTTGACTCTAGCATGAAGAATGCACTTGACAAAAATATAATAAATATATAAATGATAAATGTACATTATGAAGAGGTGTTCATTACAATTTCAACACCACCTCTTAACTAGGGAGGTATTCATAATGTCTTATCAAGATATTATCAAGTTTAATAATTTTGTAAGAAAGGGTCCATATTCATAAGCATCATTGATGATAATATCATCATAACTAACATTGCCAAAATAACAAGGCCATGAAAAGTAAGCTCTATCTCTCCATTAGATCATAGTAGAATGTTGGGAGGAATTTAATCTGACACCACACTGCCTCTTCGAGGCACATACTTCACCTAGGCTCACTAGAGTATGTCCTCCAGAAGACCATTTCCTACTTGTCATAAGGAAATTTCGGTCCAATGCATCATTCTTAAACTTGGTCAATGTAATTAACTTAAGGTGTTAAACCTAATTAACCATAGTACATGACAGAAGAATGTCAATCCAATATGTTTATCCAATTCACCATTCTCTCTATCCATTCCCATGTACTTGACTTATGATTATTAGTCCTAGCCACGATATTTTTCACATGGGGAACTAGTTGTCCATCCTCACTCCCTCTCAATCTAGGAGGATTAATCCATAAGCCCAAGCTTGTCTCAAAAGTACTCATACTTCCTTACATCAACTACTTGGTCACCCATGGAGATTTGTTGTAGCTTCATGGCTCCTATATACATCACATCTCAAATCATAATGTGCTTTCGACCTTCCATGAAAAAGAAAGTTTGCTGACAACCTTCATATGATAAAGTATCATGATTGAATTTAGTACGTCATCAACAATTCGATAAAAAAAATTTATGGAGCCAAACATCTTCATAGCTAAATAGACAAATTAATATATACTCTACCTTCGTAGTGCTTAATGCAAAAAAATGTCGCTTCCAACTCTTCCAATCAATTATAGTACATCCCAAGTAGAAACAACTATTAATAGTACTTTTCTCAATATCAACAATGCCAGCTATCGGGTAATTTAATTGTTAGTTAAATTACTTCATTAAATTTTCAAACCAAGGTTTCTTTACTTGTGAAGTGTATGTGAACTATATATGCTATGAGGTTTATTTTTAACTAAGTATTTCAAATTCAAAGGAAACATGTAATCTTAAATACTCAAAGATAACTCTTGTTAAGTCACTCACATGTTCTTCTTGTAAGATCAACCAACTAAACTAAAATTAAAGCACCTTAATATAGGAATTGAAATGTCTATTTTACCAAAATTAACAATTTATTCTAATTGAGTAGAATCAAAATACTATACCTGTAACTGCCCTCCTCCCACATTTACCCAAGCTAGCTGATCCACTGGGGTAAACATGTGACAAGAGGCTACTGTGGTGTTATTAAACTTCCCATGTATAGTTAAAGAAGTGGAATTGACAAAAAAAACCATTTTGACCTTCCTTAGGAGCTACAGACCCTTTAGGAGGAAACCAACACTTCCAGGTGCTTAACCCCTTAGATAACTTATTATTTTACTGATTTGGACCATCAACAACTCCCATGAAAATCCATGCATGTGACTAAGGCCTTCCAATCACTCCGACAATAACACATGCCATCGACTGTGGACATTTTCAGGAAGATATGAGCCAGCGACCCCAGATTCTAAACCACCTTTAAGGGCTCTGTCTTAGACCACTTCCTAGAACTTCATGAAACTTTTAGAAGTGATAAAAAATAATGGAATAAGGCTACTTATTCAATGATTGTTACAAGTACTTGATATGACCCCTACTAGACAAGATAGGTGTTTCTTCAAACATACCACAAATATGTAATCTACAGGTCATAACAACATATCTGAGTATAGGGGTCTCATACTTATTTGAGATTTGTAAAGAAACATTGATGCCTTATCACAATAGATGCATTATTTTCTATAAGGACATATATTCATTATTAATTCATTTTCTAACAAAAACATGATAAGAGCCATAGATCAAGTCTATCATAAATCATACTCATAACCATCATATAACCAACAGAAATAACAAGGATATAACAACCATAAAAACCACATATGAACATGTATATTTACACATGAAATAACAAAGGAGAAGGAACTCTTATTAATGAATGCATAAACCAACCAAGTAAGGGACTTCCACAAACCACCCAACTATAGATTGGATTGAACCAATTCTTCCTTTCTGCCAATCACCCCGTTCCATATTCTAGGCATGAATGTGGAATCTCATGGAATAAACCAAACCAAACCAAGGATTCCATAGGGAAAACAAACTCTCCCCTCAACTAATGATTCCACATCATGGTCAAACATCATTAACCATACTAGATCGGTGTTAAACCAAATTGTCCAGGTCTTCAGAGTGTTTGTTCCAACCAGGGCTTCCAGGACTAGTAACTCAACCCACAAATACTATCGATCTTCCAGAGTGTTTTTCCAACTAGGGCTTCTAGGGCTACTTACTTAACCCACCAAGAGATTCTAGAGTGTTTTTCCAACCAAGGCTTCGAGGAATAGTAACTCAACCCAAGCAGTTACAAGGATTCTAGAGCGGTTGTCCAACCAAGGCTTCCAAGAACTAATAAGCCAACCCAGAGTCATAAAGAACATGAACACCAATAAGAAAACGAAGGTAAACCAACAACATCATGGCTATCTAGGAAATGACAAGGCTAGGCAAAACCAATGTCAATATAGGGAACCTTCCATGCCAATAGCATATCACAACCAAGAAACCATATGAACGTGCCATGAATGCCAAAACTAGAAAGGAAACCATTCATGAAACTCAGTACCTGCAAACAAAACTCGTTGTAGTTGTTGATCCTAATGTCCTCTTGCACTTTCCTGCTTTCCCTTTTCCTTCTTGCTCTAAATCCCAAGTATTTCACACTCCTCCAAGAGTGCTCTAAGAAAACTCCAAGTGGCCAAGAGTATGAGAGAGAGAGAATAGAATGAGATCTCCAAAACCAAACTAATAAAAATCTTACACTGACCAAAAGCTACCAACTTATCCTCAAAAACCTTTTTATTAATGAGGCCTCTAATTTCTTCATTTTTCCATTATTTTCCTCCTCACATGCAACATGTGACCTTTCACCTTCCTTTTCTCCTAATTTTAATTATTTTCATAAATAAAATGCTAATTAATTCCCTTTTCCTTTCCAAATCCCTCGCCTTTGCCAATTTTCCTTTAGTCATAATAAACCAAATTAACACACACAAGGATGTTTTGCCCAACATTCATCTTGGAATACATGTCCTGTGACCTTGGCCTTATTTTTCCTTTATTAACTTTTATTAAATGGATTTTTAACCAGGGTCATTACAGAGCCCTCCCCATTTGGGGAACACCATCCTCAGTGTTCAATGAAAACTACAACTGGAAAACCACTGAAGGCCAAAACATGCTGCTCATGGAGCTTTATAACATGGCTCATTGCAGTATTTACAATGACCACAATTGAAACATGACAAAAATACCATTTACTAGAGCTTTATAACACGTCTCATTACGGTTTTTACAATAACAATCACATATAATTGCACATTTGCTTCAACCAACAAATAACCATATTGTTTATGGAGCTTATAACACAACTCGATACAATATTTACAATAATAGACACATATATGGATATGCACATTTTCTCTAACCTAAAAATAAAATGATATGATTTCTATATCAACAACAAGGGAATCTAGAGGCTCACACATCCACTCTCAAAGTAGTACTAGGATTCAACCCCTTCCCAGGAAGTCTAGAATGCACTACCAAAGTTAAAGTCCACATCCAAAATACAACTCTACAAACCTGCTCTACTTGTCCTCCTAGTGAAGAGTTATTGGATCATTATTCCAGGACACACTGCCAATGTGCATCTGATTCCATCTGGAAATGTTAATGACCAAAACAAATCCATCCTTAACCTTCCCTTCTCTGCTACAGAGTCCCTCAAGAAATCTGATCACCCCCTTTCGTACAGTCACACACCTTCCAAGTTTAGTGAGAATCCCCTTCTCTACTACTTAGTCCCTTGGGCAACCCCTCCCTTAGTAATGTTTCCTTGCAACGGAAGGTCCAAAAACGAAGGCGTATCTGTACCTCAAAACCATCATACAAATCATAACATGGTCATGGAAATAAATGGTCACTATTGGGTACCAATGTCCCACAATGACCCTTCTCCTAAAATGTTTTACCATCATATGGTTTCCTATTCCAATTCCTTTTCGTTGTTGCTGCTAATTCTTACAGTCAATTCCAACCACCCAAACTGGGCATTTCATGCTTTCCTATAACAAACACATAATTTCCATTAGATTCAAAATATATTGAAATAAACTCACATCATACCTCATCAGTGGCATGTCAAAGAGGTACAGCTGCAATTCTATTCACTTCCTGTGACAACAAGTCAAACTAGTTGTTTGATCAAATCATCATGAATAAAATTATCACATTTGGTTAGTTCAAAACACAACCATCATAATTGAAGTTGTAGATCACATGTAACCATAATAAACTAGAATCATAGATCACATGCATAATTAAAAGTGAAATAAAATACTGATGCTTATTCTTTAATCAATCCTTAGATTCTACCTTTGTTCTTTTCCCTTTCTGTAAACACATCAGATTGGTTGCCACACTTGAAAAACACCCAATGATTTTTCTTCAACCACGTACACACTATGTGCATCATCCACATATAACCACACACAACATACAACACCATACAATACATGCACCTACAGCTGACATACAACACATACACCTACACTCGATGTACAACACAACACATACACTTGCATCTGGTTTACGAAACAACACATACACCTACACCCGGTGCACAACACAATACATATGCATACATAGAGTACAACACAAAGAATACACATGTCACGATACCATGACTATTCATTTCACATACACAGTACGAGACGTACATAAAACAACATGCACGCAATTCCACATGGGCACAACACAACTTGTATGACATGCACACAATACCACCTGTACAGTAGTACCGCATGAACAACATGTACGCAATACCACCTATACATAGCACCACATGCATAACATATACACAACACCGCATCCACACAACACAAACTACACAACGTGTACACAACACCACTTGCACAACATATATATAGTACCACATAGACATAGCAACACCTGCTCGACATGTACAAAGAACCACATATACACAACACCACATGCACGACATGTTCACAACACCCGATGTACAACATGTACACGACATCACATGCACACAATGCCACATGTACAATCATATACATGACACCACATGTACATAGCACCATATGTACAACATGCATTCCATGCCATATGTACATAGCACCACATATGTAACTTTCATAAAGAAGCATATATATACAACATCACATATCCAACATGAACATAACACAATATGTACACAACACCGCATATCTAACATGCGCACAACACCATCTATACACAACACTTCATAAACAACCTGTACACAACACCATCTATACATAGTGTTTCATAAACAACATGTACACAATTCATTATATACACAACACTAGACACACACAACATCATAGGTGAAACATGTACAACATATACACAACAATAGTACCACACATCGAGATACCACACTGTCTCTACCACGAAACCTTGCTTCAAGTGTCTTTCCACTAGTCATGCACGTTCCATCATGTCACAAATCCAACTACTTTAATTTCCCTGATGTATCCTTCATCATTACCTGCCATAGCATAAATATATACATAGTATAATCACATAATATCAAATTGTGTCCACATGATACTAACCTCATAAATTTGTCAAGGCTACTCTTACCACTTGATTCCTCATAAACCAAGAACCTCTTCATGCCATTCACTTGCATAAGCAATCATTCCTCCACAAGAATGATTCCTCACAATCCCATCATAAAATGACAAAATTACATACATATATATAAATTTGAACATTAGCATAAAATAATCATGATATCTGATGATCTTGTTAGACGAAGGCATACATACATACATATATACATATATAGACATCATCATAATCATAATCATAACATAATTACCAGATATCATAAGGTTAAGGTTAAGATAACTCCCTTTATCCGTGCACATCATGCACAACATTGAGAAAAATAGTTCCCAACTTAGTCAAGCCATCTGTCACCTTAAGCCCATTTACTTTACCTTTCCTAGTTACCTTTCTCATGACTATTCTACCACCATCCATTTATGCCAATGGACCCAACCAATCCAACTAGTTGTCATACTCTTACCTTTGGTTTCCTTTTACTCATGCATTGGGCTTCATCCAAGTCTTACGTTACCTACCAGGTTTCATCCATCCCTCCCCAAGCTCCATTAACATTCTTCCATCCCAAACAATTCACAAGACCCTCAAAACATAAAAGGTAAGAACAAGAAAAAAACAAGAATAAAACCATGAAAACCAATAACATTATCACACCACAAACATAGTGGCATGATCATGCACTGGACATAAACAAAGCTACAAATTGAGCACAAAAAAATCACAAAAGACTAGCAACAAACACCATGACTCAATCCCCATGGGTACCTAAGGAAAGCTCAACTAATCCTTCTTCAAGGTTTCATGGCAGTGTCCTTTTTTCATGCGATACCCTACATCATACTACCATAACAAATAACCATGAGTGCATAAATAATCATAAAAGTATACTAGTTACCTTACATTGTTGTCCAAGCACACTTCTTGTAATTGAACACATCCATGCCATCTCTTAAGGAAATCCAATTCCCTTGACGGATCCTGCCATAACTAGAATCATTTGTTTACATGTCAAGTACATGTTAATGAATATAACACATACCCACATAATTCCATACAAGATTATGGTTAAGAATACTTATTGTATTCATTCAAAGAACTTATTCATTCAGAACTACAGTTTCCAAACATAGCCAAATGAATTCTAACCCAATTCCTTTATTTTAATGTTTTCCTTACTCCAATAAAGTCTTACTATGCGATATCAGATCAACCAACTATTAGTTATATATAAACAAATCAATTGTTACCTTGTCTTGCTAATACCAAGCATGTTTCCCTGCAACTGTTCACACATGTCAGTCACACATTCCAAAGATTAAGACATCATGTCTATTAATTTGAAATCAAACTTTACCATGATTAACAACCATGTCATAATATGCATTCAACTCACATCCATTAATCTTAATATTCAAAGCAAAACTAACTTACACTCAATCACATATCAGTTGTTTGAACACATAATGCAATAGTAAAACCATATTAAAACTATATCATTCCTTCACGCAATCTCATAGAAACATATTCATATCATGCAGTAAATCGAACATTTAACAACATATAGATGACATAATAAACACCACACCCTCAAACACGAACGAGATGACATAATCAAGCATTCAAGCACCAAGTAGATGACATAAGAAAACTCATACCTTAATATATCTCAAGGGAGGTTATCACATCTACACACATCTACACAAGCCAGTCCATATTAGTACGATACAATATCACAAATATATCAACTCATGCCTAAATATCATACCCATAACCATCTGCATAGGCCAATCCAAATTAGCATGATACATATAACATCAATATCTTAATTGAAATGACTATAATCATCATGCATATGACCAATGCATATAACAACAAGTTACTATCCTTCATGACTAACTGACGCATGTATATGTTCTCAGATTGATTAACTAACATCTATCATCCCTGTAACTATAAAAACATAGACTAATAGACATGTACATAACCCTAATGATCATAACAACTATTAACCAACATTATTGCATGCCCAACATACAACCTTGTATGGCAATCTTCTCTTACCCCAAAGTCCAGTGCTGCAACCTCACTTTGATTATCGGCATATCTTACTCTATCTCATCCAACACATCAACATCATAATATACCAACAACATAATCATGACATAACTACATACAATGACCTCATGATGCATACATAACCTTCTAGGCATGCATAACCATATCCATAACATTGCACACACATAAATGTATAGACACTGACATGCATAAAAAATTCATATAAAACCAACATAAATTCATGAAAAACACATCCCAACATCAACATCACCAACTTCTACATGATAACATAGCTGTAACAATGACCACCACCATGTATACATAACAGGCACATATACAACCTACATGCGTGCATGAAAACCACATTTCGCCAATCCAGTCCAAGAGTTGAACCATTCTTTTATACTACACCATGGTATCATATATTACCCTAAGAGAGCACAACCTTGCTCTGATACCACTCTGGGGTATCAGATATTATCCAAACAGAGTGCAACTTGGCTATGATACCACCCTGTAACCGCCCTCCTCCCACATTTACCCATGCTAACCAATCCACTACAGTAAAGATGTGTCGAGAGGCTACTATGATGTGATTCAAATTCCCATGTACATTTAAGGAAGTGGAACATACAACAAAAAAACTATTCTAACCTTCCTCATGAGCTACAGACCCTTCAGGAGGAAACCAACCCTTCCAGGTGCTTAACCCCTAATACAATTATGATTTTACTGATCTAGACCCTTAGCCTCTCCCATGACAAGCCATGCATGCAACTGAGGCCTTCTAGTCACTCCCAGAGCAAGACATGCCAATGATTGTTGAATTTTTCAAGCAGTTCTAGGTGAGCTACCCTAGATTCACAGCCACTTTTTCATTGCTAGGTCTCAGGCTAGTTCCCAAGACTTCATGAAACTTTCAGAAGTGATAAACAACAATGGAATAAGGATACTAATGCAATCATTTCTACAAGTACTTAATCTAACCCTTACAAACCAATATAGAAACTTCGTCAAACATATCACAAATATGTAATGTACAGGTCATAACAACATATATGAGCAAAGGGGTCTCATACTTATTTGAGATTTGTAAAGAAACATTGATGCCTTATCACAATAGCTGAATTGTCATCTATTAGGTCATATATTCATTATTCATTCATTTTCTAACAAAAACATGATAAGAGCCATACATCAAGTCTTTCATAAATCGTACTCATAACTAGCATATAACCAATAGAAATAACAAGGATATAAGAGCAATAGAAACCACATATGAACAAGTAAATTTACACATGAAATACCAAAGGAGAAGGATCTCTTATTAATGAATGCATAAGCCAACCAATTCAGGGACTTCCACGAACCACCCGACCATAGATTGGGCTGAACCAAATATTTCTTTCAGCGAATCACCCCCGTGCCATATTCCAAGAATGATTATGGGATCTGTTATCGGGAAAACTAGTGTCCATTCAGAGTTGCTAGTCCCACTAAGATGGGTAGCTATCTTAGAAACAAACAATTTAAATTCACTTGTGTTTTCCTTTATGAGAGATAGACGAGAGATAAGCAGAGAGTACCAACCTCAGTCTTTCACTAGTCTCCTTGCTTGTTCCCTCTCTCCCTTGATAGATCTTTCGCCACTCCTTTCTCACTTGTCCAGCTTCAAGGAAAACCTGTAGAGTCAAAGCAGCAAAATACCATCAAAGCATAGAGATCTATAACCATAAACAATATAGGATCAGATATATATTAACCATACAAATGCATACACAAATACAAGATTCAGAGATATACAAGTATATGGAGGAAAACTTAAATAACTTTATTGATAGAAGTAGTAGAAGAGAGGATTACAACCAAGCTGTCTAATCTAGTGCCATCCTCCCAGTATGAAAGTCCTCTTCACCTCATGAAAAGCTTGATCACCCAACAATACAATGTCTCAAAGAGAAACCAACAACACTTCCTTACAAATTACAAAATTCCAGCCTCTGGATCTCTAGAATGAGGGATCCATATATAGATATTTGCAGGTGGGTGAGTTAGCTTCTGGGATTTTGATTAGTGTCATTTCACTGATAGTTCTTGGTTCCACTTGGAGATTTCATGATCTCTTACTCATCCTTGGGCGAATTCAGAGAAGCAAGTGTCAAATGAGTAGTTTCTAGAAGATTCTCTGGGTTTCCACCTAGCAAACTGCCTCTTCTATTTGTCTGCTCTCACTCATCGCACCCTACAAAAGGGATTTTTAGTATGCATTGAACCCTTTGTAAGAGACAGGTGAGATGCATCGCTCCGTCGGCATGGAGCAGTCTGTATGGTCTAGTTTTGACAAGTTCTGAGCAATATTTCAGGGATAACTTCTGGGAAATGATGTAATCAGTTGACCTTGTTCCTTTAGGGTATGAAACAACACTTTTAGGGGCTTAGAAGCCCTTGGTTTATGCACATATGTGATTGGGGTTGCAGTGCTCAAATATGTCTATAACAGTTACCCCCTAAAGCATGAGGTCGTAAATATTCTGATGTCAGGTGAAATGCTTTATCATGAGGATCCGAGGTTTTTCGAATTGGAACGTGACCTGTAATAAGATACAATACAATACATTATATTCATAATATTTTCATGATCTAGCTGAGGCAGGCATTTCCATGCTCAGCTTTATAAATTCATTTTCATGTACATAGGACAGACAATCGTCTGTGTGGTAGACTGATGATTCTGGTAGAGCCATCATCCCTCAGCTTGGATGATTATTTATGCAACTATGATGTACATTGGATGTCTTTATTTTTCCTGAATATATCGCAGCTCGGATGGACAAAACTAGACCCAGGGCCTTCAAACTTGTTCAATCTTCACCCAAAGTACAAGTCGATCCATGTGAAAAGATGTTCTGATGTCGAATACGAAAAGACATCACCTTATTACCAGCCAATAATGTAAGTTTTTAACAAGCACGAGAGGAATCGCTGATAATGATGATGACCCTCAAGGTACTGCAGTACAATTCCCATGGTGTGAATACATGAGTTGATGTCGAACACCACGAAAAATCTTTCAGTTGAAGGCCATTGATGTAGACCTATCGCCGAAAGTCAGAAACTTGCCATTGAGGCATGCAAGCTTCAAAGTACTGAAAGGGTTGTTCCTAGGTTGACTTCTTATATAATGAGCTGATGTCGACAAGAAGTGACCTGTTGTAGGAGGGCCTTAATGAATCCCACATCCATGACACGAAATGGAGCAAATGATTTTTGTGGAGGTGAAAATGATCTGATGATACAAGGTTCAGGGTGGCGGTCATGAAAGGATGGAGCGTGAAGGTATTGCAGTGGGTGAGGCGTTAGCTGGGTTGGTGAATTCTCTGAGAGACTTCTCTTGAAAATATCAGCGACACTAAAATTGATTGGTAGCGTTCACCCCAAAAATGGATGGTATGGAGGACCAATGGTGATACGATCGGTGAATGGAATAACCCAACCTGACTCAATCATGGTGACGGAGTGAAAGCGTCATGTTCAAGAGCGACCTGCTACCAATGAAGTTCTTCAAGTTTTCTTCCCAATTTTTCCCCAGTCATTGCTAACTAGTACCTCTTTATTTTTGTCAAGCTTGAGGAGGATAACATATGCTTGTTCTATAATTTTCCCTCCGGGCAAAGCTGTCGCTATGTTTTAGCAAGCCTAGCGACATTGAAACTCGCTCTTGTCTATAATGGATAAGTTTGTTGCTATCATTCTAATGAGTTTAACGACAAAGATAACTCTGTCCTTTTCAATTTTAGAGAGTCTGAAAAGAGACAGAAAGGAAACTCCAATAATCCTTTTTCGTAGTATAATCCCTTAAGTCTGAAAAGGAATAAAATAATATGAAAGGGATGACTTTTCGATCACTTTAACGAGCCGAAAAAGACAAGCGCTCTATCTTTTTGTGTAATGATCCCTCAGGTCCAAAAATATTAAAATCTAGAGGAGGGATGGCACTTCCAATCACTTTAACGAGCTAGAGAGGCCAATTGCTCGGCAATCTTTTTATATTTTACGAGTTTAAAAAGAACTTAAAAGAGACTCGTCTTTGAGGAACGAGTGATATTTTCGGGTAGCAGTTGGTTCCAGGTATGGTTTGGAACTTTTCAATCATGGCAATGTAAAGAAGATGGCTAACAGAATCACTCGTCGTAGTTGTTCCTCAAAAGGGTAAACAATCAAGTGGAGGTGGATGAACGGCTAAAAGGTGGAGGTGATGGTAAGAACATGACCAAGGCTCAAAAGCTGATAGCAATGCGATCACAAAGGTTATTTACCGAAAGGTGGGTTCATTTTTTAATGAGCTTAAACTCTGGGGGAACATATTCTCATTGCTAGGTTTATTTTTTAACGAGCTTGAACTTCGTGTAAACCTGCTCGTGATAATAATCAAAGATGTTCAATTCACCATTAACACTATGTTCTCTTGACGGTCGCGCTACCTGTTCAATTTCTCCATCAAACTGATTAGAAATGTAAATACATTCTTGAAAAATGAGTTTAAAAACCAATACCTTAATTGAATTACATGAATAGTAACATAAAAGTAGTTTTTACCTCTCATTTTACCATTTCATTCAAATTTGGGATTGTTGGAGCTCTGGAGGTGTTTTCCCCCTCGATTTTCATCAGCTGATTCTGGGAGATTCTGTGGACTATTTTCGGCACCGTCTGGACCAGGTAGGAGCTAACCCCAAGCTCTTCAATTGCATTCTTTCCTTTTCTGATTCTGAGCATGTTTTCCTATTTTTCTAAGCTTCTAAGGTTTGAATAGTTTGTTCTCTCCCCATCGCACCTAGTATACATCGAAAGGTACGATTCATACTGAGCTAGCCATTGGCTAGTTAGTATGCATCCCACCCAGTACACAGCTAGGGTATGATGGGCACAAGGAGGAAAGTTTATGCACTAATTTTTCATGGAAATTTTGCCTGTTTTTGGCCAAATCAGGATCCTAATTCTTGTCTTGTTTATTTTTTAGAGATTCATCAAAGCAAGACGGTCGTTAATAGGCATGAATGTGAGCATGAAGAAGAAGATATGATTGCCTTACATGATCCGGGTACGGTGACTGCATTGTGGAACTGTGGCTTGCTCAAATTCTTCTGCATATCCAGGATGAGGCAAAAAATCATTTTGTTGCAATATCTTCTCGATGCATGGGATCCTACCAACCAAGTGTTCTAGATTAGAGGTAAATCCATCCCTTTGACTGTTGAGGATGTCTACTTCTTTATCGGTTTATCGAGGCGTGGTGCCCCTCTCTCACTATCAGGATCTGCCCGTGAGGGATTATATTTGCCGATTCTGTAGAGATGGATCTCAGCCAAGTAGGGACGGGAAGATCAGTATCCCAGATGTCACTGACTGGTCCTTGAGGACTATCTTATTCACCTTTGCTAGATTGGCTGGTAGCGCAGCTCTTCACTTAGCCAACAGGTCCTATATGCTGTAAGACTTGGAATATCTTGAGCCAAAGGTATTCAACTGGTGTGATGCAGTACTTCAAGTGATAACAGAACAGCTTACCAAGGTGAAGAATGGAAGATATAAGAACTTTGGTTATGGTTCTATTCTAACTACTTTCGCCTTGGAGAAGATCCCACTGATGCAGCCACAGTACATTTCACTCGGAATGCCAACACCAACAGAACCACAGATGCAGAGATGGGTTGATATTACAGCCAAACATGCTGGTCAGTCGCAGATTTCATTCTTTGATGCCTTCTTTGAGTGGTTCAACTATCAGCAGATGGTTTATGCCGAGTATCCATATGCTGGGATGGATTTCCGGGGCAACCCAGATTTAGTGTTGTTGGCTAGCGAGTAGTGGGGTGTTATAGGTAAAAGATCTGACCATATCTCTGTTTATTGCTTTTATAATGTTCTTGTGTTTTTTAAATGTTATCAAGATTAATCAATCCCATGTATTTGTGCAGATATTGGACTTGTGCGACCAGCAGTGCGCCCGAGAGTAGCAGCCACCATTTTAGCCGGAGAGGCTCTAGGGAGGGCTGTCCTTCATGATCTGGACGTAGCCGAGACCCTTACAGTATTGCAGGATTAGATCGAGGGTCTCACCCTTAGTATTCAGGATGTGAGGACCGACGAGTTACCTCTGAGATTACAGCGCCATACTACTGGCGTACCAAGCCGATGGACCAGGCTCTTACGTATGATCACACAGGTGGTGACTACTTATCACCAGCACCATTAGTCTAGGGTGCTTTCCTGCATTTTTTATTTTTTGGGTCATATAATAGATTTTGTCCTAGACAAAGAACATTTTGTAAAAACTATAAACAGTTATATATTTTTGATTTTCGGAGCTTTATTTTGGTTAAGTTATATGATCCTGATGCAAATGTTTAAAATGCTTTTCTTTTATAAATGCTGCAAATGTCTATCTATCACATAATTTGCTAATGAATTAGTTAATGTGTTTGAGTTTCTGGAAATGTGTTGATATTGAATAGAATCAAACTGCCTTTCCAAAATCTTTACCCTTAGGAACATACGATAGATAGCTAGATTCCGAACGGAATAGATGCCGATAAGCTATAGGATGATGAGTTGTGAGTCTAGCCTGACAACAAGTTGGCGAATGCCATGTGCGATGGCATCAGAGAGAAGATCTATCAACGCACTATATTCAACGATGTTGTTCGTTGATCGACCAATACATACCCCTCTAAAACTCACTAACTCGCCGCTTGGATAAAAAATGGCCCAGGCTACAGAAGATAGGTTCCGCGTACTATGACTAGCTCCGTCGGTGTATCCAACAAATGATTCCAATAGGTTTGACATCTGCAACAAATGCAAAAGTGGATTACCTAACCAAAATGATCACTCTTGACGGAAAAAAATGTAACAAAAGCATATAAAAAGATTACTACACTTAATCAAGCATAGTAGTGCTTAAGGTACAACCCGTTTCAAGGTTGCGACAGTGGAATCCCATCCTAATCTACTAGCTCATAGGCTCCTTTTGCTAAGACTCACTTAACAATGTAGGGACCCATCCATAATGATTGGAACTTACCTGCTCCCAATTTATCGAATTCCTGATCATACAGTAAGACCAAGTCACCTTTTGAGAAGACACGGGGTTTGACATTCTTGTCAAACTGCACCTTGACACGTTTCTTATGAGCTTCGTTAGCCAAGGCGGCGTCACGACGGATTTCATCCAATTGGATTAGTTCCAATAAACGATCCTCTTCCTCTGAAGTTCTGGGGAGAAGGTTGACTACGAGCTTGAGAGATGAAATCTCACACTGAATCGGTAAGACTGCTTCCAGACCATACACCAGCTGAAAGGGTGTAAATCCGGTTGCATTTCTCACAGATGTCCTATATGCCCATAAGACCAAGTACAGGATTAGGTGCCAATTCTGTTTGTGGACTTCAATCATCCTTTGCAGCATGCGCTTCAGGACTTTATTGATTGCTTCAACTTGTCCGTTAGCTTGCAGATAATACAGAGTAGAACTGTCATGGGATAGTCCTAATTTGGAAGCCAATTCAAGCATCATGTGACTGTAGAAATGTGATCCATGATCCATGACTATAGCTTGTGGAACACCGAATCTAGAGACTACATGATTAAAAAAGAAAAGAACAGTCGTTTCACTGCTGTTGTTTAATGTAGGGATCGCCTTGGCCCATTTTGTAAAATAGTCAACTGCGACTATGATATACCCATGCCCTCCTAGACGAGGTGGGGTTACATGTCATGAAATCTATGCCCCATTTGGTGAATGGCCCAACAACAACTAATAGATGCAGAAGTGCAAGTGGTTTTCTGGTTTTGCGGTCGAAGATTTGACAAGCATGGCAACTTTTAACTGTTGTTATACAATATTTGAACATTGTTGGCCAGAAGTAACCTGCTCGTAAAATATTTTGTGCCGTAGCGTAACAACATTGATGCCTCCCACACACACCTGAATGAAAATCATTCAGGACCTTTTCGGCCTCCTCATGGGTGAGGCACCTTCGCAGAACTGTATTGATACTGCGATGGTAAAGTGTATCATCGACGATCATGTAGTATTTTGCTTGGTATCGAGTACGTCGTTGTTCTGAGTGAGAGGTATCAGGCCTATATGTTTGGGTTTGGAGATAGATGATTATATCTCCATACGATGGATTGCTCGACGATATCAGAAACAAAGATTCATCCACAATTGATGCTTTGGATGTTGAATCGTTGGACGACGATGGGAAGTCGCATAGTAACTCCACGAAAACTAGAGATTTCTTTGATTTGGATTTTATGAATTCCAGATCAAACTCTTGCAAAATATCTATCCATTTGAAATATTTGCCCACAAGTAACTGACGCGACAGAATGTAAGTCATAGTGTTGCAATCTGACAAAATGGTAGTTTTGCGAAAGAGGATATAGTGTCGAAATCTCTATATTGCTTGAACAGCTGCAAGAGCTAGCTTTTCAACATAGGAGTACTTTATTTCTGTATCATTTAAGTTTCGACTTAAATAACATACAAGATTTTCCATTCCATTATCTTCTTGAACTAAAACCATTGCGATGGTTGTATCTACTACAGCTAGATACAGATTAAAGTCTTTTTGATAGTCAGGAGCATACATTAATGATGCTTTTAATAGGGATTCCTTTAGAGCATCAACGGAAGCTTGTGCAACCTGATCCCAGTTGAAGGGTACTTATTTTCTCGAAAGACGCATATAACCTTTATCAAGTTTGGCATAATTTGGAATGAACCTCCTCAGAAAGTTTTCTTTCCCTTGGAGTTTCTAAATCTGAAGCAAATTTGAAGGTGGAGGCATATCGATGATTACCTGAACCTTACATGGGTCGAGTCGAATCCCATCCTTAGAAACCGCGAAACCAAGTAAACAACTAGAACCAACACAAAACACACACTTGTGCGGATTGAGTCATATCTTGTAGTGTCGAAAACATAGAAATATAGCTCTCAAATGCTGTGGATGATCAGTCTGCTTGCGAATGAGCTGAAAGATCATCAAGATATGGTTGAACGATGTTCTTGATGTCATGGAAGGCATAAGTCATAGCCCTCTAAAAAGTTGCCCCTGCGTTCTTTAAACTTAAAGGTAGCTTGCGGTACGTGAATGTGTCCCATGGATAAATAAATGTAATCTTTGACTGGTCCTGTGGGCAGATATTTATTTGATTATACCCAGAAAATCCATCCATAAATAAAAATATTTCGCTTCCGGCACATTCATCAATTATCTGGTCGATGAAGGGTGTAGGGTAGTTATCCTTTGGACAAGATTGATTTACATCCTTGTAATTGACGCACACTCTAATCGTTCCTTGATTTTTCATCACAGGAACAATATTCGATACCCAATCAGTTAGAGGAACCGGGTAAATGAAATCAACATGTAAATAAATTTCAACTTCTGCCTTGATGGCAGTGGCTTTCTTTGGGTGCACCCGTCGAATTCGTTGTTGTACTGGTTTGAAATCTGGATAAATCTTAATTTTGTGTTCAACTATGCTCGAGTCAATGCTTGGCATTTCTTCATATGACCATGCAAAGACATCTCTGAACTCACGAAAGAAAGCGCAATATATTTCCAGTTTTGAAGAAGAACAAGATTTCCCAACATGAATATTCTCTACAACATCTGGTTTGTTCGAGATATTTATGGCAATAGTTTCTTCAATATTGGACAGATTTCCCTCGGAATCCACCATATTTACAGTATTTGATAGAAAATAAAAAACTAAAGGATGATTAAGGTCGTTGGGACAATCTTCATGGTAATCCGGAAGATGGGAACGATGGTGGTAATCTTCCCATGATGCCTCTCCAATCATCATTGATTGAATGATTCCTTCATCTATAGAATGTACATGTGATCAAGGATCTGAAGAGGTGCCATATTCCTTAGACCTATCTATCCAAACACTGGATGAGCGTTGATTTGGGTTTGCCACCCATGCCAAGAAAATTGATTTCTACAAAATTTCTATTGGGCTTGGAGGCAATACCTATTGATGATCCATGCTAACAAAATGTTCATAAATCTTCTGAATCTTTGTGGATGTGGAAGATATCATATTGTAGATTCCCACATTTGCCACTTCCGCCAGATTACTCGGAGGTGGTAGGGCAGATGTACCCATTAAGGTAAGGTCTTTTAGGAGGCCTGCTCTGACATTTTGAAGCGAATGAGAGCTTCCATGGATCATTGGAATGCTTCCCGTAACTTCTGAACTGTTGGGGAGGAAGGTTTATTGATCAATGATTGTAATTCCTCCTTGAAAAGGAAATGCAATCTTTCTAAAGTATGTTGACACAACCGTAGCCATAGCATAAATCTAAGGCCTTCCCAGTAGGATGTTGTAATCGAGGTTTCCATCGATAACTTCGACTTCAATTTCTACTATCTTGCCCCCCAGTTCAACTTGAAAGTTACTTAAAATCTCGTACGAGGTGTATGTTTGCCCATCGAATACTTTTAATGTCAGTGATGATTGCGACAAGGGTGGTGAGCCTAAAGTTTTCCAACAACTCATTGACATAATGCATGTAGATGCCCCCTCATCAATAATTGTTCCATGAACAGTTTTATCGAGGGATTTCACTTGAATGAGGAAAGCGAGTTGAGCTAGTAACTGAGGTTTGTATCCTTTATGATTAAAGGCCACAAGATTGGAATCCGTTGGGTCAATCCCACCTATTGCTGATAATAGAGCCTACTTTTGGGTGGGGCAATTTTGCAGTAATTCAAGTGTCAACATAGCGGATGGTAATTGGGCCATATCCTCTACTATATTATAATTCTATGCTGCTCGATCACGAGGATTAAATGTCGATTTGCGTACTACTCCCTTTGTAGGTTTTATCGTTAGCTCAGGAATGATGGGTGGTGCAACTTCGGTTGAAGTTGTTGTCAAACTACTAGGTTGATCTGTAGCCTTGTTGTTCGACAGCTGTGGATTCCCGTAATCTTTATTCCCTGTCTATATCAAAGCATCATTTTGCTGCTTTGAAATGGACAACATAAGCACTTGGGATGGGGAAGCATTGTCGCTAGCAACCAGATTGGTTTCTAGGTTTGGAAATGGATCAATCAATACTGCTGAGGTTTTTGAACTCTTGAAGAACTTCTTAGTCTCAGCTTTATGTGAAAAATCTCTCGTCCAATGTTCCTCATCGCATATAAAACATGGATGACTAGGTTTCTTTTGACCATAAGGGTTTTTACAAAAAATTTCAGGAGACGAGTCATCCTGTTTCTTCTTTTTGCTTTTCCCTTTCTTCTTGCCCCTTGGTTGCTTCGGTTCTTTGCCTTTGTCGGTCGACACGGCATTAACCTCTGAGGTAGGAAGTTTGTCATTTGCCTTTTTACTGGAAACTGCAAGGGCTTTACTAGATGAGGCCTTTGCAGTTTGCGTACTTGAGGTGCCAATCACACCATCGCCAGCATGAGAGTCCTTGTTTGATTTAGGAGGAGGAGGAACAGAAAACTCTGGTCTAGGAGTATCAGGAATTTTGTCATAGGGCATGTTAGACTGAGTATAGATCAAGTCTAGATATTGCGCATGAGCAATGACTTTCTCTTCAGTGACAACTCCCCCCTTAGCCACATCTTTTGTAATAGAAGGTAACAATGACTTAATAAACCATTCAGCTAGCAGTTGATCAGGAACATATGTTTTTACCATTCGATGATGACATCACCACTCATGAATATGATCAGATATGTGAGTGGCTGTTGTCTACTTAAAATTGGTAAGAAGCTCTGTTCCTGTTTCGTACCTTATTGGTAATTGAAAATGGGTTAAAAAGGTGTTGGCAAGGGCACTGAAGTTATCGAATGAAGCTCTAGGCAATTTGATGTACCATTTCACTGTTGGACCAGTTAACGTTCTCTGAAAAAGGAAAAGCCTAATCGAATCATCATTGAGGGTGTTGGATGAAAACCATAGATGAAAGGTCATCACATGATTCAATGGATCTTCACCCGGATTTCCATTGAATTTAGGAATATCTGACGGAAGTCTATGAGGAATCGCTGGCCACCAAGGGGCATAAGAAATTGGATCATTTGTTAGCCAATTCAGATCTGGTAATCATAAAGTTGCTATGAAGGGAAATTATTGATTCAAGTTTGGTGAAGCATACCCAGGATAAGATGGGATTGCCAGAGCAGTGGGTCTTTCCATACCAGCATAATGTATTTGATGCTGATAACTTTGATAAGGTTGATGGGCATAACCATTATAATATGATTGATGGTAACCGTTTTGAATATATGGTTGGCCATTACCCACAAAGCTTTGTTGCTCAGGTCCTCAATAAGCTTGCTAGAATTGTGGTTGTTGATATTGCACCAGCAATGGCTGTGAGACCATTTTTTGTTGTCCAATATTAGATGTTTGACCAAGATGAGCAGTTATAGTACCTATTTGAGCCTGAGTCGCTTTAGTTAAGGAGCCACTAATTGGCGATTGTGATTGAGTCGCGGAGACAAGAGGCTGTTGTATTATGACCTAAGAGACTGGAGGTTGACATACAATAGGAAACATTTCTACTTGCGACACCGTCACAATAGTCGGTGTAGTGGGAATATTCGACACAGGTTGATTTGGTTGCATTGAATATACAACTCTTGGTTGTTGAGGCAGTATTGGCACCCAACCACTGGATGCAATTCCAGCTTAACCCAAATTTTATTGTGAACTCACATATGGTTGATCTCCTAGAGGGAACAATAAAAAGGCATACTACCCCCCATATGGTGGCAATTCAGTGTTCAAAGGGAAAATTGGTCATTGTAGATTGGACTGCCCAAATTGATACTGTTGTGAAGGATCAATTTACTGAGACTCAACATAAGAAATTCCAGATAATATTCTGGACGAACGAACAGGAACAGACCATGATGTCGAAACAGTCCCTAGGTCGACTCCATCTAGTGGTTGAGAGCTATTTGGGACAGATGGTATACCAGCGAACATTGTCAGAGTAGCGACAAGAGGTTCTGCTATTGCTGTATCGGATGACACAATCCTAGATGTCGATGGTTGTTCAGACATATCGAGTCTATCCAAAATACTTCCTAGTGATTCTGCAGGAACTTGCGATGAAGGGTGACTAACTTCTATAGTAGAAGGATATACGTGGATCCCAGTTCTAAAATGCAATGGAGTACTGGATGGAAGATCCTCCACAATCTCTTCTATAGCAATTAGTCCAGGCGGAAGAGGCAAACCGTCAGGTCCGTAAAATATTTCTAGTGCTGAAGAAGGTACAGACTCTGCAGCGACAGATGTTGGAGGGGTGACACCCTCTGAATCAGTTCTAGATGGAACTGGTTCAGGAATAGAAGTGTTTACCATTACACTAGGATCAGTTCTAATGTCCTTTTGTAACTGCAGAACTTCTTCTATAAAGGCAAGTATACCAGAAATAGTTGAAGTAACTAGAGTCTCTGAGGATGTTGAAACACAAGTTTCAAATAAACCAGGAGACTTTGACCCAGTTAAACAAGATCACTTGGCCCGAAATGGTTTCGTTTCTGGAGCCAAAGACGGTTGAATCGTTAGTCTCCGCTAACGATGGGGTTTTGATTGACTTTCTTCCATGATTGCAGATTACTTAATCAACTCAAAATAAAATGGGGAAAATGTTATTCTGAATTAAATGAATTTTATGACGCCTTGACACAACTTGCTTTTTCAATTTTTAAGAGTCAAGAAAAAGCTAAATATGACTCTAGTGGCCTTTGATTTTTAATGAGCCTGAAGTGAAAAGTGCTCAGATGGACTTTTTCTTTTAAGGAGTCTGAAAAGGAATGAAAGTGACTACTCTGGAAATCTAGACGAAGGGATTACCAAACCAATCGCAAAACTACAGAATACTTTTTATGTACAGCAGTCAGTCTTCCTGAATGTTGTGTTCAGTGCATTGCGATCGGTAGGGCGGCAGACACAACTTCCTAAGGATAAAGGATATAGCCTATTGTGGTCTCCCAATATATACTCAGTGATACATGGGAGCACAAGTCCGTACTAGCACTTGTCATATCAAAGAGGAGGAATCACCCAACCTATGATGAAAATGATACTTACCAGGATTTACGACGCTGGAATACGTCTCTAGCCTAGACTTCTAGATGTTGTGCGTTAGGTTCCAAAGTGCTTTTATGTTCATTGAAGTTTATTTTATAGTTGATCTTTCTTAAGAAGTTTTCCTTTAAGGTTCACCGTGTGATGTAGATATACAATTCCTAAATATGCAATCTAATATGATAAACAGTCGTTTACTTTCTTTTAGCAATGGAAATCCTAGCTACTAAGGAAAGAGAAGTAAAAGTTTTTCAACATAGAGCAGAGAGCACACACTAAGATGCACTGTCCCAAATCAATTTCCGCATGCAGCCTAAATACAAATGCACATGCATGTATTTCTTTTCAGTTTCCTTAATGTGTGAATGACAAAAAGAAATTTAAGTACAGATCTGAGTTACTTTTCTTCAAACCGACACTTTAGCAATTTCTTTTCAAAAACGAAAGGAAAACTATGACGACACTTTCAATTTTGACTTGAAAAATACTTTGACACTTCAAAGAATTGATGATTCAAATCAAATACAATAGCAAAGTGTAATCGACTATCTAAAAGAGGAAGACTTTACGACACTCTTTTATTCGACTGAAAACAACACTTGCGACACTTTCAAATCAAAAGACGACAGTTTGATTAAGCTATTGTTTGCAAAGGAAGACTGTAAATGATGGAAAATACATAAAAAAACATTCACCATTCCTTATCAATGGAGGCTAAATAATGTAAAGGAAGAGAGTTTCAACAGTGATATACTCATCATAGACAGCAAAACTACTCAATTGATCTAAAAATAATGAAGAAAAAACCAAAATCTGGAGGCAAAAATAGTCTCACTCAATCATCGCACTTATAACACAAGGAAACAGGGATGCATCTCACCTAAAACACATGGGAGGTGCGATGCATCTAGGTTGCCAATGAGAGATAGTGCGATGGTCCAGGGATGAGACTGAGCTTGGTTTTCACTCACAGTTTGTAGCTAAGTTCAGGGATTTAGGCTGAGCTAATGATAGATAGTAAACACAAAGTATAGGGGCTGATCTAATGAGGTTATTTGAGCTACCATCAGGGCACTTAGGATGTTTGCAAGTCAGATGTTCAGTTCATAAACTAACCTGGAGATTGACTGAAGCAACGTTCATCTACTTTGCAGTTGTATAGAAAAAGCAGTTCGAAGGCTGGCTGGCTTAACTTTAGGCTCCGTCTATATTTTATAAAGCAAACAACAGTGACTAACAATCAAACTTTCACTCCCCACCAGAGTCGCCATTTTGTTATCGGGAAAACTAGTGTCCATGTAGAGCTACTAGTGCCACTAAGACGAGTAGCTATCTTAGAAACAAACAATTTAAAGTCACTTGTGTTTTCCTTTATGAGAGATATATGAGAGAGAAGAAGAGAGTACCAACCTTAGTCTTTCGCTAGTCTCCTTGCTTGTTTCCTCTCTCCCTTGATAGAGCTTTCACCACTCCTTTCTCACTTTTCCCGCTTCAAAGAACACCTGTACAGTCAAAGCAACAAAATACCATCAAAGCATAGCGATCTATAACCATAAACAATATAAGATCAGATGTACATTAATCATACAAATGCATACACAAATACAAGATTCAGAGATATACAAGTATATGGAGGAAAACTCAAATAGCTTATTGATAGAAGTAGTAGAAGAGAGGATTACAACCAAGATGTATGATCCAATGCCATCCTCCCAGCATGAAAGCCCTCTTCACCTCATGAAAAGCTTGATCACTCAACAATACAATGTTTCACAGAGAAACCAATAGCACTTCCTTACAAATTACAAAATTCCAGCCTCTGGATCTCTAGGATGAGGGATCCATATATACATATTTGCAGGTGGGTGAGTTAGCTTCTGGGATTTTTATTAGTGTAATTTCACTGATAGTTCTTGGTTCCACTTGGATATTTCATGATCTCTTACTCATCCTTGGGAAAATTCAGAGAGGCAAGTGTCAAATGAGTAGTTTCTAGAAGATTCTCTGGGTTTCCACCTAGCAAATTGCCTCTGCCATTTGTCTGCTCTCACTTGTCGCACCCTACAAAAGGGATTTTCAGTATGCATTGCACCCTTTGCAAGAGACAGGTGAGATGCATCGCACCCTCAGCATGGAGCAGTCTGTATGGTTCAGTTTTGAATAGTTATGAGCAATTTTTTAGGGAGAACTTCTGGGAAATGATGTAATCAGTTGACCTTGTTCCTTTATGGTATGAAACGACACTTTTAGGGGCTTAGAAGCCATTGGTTTATAGACATATGTGATTGGGGTTGCAGTGCCCAAATATGTCTATAACAGGATCTCATGAAATAAACCAAATCAAATGAAACCAAGGCTTATAGAGGCCAAATCGCCTAAAACCTCAACCAGTGATTCCACCTCATGGTTGGACATCACTAACCATCACTAGATCGGTCTTTACCCAAGTTTTCTAAGGCTCCAGATCATTTGTTCCAACCAGGGCTTCTGGGAATATTAACTCAAACCACAGTTGTTGTTGGGAATCCAAAGTGTTCAACCAACCAAGGCTTCTAGGACTAGTAATTCAACCCACCAATGGATTCTAGAGAATATGTCTAACCAATACTTCCAGGAATAGTAACTCAAACAAAGTTTATAGGGCTTCTAGAGCGTTTGTCCAACCAATGTTTCTAGGAACTAGTAACTCAAGCCATAGCCATAGGGAACATGAGCATCAATTAGAAAACAAAGGTAAACCCACAAAATCATGGTTTTCAAGGAAATGGAAAGGCTAGGAGAAACCCTTGTGAATCGAGGCAATAATCCATGCCAATGACAGATCACAACCAATAAACCACATGTATGTACCATGCATGCCAAAACTAGCAAGGAAATCATGCATGTGACTCGGTAACTACAAGAAAACTCATTGTAGCGACCAATTTTGATGTCCTCTTGCACTTTTTTGCTTTTCCTTTTCCTTCTTGCTCCAAATCATAAGTATGCCACACTCCTCCAAGAGTTCTCCAAGAAAACTCTAAGTGTCCAAGAGTATGAGAGAGAGAGAATAGAATGAGATTTCCAAAAATAAATTGACAAAAAGCTTACACTGACCAAAATCTACCAACTGACCCTCATAAGCCTTTTTATCAATGAGGCCTCTAATTTATTCAATTTTCCATTATTTTTCTTCATTTTTCTCCTCACATGTGACCTCTGACCTTGCACCTTCCTTTTCTCCTAATTTCCATTGTTTTCATAAACGAAGTGCCAATTAATTCCTCTTTTCTTTCCAAAGCCTTTGCCTTTGTCAATTTCCTTTAGCCATAATAAACGAAATGAACACCCACACTAGGATTTTTTTTCCCATTTCAACTTGGAATATGTGTCTCGTGAACTTGGTATTATTTTTCATTTATTAACTTTTATTACATGGATTTTTAAACATGGCGGTTATAATAGTAATGGACATATTTAAAATTCTATGCTACAATGCAAAATCGTAAGTCTAAGCTAATTTGAAAGATTGGAATTATAATATACTTTTGTAGAATTGATTTTTTTTGCTATCCAATAAGCAAAAGATTTCATTTCAATAATTTAACTCACTATCCTACCATTAATGGAATTTAAAACAAATAAATACCAACTTGAAAAGTTGTGAATGGCTTATATTTACAACTTACTGGTGTGCATTGTTTTAATGAGAGTTAATCCAAGCATGAAAATAATTCTGAGACTAAGCTATGAAAGAATTCAAACAAAAAACTAATGAAGGAAATGTTTTTGTTATTTTTTTATTTTCTTTGAGCACTCAATCATGTAAATGTAAAAGAGGTAATGAGTAAATTGAACGTAAAAACCAAGCATCTATGATTCACAAAACAACTCGCTAAATACAACCAGATTGAAATAAATTTCAAGAAAGGAATGAAACTTAAATCTCTACACTATCTTATGACTCTTTAGGGTGCCCTCCTATTAAGCACAAGAATTAAATATCTCATATCAACGAACTAATCACCAATACATAGGAGTATAATAGGAACAAAGTACCTGTATTTATAAAAGTGGAGTCTTGATAGCAACAATTACGAACTTAAATCTCTTAATTGATTGTCCTTGTCTTCTATATTAAGGAAATATTTATAATTTCTCTAATCCTTAAACAACTAAAGAAATAAATGCCCAAAGGAAAGTTCACTAGTTTACAACTAAATGTTTGAATTGGAATAGGACATCGACTTCTAAAGATTTTCTATGAGAAGAGAAAATCATGAGAAGGATATTTATGAGCATATCAACCCCTAGAAATTATATTATCGCTCACTTGATTCCATGCTTTCATGATGATGAAATTGTTTATCCTCAAATGATTTGCAAGGATAGACTGTCATAACCATAGTTGACTTCTAGTTTGACCATCAAAATTTTTGAACTCTGTGATTTTCCAAGTAGTTTTGATAGATGGATATCCATATGCTCAACTTTTGGAATCCATCCATATATTTTGTTCTCCTTCAATCTTGTGGGAACCTATCTAATTATGGGTTTAGATCTAAAAATATTGATTAGCTACAAAAACTATACATTTTGGTATCCATAGAGATGTTTTAATTAAATTTCACAAAGAAAATGTAAATTATAAGTTATGAATGAATGATACCTTTTATTATGCTTGGGCATGTCTTATATGACATTTTAACTTGGAAATTTAGTAAAATTATTTATGAAAAATATGGAGGTGATGATAAAAGGGCTGTCAAACAGAGGACAATACAGGACCTCAATATTCCCCCACTCTGAGGATGTTCTATGTCCTCATGCACCAAAACTTTGAAACTGGAGAAATGCCTTATTAATGAACTATTTCTTATGCTTGGATTAAGACAAATAATTTTATTTGTGTCTCCTCGCTTTGTAATTTGAGTGACCACCTCATCTTCGTCATAAAAAGTCTTACTTGTAATGCTTTAATTTTCTGTCTGAGACCCTTATTATTTTCCTTAATTTTCCTTTTCTTTTTATATCAATAACACATCTTGAACAACATGGTATTATTTTGGGCTTTCAAGATTTCATTATGTGTCTTTATTTCCTCATTCTCTTCTTTTATATGCATGTTCAATACTTCTAATTTACAGATGTTTTGTTTTAGAGAATTAAGAGTTTCCTACTATATTTGAGGAGGTATTGGCTTCGAAATTGGTCAAAGGAAAGTTATCATGTAAAGGATCTTCATCAAATTTAGTTTTCAAAGGAGAATTTACCTTCTCTTGTTCACTTTTGTCTAATATCTCTAAGTAATCATAAATCTCTTTGCTCAACAGGATCAACTTCAGGAGTCTTTCTAGCTGAATAATGATGAAATAGAGATTCTGTTTCTACCCCTATATTAAAATGTTATTCTTCATCCAGATTAATAGTCCTCGAAGGTTCTTGTTGTGTTTATTCATTTGAGTGCTTCGAAATTTGTTTTCTACTTCTTAATTTTTGTTTTGGCTCCATCATTTCTTTTATAGTCCTCTTTTTGTTGCCTTGTTTCTACATTTTTCCTTGTTTCTTATTTATTGTCTTTGTTGCTCTTATTATTTCTGGTTGCTTGGTATTTTGACTACCTTTCTTTCTTATAACATTTTTTTTTTATAATTTTTACGTTTAACCTTTTCCCAAAACTGACTAATTGGAGTGTCAGCCTCTGTCTCATATAATGGAATTTCCATCTCTATTGGTTCATTAACAATCAAACCCTCTTCTTTGATTACAATTTCAGGGTTAGGGTTTTGAACTACTCTCTATCAACTCCTATAAGAATTTTCCACTTCTTCCTCTTCATGTGCCTCTATAAAATGATTTCTAACCAAGAAACTTTTCCAATTATCTCCAATGGTTCTTTGGTGAGCTTCTATAAGAATTTTCAGTAACCCATGGTGGTATAGAGCCCTGTAATATCCCTTGAGTCTCTCTATATACTAGAGGCCATTTTGCTAAGGCTACACATCATATACTATAGTATATTTAACACATTTCCTCCAATGAAGTGCATTAAGAGTCGATTATGGTAAAAGAGCATTATGTCATATCAACCTTCACAAGTTAAAAAATTCTAAATAACTAGAAAAAGTTTCCTCCATTTGGATTTAAGTGTAGTCATTTGGATTCCTTTCTTGAAGAGTGAAGTATCCATACCTGGATTATGGAGGAAGACTTTCCATTCTGTATCTTTGATCTTTTGAGTTTTGAACCATTTTTTGTCATTACTCTGAAAAATCATAGCCTCTTCTACTAAAGACTATAATTATCAACTTTATGTCCCTAAATATTGACTTCTACTCCAACAAAATCACAAGCAAAGGTCATGTTTACTTCATCATCATACCCATCGAATTTTTCAAAGAAACCAAGCCACCCTACCTTCTACAATTGATCTCAGACTTGAGGGTAAGCTTGAAGAAATTTAACCCCATTAGGCTCATACTAAACAATGACATCAATGGTAGCAAGGAATTTTTTCTCTTGAATTGCTTCTTTTGACAAGGGTAGATGGAAAAATAGACGATAGAATGGAATCGTTTGATGGTGTCGGGCTGGAGTGAAATAAGATGTTAAGAAAATGGTCAATTCTTAATAAATCTCTACCTTTTACATAAATTATTTTCCATGATTCAAAATCCAATTTTATAGGACCATTAGAGTCTAGGTGGTTTTGAATGATTGTATGTAATGAAAGGTATTTTGATATGATGGATAAGGATATGAATATAAGTGATGCAATAGGATTGTAAATGAGGTCATAATTTTTCTCATTATTACAAAGGGTGTATCATAAACATTTAACAAGCTATAAATCTATTGATTCTTAATTGAAAATTAATCTACCACCCCTTATGCATACCTTATAATACATACCTTCTAGTACTAATGCCCTTATTTTCTGCGAGTCTGAAAAAACTTTGGTATACTTGGAGTGTTCTTGGGTCTTGCGGGTTCATTATTGGCTTTAGAATTTGAAATGGGCTAGAGAATGTTGCATATTTTGCAACTACTTCTTAATTAATTGCATGAAAACTTCTTGTTGCTGATGTGTAAGATATTTATTGATGTAACACCCTCCTCCCACATTTACCCAAGTTATTAACCTGTGAGGATAACATGTTACAAAAGAGTTACTAAGATATCATTCAACCTCCTAGATCACCTTAAGGAAGTAGAACCAAAAATAAAAAACCCTTAATGACTTCCCTCAAGTGCTACAGGATGCCCAAGGGCTAAAACATCCTTCCAGGTGCCCAAGCCTTGAGATAAAACTTTGTGTCAATGCCTTGATCTCCTCAAAGTTGGCACAACACTGCTAGAATTCGACTGAAACCATCCAGTCGCATGCATGATACCTACAAGGGAGAAACTTCAGTGTTTTTCACCCAGTTTTGTGCCTTTGACCATGGGATTTAAGCTATTTTTTCAAGATAGGATATAGACTTCTTCCCAAAACTTAATGAATCTTTCCATAATGATAAATGACATCAGGAAAAGTCCTCCCATAAAATCTTAGGCAAGAGATTGACCTAACCTGGGCTATCAATGATAGAGATTCTATCAAACACATCATGAACATGAAATCTACAAGTCGTAATTAAACATCTGAATGTAGGGACTTCATACTTATTTGAGATTCATCAAGAGGGTTTGATTCCATCTCACAATAGCTGAAATATCATCCATTAGGTAATTCATTCATTAACATTTCATTAACTAACCAAAACATGATGAGATCCATACCTAAAATATTCCATAAATCATGCTTATAACTAGCATATAACCATAAAAAAATCAATGATAGAAAGACCATTAAAACCTCATAATAACAAGTACATTTAATCATAAAATACAAGAGGAAAATAGCTCTTGTTAACATATGAAAAATCCAACAAAGTTAGGGACTTCCACATACCCGACCATAGATTGGGCTGAACCAAATATTTCTTCCATATAATCACCCTCATGCCATTTTCCAAGAACAAATGTGGGACTCATAACAAAACAAACCAGGGCTTCCTTAGGCTTTACCATGTATCCCACCATTACCATTCAAGGGATTCCTAGGCCTAAAACCTTCATCTATACATCTTTGCTTTATCGTGTATCCTGCCATTGTTGGTTAAGGGATTCCTAGGCTAAACAATAAACATACACTACAGGATTTCATGCAATTCTGACATATACTAGTCAAGGGATCACTAAGCCCTAAACAAGAATGGATTCCTTTAGATTTCTCCAACTAAACCATGAGGAATTTTTACATCTCCACCCTTAGGATTTACCATGTATCTTGTTATTTACCAGTCAAGGGATTCTTATGCCTTTGGGAATTTAACCTGAGACCACCCCAGTCAGTTTCAAAAGCATCGAGAAATCCAACTCAACAAAGTAAAATAAACCCATCACACCATGGCTATCTAGAAATGAAAAGGCAAGGCTGAGAACCACTGTCACACCTGGAAAAACCCATGCCAATGACAACAAGAGAACCAAATACACACATGCATGTACCATGCATGTCAAAACCAACAAGGAAATCATACATGTAACTCGATACTTGCAAGTAATCCCGTTGTAGCCACTTTATCTGATTCTTCCTTTCTTGATCTTTTCTTTCCTTTTCCTTCCTTTTCATTCCCTTCTCCAATGCTGGAGTGCTCCAAGAATGCTCTAAGTGATCAAGAGTACGAGAGAGAGAGAATAGAGAGAAAGCTCCAAAACTGAACTGACAAAAGCTTGAATTGACAAAAGCCATGAACTAATCCTTAGAAGCCTTTTTATCATTAAGGCCTATATTTTCCTCAATTTCCTTTATTTTTCCTTCAATTTCCTTCTCATGAAAATATGTGACATTTCACCTTCCTTTTCACCTATTTCCTTTATTTTCATAAATACAATGCCAATTAGTGCCTCTTTTCCTTTTCAAAGCCTTTTCCATTACCTTTTCCAATTTTGCATTATCCATAATAAATGAAATGAATACCTACTACGATATTTTGCCCAACTGAAATATGTGTCCGATGACCTTGGTATTATTTTTCCTGTATTAACTTTATTATATGGATTTTTAACCCAGGTTTGTTACAATTGATGTTGGTAACTCTTGAGTTTTATTAATGTTGATGACCTATGCCAATATTAATGATGTTTCTTTTTATAGATAAATTCTTCAAAGATGTACAAATTTATTCAAATAAAGAGAGGGATAAAAGAGAGTGGGAAAAAGAAAGAAGGGTAATGTGAAAATTTAGGCTGCCAAGGACCCCTTGGTTTTTAGCTAAAATTTTCTACATAGAAATGCCAACAATGTTGGTTTTCATATCTATGCTTATTTTCTTTTTGTTTTTTTTTAGAGGAAAAAAATTACAATTCTTTCAGTGATAGGGAAGAAAAATGCTCCCTTATCTTTAACTTCAAATTAGAATTCTCTTGAAAATGTTTTAAAAACTCTTTTGTTTTCAAGAGCTTATGATACAACTTTAACCTATGCCCATTAACAAGGAAGGTAACCCTTTCTCATCAATAGTCCTGATTTTAATTGCTCCATTATAAAAAAAAAAAAATGTATTCAATAGGGACCAAGACAATGTGTCTAGAGTTTTCCTTAAAAATCCTTAAAATTAAAAACAAAAAGAAGTGTCCAGCCACTTGCCTTGAAGTTCTTCACTTTGATGAATTTGTCATGCTACTTGGTTCTTTTTTGTTGGATTATGTTTTTCTTTATATTGCATCTTTCTAGATCTCATCTAGCTCATTCAATTGTGCCAATATTTGTTTTTGAGCTTTAGATATTTCAAACCCCAACTTTTGTTTTGTTCTAAAGGTCTCCACTTGTAATTCAATTGGAATCAAGACGTGGTTTCCATAGACACGCCCATAAGGAGTGTGTCCAATAGTGTTTCTCCATGTGGTACGATATGCCCAAAGTGCTTATGGAATTATTTATACCCAATCTCTTCTATGCAAGTGCACAATCTTTGTGAGTATAGCTTCAAGTACCTTATTGGTAGATTCCACTTACCCATTGGCTTGTGAATGCTATGGAGTATATTTTCGATGTTTAACCTTCTATTGCTCCATAATTTTCTGCACCAACTTGGTTGTGAATTGAGCACCTTGATCTGTCACAATTTCCCGTAGGACACGAAAAATAGTGAAAATATCCTCAAAAAAGAAATATGACTACAACATTTTTAGTAGAAAAAGGAAGTCACTTATCTTCTACCCATTTTTTAACATAAATTGTTCAAACAAGAATATATGTCTTCTGTTTAGATGGAGGGTTGATGGGACCAACCATATATAGAGAAAAACTTTCAAAAGGCTTTATTAGTACATGAGGTTGTAAAGGAATTACATATGATGGAATGGCTTTTCCCATTCATGGTTAGTGGTCACATCTTTTGACATATTCTTTGGCATCTTTGAAAATAGAAGGCTACTAATACCCCAAAAGAAGCACCTTGTATGCAGTTATTTTATCATCGAAGTGTCCTCCACATGGTTCATCATGGAATTCTTTTAATATCTCTTGTACTTCATCCTCTCGAACACATATCTGGATAATCATATCATTTCCGATTCAATACAATTCGCCCACTATCCATGAGTAGGGTTCACTGGTCTTAATAATTTTTTGTCTTTCTTTGTTAGATATTTATGGAGGAAGCTTTCCTATAGGAAAATAATTAGTAATATCTACAAACCAAGGAATTTTAGTAGATTCTGCATAAATATATTCGTCAAGAAAATTATCCTTTACAGGGGTATCGATATTGTCGTTTTTCATCCTCGAAAGGAGATCAACAATTGTGTTTTCTTTTACCGACCTATCCAAGATGGTAATATTGAATTCTTGTAAAAATAAAATCCATCTAGTAATACTTATATTATTAATTGGTTTATTCATTCAATATCTAATAACAGAATGATTTGTATGAATGGAAGTTTCATAACCAGAAATATAATGTTGAAACTTATTAATGGCATGAAAAATAGATAAAAACTCATTTTTTTGTTATTTTGTAATTTAATTGTGTGCGAGTGTAATTTTTACTGGTATAATAAATAGCACGAGTATTTAAGTCTTTCTATCGCAATGAAACCCCTAAAGTAGTATCTAAATCATGAGCTGAGATATGAAATGGGAGAGACCGGTTAGGCCCTCTCAAGCTTGGTGCTTCAGTAATTTTTTTTTTCAATGATTCAAATTCCTTTTGGCAGTCAGAATTCCAAACAAAGTCACAATATTTTTTTAGAATTTTAAAGAGTGGAGAAGCTATTTTTATGAAGTTTTCTACGAAACTTCTATAATACCCTTTAAAACCAAGAAATATTCTAACATATATTTGACAAGTAATAACTGAAATTTTAGAGATTACCTTTACCTTAGATGCATCTACCTTGATTTAGTACCTGAAATATGATTCCCCAAAACAATTCCCTCATTAAAAATAATAAAACATTTTTCATGACTCAATGAAAGATTTGCTTCTTTGCATCTAATGAGAACTTTTTCTAATTTTTCAAGAGCTTCTTCAAAAGTGTTTCCATAGATAGTGAAATCATCCATGTAAACTTCTACACAATCATGAATCAAGTTAGAAAATATACCTATAATTTCTCTTTGGAATGTTGTAGGTGCATTACATAACCTAAAAGGAAGTACTTTTTAAGCATACATACCCCAAGGAAATGTAAAATTTGCTTTATCCTGATCTTCTGGTGCCAGTTGAATTTGGGTATATCCACTAAAACCATCAAGAAATGAAAAATATTTATTCCATGTTAATGTACCTAATACTTAACCAATGAAAGGTATTGTAAAATGATATTTTAATGTAACCTTATTTAGTTCTCTATAATAAATTCACACTCTCCACTTTCCATTCTTCTTAGGAACAATGACTAAAGGTGAGACCCATTGGCTATCTGATATCTAGGAATTGAAATTCACATTAAGCAATTTTTGTAATTCACCCGTAACAACTTCTCTCAGATTGGGATTCATCCTTCTCTAAGGTAGTCTCATTGGTTTGGAATTTTCTTGAATCTAAATGTGATGCATACATGTATTAGGGTCAATTCCCTTTAGGCTAATATTTTCCCATGCATATGCAGAGGAATGTTTTTGTAGCATCTTTATCAATTGTTTCTTTTGAACTTATTCCAACTTATTATTAGTGTCTAATGTTTTACTTGGAAAACATTATACAAAATAATTACCAAACTTTTCCATGGAATGTAAAGCTACTTTATATTTTTGAGATGTTAAATATTCAATATTACATTTCTCTTGAAAACTTTGATCTTGTTGACCATATGAAGAAGAGTCATCATTATTCATTGTATTTATCAATTTATGTTCCTCGTGAAGTTGTGAAAGAGAAAAGACAGGTTGAATATCCTAAAAGTATTCATTATCATCATCAATCCAAACTTCACTTTCTATTTTAGTTATTTTTTTGCAAGTGGATATAATGTGAATTTCTTAGTAGAATTTCCATAAAAATGTACATATCACCAAATATACAACATATAAATACATCAGTTGTAGCTAGCCAAGGTCTACCACGTATCAATGGATGCCCTCCAAATTTATTCTTGGGAGTCGAAATCATAAAGTCAATAGGATATTCCCATGAACCTAAAGATATAGATACATCTTCCAATATACCATTAGGTTTAGTAACAAATCTATCTACTAGTTGCAATAAAGTTGGGCTATATTGAATATTAGGAAGCCTCAATTGATCCAGAGTTTGTTTTTTCATGATAATAATGGCTACTCCTAAATCAATCAAAGTGTTTTGGATCGTGATAGAATTGATGTGAATTTTTACAATGGGGCTACCTTGATCTAACTATTTTTTATCTATTGGTTTCGCAACCATAATATCTGCAATATTTCCTAACAATTAAATCTTTTTAATTCCTTTTCTTTTGTTCCTATTTTTTAATGCACAACTCCTTTATTGTTTTTGCAAGTATGGGTATTTCCTTTATAGCTTTAAGTAAAGGAATTTTGATACAATTTCTTTTCAATTAATTTAGAATATTACATTCAGGTACAATGATTTTCCTTTCTATTCCCTTATCAATTTGAATCCTTTCAAGAAAAGGGGGACTTTATAGGGAAATATAAGGTTTCTCTATGGTTGATTTTATTCGGTTGTCATCTAATTGTGTAGGAACGTCTTCCTTTGAAGGACTCTTTCCTTGATCAAGAGATGCCTCTGGTTTAGGAACGTTCTCCTCCTTATACTCTTGTAAGACAACTAGTGGTGATTTCTTTTACAAGACTCTACCAAATATAATTTGGACATCATTTAGACCTAGAGGAGCTATAATACAGGCTTGAAAATTTTGATCCTCAACATTATAGATGGGTTGTTGAGGGGTTTTATTATTTGGATTTGGGAGTGGTTGAGAAGGTAGATGATTATATTTTTTAGAAAATGGAGTGGATGACGAGAGATGAGGTTGACTTGAAGTCAATTGGGGTTGGAGTTATGGTTGAGTGTGTTGTGAAGGTTGAGGATGATATTACTAAGGTTGTCATTGAGGGTGTGGTTATTGAGATTGAGGATATTGAGGATTCCTACAATAATAATTTTTCCAACCTTGTTACCAAGATGGATTTTTGGGTTGAGGTGGACAAGCTTTCCAAGGCATAGGTGCATACAATTACTTTGTGGTTGTGCATATGATCGATATTGTCCATTGAGATCTTTTACCATACCTATTTTGCGAGGTTATCAAGGTCTTTTGAGGGTAACAAAACAAAGTTATTCAATTTGACTTGTTCTAGTTTCAACATGGAAAACATCCTGAAGCCCAGGTATTAAGGAACATTCTTTTGTGTCATGAGTTTTTGCACATATAACACATATTTCAACGCTATCAAGAGGACATTCTCGTAAAACATTCTTTTAAATACATCTAGGATAGAAAATGGATAATGCAACATTCTCAACTATTTTCTTGTTTTGTATCCTTAAAGTATATAGTTGTTCACTAATATTTCCAAGGATATTTGTTTTAAAGTTGTCAAGAAAAATTCCTAATTCTTTTCTACTTATTGTTTTATATATAGATTTGCTTACCCTAGACATGACTAGTTATCTTGGGTTCTTACCATATTTTTATTTTTCTCTTGTAATGTGTTTACACAACTCATAAATTTCCTTGAATGACAACTCAGAGACATCTCCTTTGCCCAATAATTTGAGAATATCAATCCATTTGTCCCTTATGATTTTCTAGCAAAAGAGATTTTAATGTATCTTCATCCAAATTGTGTAGTTTATCCTTTTTGATATTGTAGACAAACCTCTGCAACAAACCTTCAAGGTTTTCATCCTCTTTTTGAACTATCTTAAAGACTTCATCCTTAAGGTTACGGTGGTTACAACATTTTTTATATTTTTCTAGGAATATTCTTTTCATATCATCCCATGATCTAACAGAATTTGTTCCTAAACCCATGAAAAAATTATTATCTCCACCTTTTAGAGTATCAAGTAGATAATCATATGATATGCATAATACTTGAAACTCAAAAAGAAATGTCTCTAGATCCTCAGTTCTTAACCCATGAAAGTTATGGAGGATGGATGGTGATATATTTTTCATGGTAGTAGTGGTGTCTCTATCCAAGATGGGGAATCCAAAAGAATCCTCATGAAAATATATATCATCTCCCCCTCCACCTCTACCACCTCTACCTCCTCTATTACTTCCTCTACCCTTCTCACTTAATCAATCAATCAATAAGATTCAATTTCCTTATGCATTTAATTCTACTTTTAGATCTAAGAAGGCATCATTGACAAACAGCAGTAAAGCAGCAACACTGATTAGATATATTAGTCATCTCTGAGCAATAGGCTTTTCTTTTTGTTATGAAACCAGCTCACAAAAATATAGAAAAGATAGATTAACACCTTAGAATTCAGCCTCTTCGAGGGGACAAACTCCTTTACATTACATAAATGAACAATTCTTGGATGATACAAATGAAGAGACCTCCTTTCTATATATAGGAGTCTAAGGGGTCATAATATAATCAGAGCCGACATAACAATAATAATGTAAGGGCACAATAATAACAATAGTGGGCTTCTATGGGGCACAATAGTAACAATATGGTCACTGCATGGGTACATCAATATAATAATGGGATTGTACTAATAACAATATGGGGTTGCACTAGTAGTATAGGGGCCTAACATGCCCCTCTCCTTCAAAAATGGTTGTCCTCAATGCTTGAGCAGTTCTTGATGCTTATGTATAAAATTCTTGTCCTCCCATGTGGAATCTTCAGTGGGTAAGTTCGTACATGACTAGATATCTTCGGTTATTACCATATTTTTATTTTTCTCTTGTAATGTGTTTACAAAACTTAGAAATTTCCTCGAATGAAAACTCAGAGACATCTCCTTTTCCCATTAATATGAGAATATCAATCCACTTGTCCCTTCTGTTTTTTTAACAAAAGAGATTTTAATGTATCTTCATCTAAATTGTGTAGTTTATCCCTTTTGATATTGTAGGCAAACCTTTGCACCAGACCTTCAAGGTTTTCATCCTCTTTTTGAACTATCTTAAAGACTTCATCCTTAAGGTTGTGGTGATTACAACAATTTTTATATTTTTCTACGAATATTATTTTCATATCATCCCATGATCTAATAGAATTTGTTCCTAAACCCATGAAAAATCAATATCTCCACATTTTAGAGTATCAAGCAGATAATTATATGATATGCATAATACTTCAAACTCAAAAAGAAATGTCTCTAGATCCTCAGTTCTTAACCCATGAAAGTTATGGAGGATGGACGGTGATATATTTTTCATGGTAGTAGTGGTGTCTCTATCCAAGATGGGGAATCCAAAAGGATCCTCATGAAAATATATATCATCTCCCCTTCCACCTCTACCACCTCTACCTCCTCTATTACTTCCTCTACCCTTCTCACTTAATCAATCAATCAATAAGATTAAATTTCCTTATGCATCCAATTCTACTTTTAGACCTAAGAAGGCATCATTGACAAATAGCAGTAAAGCAACAACACTAATCAAATATATTAGTCATCTCTGAGCAACAAGCTTTTCTTTTTGTTATGGAACCAGCTCACAAAAAGATAGAAAATATAGATTAACGCCTTAGAATTCAACCTCTTCGAGGGGGCAACCTCCTTTACATTACATAAATGAACAATTCTTGGATGATACAAATGAAAAGACCTCCTTTCTATATATAGGAGTCTAAGGGGTCATAATATAATCAGAGCTGACATAACAATAATAATGTAAGGGCACAATAATAACAATGGTGAGGTTTTATGGGGCACAATAGTAACAATATGGGCACTACATGGGTAAATCAATATAATAAGGGGGTTGTACTAATAACAATATGGGGTTACACTAGTAGTATAGGGGCCTAACATACTCCTCTCCTTCAAAAAGGGTTGTCCTCAATGCTTGAGTAGTTCTTGATGCTTCTGTATAAAATTCTTGTCCTCCCATGTGGAATCTTCAGTGGGTAAGTTCTTCCACTTGATGAGATACTCTAAAATTGATCAATTTCGTAGCTATCGGGTTCTTTTTTCTGTGACTTCTCCAGGTTCTAATATGAATTTTCCTTCCTCTTTAATTTCTGGCAATATTGTTTGAATTGGGATCTCTTGCAACTTTTGAATAAGTCGCCAAACTTATTCTTCCTTCTTCCATTCATCCCTTGCTTTGTTTATCCAATCTAGTTGGATAATAGAAATAGCACAAAACAATGCTTCCACATCCTCATCCTTTCTTGAGAGTGCATCTGCAACAAAATTTTGCTTCCACTTTCTATAGATGATGTGAAAGTCATAACCCAACATATTTGTGACGCATTTTTCTATTCTTCTAAAGATAATAGTTTTTCTAAAAAGTATTTAAGACTATCATGATTAATTTTTACCTTGAAGTGTCTTCCCATTCGGTAAGGTCACCATTTCTTAAGTGAATGTAGTATTGCCAACATTTCCTTCTCATAAATAGCTTTCTTGAGATGTAGCAGTAAAAATACCCAATCACCTACATCAAAACAATTTTCACTACGATGTTGATCTGCCTGTTGTTTCAATTGATTTTGAACCAAAGTGGTGTTATCCTTTAAAAGTTGGAGAACTTGTTGTTGATGCTCGATGTGATCTTTCACTGCTTGAACCTTTTTCTTCTTGATATTTCCTTCTATCTTTAGAGTTTGAGGAGTGTTAATTTCTTCCAATCCTTTAGAAGATATGGTTGGATTCATTTCATGACGCTCAATGTGATCTTTCACTTCTTGAACATTTTTCTTCTTGATATGTCCTTCTATCTTGATAGTTTGAGGAGTCGTAATTCTGACCAATGAATTACAAGATATGGTTGGATTCATTTCTTCATTCTCGATGTGATCTTTCACTTCTTTCACCTTTTTCTTCTTGATATGTCCTTCTATCTTGAGAGTTTGAGGAGTGGTAATTCTTGCTAATGCTTTACAAGATATGGTCTAATTCATTTCTTCTTTCCCTGGGGTTAGGTCCTAGCGTATATCCTCTTCTTTTGATGTTTCTTGATCCTTTCCCTCCTCCTCTTCATACTCTATATAAAATAATTTCTTCTCAGCACACTTATGACCTTTAGTGCATTTGCTATCACAATTTTAACAAATCTCTTTTTCTCTTTTTTCTTCCAATCGTTGTGGCGTAACCCTTGTAGGTTGTGGAAGGTTAGGAGAAATAACACTTCCATCTTTATAGTTGTGAGGGGTAGACTTCCTTGTTGCCATAATTTTACTTTCCACTATGTAACAAAGCCCTTTTACTATTTCCAATTGTTGTGGTGTTGCTCTAAAGAAGGTGTTGCTCTTTGTATCCTCATAATGTGCTATCGTTTCCTCTATGAAAATTGACCACGTAACATGTTGTTTACGAGAACAAAGCCCTTTATACCATAAAAATTGATTTGGTTCTAAATACGAAGATGTAATACATACATTTCGTAACATTGGTACACCATGTAGATCAAAATATTGCTCCATCTGAAGTATCCAATTTACCGGATCCTTGCCATCAAACTTCCTCATGTTGCTTTTTCTTTATTTTAGGAGCTCAATCTTGAAATGACTGTAACTTTGTACTTTCGAATCTTTAGGTTCTAAAATTGTGACCTGTAGTAGCCCTCTATGTCCTCTTTCTAGTGCCACCAGTCTAATCCAAATTGGATTCTCCAAGGAAGATTTATGTCAAATCTCCCACAGTGACTTGATTATAGACTAGTTCAGTAGAGTGAACTTGTACGATGTCCCATGTGTCACTGTTTTGACCTTTGGATCTAAAAAAAATATACAAGAAACTACAATCTGTCCTCTTTCTGTACCTCCTTATGAAATTTCAATCTGATGCTCAAAGAGAAAGTTATTACAATTTTCCCCAGGTCACCTGTTTGGAATGTAATTCAGGAGTCTGAAAAAAGACCAACTTCCTTAGATCATATCTCTGCAAACATAGCGTGAAAAGCTCTGAAATTCGGATCCGAGGTTCAATGGAATTTCGTCTCAAATGGGTTTTTTTTTTGTGATTTTGAAACGTTGCAGAAAAAACATTATAGCGAAAATTCTTGGATGACCTATTTGGAGCAGCGAAACCCTAGAATCCAAAACTCTGATGCCAAATGTTATGAAACCAACTCACAAAAGGATAGAAAAGATAGATTAACGCCTTAGAATACAGCCTCTTCGAGGGGGAAACCTCCTTTACATTATATAAATGAACAATTCTTGGATGATGCAAATGAAAAGACCTCCTTTCTATATATAGGAGTCTAAGGGGTCATAATATAATCAGAGCCGACATAACAATAATAATGTAAGGGCACAATTATAACAATACTGGGATTCTATGGGGCACAATAGTAACAATATGGGCACTACATGGGTACATCAATATAATAAGGGGGTTGTACTAATAACAATACGGGGTTACACTAGTAGTATAGGGGCCTAACACTTTTCCATACACTACTTGGAAGTTTCGAACTAGCATGTATACATGCCTTCACCAAGGAAAACCAAGTTATAGATCTACAAATAATAACTTATAACTTCGCAGCTATTCTACATTTCAGACCTACCTAGATCATAACATATAAATCAAAAAACATTTGTTGGAAATCAGATCTAGCCTATCCATTATCGAATCACATAATGATAAGGCATTATGATCCTGATCCATCATTAGATCTCAACCATCATCAAACACTCAGGTGCATACTTAGTTTAGATCAAGCAAAGCATTAGAAACTCATAACATGCATATTTCTTTTTGATCTAACACTTCATAAGATATTCATTACTTGTACACTTAGCCCTTTAATATTCTCCTCCTTATATAGTTTTATCCTTTCTCAATACCTTAGACTAAAACAACACTTAGAACCTGTGGTATTCTTAGACGGGATCAAATAACCATTACTCTGCACAATATTGTGGGCTAATACCATGGTATTGACCCTTAGTATTCCTTCCCCTTAATTTACTTAATTTTTCATCCCATATGTGCTTTTCCTCTTATGAAAGTGTGTGCATACATATACGCTCTTTTTATACAATGGACCCACGTGTATACGCTCTTTTTGTACAGTGAACCTGCGTGTACAACTTAACATACCTGAAAACATCATTTTTCTTCAACTTCTTGATTCTGATTTATAGTCTTTTGTTCCAACATCCTATTATTTTGTATCGTTGCCCTGTTACCTCTAAATTGACCTATTATAATGTGATTTTCCATCATATATCACTTTTGAGCCGATTCTTCTGAATTGCCCTACATTTTGTCACATCTAAAAACACAACTGCCATGCATTCTGTCACATCCTATTTATACTTTTATCAATTAGTTCATTCATCAAATATCAAGGATAACACACACTAACAATATTTTTGTATCAAACATTTGACCATTATTCTCTTCCATCATTCTGTCACCTCGAACTTGTCCTATAGATTCATCTAGTTACTATATACTTGTTTTGCTACAAGTGAGTTGCCATCAAGTACAACACATGTATCATAATGCCAACAATCTCCCCCTTTGGACTTGATGGCAACCATATTGGTGTTTATTACTTCAAGCTATATAACCTATTCGATATATTAAGCAACACCAACCAAGATACTCTCACCCTTTGAGATCAAGGGAAAAGGGTGGACCAAGATATTCTCTCCTTTCAAGATCAATGGAAAAGGGTTGATAAAAAAGAAGACTTCCATATCTGAACAACTGAATATGAACATTGATCATTGTAGATTTTAACCCTATACAAAAATTACTTGCATACAAATTCTAAAACACAAAAAATAAACAATGTGAGAGCATATCACATAAAATACATATACACAGAGATTTCCCCTAGATCCCAAAACTGAGACTACCAACTTGATTTTTCATTATATTCCTTTCAATGTTATAATACATATTTATACATGCTGAAGCATCCAATACCATGGACTGAAAACCATAGGTAGGTTTTCCCAACCTAATATAGGGTCCAAAAAAAATTTCCCGGGGTGCTACCCCAGACCCCGTAGAGGGGGGCTACCCCCCCCCCCCCCCCCCCCCCTCAAACCCCCCTGTGACCCCTCGACTATGCAATTGGCACAATGAAGGGGGCGCTCCTCCCCCCTCTAACGCCCCCTTCTCTACGTAGGTTAATCGTGGAAATAATATAACACAACCCAACATTCTCCCACTTGTTGTTTTTTTTCCACAAGGGGCCACAAGAGAGTTTAGTCATTTTTCCAACCCTGAAATGCCCATTGTTTCTCTACACTAGGAGAACTTCTCAGACCTCACAGGTTTTGTCAATGCATCTGCAGTGTTCTTCAAAGTGTCCACCTTTAGCAGCAACACCTTTTTGTCTTCTATCATATCCCTCACAAAGTGATACTAAACATCAATGTGCTTTGTCTTTGAATGATAAGCAGGGTTCTTTGCCAAGAAAATTGCACTTTGGTTGTCACAGTCTATCGTTATAGCTCCCTGTACTAATGCCATACCTGAACACAATCTCTGCAACCAAACTGCTTCCTTGCTTGCATGAGTGGCTACCATGTATTCTACCTCTGTAGTTGATAGTGCCACTACATATTGTTCCTTACTCATCCAACTGACTGCACCTCCAAATAGATTAAACACATACCCACTTATAGAACTTCTCTCATCCAAATCTCCAGCTCAGTCTACATCAACAAAGCCACAAATATCCAATACTTTGTCCAATCCTAGTATTCCTTGGTAGCACAAACCATAATCACTAGTGCCACGCAAATACCTGAAAACCCGCTTGACATAAACCTGCTCAATACTCCCACTTCATGTGAAATGTTTGGTCTAGTACTGACCATTGCATACATCAGGCTACCAACTACGCTTGCATATGGAACACGGGACATATCCTCTTCCTCTTCTTGTGTCTTGGGACACTGTTCAACAGATAACTTTACACCTACAGGAATAGGAACCTTCACCGATTTACTATCTTTCCTATTAAACCTCTGCAATGTTGTCTCGACATACTTCCTCTGGTTTAATCAGAGCTTCCTCTTTGCCAAATCTCTTTTAATTTCCATGCCTAAAATATAGTTTGCAGCACCAAGATCTTTCATGTCGAATTTGGAGGACAATTGGGTCTTCAAATCCTGGATAATTTATTTGTAATTTCCAACCAGCAACATATCATACACATACAAGACCAGATAAATAACATGGTCACCATTTAATTTAAAATACACATATTGATCTACTTTTCTTCTGGTGAATCCAAGTCCCAGTATAAATGTATCAAATTTCTGATACCACGTCCTTGGTGACTGTTTTAACCCATACAGAGAATTGTTTAACTTGCATACCAGTTCTTTCTTACCCTGCACCGCAAAGCCTTCAAGTTGCTTCATGTACATCTCCTCTTCCAGATTCCCGTGAAAAAATGTTGTCTTCACATCCATCTATTCTACCTCAAAATCAAAAATAGTAGAAACAGATAAAAGTAACCTAATAGAAGTTACCTTAGCAACAGGAGAAAAAATATCACTAAAATCAATTCCCAACACCTAGGAATAACCTTTTGCTACCAACTAGGTTTTGTATTTCTCCACCTTTCCTTTTGCATTTGTCTTCTTCTTGAACACCCATTTGCTACCAATGGGTTTCCTTCCAGCCAACAAATCCACCAAATCCCAAGCCTCATTTTTGTGCAAAGATGCCATTTCATCAGCCATGGCCTTTTTCTAAAGTTTTCCATCCTTTGAATCTACTGCTTCCTTCATAGTTCTGGGATCATAATCAGTAATAGATAAAGCAAAATTTGAATAGAAAGCAGATGGACTACACCTTTCTGGCTGCCTTCTTTCTCGAATTGATCTTCTTACACCTGGAGTTTGTGGCTCTTCATCTTCTGATTGCTCCTCTGCTGTAGAGTCTGATTCTTCCTCCTTTAGCTCAAACTCTATCTTCTCAAGTTCCTTTGGTTGGACTTCATGTTTAATAACATCTTTCACCTCTCTGAACACCACATCTCAGCTGTACACAACCTTCCTTTTTGTTGGGTTCCAAAGCTTATACCCCTTTAAACCATCCTTATACCCAACAAAGATGCACTTTTTAGATTTACTATCCAACTTGGTTCATTTCTCCTTTGGAGCATGTACATATGCATCACATCCAAATACCATCAGATGTGAAAGAGAGGGTTTCTTACCAGTCCATACCTCTTGTGGAGTCTTATCCTCCAATGTTGATGAAGGTGATCTGTTGACCAAGTAACATGTTGTCTCCACCGCCTCTGCCCAGAATTCTTTTCCTAACCCGACACCACTGAGCATGCTTCTCGCCCTTTCCATCAACGTCTTGTTCATTCTTTTTGCAACTCCATTTTGCTGAGGTGTATATGGAGTAGTCTTCTATCATGCTATACCACACTTCTTATAGAGTTCTTCAAATTCCTTATTGGAAAACTCTCCACCATTCTTTGTCCTTAGCACCTTTATCCTCTTCTCTATCTGGTTTTCCACCAGAGCCTTAAATTCTTTAAACTTGTCAAAGACTTCAGATTTCTTCTTAAGGAAATATATCCATGTATTCCTTGAGAAGTCATCTATAAATGATACATAGTACACAGAATTACGAAGTGATGGAGCCTTCACAAGTCCAAACACATCACTATGCACAAGCTCTAATATTTGTTTCACCCTCTTACCACCAGAGGGGAAACTCACACGATTCTGCTTCCTGTATACACAATTTTCACAGAAATCAAAATCCAGAGAGCTGTTAATCATACCTTCTACCATACCTTTACCATGAAGCATTCAAAGGCTCTTCTCTCCAATATGTCCAATCCTTTGATGCCACAACATGGTCTTCTCTCCAGAGACCACTAGATTTTTAGCTCCACTTTCAGGAACCACAGAACTGTTGCACTCATCAGCAACAGTGCTACCTTGCAGCTTGTACAGGGTTCTAATCCAAACTCCCTACATCAATACCGATGCTCCCTAAACCATCTTGTAGGTATCTTTCTCGAACACTATCTTTACACCTACATCATCCATCTTGCTTATAGAAATCAGATTTCTAGCCAATGCAGGAATATGTAGAACACCCGAAAGTGTTCTAACCCTTCCACCTTGCAACTTCAACTTTACTTTCCATGACCAACGCTTCTAGCCTTCCTATCATCCCCTAAGAAGACATCACCACCATCTTATTTCTCATACTCGTAGAACCACTCTCTATGGGGAGTGAAGTGAAAGGATGCACCTGAGTCAATCAACCATGCCTCATGATCTACATTTGTACATGAAGAAGCCAAGTACACATCCCCACTTTCATCTGAGGTGGTTTTGCCCTCTACAGAAGGATCATCATTAAATCCCTTTCCTTTATCAGGAGCTTTAGATTTACAGTCCCTTTTGAAGTGCCCTTCCTTTCCGCATTTCCAGCACACCACCTTTATAGGTTTTCCTGGAGATTTAGATCTCCCACTCGATGACTTATTTTTGTTTATGTTCTGGGACTATTCTTGTACAGACAAGGCATCACCATTCTGGCTCTCCATATTTTTCCGTCTCATCTCCTCTGTCAACAAGGCTAAGACTATTTCATCAAACTGTAAGGCAGTTGCATTGCTACCTATTGCAATAACCAGACTATCCCACGAATCTGGTAGAGAACACAACAAACCGATGCACTTATCTTCATCTGAAATTTCTATATCGACAGATGCTAACTGGCTTACCACAATATTAAATGCATTCAGATGCTCTGTCACCAAGTCTCCATCTTTCATCCTCAGGTTATACAGATTTTTCCACAAGAACAGTATATTCACCATAGACTTAGATTGGTACAAAGTCCCTAACTTATCCCACAAAGCCTTCATCATAGCTTCCCCTGATACATTCAACAATACTAAATCTGAGACACATAATCGTATTCTGCATTTTGCCTTCCAATCCAAATTCTTCCATTCTTCATCGGACACTCCCATTGGTTTAGTACCCAGATCTACCATGATCCATTGATCCTTATCCACCAACTCAAAACTCTGACCATTAAATTTATCTATCTCTATATTTCCACTGCTCGCCATCTTATTTTACCACCAGAATTGATCTCGCAGATCTCCCACTAAACAGGGTCTACCACAGGCCCGAGTGAAACCCCTCAGCAACATAGGTGTCCCCTTGAAGCCAAAACAACTCTGACACTAAATGTAGGTTTTAACCCTCTGCAGAAATTACCTACGTATGAATTCTAAAACACAGAAAATAAACAATGCATGAGCATATCACATAAAACACATATACAGAGAGATTTCCCCCTGGATCCCAAAACCGAGACTACCAACTTGATTTTCCATTATATTCCTTTCAATGTTACAATACATATTTATACCTGCCGAAGCATCTAATACCATGGACCGAAAACCATCGTGTCCAAAACCATGGACCAAAAATCATCACGTCCAAAACCATGGACCGAAAACCATAGGTAGGTTTGCCCAACCTAATATAGGGTCCAAAAAAAAATTTCCCTGGGTGCTACTCACCCCCCTTAAACCCCCCAGACGAGGGGGGCTGCCCACCCCCCTCAAACCCCTTGGACAGAGGGGGATGCCACCCCCTCTGTGACCCCCCCACTACACAATCGGTGCAACGAAGGGGGGGCTCCGCCCCCCCTATAACCCCCCAGTTCTCTACTTAGGTTAGTTATGGAAAGAATATAACACAACCCAACAATCATGCTCCCCCTAGGCTCATGCTGAATTCTTTGATTGAACTCCTTTTTTGTATATGCTAAGATGCACTAAACCATCCATGCTCCCCTTGAGCACATGTAGCATCTGCAAAAATATTTTTCAAAAGAATAACATGACTCTATAACTCAACTTTGTGAGTATGACCTTCCTATCACCAATGACTTATACATACATCAATATCCTAGCCAAGTGGGGATATACCAATTGTTTATACATGACTGAAATATATATTACATCATCCTTCCCATGCATAGTGGGGGTACAAATCACATCATATGATCGAAAAGGACTCAGTAAAAGACTATGATAGATGGAGACATATAATTATATCATGGGCATTTATATCACCTTTACATCGAATGATATACATGGCATTTATAACAAAGAGCAAAGTTATAAACAATACCATGATAGTCATCATCAACTATCATACACCATATATGATCTACACCATAATCATCTGTCAACAGCATCCAGACCAGCAACCTGTATATGTCCATCGTCAATTCCCAAGACATGCCAATGTAAATATCATCAACCTGTGACAAAGTATGCCTCATATAGATATCAACGCATCCTCTTGATCTAATCAATATCATCTTGCTCCATTTCCTTAGTAGAAAGAGCCTTATCATAACCTTCCATGAATCAGCTAAGAAGATGTCATATCTCGAAGAAGTAATACAAAACCATTCACAACATGCCATATCTATGAGAAAACACCATAGCCATCATCCATGATTATGCCATCATCTTGTACCAAGAATTGCATCATTTTTCATAACAAGCCTCAATATCAACCATGTATCTTCACTAGAGAGATTTCTAATATCAACCATGTATCAAGCCTCAATATCAACCATGTATCATGTCCTCTACCTACAAATATAACTCTAGAATCATGTTCTTTGTACATGCATCCTAAATTATTATAATCATGCATATAGAAAATTAATGCGTCTAGTATGATATGAAAATAAAAAATAAATTCCTATATACACTTCCTCGACAACGATGCCAAAAATGTTGGGTAATCTAAATGTTAGTTAACTTACTTCATTAAAATGTCAAACCAAGGTATGTCTACTTGTGAACTGTATGTGCATTATATATGCTAGGGGGTTTATTTCCGACTAAGTATTTCAAATTCAAAGGCAACATGTTAAGTTCAACTACTCAAAACTAACCCTTGTCAAGTCACTCTTATGTTCTTTTTCTAAGATCAACCAACTAAATGAAAATTAAAGAACCTTAATTTAGGAATTGAAATTTTTATTTTACAAAAATTAACAATTTATTCTAATTGAGTAGAATGGAAATATTATAATAATCAACATAATTAAAATTTTATGCTACCTTGCATAAAAGAACGTTTAAGCTAATTTGGAGGATTGAAGGTCTAAGCTACTTTTGCATAATTGAAAGTCTATGTTATTGAATAAGTAGAGGATTTGATTTTAGTAATTTAATTCACTATCCTATCAACAATGGAATTTAAAATAAAGAAATATCAACTTGAAAAGTAGAAAATGGTTAATCTTTACAAATTACTGGTGTGTGCGGTCTTAATGAGATTTAATCCAAACATGAAAATAAATCTGAGACTAAGATATGAAAGCATTCAAATGAACAACTGATGAAGGAAACATTTTTGTTATCTTTTATTTTATTTGAGCACTCAATCCTGTAACAATCAAACCAATAATGAGTAAAATGAATGTATAAATAGAGCATCTATGATTCAAAAAACATTTATCTAAATGCAACCAAATTGAAATAAATTGCATGAAAGAAATGAAGCTTAAATGCCTATGCTAGCTTTCAACTCTTTAGGGGGGCCTCCTATTGATATCAAGAATGAAATAACTTAGATCAACGAACTACTCACCAATGCGTTGGAGTATAATAAGAACAAAGTACTTGTATTTATAAAAGCAGAGTCTTGATAGGAAAAATATCAAACTTAAAGCTCTTATATAATTGTTCTCGTATTCTAGATCGAGGAAATACTTATAATGTATCCAATCCTTAACAACTAAAGAAATAAATGTTGAAATACAAGTTCGTTGATTGAAAACTAAATGTTTGAATTGGAATAGGACATTGACTTCCCATGCTTTTCTATGAGAAGAGAAAATCATGAGAAGGATCTTTATCAACAAATAAGCCCCTTGAAATTAGATTATTGCTCGCTTGATTCCACGCTCGCCTGGTGATGGAATTGTTTGTCCTCAAATTCTTCGCAAGGATAGACTATCATAACGATAGTTGACTTCTTGTTTGACCATCAAAGTTCTTGAACTCTATGATTTTCTAGGTAGGTTTGATAGGTGGATATTCATATGCTCTACATTTTGAACCTATCCATATATTTTATTCTCCTTTAATCTCACAGGAACCTATCTAACCATGGGTTGATCTCTAGAAAGAGTGATTAGCTACAAAATATGTACATTTCAATAGCGATAGAGATGTTTTATTTAAATTTCACAAAGAAACTATAGCTTATAAGATATGAATGTATGATACCTTTTATCATGCCTCATCATGTCCTAGATGACCTTATAACTTAAAAATGTAGTAATATTATATATGAAAAATATGGAGGTGATGGCGAAATGTTTGTTAAAAAGAGGACAATTTAGGACCTCAACATCAACCTAGTAATCAAATCAAATACATAAGAGAGGCAACTAGTTGTCGATATAATGATGAATCAATTGAAATTCCTCAACTTCTTCAAATTTTTCTACCATGGGTTCTCAATCCATTTTCCAAACTCCAGGAGGATCTTGATAACATGTGTTCCCTGACCAAAAAAAATTTTACCAGGTTTCTTCCAAACCTTAAGTCCCAAATAATAGTGTATTAATTAAAGATCCTTGATACCAAATTTTTCCTTCAACTCCCTCTAAAGGAACCACATTTTTCTTCTAATCCAAGAATCCTTGTATAATCAAATCATTGATACCAATATTGCTCTTAATCAATCGATCTCAAAGTATGGGGTATTATTTAATCACGAGGTTCATTTTTTGTGCTTTCAGAATTTATGGATAACTCTTCCAACTGAGGAAAATGTCTTATCATAATCCTTTCCCTCTTACTCAGAGAGCCTTCTTGCTTCCATGCTTCTATCTATTGCATACTACTCTTAGACACAAACAATCAATACATACACTTTAACCTACTTTCTCTCTTTGAACTCGGTTCTACGCGTCGAGAAAGTCCTCATGCTTTGATTCATTCTTCTAGCTCTTCCATCTTTTGTATATACTAAGGTCTCCCTAGCCATTCTCCTTCAATAATATTTGAGAGGATAAGAAAGAATGATTACAACCAAGAAAATGATATATAAACAAGAAGCTAACTGAAAATTAATAACAAAAACCTTAATGAATGATGAAAGTAATAGAATACTTATATTTCAACTCTCTCTTAATCTTGGAACTTTTGTAAATTTCACCATCCTAGTCCTCACATTTGCATCATGTCATTTATGTTATGAATACCTAGGTCTTCTTCTATGAGTGGAAATGATTGGTCTTAGGGTTTTCTAGTTCAAACCTTTGTTATGGTTTATAAACCCTAGATGCTTCATTATTAAAAATTCTCAAGACTTGCTGACTTCGATATTTGCAAGTTCTATATATATACATGTATATTCTTATTACAAACCATGAACTTTTCCATAAACATGCCCTCTATACTCGATATCGATATCATCAACATTTTGTTCACAGATTGTCTAACTTTGATTATATCACAAAAGCTTAGTCTTCATGTGCAAGAAAAGGGCCGAGAACCTATCATATAAAATACATTTTTTCCTCAATAGAGAGGTCATGACGTATTATACAATATATCTTTATAGACCATTCCAAAATACATCATATGTGAATAATATCTCATTCTTCCAACAACATACCTCAAATTTAAAATTTCTTCAAGTTGCTTCAAAGAGATATTAGATCAACTCTTTTGTAACATATTTTATCTTCATATGATCACAAACTTGATCACCTTTGGATACTACTTTGGACGTCTTAGGATTCATTTATTACCACAAACTTTGTCTTCCTTTCACAGCTTCAGAGATACAAAATTTGGATTTTTCTTCATAGTAGCTTTTCAACAAACCATAGAGATACTATTAATGTAAAGTGAGTTTATATGATAGCTATAAAAATTTGGTTTACTAATCAACCCTTCTCATATAGGGATCATAATATTAATTATGTACATGGACTATCATAAGTATACATGGCTTCAATTGCAAAGGAAACTGCTTCTTTTGACTTAACCATGTTCCAAAAATCCAATAAGCTGGAATTTTTTCCAAAGGGAGGCTCGGTCATGTAAATTTCCCACAGATGCTCTGACTCATCATAGAGATATACATAAGGAAGAGGAGTCTCAAAATGTTATAGTTCCATAGAGGTAATAAATTTGTACCATGATCAACATAATTCAATATTTATAGTGTCTTTGGCTTGATCATTCTCAATTTGGATTACTGGTCCTTTTAACTTGATTATAGATGAAATTTGGAAAATAGGGATGGATTTTATATCATATACATAACGAAATGTACAGTAATGAAGTGTCAATTTAATTCCCAAGTTAGGCTTCTTCAATTTTTTCAATAGGATCTATTCTACAACCTTGGGATCTCCAATTACCAAGAGAAATTTCACATAAAGAAGAGTCACAACATTTTTCATTGCATACATTGATGTAATTCAAACTACCGATCATACTTCAGAGAATAAGGTTCGTTGCTCAAACTAGTATACATACTTTGGAACCCTTCCATAGATCTCTATAAACCTCATTCTTACATCAGGATTATGTTTAGTAATACTAGACTTAGATGCCAAAGTGCAATTCAGGCTTATCACAAGTTCATAGAAATATATCTTTAGGAATCTTGGTCCAACACCACAAATAGAACTCAGATCACTTCACAGAATAAATTTAAAATGTAGGGAGGAGTACATCATCACAATTGTAATTCGAACTATTCTTCAACATTAACTTCAATACCATGTTGAAATTCAAGTGCAATATAAAATGTTTGATCACGATAATTACTTTTGACTTATATATAGATATATATATATATATATATATATATATATATATATATATATATATATATATATATATATATATATATTTGCTTTTATCATTCTATTTATTCGATTATGTCATCAAGAAGATATGCATTTAATTATGCAATTAAGTAAAGATCACAGTCCATAATAAGATAATTGACACCAGAAGTTAGCCTAGAGGCAAGGGAAAAACCCACAAGGGGAACCCATCAATCCTATCCTTATAATATTTTTCAAAGAGAGAAATCCAAGTCATAAAAAAACTGACTAGTAGGCTGGTTTCCAAACGCCAAGTTAGCCCTCCATGAAGGAACACTTTTCCTCAAGAAGTATGTCACAAATTTTCCCATGAGACTACAACATAATTGTCCACAAATTTATTCACAAGATGCCATATGTCATTCCTTGATATGGGTTGGAATTATGCTCTATTATAGCCTTTTACATCTCACACAATTAGCCTTAGAAAACTCATTTGACCATAAAATAATGTGCCTCAAGAAGCTTGTATAATCATAGAATATTGTGCCTCAAGAAACTTGTAAAACCACATATATAGATGTCCTCAAATTCACATTATGCCTAAGACTGGAACTTCTACTTCATACCCTTCGCTTAATATTCAAATATGCATTTGACCCAAATAATCTTAAGGAGGAGAGAAAATAAGCCCTATTTATAGTTGTTCGTCCATTCAAAGGGTTACGTCTCTTGGGTAGGATGACTTGACCCCCTTGAGGTTTGACTTGATTAACTTGGGGACAAAAATATACTTTAAAAAATCAATTTGTCTTTTCTTTTCAATGTCCAAATGGGACATGACTCAAACAAATTTATTTTCACTCTCACATAAGAAAATGCTTGACAAAAAGATAATAAATATATAAATGGTAAATGTAAATTATGAACACTGAACTTAGTTATAATATTTTTCACGTTTGGGTCATCAATTATTGAGAGTGATATTGATGGTGAAGAGGGTATTGGTGGAAATACATGTTTACATTGCTTGTGTCCTCAATTTTCTATATTAGAAGCCCAAAATCCCATGCGAATATGAGGTAACTCATGTATTTGACTTCCTTTATAATAAGAAATGTGAGCTCCCACTGTCTAAACTTGTAGAATAGAAAAACAAAGTTCAAGCAATTCATTTCAACTCTAATTACTTTAATGTATATGTAGATAGGTTAATTTGTGCCTCTTTTACTTCTTTTTTTGTCTCCACACCTTAAAACACTCTTGTTTTTGCAGTTTTCCTATAGAGATTTTCTCATGACCCATTGAGCGTTTTTCCAATACAATAAGATTTTCCATGGAGTGATATGGATCCATATCCAACTCAACACAACCCCTTGTGCCTCCTCTTATATTCACACATGAAAGTGCTATTATTTATTATTCGCAAGCCAATAATGTAATAAATACCATTTCTCTTGATGCTGCATGGACACACTAAGGTCCCTCCTACTATCATCCCCATATCTCTCAATGTGTAAATCCTGTTATCACTTAGATTTTCCCTGAAGTTGTAAGAAGAGGGAAAGGGGTCCGAGGTAACCACAAACCAACTTTTAAGTATAGAATCTAGCCAATCTGTACCCAGAGAGGGCTCTCTCTTTAAGGTTTATCTTTGTTTAGATAGATATTAGGCTAGTTATGAAAGCTTTGGGATTTTGATTGTGTTTGGTGGTGAAATTCAATAGCAGATGGGTAGAACTAAATATTTTAGGCCATTGGGCTAATGGAATCAACAGATGATGGCTCAACTAGATTTGGTTTTTCAACAAAGGATGGCTTCACAGGGCAAGATAGCTAAACAGGGAGCAAATGATAACTTGAATGGATGGGATGGACTCAAAAGGGAAGAAGGGCAATTAAGAATACTTCCACATGTTTTGAGAAGAGAGAATTTATATGATCACCAATAAAAAGAAATTAAGAATTTTTTACTAAATGATCAAAATGATAAACTAAGAAGCCGGAGCAATTAAGAATTCCTTGCCTATGATAGTTTAGAGGAAAACATTAAGAATAAAAGCAATTGAAAACATATTGCACTTAAGCACTTTCTGAATTATACTTTTTCATTTTAATATTCAGATATGGAACATAATTGAAATATTAAACAGGAAAAAAATAACACATGAGATATAGAATACTTATTTGCCCAGTGTTTTGCACCTAAATCCTGTGAAAAGTCCTTTGTATTAATTCTTCATCCAGCCAGGCATGTAAGATTTTGTCCAATAGTACTTTATTCCAAAGTAATCAGTTTACAGAAATGTCTAAGAATCCACACTCAATACTCCGAATGAAGCAGTATTTATACTACAATAAAATATCTCATAACAAAGAGAGAGATATATTCTAGGGTGACTAACTATATGTTACATGAAAGTAGAGACAGATGGTCTCGAAGATAGAAGATAAAGTAAACTGATGACTTGTTGTCCCTATTTTTTTGAAGGAGTTGGAGGCAAGCCCTATGATGAAGCATATTGTTGTCTTGCTCATAAATCAATGTTGGTTGTTCTGTTTTTCATCTTCTTACTAATACTCTTTGACCTGTTCTACTACTCTTTACATGTTTGATCCTTGTTCATCCTCTTTTGCCACCATTGATTATAGTAAATAATGAAAATTTACTTTTTTTACCAAGGACAAATTACAAAATTTCTATCTTATCTGTCCACCATTTTTCCTGTGGTATTTTGGTCCTTTGAAGTTTCCTGAGGATTTCATCAGCCTCTGTGTATTTGAAAAAAGTAGGCTGAACTGGAAACAAATGCTTTAACTCATGTTCAACATAGAAAAGGTTCTCTAGACTGTCATAGAGAACTCTGCCTGTGGGCAGTGCCTTTGGTGCTGATGTACTAGTTGACGAACTAGCTTGGTTATCTACATATTGAACCAATTTGTCAATATAATCTATATGCCTCATCAATTTATCATTAAGAACTAAAGGAATAGGGAGTCCTTTGTGATGCAAAATACCAGATTTCTCCATAAGAACATTAATATCCTCTTGCATGTTTTGGTATCTCCTTTCCAAATTCTGCATTAGACACCTTTTGGTCAATACCTTCTTGATTTCTAGAATAGTCCCTGTTTTGTCTTCAATGCCCAATTCTTCAAGCTGGTACTTATTCTTGCTATTCAAAAAATTTATAAGCCTAGTGGCTTCCTCAGGCATCCTTCCTAATTCTTCCTTAGTTTTCTAAATTTCTTCAAGAGCTATCTTTACCAAATCAATCTATTCAAAAACTATTTGTACTGATGGCCAAACATTGTTTATTGACTGAGTGATGTTGGTCTAAATAATCTGCTAAGGGCTTATCAAAGGTGAGGTATTTCTATAGTGATTTCACTTGTTGTGCTAACCCTTTATTTTCCCTCACTTTTTCAGCAAAATCAATTTTGGAAAGATCATATTTTTGTTGTAACGTGACAAATTGTTCTTTTACCTTTTGTAATTCTAAGACTTTGAGCTTCATCTCCTCCATTGATTTTATCAATTCATATCTGCCTAAACTTGAAGTTCCTACTAGTGTCATTCATGTACTTGTACCTGTGATTACTTCAATTGTCGCCAAAGGGAGATTGGGTGCTAGAGCTGTTGCCAGTGTTGAAGGGACTGCAGTGGAGACCACTGGTATCAAATTTGGAGGTTGAGAGGTCGACTCTCCCTGCTTACTCTTGAGTGATTTTTCTAACTCTTGCTCAGTATCCTTCAATTGTTCATTAAGCTATAGGACTAAGTCTATAAGCTCTTCTTCAGACTTCTTCTGAACAATTTCTACAGTTTGTGGATGTCTTGATGGTGGTAACTTTAGCTGCTTTCTCAAGGCAGCTATGTCTTCATCTTTTTTCTTTATTAAGGCTTCTGCAACCTTCAAATCCTTTGGATTATGACCCAATCTAATCACTAACTCTTCCAAAGATTTAATTCTATTGTCTTTAGCCTATGACGAGGCTCTTTCCAGCTGTAATTGGGCAATTGTATTATTTAAAGAATTTTCTAATCTTTGGGCCATCATGGCCTTACCAGTCAATGTTGAAAATATCATTTCCCCTGTTTGCGTTTGTAACTTAATCTGATCCAAGAGATGAATATCTTTTTCCATGACCTCAAAATTTGTTTGAAGGTAATCTGCAGCTATCTAAGGTTGTTGTACTTTAGGCTTGAAGAGGTTCATTTGCATTTTTCCCTCCTTGAGGTCGTAGGCTTACATCAACCTATTCTGATTGGTGGGAGCCATTTTTAAATATTGATTATACACTTGGATCCTTAATGGCTCATTCCTAGCTTTTATTTACTTGAATTTCTTTTTAAAATCCAGGTTCTCATTTCCTGGAGGCTTAAAGGATGATACTTCAACACTCTGTTGTCTCTCTAGCTCCTATCTATATGAGCTAGAAGGTGTCCCACTTGCTAGGAAATTATGGTGACTGTCTACACCTTCTTTTCTTTGTCTATCTGTGGTTTCTTCAAGAAATTCCTCTTCTGAATGAGGATTTAGCCTGTGCCTTTTAGCAACAAGCTAGTCTGATGGACCCCTGGCAGGGGTAGCTACTTCCCTGTCTCTCTTTTTGTTCTTTTCCTCATTCAGAGGAGTCTGCAAAATTGGGGGCTCTTCTACATTAACTTGAGTTGGGTGAGCCTGTGTTTGAGCCTGCTCTTGAGAAGTTTCAAGCTGTTTAGACATGAGTGATTGTTCTGTTGCTTGGGTGCTGGTCTCTAGTTCTTTTCCCTTGGATGTCCCTGCAAGTGGTGTGCTGGTCTCCTGTGAGTGCCTTTGAGAGGTTTCAATTGTAGAGGCATGGATCCCTGATGCTGACCTATGAGAAGTTTCAAACTGTACCTGTCCAAAAGAATCCAGGTCAAGTGTTTTTTAAAGATCCTTCATTAAATTTTCTATATTGACCTGCTCAGTATTAGTTTCTACTATGATGCCTTCCCTCCATTCATCCATATTAGCAAATTGTTCAATCTCTGGAATTCTGTGATGTAAGTATGATGATAGCCTAGTTTTCACCCTTCTATCACAGATGAAACTATGGGGATCATAAGGAATCCAACTAAAACTTTTGTGTAGTTTCAGATGATCTTCTAGGATTTTCTCTGCTTCTTTCCATGCTTCTCTAGTGTTGCAGATGAAAGGGCCTAATTGATTCTTGATTCTGAGTTGTGCTTTATTTTTGGCTTTTTAAAAATGAACCAAATATGAGTTTATCATTTGTCTGTAATATTCCAATGCAAACAGTTTCATTGGAACATATCTGGGCAGCTTGAATGGGGAAAGCTCACACCCATATACTCTGATTTCTATATAGTTCTAGTATAAATACCAGTCACCCACTCTGTATTGCTTGGAGAGCTGAAAGATCCTCTTAATGTCATCACTGACTCTGCGAGGTGGAATCCCTGTTAGCAAGGTGCTCACTGCATGGACAAACTAATCAATGAACTCATTATAGAAATAAGGGTTGGCAAAATATTTATGGAAGATGGAAGTCCAAAAGACGACAGACCTTGGATTACCCTTAGTATCAAGTTTCATGACAGAAAATGGGAATTTATCTAATTGATAGTAGAGGATAAGGTGATATATAAAGGTAGAAAACTTGAAGACCCTTTCATTCTTTAGTCTCATGAACTGGTCATGAATTTTGTCAGCAATGAATGAGGCATAATCATACTTGACAGTAGGGGGTTGTCCAGGAGTAAAGATAGACAACAACACTAGGGTCAGTTCATCTACATATTCACTAGTGTTGAATCCCATGACTGCAGATATCATATCGACTATAATTTTACCCATATCTGTGAAGAACACTTGCAAATAAGGAGGTGGGTCCTTAGTGTGATATTGTTTTAATATGAATGTCTGGTAGAGACGACCAAGTTTAGATTGGGACATTTTGGTTGATTTCTCAAGTAAATGTCAAATGGAAGTGGGGGTGAGGGCCTGGCTAGAGTAAAATTGCAGCATCTCATTGATTGATTCAGCAGTTATTGGGAAAAGGACTATTTGGTTGGGAGACATGACTGCTCTGTGGTTGGGGTCATAATTGGCATGGCACTGATGGATTATGTCAGGGAAAACATGAACAGAGGGGAGAAAATATATCAGGAGATTGGTTTCCCATAGTCCTATTGCATCATAGCCATTCAAGTAGTTATCTCTACATTGGCAAAAGTATCTGAGGTGATTTTTATCAGTGGTTAAGTCTTTTATTTGGAAGTCCTTATCTGTGAGAGCTAGATAGTCTAAATCTCAATGAGGATCATTAACAGGTGCAACATTCAAAGCCACAGGGGTTTCCATTTCTAGTTCATGTGGATTAAGAAAGGAAACTGAGGTTTTCTTTGAAAAAATGAGAAAAGTAGAGGGTCTGGAGGACTTGAATGACGAAAATAATAACAAAATTATGATGATTTTGGGCTTCTTTATTAAATTTACCATGCAAAACAAGTATTTGCATGGTTTTTTGTCAAGAATTTGATAAATACTTGCTTTTGGGGGACAAGCGATGAAAGGCAGGTATTGGGTGTGGCTGGAGGGTTCTGGGTGGTGTCGGTTGCAAGGTTTGGAGCAGGTTAACAACTAAAAACTCGAGTTAGTTGACCTCGACATTCGTTTGCATGGGCGTACGAGTTTACAGAATAAAACAATGAAAAAGACTTGTTTTGTTTTATGTATAAAGTCAAGAGTTGGCAAGTTTTGGGATTTGGGCGGGTGAAGACAGCAGGGAACAACATGATGTTTTGTCATTTTGTTAGAAGGCAGTAAGCAGTTTATATCACACCGCTTTTGGGGAGGGATGGTATTTAGCCTTCAGCCAACGATTCCATAGAAAGGTTGACGCGTGGCAGGGGTACTGTATATGAAACTACTTTGTGATCGCACGCTAACATGCGGTCACAAAGGGTCGCGCAATATGCTTTATAGCCTCAGATGTGGGAGGTGTGATCGGATGGTTATCGGGGATGAAGAGTGACAGAGGTTTAATGGAGGTGGACCCGATATAATTAAAGAATTTTAATCATATTAGGGGTGACAGGATTGGTCAGGGAGGCTGTTAATTAACCGTGAGGACTAATTAATCCCTTTTTAGTGTGGCAGGGGTTAGGGCTGTTAATTAGTTACGAATTAACTAATTAATTCCTATTTACAACAGATTATGGTTATATTTTAACCAAAGGGGTGGGATATTAATATTTCAGGGTTTTTAACATAGTTACAATAATACGGGAATGGGTCGATTTTAAAAGGGATTTATAAATTAATACAAGTTAGTAGTTAATATGACATAATGAACAGAAAAGCGCTAAGTATAAAAACATTTGATGTGTGTATTCAAACATAGGCTTGAAGTGAAAAAGGGTTTTTATGTAAAATATTGTAATTTTCCTAAGTAAAATAGAATTTCACTCAGGAAAAACTTATCAAAGGAATGAATGATTTATGAATGGGTACGATGATTTAATGAATAGTTTTAAGTACTTAGGCTTTATAAATTATTGGGCCGAGGGTCCGGTCCCTCCAAAAGTCAGAGAAATGCTCTCATCCACTTTAATTTAATAAATACCTTAGTACTTAGGGGAAATTAGTAAAAATTTAGGGAAAATGAGTAGGGGAGTTAATTATTCTGATTTTGCTTGCTTGATATGTCTTTTATGTACTGCATGCCATCGCCTTATGATGAAAATAAAATATTTTCACATTTGAACATCATCATTCACCATATGTTATTCTGCAACCATCAACTACCTACCCTCCCTACTTTAACCTAGCATTTTTACTTCTTTATTAGGGTACACTTAGACTGGAAAACCCTGATCAAACTCTTTTTCTTTTACATGGAAATGCCTACCTAAGTCTACACTTATTACATCCAAGGGCTTAGATTAAACTATTGAACTCCTTTTTCACTCTACCTATCTGCTTATCTGCCAAGATTACACTATTTGGTCAGATCTTTATTCTCTATTTCTACAACATGAAATTGAAAAACGAACTAGCCAAGTTTAAATTGTGTGGCTATTCATGAATTGTGGCAAAAGTACAAAATGCACACAATTGTTTATTTTACAACAATAAAAAAGTAGTGGCATTTAGACTTGCACACTTTCCTAGTCTTTCTTTTTGTTGGGGTTCATTTTCTTTCATTTTTTTTGACCATCTTTTATTCTTTTTACCCTTTTATTTTTCTTTTAGGGCATACCCTCTTTACATTTTTAAAATTTTCTTATTTTTTTGAAAATATGGAAAACCTTTGCAACAAGTAAAGGTATGAACATATTATATAGCTCATGAAGTCAATCATGATATATGACACCTATTGGTATAGGGGCATAACAGTGGCTCCACTTGGGGATGGCTTTTCCTGGTGGAAAGTCAAGAAGAGTAGATTAGATGGCCTCTGAATGACTTTGACTGTGTTCTGTAATCTTCTTTTGCTTGCTGCTTTATTGTATATATGACAGTGATACTTTTGAAGCTTAGGGCCTTCTCTTTGGGCTTCAACTCCAAAAGTTGTTGTCCAATAAAAAATGTGACATTACAAAGGATATAATATATACATGTTAAAAATCATGGTAGCATTAATAAGTAGGATCAAAGTAATTTTTTAACATCCAACCATTGATTGGTCCCTCTTCTGCTTCTGTGCCATCCAAGTTTTTGAGAAAATATGTATTGTTCCCTTGTAGGGCATAGATAATGTATGGCCCTTTCCATAGGAAGTCAAACTTCCCATGTTTCCCCTTATCTTCTCTTCTAGAATCGCATCTTAACACTTTATCTCTAGGTGGAAATCTTCTACCTTGGTTCTTTTGTTAAATATTTTCTTGAACTTTTCCTGCCATACTTGGGATCTTTGGTACACCTCCTCTCTGGTTTGTTGTAAATTGATGGTCTAGTTTATCCTTCTTTGAATATCATTAGGTTCCACTTGAGCTTCTTGGAGTAGTTTCATAACATGAACTCCTAATGATGAAGGAAATACAACCTCCATGCCATATACTAACTCATAAGGACTGGTGCCAATGGATTTTTTGGTTGTAAGCCTGTCTGCCCATAGTGCATTTATCAGTTTCTTATGCCAAGTCTTCTTGTTTTCTTCCAACAGTTTTTTGATGATATTAATGAGACTCTTGTTGGAAGATTCAGCTAGTCCATTCCCTTGTGGATAATAGGCTGTGGAATGGCCCAGGGTAATGTGGTACTTGTTGTAGAAACTGATCATCTTCTTCGATTTAAAAGCTGCAGCATTATCAGTAATGATTTTAGTAGGGTAGCCAAACCTGGACAATATATTGGTTTCTAGGAAACCTATGATCATTGTATCATTGGCCTATCTAGAGGGGATGGCCTCTATCCATTTAGTAAAATAGTCATTGGTAGTAAGTATCCATTTACATTGGCCAGAGGAGGAAGGATGGATTTCACCAATGAAGTCAAGACTCCATTGTTGGAAAGGCTTCTTGGTAGAAATGGGTTTCAGGGGTAAAGGTAATAGTTTTCTCTTGCCCTCAAAAATTTGACATTTATGGCAAGAAGTGACAAATTTCTTCACATCAAAAAACAAGGTTGGCTGATAGAAACTAGCCCTTAGGATTTTATCTGCAGTTGATTTCCAATAGAGGTGTCCACCACAGTCTCCTGCATGAAATTCTTGGAGAGCCTGTTACCGAAATAGTGTCTATACAGAGCCGCTAATACCACTAAGGCCAGTAGCTACCTTAGAAACAAACAAACTAAAACTACTTTCGTTTTCCTTTATGAGAGATAGATGAGAGAAGAATAAAGGAGACCAACCTCTGTCTTACGCTTGGTTCCTTGCTCGATTCCTCTCTCTTCTGATAGTCCTTTGTTACTCGCTTCCTTGTCTACCCAGCTTCATAGGACACCTGTAGAATCAAAGCAGCATAATACTATCCAAGAACATAGATCTATTATCATAAACAATATAGGATCAAATGTAAACTGACCATACAAATGCATAAAACATAAATCATACAAGAGTATGGAGGAAAACTTGAATAGCTTTATTGATAATCAAGAAAGAGCCAAGAGAATTACAACCAATTGTTATGACCCAGCATCATCCTCTCAGCAAGTAAGCCCTTCTTCACCTCATGAAAAGCTTAGATCACCCAACACTATGATATTGCACCAAGAAACCAACAGCACTTCCTTACAAGATACAAAATTCCAGCCTCTGGATCTCTGGGATGAGGGATCCATATATAGATGTCTGCAAGGGAGGTGATTCAGATTTTGAGATTTGATTAGTGTCTTCCCTCTGATAGTTCTTGATTCCACTTGGAGATTGATGATCTCTTACTCATCCCTAGTGGAATTCAGAAAGGCAAGTGTCACAGGAGAAGTTTCTGGAAGATTCCATGCTTCTCCACCTTGCGGATTGACCCTGCCATTTGTCCCTTCTCACCCATCACACCCCATAGAAGGGCTTTTTGACATGGAATGCACCTACTGTGTGTATTTATGTGGGATGAAACGCACTTTGCCTATGGAGCACGGGAAATGGTCAAGTTTTGACCAGTTCTGAGTAGTGTTTCATGGAGAACTTCTAGGAGAAGCTGTAATCAGTTGACCTTGTTCTTTTAGGGGTTGGAACAACACCTTTAGGGACTTAGGAGCCCTTAGTTTATGGACATTTATGCTTGGGGTTGCAGTGCCCAAAAATGTCTATAACAGTTGCCCCCTAAAGCATGAGGTCATTAATCTTTTTGATGTCGAGTGAAATGCTTTATCATGAGGATCTAAAGTTCTTTCAAGCTGGAAGGAGACCTGTAATAAGATACAATGCAATACATTATCTTCATAATATTTTCATGATCTAGCTGAGGCGGGCATTCCCATGCTCAGCTTTATAAATTCATTTTCATGTACATGAGATAGACAATCGTCTGAGTGTAGACTGATGATTCCGGTAGAGCCATGATCCCTTAGATTGGATGATTATCTGTGCAGTAATGATGTACATTTGATGTCTTTATTTTCCTGAATATATATCGCAGCCTGGATGGATGAAACTAGATCCGCATTCTTCAATCTCGTTCAATCTTCACTCAAAGTACAAGTCGATCCATGTGAGAGATGTTCTGGAGTCCAACATGGAAAGATATCGCCTGATTACCAGCCAATGATGTAAGCTGTTAATAGGAGCGAGAGGAATCACCGATAATGATAATGATCCTCAAGGTACTGCAGTACAATTCATGTGGTGTGAATAAGGGACTTGGCGTCGAACACCACACAAAATCTTTCGATCGAAGGCCATTGATGTAAACCTGTCACCGGAAGTGAGAAACTTGCCATTGAGGCATGCAAGCTTCAAAGTACTGGAAGGATTGTTCCTAGATCGACTTCTTGGATAATGAGCTGATGTCGACAAGAAGCGATCCGTCATAAGAGGGCCTTAATGAATCCCACAATCAATGACATGGAACGGAGCAAATGATTTTAATGGAGGTGAAAACGATCTGGTGATATAAGCTTCAGGGTGGTGGTCATGAAAGAATGGAGCGTAAATGTATTATAGTGGGTGAGACACAGGTGAATTCTCTGAGCGACTTCTCTTGAACATATCGGCGACATTGACATGATGGATCGGTAGCATTAACCCCAAATGTGGATGGTGTGATGGAACCATGGTGATGTGACCAGTGAATGGAACAACCCAACCTGACTTGGATGCGGAGTGAAAGTATCATGTTCAAGAGCGACTTGCTACCAACAAAGTTTCTTCAAGTTCTCTTCCCAATCTTTCCCCAGTCATTGCTAACCAGTACCTCTTTATTTTTGTCAAGCTTGAGGAGGATAACATATGCTTGTTCTATAATTTTCCCTTTGGGAAAATCCATCGCTATGTTTTAACGAGCCTAGCGATAGTGAAACTCGTTCTTGTCTGTTACGGAAAAGTTTGTCGCTATCAGGTTTTAACGAGTTTAACCACAAAGATAACTCGATCCTTTTCAATTTTAGAGAGTCTGAAAAGGAACGTAAAGGAAACTCCAAAAATCCTTTTTCATCATCAAATACCTTATGTCTGAAAAAGTATAAAATAATACAGAAGGGATGAATTTTTGGTACTTTTAACGAGCCGAACAAAACAAGCGCTCGATATTTTTGTGTAATAATCCCTTAGGTCCAAAAAGATTAAAATCTAAAGGAGGGATAGCACTTCCGGTCACTTTAATGAGCTGGAGAGGCCAATAGCTCGACAATCTTTTCATATTTTACAAGTCAGTTGAAAAGAGCTTAAAGGAGACTCGTCTTTGAGGAACGAGTGACAAATTCAGGTAGCAGCTAATTCCAGGTAAGGTTTGGAATTTTCCAATCACGGCAGTGTCACAAGGATGGCTAACAAGATCACTCTTCGCAACTGTTCCTCAAAATGGGTAAACAATCAAGTGGAGGTGAATGATCGGCCAATACAGAGTGGAGGTGATGATGAGAACACGACCAAGGCTTCAAAGGCTGAAGTACTACATTCACGATGGTTATTTACCGGAAATTTTTTCATTTTTTATTTTAAAATGAGCTTAAATGCTGGGGGAAATACTTTCTCATTGCTTATGTTTATTTTTTAACGAGCTTGAAGTCCGCGTTAAAACTACTCGATATAATGGTCATTTCTTGACTTTAACATTAATAGATTTGTTCCCTCAAAGATTTTACTACATGCTCAATTGCTTCATCAAACTAGTTAGAAATGAACAATATATGTTTGAAAAATGAGTTAAGACACTAATATTTTACTTGAATTATGCAAAAAGTAATTTAAAAGTGCTTTTACCTCTCATTTTACAATTTCATTTGAACTTTGGCTTGTTGGAGCTTTGGAGGTGCTTTCCCCTTTGATTTTCACCAGCTGATTCTGGGAGATTCTGTGGGCGATTTTTGGCGCCGTCTGGACCAGGTAGGAGCTAAACTTGAGCTCTTTCATTTCATCTTTTCCATTTTGCATTCTAAGCCCGATTTCTGGTTTTTCTAAGCCTCTAGGGTTTGAAAAACTCGCTCTGGCTCCATTGCACCCTTTCTACATCGAAAGGTGCATTGCATGTTGGCCTACTCACTCGATAGTTAGTATGCAATGCACCCAGGACAATGCTGGAGGTGCGATGGGCGCAAGGAGGGAAATTTGTGCATAGTTTTCAATGGAAAATTTTGCCTGTTTCTCACCAAATCAGGGTCTAACTCTTCTCTTGTTTGTTTTCAGAGATTTATTGGAGCAAAATGACTATTACATGGCGAGAACATGAGCATGAAGAAGAGGACATGCTTGCTTTACATGATCCGGTTACAGTAAATGCACTGCGGAACTGTGGCCTGTTGAAGTTTTTCCACATCTCTAGCATGAGGCAACAAATCAACTTGCTGCAGTATTTGCTCGATGCTTGGGACCCTACCAGCCAGGTGTTCCAGATTAGGGGAAAATCCATCCCCTTGACTGTCGTGGACATCTATTTTTTGACCGGCTTATCGAGGCGGGGTGCCCCTATCTCTTTATCAGGTTCGGCCTGTGGAGGCGAATCTGTGAGAGATTACGTTCGCAGGTATTGCAGAGAGGGATCTCAGCCGAGTAAAGACAGCAAGATCATCATCCGAGATGTCACTGACAGGTCTTTGAGGACCATTCTGTTCACCTTTGGTAGGATGGCTGGTGGTGCGGCTCTTCATGTGGTCAACCGGTCTTATATGCAGTATGCCTTAGAATGTCTCGAACCAAAGGTGTTCAACTGGTGTGATGCAGTACTCCTTGTGATGAAAGAACAGTTGACCAAGGTGAAAAACGAAAGATTGAAGAACTTTGGATATGGTTCTATTTTGACTGCCTTCACCTTGGAAAAGATCCCACTGATGCAGCCGTAGTATATTTCACTTGGTTTACCTCCACCGACTGAACCACGGATGCAGATATGGGTCGACCATATGTCCAGACATGTTGGTCAGTCTCAGATTTCTTTTTCTGATACCTTCTTCGGGTGGTTCGATCATTAGGAGATGGTTTTTTCCGAGTATCCATATGCTGGTATGGACTTCCGGGGTGACCCAGATTTGGTACTGCCGGCTGGCGAGCAGTGGGGTGCCATTGGTAAATTCTTGACCATATTTATATTTATCGTTTCTCTTTTATAATGTCCTTTTGCTTTATTCTGTCAAGACTAATCGAAACTCATGTGCTCATGCAGATGTTGGTCCCATTCGGCCAGTAGTATGCCTGAGAGTGCCAACTACCACTCCAGCAGGAGAGGTTATGGGAAGGGCTATCCTTCGCGACCTTGATGTGGCCAAGACTCTTTCAGCATTACAGGATCAGGTCGAGGGCCTCACTCTCGGTATTCCAGATGTGAGGACTGACGACCTTCCTTTGAGGTTGCAGTGACATATTACTGGCGTGCCAAGTCGATGGACTAGGCTTTTATGCATGATTGCACAGGCGATGACTTGATATCACCAGCATCATTAGACTAGGGTGCCCCTTAGTGTTTTGAGTTTTGGGTCATTTGACCAATTTTGTCTTGGTTACAGAACATTATGTGTAAACCATAAACAGTTATATATATATTTTTTATTTTCGGAGTTTTATTTTGGTTAAGTTACATGATCCAAATGCAAATATTGATGAAATGCTTTCTTTTTATAAATGTTGCAAATGTCTATCTAGCACATAATTTTCCAATGAGTCAGTTAATGTGTTTAAGCTTCTGGAAATATGTTGATATTGAATAAAATCAAATTGCCTTTCCAAAATCTTGACCCTTAGGAACATGCGATAGATAGCTGGATTTCGGATGGAGTCGATACTAGTGAGCTGTAGTATGACGAGCTGTGAGTCTAGCCTGACGACCAGTTGGTGTATGCCATGTGTTATGGCATCAGAGAGAAGTTCTATCAACGCTCTATATTCAACGATGTTATTCGTTGATCGACCAATACATACCCCTCTGAAACTTACTAACTCGCCGCTTGGATCGAAAATGGCCCAGGCCGCAGAAGATAGGTTCCGCGAACTACGACTTTCTCCGTCAGCATATCCAACAAAAGATTCCAATAGGTTCGACATCTGCGACAAATGTAAAAAGTGGATTTACTTGACCAAAACGATTACCCTTAGTGAAAACAAAAATGTAACAAAAGCATATAGGTTACCATACTGAATCATGCATAGTAACGCTTAAGGTACAACCCATTACGGGGTTGCGCCAGTGGAATTTCGTCGTAATCCATTAACTCGTAGGCTCCTTTTGCTAATACACGTTTAACAATATAGGGGCCCATCCATAAAGACTTGAATTTACCTGTTCCCAATTTATCGGATTCCTGGTCATAAAGTAAGACCAAGTCACCTTCTGAGAAGACACGGGGTTTGACATTCTTGTCGAACTGCGCCTTGACTCGTTTCTTGTGGGCTTCATTAGCCAAAGTGGCATCACGATGGGTTTCATCCAATTGGATTAGTTCCAAGAAATGAGCCTCCTCTTCTGAAGTTCCGGGAGAAGGTCGATTGCGAGTTTGAGGGACGAGATTTCACACTGAACTGGTAAGATTGCTTCTAGGCCATACACCAGTTGGAAGGGTGTAAACTCAGTTGCATTCCTTACTGATGTTCGGTATGCCCACAAGGCTGAGTACAGGATCAGGTGCCAACTCCTTTTGTGGACTCCAATCATCCTTTACAGCATGCGCTTCAGGAATTTGTTGATTGCTTCAACTTGTCCGTTGGCCTGCGGGTAGTATGGAGTAAAGCTGTCGTGAGACAACCCTAATTTGGCAGCTAATTTGGCCATCATGTGATTATGAAAATGTGATCCATGATCTATGACTATAGACTGTGGAACGCCGAATCTGGCGACTACATGATTGAAAAAGAAAAGGGCAGTTGTTTCACCAGTGTTATCTAATGTAGGCATCGCCTCGGCCCATTTGGTAAAATAGTCCACTGCAACTATGATATACCGATGCCGCCCGGTCGAGGTGGGGTTACATGTCATGAAATCGATGCCCCATTTGGCGAATGGCCCAACAACAACTATTGGCTGCAGAGGTGCGGGTGGTCTTCTGGTTTTGCTATCGAAAATTTGACAGGCATGGCAACTTCTGACTGCAGTTATGCAATCTTTGAACATTGTTGGCCAGAAGTATCTTGCTCGTAAAATCTTTTGCGTCGTAGTGTAACCGGATTGATGCCCCCCACACGCGCCTGAATGGCAATCATTCAGGACTTTTTCAGCTTCCTCATGGGTGAGGCACCTCCTCAGAACTGTATCGACACCACGACGGTAAAGCATGTCACCGACGATCATGTAGTCTTTTGATTGGTATCGAATACGTTTTTGTTCGGAGCAGGAGGTGTTAGGCCTATATTTTTGGGTTTGGAGATAGATGATTATATCTCCATACCACGGATTGCTTGAAGATATCAGAAAAAAAGATTCATCCACGATTGTTTCTTTGAATGTTTCATCGTTGGACGATGATGGGAGATCACATAACAATTCCGCGAAAACCAGGGGTTTCTTTGACTTGGATTTTACAAATTCCAGATCAAACTCTTGTAGAATTTCTATCCATTTTGAATATTTTCTCCCCAGCAACTGTCGCGACAATATATAAGTCATGGGGTTGCAATCTAACAGAATGGTAGTTTTTCGAAAGAGGACATAGTGTCGAAATCTTTGTATCGCTTGAACAGGTGCGAGTGCCAGCTTTTCAATGTAGGAATATTTTCTTTCTGTATCATTTAAGTTTCTACTTAAATAATATATTGGATGTTCAATTCCGTTGTCTTCTTGAACTAAATCCATTGCGATGGTTGTATCTGTTGCAGCCAGATACAGGTTAAAGTCTTTTTGATAATCAGGAGCGTACATTAATGATGATTTCATTAGGGATTCCTTTAAAGCATCAAAGGTAGCTTGCGTGACCTTATCCCAGACGAAGGGCACTTCCTTTTTCAATAGACGTGTATAACCTTTAGCAAGTTCAGTGTAATTTGGAATGAACCTCCTCAGAAAGTTTACTTTCCCTTTGAGTTTCTGAATCTGAAGCAAATTTGAAGGTGGAGGCAAATTAATGATTGCCTGAACCTTACATGGGTCAAGACGAATCCCGTCCTTTGAGACTACAAAGCCAAGTAAACGACTAGAACTGACATAGAACACACATTTGTGTGGATTGAGTCATATCTTGTAGTGTCGGCAACATAGAAATATCACTCTTAAATGCTACGGATGATCAGCCCGCTTTCACGAATGAGCCGGAAGGTCGTCGAGATATGGTTGAACGATGTTTTTGATGTTGTGGAAGGCATAATTCATTTCCCTCTAAAACGTTGCCCCTGCATTCTTTAAACCAAAGGGTAACTTTCGATATGCGAATGTGCCCCACAGACAAATAAATGCAGTCTTTGACTGGTCCTGTGGGTGGATATTTATTTGATTATACCCGGAGAATCCATCCATGAATGAAAATATTTCGCATCCGGCACATTCATCAATTATCTGGTCAATAAAGGGTGTAGGGTAGTTGTCTTTTGGACAAGCTTGATTTACATCCCTATAATCGACGCACACTCTAATCGTTCCTTGTTTTTTCATCACAGGAACAATGTTCGATACCCAATTGGTTAGAGGAACCAGGTAAATGAAACCAGCATGGAGAAGCTTTTCAACTTCTGCCTTGATGGCAGCAGCTTTGTTGGGGTGCACCTGCCGTAGCCATTGTCGTACTGGTTTGACATTTGGATACATCTTAATTTCGTGTTCAACTATACTCGAGTCAATGCCTGGCATTTCATCATATGACCAAGCAAAGACATCTCTGAATTTGGGAAAAAGAGCATTATATATTTCCAGTTCTGAAGGGGAACAACATTTGCCAACATAAATATTCTCTACAACATCTGTTTTGGTCGAGATATTTATGGCGATAGTCTCTTCAATGTTGGACAAGTTTCGCTTGGAATCCACTGTGTTTACATTATTTGATAGGAAATCAAAAACTGACGGATGATGAAGTTCATCAGGAGTATCTTCTTTACAAGTCAGAAGATGGGAACGATGGTGGTAATCTTCCCATGGTGCCCCTTCAATTACCATTGATTGAACAATTCCTTCGTCAGTGTAATGCACTTGCGACCAAGGATCTGAAGGGGTGCCATATTCCTTAGACCTATCTATCCAAACGCTTAATGAGCGTTGATTTGGGTTTGCCTCCCATGCTAGAAACATTGATTGCTACAATATTTCCATTTGGCTTGGAGGCAACACCAATACATGATCCATGTTAATATCGTTTTCTGAGATCTTGTTAATAGAAGATATCATATTGCATGTTCCTATTGCTGCCACTTCCGCCAGGTTGAGTGGAGGTGGGAGGGAAAAAGTACCCATTAATATAGGGTCTTTTAGTAGGCCTACTCCGATATTTTGAAGCGAATGGGGGCTTCCATGGATCATTGGAATGCTTCCCGTAACTTGGGAACCATTGGGGAGGAAAGTTTATTGATCGACGATTGTAATCCCTCCTTGAAAGGGAAATGCAATCTTCCTAAAATAGGTCGACACAACAACATCCATAGCAAATATCCATGGTCTTCCCAGTAGGATGTTGTAATCGAGGTTTCTGTCGATTACTTCGACATCTATTTCTACTGTTTTTCCTCCTAGTTCCACTTGCAAGTTACTTAGAATACCATATGGGGTATACGTTCATCCGTCGAATGATTTTAATGTTGTTGAAGATCGCGACAAGGTTGGAGATCCTGAAGTTTTCCAGCAACTCATTGACATAATACATGTAGATTCCCCCTCATCAATAATTGATTGATGAACAGTTTTGTTGAGGGCTTTCACTTGAATGAGGAAATCTAGTTGAGCTGGTAACTGAGGATAGTATCCTTTATGATTAAAGGACACAAGATTAGAATCCTTTGGGTCTATCCCACCAATAGCTGATAATAAAGCCTACTTTTGGGATGGGCAATTTTGCAGTACCTTAACTATCGACATAGCGGATGGTGATTGGGCCAGATCTTCCACTATATTATAATGTTGTGCTGCTCTGGCACAAGGATTAAATGTCGACTTATGTACTACTCCCTTTGGCAGTTTTATCGTTAGTTCAGGAATGATGGGCAGCGCAACTTCTGTCGAAGTTGTTGTCGAGCTACTAGGTTGATCTTTATCCTTGTTGTTTGACAGCTGTGGATTCCCGTAATCTTTGTTCCTTGTCGATATTAAAGCATCATTTTGATGTTTCAAAAATTACAACATTAGTACTTGGGACGGGGAAGCATTTTCACTAGCAACTAGATTTGTTCCTGGATTTGGAAATGGATCAGTCAATACTGTCGAGGTTTTTGAATTCTTGATGAATCTTTTAAGCTTAGCCTGATGTGGAAAATCTCTTGTCCAATGATCCTCATCACATATTACGCATGGATTTTTTGGTTTCCTATCTCCAGGAGGGTTTGGAGAAGATTTTTCAGGTGATGATTCCTCCTGTTTCTTCTTCTTCCCTTTGTTTTTCTTCTTGCCTCCCGGTTGCTTGGTTTCTTTGCCTTTATCTGTCGAGACGACATTTACTTCCGAGGCAAGAAGTTCTTCTTTTGCATTTTGACTGGAAATCTTATGGGCCTTTTTAGATGTAGCCTTTGTCGATTTCGTGTCTGTTGTACCAATCACGCCATCGCCGGCATGAGAGTCATTGTTTGATTTAGGAGGAGGGGGGACCAAAAATTCTAGTCTGGGAGCGTTAGGTATTTTATCGTAGAGCGTGCCAGAATGAGTATAAATCAAGTCTAAATATTGTGCACGAGTGATAACTTGCTCTTCGGTGACGACTCCTCCTTTTTCCACATCTTCTGTGATGGAAGGCAATAAAGACTTAATAAACCATTCAGCTAAAATCTGATCAGGAACATATGTTTTTACCATTCTACAACGACATCGCCACTCATGAATATGATCGGATATGTGAGTGGTCGTTGCTTGCTTGAAATTGGTAAGAAGTTCCATTCCCGTTTCGTACCTTATCGGTAACTGAAAATGGGTTAAAAAGGTTGTAGCTAGGGTATTGAAGTTGTCAAACGAAGCTCTGGGTAATTCGATATACCATTTTGCTGTCGGACTAGTTAATGTCCTCTGAAAAGGCGAAGCCTAATCGAATCATCGTTTAGGGTGTTTGATGAACACAATAGATGAAAGGTAATCACATGATTCGATGGATCTTCACCCAGATTTCCATTAAATTTAGGAATATCTGACGGAAGTTTATGCGGAATCACTGGCCACCAAAGGGCATAGGCGATTGGATCGTTTGTTAACCGATTTAGATCCGGTAACTCTAAAGTCGCCACGAAGGGTAACTGTTGATTCAGGTTAGGCGAAGCATACCCAGGGTAAGATGGAATCGCCTGAGAAGTTGGTCTTTGCATACCAGCATAATGCATTTGATGCTGGTAACTTTGGTAAGGTTGGTGGGTATAACCATTGTAGAATGGTTGATTTTGACCGTTTTGAATATATGGTTGCCCACTATTTGCAAAGATTTGTTGCTCAGATCCTTGGTATACCTATTGGAATTGCGGTTGTTGGTATTGCACCAGCCATGGTTGCAAAGCCATGTGCTGTTGTCCGATACTAACTGTTTGACCAAGATGAGGGGTAATTGTACTCGTTTGGGCCTGTGTCATTCCACTAGTTGGCGATTGTGGTTGAGTCGCAGGGTCAAGAGGCTGTTGCATTACAACCTGAGAAACCTAAGGTTGGCATACAACAGGGAGTTCTTTTACTTGCAACACCATCACAATAGCTGGCATATTCGGTATATTTGACATAGATAAGCATTGTTGGATCAAATATACAACTCTTGGTTGTTGAGGTAGTATCGGCACCCAACCGCTAGATGTAATTCTAGCATAACCTGAATTTTGTTGTGAACTCCCGTATGGTTGTCCTCCCGGAGGAGACAATGAAAGGGTATATTTCCCCCCATATGGCGGTAATCTGGTACTTAAAGGAATTGTTTGCCCTTAAGGACTAGACTGCCCAAATTGACACCCTGAAGGATCAATTTGCTGAAACTCAACATAAGAGTTTCCAGATACTATTCGGGATGAACAAACAGGAATGGACCATACTGTCGAAATAGCCCCTGAGTGGGCCCCTTCTAGCGATTGAGAGCTAGTTCGAACAGATGGTATACCAGCAAACATTGTTGGAGTGACAGCAGGAAGTTCTGCCGTCGCTGTGTCGGACGACACAATCCTAGATGTCGACGGTTGTTCAAACATTTCTAGTCTATCCAAAAGATTGCCTAGCGATTCTACAGGAGCTTCCGATGGCAGTAGACTAATTTCTAATGAAGAAGGATACATAGTGATCCCGACTCCAAATTTCGATGGAGTACTAGATGGAGGATCCTCCACAATCTCTTCTATAGCAATCAGACCAGGTGGAAGAGGTAGACCGTCTAGTCTGTAAAATATTTATGGTGCTGAAGAAGGTATGGAATCTGCAGCGACAGAAGCTTGGGGAATAACACCCTCCGAATCAGTTGTAGATGGAACTGGTTCAGTAACACAAGTTTTTACCCTCACACTAGGATCAGTGCTACTGTCCTTCGGTGGCTGCTGAACTTCTTCTATAAAGGCAAGGATACCATATATGTTTGGAGTAACCGGAGTCTCTAATGGTGTCGCAACACTTGTTCTGACTTTACCAGGGGATTTGGAACCAGTTAAACGAGTTCGCTTTGTCCGTAACAGTTTCGATTCTAGAGACAAAGACGGTTGACTCATAAGCCTCTGCGAATGACGGGGTTTAAATTAAATTTCTTCCACAATTGCGGATTACTCGATCAACTAAAAATCAAGGGGAAGTATGTTTCTGAATTAGATGAATTTTAGACGCTTTGTCACAACTTGTTTTTTCAATTTTTAAGAGTCGAGAAAAAACAAAAGATGACTCTAGTCGCCTTTGATTTTTAATGAGCCTGAAGTGACAAGTGCCTAGATGGACCTTTTCCATTAAGGATTCTGAAAAGGAACAAAAGGGACTGCTCTAGAAATCTAGACAAAGGGATTACCAAACCAATCGCAAAACTGCAGAATACTTTTTACGGTACGGTAGTCAATCTTCCCGAATGTTGTGTTCAGTGCATTGTGATTGATAGGGCGGCAAACACGGCTTCCTATGGATAAAGGATAAAGCCTATTGTGGTCTCCCAAAATATACTTGACGGTATGTGGGAGCATAAGTCCGTACTGGCACTTATCATCTCAAAGTGGAGGAATCACCCAACCAATAGTGAAAACAACAGTTACCAGGCTTTACGACGCCGGAGTACGTCTCTAGCCTAGACTTCTAGATGTTGTGCGTTAGGTTCCAAAGCGTTTTTAGATTCATTAAATTTATTTTATAGTTGATCTTGCTTAAGAAATTTGCCTTTCAGGTTCACCGCGTGATGTAGATGTACAATTCCTAAATTGCAATCTAAGATGATAAATAGTCGTTTAATCTTCTTTCTGCAATGAAAATCCTAGCTACTAAGGAAAGAGAGACGACGTTCTTTCAACAAAGAGCATAGAGCACACACTATATGCACTGTCCTAAATCAAACCAACAAACAGTCTAAATGCAAATGCACGTGCATGTATTTGTTTTCAGCCTTCTTAATGTGTAAATGATAAAAAGAAAGCTAAGTGCAAATCTGAATTATTTTTCAAAGCGACAATTACTAACAAGTTTCTTTTCAAGACAAAATGAGGACAATGACAACACTTTGCGATTCGGAATTGAAAACTTGCTTTCAACACTAGAAAAAACTACTAATTCAGATCAAATACACTTGCGACACTTTCAAATCAAGAAACGATAGTACAATTATGCTACTTATTTGTAAAGGAGAACTAAAAATGACTCAAAAAATACATAAAAACATTTACAGTTCTTTGCACAATGGAGGCGGAATAATAGCAAGGAAAGGGGTTTCAAACAGAGGTGTACTGATTACAGGCAGCAAAACTCCTGAATAGATCTGAAAAGAGTGAGCACAAAAACCAAAATTTAGGAACAAGGCCTTGTCTGATCAGCGCACCTGTAACATCGTGAAACTGAAATGCAACGCACCTACTACACTCGGGAAGTGCGCTGCATTTGAATTTCATAGAACAAACAGTGCGCTGGACCAGGGACGAGACTTTGATTGGATTCCGGGTCACAATTTGCAGTTCAGTTCAGGGATTTTGGCCAAGCAAGTGGTAATCAGTAAATCAATCACAGGGGTAGATCTAAGGAGGTTACTAGAGCCACCATGAGGGCAATTAAAAAGCTTGTAAATCAATCGTTTAATTCATAAACAAAACCTAGAGATTGAATGAAGCAGCATTGATCTACTTTAGTTCGAAGGCTAGATGGCTTGACTTCAGGCTCCGTCTGTAAGTTTATAAAGTAAACAAATGTAGATGAACAAAGAATCTACTCGCTCCCCAGTGGAGTCGCCATTTTGTTACTGGGAATAGTGTCTATACAGAGCTGCTAATCCCACTAAGGCTGGTAGCTACCTTAGAAACAAACAAACTAAAACTACTTTTGTCTTCCTTTATGAGAGATAGATGAGAGAAGAATAAAGGAGACCAACCTCTGTCTTCCGCTTGGTTCCTTGCTCAATTCCTCTCTCTTCTGATAGTCCTTGTCTACCCAGCTTCATAGGACGCCTGTAGAATCAAAGCAACATAATACTATCCAAGAACATAGATATATTATCATAAACAATATAGGATTAGATGTAAATTGACCATACAAATGCATAAAACATAAATCATACAAGAGTATGGAGGAAAACTTGAATAGCTTTATTGATAATCAAGAAAGAGCCAAGAGATTTACAACCAATTGTTCTGACCCAACATCATCCTCTCAGCAAGTAAGCCCTTCTTCACCTCATGAAAAGCTTAGATCACCCAACACTATGATATTGCACCAAGAAACCAACAGCACTTCCTTACAAGATACAAAATTCCAGCCTCTGGATCTTTGGGATGAGGGATCCATATATAGATGTCTGCAAGGGAGGTGAGTTAGCTTTTGAGATTTGATTAGTGTCTTCCCTCTAATAGTTCTTGATTCCACTTGGAGATTGATGATCTCTTACTCATCCCTGGTCGAATTCAGAGAGGCAAGTGTCACAGGAGAAGTTTCTGGAAGATTCCATGCTTCTCCACCTTGCGTATTGACCCTGCCATTTGTCCCTTCTCGCCCATCGCACCCCATAGAAGGGCTTTTTGACATGCAACACACCTACTGTGTGTATTTAGGTGGGATGCAACGCACTTTGCCTATGAAGCAGGTGAAATGGTCCAGTTTTGACCAGTTCTGAGTAGGTTTTCATGGAGAACTTCTGGGAGAGGCTGTAATCAGTTGACCTTGTTCTTTTAGGGGTTGGAACAACACCTTTAGGGACTTAGGAGCCCTTGGTTTATGGACATTTATTCTTGGGGTTGCAGTGCCCAAAAATGTCTATAACAGAGCCTTGTCAGCTTCATTTTTTAACAAACAATTCAACAAAATTCCTTCATGATTTTTCAAAAAAGGAGCATTATCTAAGATACAAAACTTTGAAGCTTTCATTTTTAAAAACCTATTCTCTATTCTGGACAACCCTGGAGTAGCTTGCAGGTTTTGTAACACATAAGTTGCATCAGCATACCAAGGTGAGTCTAAAAGGGCCTGGCTGATTTGTGGAGTCGCCATCTCTTGTTCGTCATCCAGTTCATTTATGTCCAAGGCTTGACAATTGGTTTCTTCCATGAGTTTGGCCAATCCCTGTCCTTTTATCAATTTTGTAGGTTTTATTTCTATATCATACTTTAAGATGGTAGCAATCCATTTACCCCTTTTGCCCTCAAGTCCATCTTGAGTCAGGATGTCCTTGACAACTGCATTTGGTACGTAGGCTATCACATTAGAGTACAATATGTAGACTCTAAAGTCTTTAATGGCTTTAACAAGTGCAAAAGCTTGTCTTTCCATGATCTTGTATTTCAATGATGCATCTCTGAATGCTTTACTAAAAAAGGCTATAGGTTTTTCACATCCTTCATCATCCTTTTTTAATAAAATAGCTGCTATGATGTGCTCTGAGGCAAAAGAAAAAATTATGAAGTCTCTATCAAATTGAGGACTTGTAAGGACCGGTGTTCTAGTTAAAGCTATTTTGATTTCTTCAAATTCTTGTTTGGCTTCTACTGTCCATTTTATACTTGAATCCTTTTTTAACATATCATTAAGTAATCTAATGAGTTCTGCTAAGTTAGATATGGATTTTCTCAAAAAATTTATCTTCCCTAAGAAAGCTTGAAGTTCTTTGATACTTCTTGGATGAGGTATCTATAAAATTGCTTCTATTCTGGCAGGGTCAATTCGAATGCCATCCTTTGAAATAATATGACCCAAGAGTTTTCCTTCTTCTAGGCCAAACAAGGACTTCTTTGGATTCAAAGAAATACCATATTTTCAACATTTAAGAAATACTTGTCTGAGATGGTCCAAATGCTGCTGATCTGATTTAGAAAAAACAGTTATATCATCCAGATATATAACAAGAAAATCATGAATCTCTTTAGCAAATGCAATGTCCATTGCCCTTTGGAAAGTAGCTCCTGCGTTTTTAAGTCCAAATGGAATTTTGATATACATAAATGTGCCCCATGGTGTTGTAAAGGACGTTTTTTCTTGGTTATTAGGATGAACCAGGATCTAGTTATATCCTAAAAACCCATATAAAAGAGAAATTCTAGAAGAACCTACTACGCTTTGCAAAATATTGTCCATCTTGGGAAAATGATAGTTATCTTTAAGGGAGACCTTATTTACATTTCTCAGATCAACACATAATCTTATTTCCCCAGTTTTCTTCCTATTAGGCACTAAATTAGATACCAACTCTAAAAATCTAATAGGGGCAATAATCCCTACTTCATACATACGTTTAATTTCTTTTTCAACCAGTGGTAATAACATAGGGTTGATTCTTCTGAGTTTTTGCTTAAATGGCTTCTAGTTTTCTTTCAGAGGTATTGTATGCTGAATTATTGAGGTGTCATATGATTTCAAATCCTCATAACTCCAAGAAAAAACATTGTGGAATTCTCTCATACATTCAACATATGTTATCTTTTGATCAGGAGGTAAAGACTTTGATAGTTTTATGATCTTTGGATTGTCTTCCGTTCCTAAATTATATTCTTCAATGTCTACTTTTAATGGCTCCATCTTTGGTTTCTTAGGAATGCCATTAGAATCAAACAGGTCTTCTAGAGGAGTTAATCTTTTGGGCAGATGATTGTCTTTTAGGTCAATAACCTATGTTTCTTCGTCAATTATCTCATCAAGGTCCATTTGCTTAAGGTCTTGAACTTCTTTTTTAGTGAATTTTGTGGGATGAAGCATTTGAATTCAACTTTCTTCTAAAATGTTAGTTTCTACCTCATCTATCTGATTTGAATTAATGACTGTATCAATGTCTATTTAGCTGTTAGAAAATTCTTTATCTAAAGTTAAAAAGTTGTTAATATGCTCGTCACTACCAAAGACCTGCCAGTTCTTCAGATTGTCAGGAATGGCTGGTCTATGCCTAATTTCAGTAGTAAACTGATGATTAGGTTTGAAAGGTAATTTGTAGGTGCTCACAAACATGGCCAAACTGTGGGCATGTAAGTTGTTTTTTCTAGGCACTACGACAACCTTAGTTTCTAGAAAAGTATTGAGAATCTCTATGACTATTCCTCTGTAGTGTCCTAATCTAGGATCCCTAGTTAAGTACTTCTCTTTGATCTGTTTAATGATTAATTCTGAATCTCCTATGACAGATACTCTAATTGCTCCTAATCTTTTAACAAGTTTAAGTCCTAGCAAAAGAGCTTCATACTCTACCATATTATTGGTGCACTTAAAATTTAATCTGTAGGCATGGCCTTCAGCATGGTCGTTTTCTAAATTGTACACCCAAACTCCTGCCCCTGCCCCTAATTTATTGACTAAGCCATCAAATTCTAAATGCCAAAGAATTTCATGCACATAATCAGTGTCAGGGGTGGTGGGAATTTGTTTAACAGGGGGATTTAGTTTTTCATTCTCATTTGGTTTTTCTTTGTTGTCTAAATTATCATTGGTATCTGAGATTTCCTGAATCTGAACACTTGATTTTTCTTTTTTAATTTCTTTTGGTTCTGCTGCTAAAACTTCTATAGTGTTGGCAGGATTGATTTCAACATTATAAAGAATGAATGAGTCCATATGAGAGTGTACTGAGTAGATGGGAAAATTTTGTGGTTTTTCCTGATTACTTACTACATATTTCATTAACGTTTCTCTGTATAGTTTCTTTGGTTGGATGAAAACTGAGATAGTAGCATAAGACATGTCCAATTGAAGTGATCCTTGAAGCTTAGCACCCCAGTACCTAGATAATAACATGCCATATTTTGGTGGTATATCTGCTACTACTATATCCATTAGGATAGTTTTTGCAGGGTATTGAACCAATGAGACACACAAGTCCTTTATCAATCCTAAACATCTCATTTGACTAGAATCAAAAGAAAAGAGATCTTTGTATGGACTAGTGATGTCTAGGTCTAATTTTTCCATTACAGACTTGGGCATTAGGTTATGAGATGCCCCAGAGTCAAACATGGCATTGTGAAGGATTTTATCATGTATGTTTAAGCTCATATAGAAGGGAGGAATACCTCCTTCTAAATGTTTCCCATCTACCTTAGGACCAAAGATTAATTTTGGCTGGTCATCAAAAACATTAACAGAGTCTTCAGCTCCAGTTATTTTAAGTGATCTGTTGATTTGACTTCGGTAGGCATCATGTTTAGCTAATTTAGACAATGGAACAACAATATTTAGTTTTCCTACTTCAGTTTCCAGATTAAAGGTTTTTTCTGTTTGGGCTTTTATGTTTTGAACAGTGGGATTCTCTTTGTTTTCTGTGTTTTCTGTGTTTTTCTCCTTTTCAGGAGTGGGGTTAAGATTTACAGTTTCTCCTAAATCGACTTCTGGAGGTTCTTCCACATTTCCCTTGGAAGGAGGAGAAGTGGAGGACTATCTATTATTTGGTTGATTGTCAGAAACATCTTCAATTATTGGATTAGGAGGGTTATTGTTTGATCTAAAAAGAATTTGTATAGGTGTAGTGGCTGCTTTACATTTGATGGGCTATTTTGGAGCTTTCTATTTGTTGGCTTTAGGAACATCAATTCTCCTACTCCTTAAGTTATACTGGTTATGCACTTCGTAGATGGCTGTGTCATATCCCTCCCTAAAGTTAAATGACTCACCTAATTGAGTTTGAAATTGTTTAAGAATGTGGGCCTCTTGATCATCTTGAGTCAAGAAAACTTATCCTTCATTGTTGAGTCCCATCAGATTTATTTGAGTATCTTCTTGTGGACCTTCAGAGCTGGAAGCTTCTACATAATTTTCCTAGAAGGGAGGCTACTGTTTTGATCTGGACCATTCTTCCCAGGGTTCTAGTTTTGATTTTTTTGGAAATTACGATTTATCCCTGTGTTGGTTAGCTGACCATCCCAAGGGGATTTTCTTTCAATTGTTTCCACTCTGTCTCCTAGTCTATCCATCCCTTTAATTATAGCATCCAGTTTCTATTTAAAAGGTGAGGTTTCTTCTTTCACTGGTATCCTTCTTTCACTCCTAACCTTGGCTCTTTTAGACATCAGGTTGGCTTCAACACTGACAGCTATACTTTGCATATCTTCCAAAGTTCTAGGGGCTCATTCCCTTAGCTAAAAAGCCATATCCGAATCAAATCCATCTGGGAATTTGATTAAGGCCAAATCAGGTGGGGGTCTAAGGTTTTGAGGGATGACATTGTAGAAATTGTTGAATCTAGTGTAGTAATCCTGCACCGTTTCTTGTGTTCCTCTCTTGAGGTTTTCATACTTAGATAGGATCTAAAGAGGATCTTTCTTTTTCTCCCATCGATTTAGGAATCGTTTATAAAGGGATTCTAGGTTGTCTATGTTGTTTGTTGCTAAATCCCTAAACTAGCTTCTGACTTCCCCAGTTAGACTCTGAACAAATATTCTCATTCTTACATCATCAGCATCTATCTCATATATTTCAAAGTAGTCAGTGATCTTTTTGGTGTGTTGTTGGGCTGTATAGGTACCAGTACCATCAAATGGAGTGATTTTACTTTGGTAATATTGGGGCATGGCACCTATATTGGCAAGTAAAACCAGGGGGGTATACCTGTTTTCCATGGGTGTAGGTAATGATGAAACAACAGCTGGGATAGGGGTAACAATGGGTTTTTGGGTTGTGGATGGAGGGGTAGAAGGAGTGGTCCGTTGTGGGGTGGTTTGGGGTTGAGATGTATGAGGAAACGGTGAGGAACTTGTAGAAGCAGCAGTGGTTATAGAGGGATTGGGTGTCCCTTCAGAAGTAAGCTCAGATTGTATTGAATTCTGCAAATGTCTGTCAATTGAGGAACTGACAGCTTCAAACTGTAATTCTTCGATGAATACTGGGTCTAGGACCAAATCAATTAATTCAGAATCAGAAGATGTTCTAAACAAAGAGGTCTCAAAGTGCTCATCAAAGGGTTCATCTTCAAGATAAATCCACCTAACAGGACAAGATCTTGATCTGTAGGTGGGCCGAGAACTGGTAGTACTTTCTTGACTTTCTTGTCTCCTAAGAATTCTGGGGATCAGATTGGGGTTCTCAAACACTTGTGGTGGATTGGGATCAGGATTTTCTCTAGTGTAACGAGTCCTTTCTGAAGCCAGGTTTCTTGGTTTTGATTTTCTAAATTAATATCAACAAACAACTTCTGTGATTTCTTTAAGATGCTTTAGATTTGAATTTAAACTTTCCTAAAGATTTGTTTGACTAAGGAACTGGTTTCCCCAGCCGAGTCGCCACTATGTTATCACTCAGATTTTCCCTGAAGTTGTAAGAAGACAGAAAGGGGTTCGAGGTAACCACAAACCAACTTTTAAGTATAGAATCTAGCCAATCTGTACTCAGAGACAACTCTCTCTTTAAGGTTTAGCTTTGTTGAGATAGATATCAGGCTAGTTATGAAATCTTCACGATTTTGATTGTGTTTGGTGGTGAAATTCAATAGTAGATGGGTAGAACTGAATATTTCAGGCCATTGGGCTAATGGAGTCAACAGATGATGGCTCAACAGGATTTGATTTTTCAACAAAGGATGGCTTCGCAGGGCAAGATAGCTAAATAGGGAGCAAATGATAACTTGAAAGGATGGGATGGGGTCAAAAGGGAAGAAGGGAAATTAAGAATCCTTTCACATGTTTTGAGAAGAGGGAATTTAGATGATCACTAATAAAAAGAAATTAAGAATTTTTTACTAAATGATCAAAATGATAAACTAAGAAGCAGGAGAAATTAAGAATTCCTTCCCTATGATAGTTTAGAGGAAAACATTAAGAATAAAAATGATTGAAAATAGATTGCACTTAAGCACTTTCTGAATTATACTTTTTCGTTTTAATATTCAGATATGGAACATAATTGAAATATTAAATAGGAAAACAATAACACATGACATATAGAATACTTATTTGTACAGTGTTTTGCACGTGAATCCTGTGAAAGGTCTTTTGTATTAATTCTTCATCTAGCCAGCCATGCAAGATTTTGTCCAACATCACTTTATTGCAAAGTAATCAGTTTACAGAAATGTCTACGAATCCACACTCAATACTCTGAATGAGGGAGTATTTATACAAAAGTTTTACAGTAAAATATCTCATAACAAAGAGAGATATATTCTAGGATGACTAACTATATGTTACATGAAAGTAGAGACAGATGGTCTCAAAGATAGAAGATAAAGTAAACTGATGACTTGATGTCCCTGTTTTTGTGAATGAGTTGGAGGCAGGCCTTATGATGAAGTATATTGTTGTCTTCCTCGTAAATCAGTGCTGGCTGTTCTGTTTTTTATCTTCTTACTGATACTCTTTGACATGTTCTAATACTCTTTACCTGTTTGATCCTTGTTCATCCTAGTTTACCACCATTGACTGTAGTAAATAATGAAAACTTACTTTTTTTACCAAGGATAAATTACAAAATTTCTATCATATCTGTTCACCATTTTTCCTGTGATATCCTATGAAGTTTCCTGAGGATTTCATCAGCCTCTGTGTATTTGAAAAAAGTAGGCTAAACTAGAAACAAATGCTTTAACTCATGTTCAACATAGAAAAGGTTCTCTAGACTATCATGGAGAACTCTGCCTGTAGGCAGTGCCTTTGGTGCTGATGTACTAGTTGATGAACTGGCATGGTTATCTACATATTGAGACAATTTTTCAACATAATCTATCTGCCTCATCAATTTATCATTAATAACTAAAGGACTAGGGAGTCCTTGTTCTAAAAAATACCAAATTTCTCCATAAAAACATTAATTTCCTCTTGCATGTTTTGGCATCTCCTTTCCAAATTCTGCATTAGAGACCTTTTGGTCAATACCTTCTTGATTTCTAGAATAGTCCCTGTTCTATATTCAATGCCCAATTCTTCAAGCTGGTACTTATTCTTGCTATTCAAAAAATTATAAGCCTGGTGGCTTCACTAGGCATCGTTCCTAAATCTTCCTTAGTTTTTTCGATTTCTTCAAGTGATATCTTTACCAAATCAATCTGTTCAAAAATTATTTGTATTGATGGCCAAACATTGTTTATTGACTGAGTGATGTTGGTCCAAAGAATCTTCCTAATGTCTGCTAAGGGCTTGTCAAAGGTGAGGTCTTTCTCTAATGATTTCACCTGTTGTGCTAACCCTTTATTTTCCCTCACTTTTTCAGCAAAATCAATTTTGGAAAGATCATATTTCTGTTCTAAGGTAACAAATTGTTCTTTTACCTTTTGTAATTCTAAGACTTGGAGCTTCATCTCCTCCATTGATTTTATCAATTCATCTGTGCTTAAACCTGAAGTTCCTGCTGGTGTCGTTCCTATACTTGTACCTGTGATTACTTCAGCTGTGACCAAAGGGACATTGGGTGCCAGAGCTGTTGCCAGTGTTGAAGGGACTGTAGTGGAGACCACTGGTATCACATTTGGAGGCTGAGAGGTCGACTCTCTCTGAATGCTCTTGAGTGATTTTTCTAACTCTTGCTCAGTCTCCTTCAACTGTTCATTAAGCTGTAGGACTGAGTCCATAAGCTCTTCTTCAGACTTCTTCTAAACAAGTTCTACAGTTTGTGGATGTCTTGATGGTGGTAACTTTAGCTGCTTTCTCAAGGCAGCTATGTCATCATCTTTTTTCTTTATTAAGGCTTCTGCAACCTTCACATCCTTTGGATTATGACCCAATCCAATCACTAAGTCTTCCAAAGATTTAATTCTATTGTCTTTAGCCTATGAGGAGGCTCTCTCCAGTTGTAATTAGGCAATTGTATTATTTAAAGAATTTTCTAATCTTAGGACCATCATGGCCTTACTAGTCAATGTTGAATATATCATTTCCCCTGTTTTCCTGTGTAACTAAATATGATCCAAGGGATGAATATCTTTTGTCATGACCTCAAAATTTGTTTGAATGTAATCTGAAACTATCTGAGGTTGTTGTACTTTAGGCTTGAAGAGGTTCATTTGCATTTTTCCCTCCTTGATGTCATAGGCTGACATCAACCTATTCTGACTCGTGGGAGCCATTTTTAAATATTGATTATAGACTTGGATCATTAATGGCTCATTCCTAGCTTTTATTTCCATGAATTTCTTTTCAAAATACAGGTTCTCATTTCCTGTAGACTTAAAGGATGATACTTCATCACTCTGTTGTCTCTCCAGCTCCTATCTCTATGAGCTAGAAGGTGTCCCACCTGCTAGTAAAGTCTGGTGGCTGTCTACACCTTATTTTCTTTGGCTATCTGTGGTTTCTTCAAAAAATTCCTCTTCTGAATGAGGATTTAGCTTGTGCCTTTTAGTAGTAGGCTAGTGTGATGGACTGCTGGTAGGGGTAGCTACTTCCCTGTCTCTCTCTTTGTTCTTTTCCTCATTCAGAGGAGTCTGCAAAATTGGGGGCACTTCTACATTAACTTGAGTTGGGTGAGCCTGTGTTTGAGCCTACTCTTGAGAAGTTTCAGGTTGTTTAGACATGACTGATTGTTCTGTTGCGTGGGTGTTGGTCTTTGGTTCTTTTCCCTTGGATGTCCATACAAGTTGTGTACTGGTCTCCTATGAGTGCCTTTGAGAGGTTTCAGCTGTAGAGGCACTAATCCCTGATGCTGACCTTTGAGAAGTTTCAAACTGTACCTGTCCAAAAGAATCCAGGTCAAGTGTCTTTTCAAGATCCTTCATTACATTTTCTATATTGACCTGCTTAGTATCAGTATCTACTAGGGTACCTTCCCTCCATTCATCCATATCAGTAAATTGTTCAATCTCTGGAATTCTGTGATGTAAGTATGATGATAGTCTATTTTTCATCCTTCTATCACAGATGAAACTATGGGGATCATAAGGAATCCAACAGAAACTCTTGTGTAGTTTCAGATGATCTTCTAGGATTTGCTCTGGTTCTTTCCATGCTTCTCTAGTGTTGCAGATGAAAGGGCCTAATTGATTCTTGATTATAATTTTCACTTTATTTTTGGCTTTGTAAAAATGAACCAAATCTGAGTTTATCATTTCTCTGTAATATTCCAATGCAAACAGTCTCATTGGAACATATTTGGGTAGCTTGAATGGGGAAAGCTCACACCCATATACTCTGATTTCTGTATAAATCTGGTATAAATACCAACCACCCACTTTGTATTTTTTTGGAGAGCTGAAGGATCCTCTTAATGTCATCACTGATTCTGTGAGGTGGAATCCCCGTTAGCAAGGTGGTCACTGGATCGAAAAATTGATCAATGAACTCATTATAGGAATAAGGGATGGCAGAAAATTTATGGAAGATGGAAGTCCAAAAGATGACAGACCTTGGATTACCCTTAGTATCAAGTTTCATGACAGAAAATGGGAATTTGTCTGATTGATAGTAGAGGATGAGGTGATATATAAAGGTAGAAAACTTGAAGACACTTTCATTCTTTAGTCTCATGAACTGGTCATGAATTTTGTCACCAATGAATATGGCATAATCATACTTGACAGCAGGGGGCTGTCCAGGAGTAAAGATAGACAACACTACTATGGTCAATTCATCTACATATTCACTAGTGTTGAATTCCATGACTACAAATATCATATCAACTATGATTTTTACCCATATCTGTGAAGAACACTTCCAAATAAGGAGGTGGGTCCTTAGTTTGATATTGTCTCAATATGAAGGTTTGGCAAAGACAATCAAGTTCAGATTGGGACATTTTGGTTGATTTCTCAAGTAAATGTCCAATGGAAATGGGGGTGAGGGCCTAGCTAGAGTGAAATTGCAGCATCTTATTGATTGATTCAGCAGTTATTGGGAAAAGGACTATTTGGTTGGGAGACATGACTGCTCTGCGGTTGGGGTAATAATTTGCATGGCATTGATGGATTATGTCAGGGAAAACATGAATAGAGGGGAGAAAATATATTGGAAGATTGGATTCCCACAGCCCTATGGCATCACAGCCATTCAAGTAGTTATCTCTACATTGGCAAAAGACTTTGAGGTGATTTTTATTAGTGGTTAAGTCTTTTATTTGGAATTCCTTATCTGCGAGAGGTAGATAGTCTAAATCTTGATGAGGAGTGTTAATAGGTGCAACGTTAAAAGCCACAGGGGTTTCCATTTCTGGTTCTTGTGGATTCAGAAAGGAAACTGAGGTTTTCTTTGCAAAAATGGGCAAAATACAGGGTCTGGAGGACTTGAATGACGAAAATAATAACAGAATTATCATGATTTTGGGCTCTTTTAGTAAATTTACTGTGCAAAACAAGTATTTGTAGGGTTTTTTGTGGGGAATTTGATAAATACATGCTTTTGGGGGACGAGCGATGAAAGGTAGGTACTGGGTGTGGCTGGAGGGTTCTAGGCGGCGTCAGCTGCAAGGTTTGGAGCAAGTTGGCGACTGAAAACTCGAGCTAGTTGACCTTGACATTCGTTTGCATGGGCGTACAAGTTTACAAAATAAAACAATGAAAATGACTTGTTTTGTTTTATGTATAAAGTCAAGAGTTGGCGGGTTTTGGGATTTGGGCAGGTGACGACAGCAGGGAACGACAGGATGTTTTGTCATTTTGTTGGAAGGCGGTAAGTGGTTTATATTGCACCGCTTATGGGGAGGGGCAGTATTTAGCCCTGAGCCAGCGATACCATAGAAAGTTTGACGCGTGGCAGGGGTACTATATATGAAACCGCTTTGTGATCGCACGCTAATGTGCAGTCACAAAGGGTCATGCGATATGCTTTATAGCCATCAGATGTGGGAGGTGTGATCAAATGGTTATCGAGGATGAAGAGTGACAGAGGTTTAATGGAGGCGGGCTTGATATAATTAAATAATTTTAATCATATTGAGGGTGACGGGATTGGTCAACGAGGCTATTAATTAACCGTGAGGGTTAATTAATCCCTTTTTAGTGTGCCAAGGGTTAGGGAAGTTAATTAGTTATGATTTAACTAATTAATCCCTATTTACAATGGATTATGGCTATATTTTAACCAAAGGGGCGGGATATTAATATTTCGGGATTTTTAACATAGTTACAATAATACGGGAATGGGTGGATTTTATAAGGGATTTATAAATTAATACAAGTTAGTAGTTAATATGACATAATGAATGGAAAAGCACTAAGTATAAAAACATTTGATGTGTGGGTTCAAACTTAGGATTAAAGTGAAAAATGGTTTTTATGGAAAATATTGTAATTTTCCTAAGTAAAATAGAATTTCACTTAGGAAAAACTTATCAAAACGAATGAATGATTTATGAATGGGTACGATGATTTAATGAATGGTTTTAAGTACTTAGGCTTTATAAATTATTGGGCCGAGGGTCTGGTCCCTCCAAAAGTCAGAGAAATGCTCTGAGCCCCTTTAATTTAATAAATACCTTGGTACTTAGGGGAAATTAGTAAAAATTTAGGGAAAATGAGTAGGGGAGTTAATTATTCTGACTTTGCTTGCTTGATATGTCTTTTATGTACTACATGCCTTTGCCTTATGATGAAAATAAAAGATTTGCACATTTGAACATCATCATTCACCACATGTTATTCTGCAACCATCAACTACCTACCCTACCTACTTTAACCTAGCATTTTTGCTTATTTATTAGGGTGCACTTAGACTCGTAAACCCTTATCAATCTCTTTTTATTTTACATGGAAATGCCTATCTAATTCTACACTTATTACATCCAAGGGCTCAGATTAAACTGTTGAGCTCCTTTTTCACTCTACCTATCTACTTATCTACCAAAATTACACTGTTTGGTCAGATCTTTATTCTTTATTTCTACAACATGAAATTGAAAAATGAACTAGCCAAGCTTAAACTATGTGGCTATTCATGAATTGTGGAATAAGTGACAAACTGCACCCAATTTTTTATTTTGCAGCAATAAAAAAGTAGTGGCATTTAGACTTGCACACTTTCCTGGTCTTTCTTTTTGTTGGGGTTCATTTTCTTCCATTTTTTGACCATCTGTTATTCTTTTTACCCTTTGATTTTTCTTTTACGGCATACCCTCTTTACATTTTTTAAATTTTTTTATTTTTTTGAAAATATGGAAAACCTTTGCAACAAGTAAAGGTATGAACATATTACTTAGCTCATCAAGTCAATCATGATATATGACACCTATTGGTATAGGGGCATAACAAATCCAACCAATAATTATATTTTACTTCACATCCATTGATGGAATCTTTTATCCAAGGTTCTTCAAGCCACACTAACCCTTTCAATGTAGTTTTCTAGATTTCCTTTCTTATACGTAACATAAATAAGTAAGAATAAATTGTTATTTTACCACCATGTTTCTTACCAAGGGAAATTTTAAGGGTACAACTTTTTCTTAAAGTTTAGAAACCTTGGTGAATCTTACGAATCCCTATTATGCAAATTGTAAAATGTTTGCTTATATGTTTTTGTGAAAGTATTCAAATTTATAATGATTTTATGTAGTGCTTATAAAATTTCCGTGATTTGTATGGTAAAACAATTTTATCCTATTAAATTTTGGTGAATCACTTTTAGAAAAAATAAAAAATAGTGAATAGAGTTTGAAAACAACATGGAAAATTATCCCATCTATGAGCATTGGCCCTTAAAACGTTACTTTGAATTTCATACCAAGATGCATTTTTGGGTTTACTTGCAAATCTTGCCTTGAAATTTTTCTTATTGTTCAATGTCTTAAAATATTCAAAACTCTTTGGGTAGATGCTTAAAAACCAACCTTTAGCGAATAATGTTGTGTATGTCTCATATATATATATGAATCTTTATTGAGTTTGATATCAAAAATGGGTTAACAAAAGCTGATATTATACAAGGAAAATTTAGGAAAGGTTCACGTTCTTGATTATGGAGATATAGCTTTTCAATGTTGGCTTTCCAACAAACAAGATCTTTAATATTATTGTCCTCAACTCACTGAAAGTTGAACAAAGAAAAAAAACTAAACAAATTCCCTCACAATCATGTGAATAACTATACTCAAATGCTAAGGAATATAATATTACATAAAATCATCTAACTATGGGATCAATGACGGATAAAATTCTCTCTCTAGAAGTGAAATTTAAGGAACCGAATTTTCCTTTGCAAACTTGATGATATAAATCTTTGGGACTAAGATAAAAAAAGGATTGAATGTCACAATAAGAGTAAAAAAAGCATACAAATATATGATGAAAATGCACGAGTTTAATTCACCACAAAAATATGAAGAGAGAGAGAGAGAGAGAGAGAGAGAGAGAGAGAGAGAGATTCCATTAAGAAGAACTATTACATATAATGATGCCAATTTTGGGACCTTTCATTAATGACCTTCACTCTCTTCCTATTTCCTTCTTATAAGGTGTCTTGTTGACATAGTAAAATTTGATTATTTTTTATTTCATTAATTACATATCTATATGTTAAAATATGACTTCATGACTTACACGTATGAACTTAACTTATACACTACATTAATATTTTGATCAATCCTCCCCCATTAGAAAATCATGGTCCCCGTCATTTCATCAATGATAAAGGAAGAGAAGCCCCACAATGTTCATTGTAATACCATGATTACAAAATGTCAAGATGAAATAAAGATTAGTTTTTTTTGTATTTAAACCATAACTATTTGTTTGTGGATGGCCTATAACCACCATGGCTACAATGTGGTGAGTTCTATTGAATAAAATGGTTTTATGTGGTTAACCCATAATTTTTGGTTTGTATATTTTGTTACAACTAATGAAAAAAACTATATTGAAGGTCGATTTGAGGTATGAAAGACATATTTCCATTGATATAATATATTTTCTCTATTGTAGCCCATGTAGTTAAAAAATAATTGCTAAAACTAAAGGTGCATGGGGACATACTAGTTTATAGACATGTGTTTTCAATTGATGATATATCGTAAATTGGGAAACAAAAACCATTTGATCTAACAAAAATTAATTTAAATTGAGCTATCATACACCCTCTAAAACACTCTTCATAGGTTATGGCACTTGTAAAAAGGTTTGTTGATGATGGTTATCTTTCATTCTATCCATTATTATGTTTTATTAGTCTTCATGCATCTATCAGAAGGCTAGGAAATGGTTGAAATGAGGTCACCCAAGTTTCCAAATTCTTAAGTAAATGTTGCATGAGGTTCCCATGGAGTGATAACTTGATTGGATACCAATATTATAGATCAGTGCGGATAATATATAGAATGTTTGAATTTTGAAAGGAGGAGAGAAAAAATAAAAATATACTATGAAACTAATCAAAATAACATTGATGGAAATGAATGAATTAAATACACCAAAAAATATGAAAAATGAGAGCGGTTGGAGAAGAAGAATTCCATTAAGTGTAAACATTATATCTAATGAGTTCAACTTTGGGACCTCTCCCTCTCGACCTTCATTTTCTTCATATTTCCTTTCTATAAGGTGTTTTCTTAATGAAGTCAAATTTGATTAGGTTTGAATTTTTCAATTACATATTTATAAATTTTCCTTAAAACTATGACTTTATCACTTATACATTTGAACTTAGATTATACACCCCCAAAATTTAGATAACTATAAAAGAAGATAAGAATTCTAGACCTTTCCTTTTGATACTAGTTATGGTAATTGAAGACCCACAATGGGGAATAAAGAGACTTAATATATCAAAAAACTCCTATTCTATCAAGGAATCAATTCTCCATATGGAAGCTAAAATCCCAAATTCAAAATTAGAGTTAGTGTGAAGTATTTTCTAAAATAGTGGTATGAAGTTAAAAGGAAGAAAGAAAAATTATAATGTTGAGGATTACTTTCTATTAGGATGAAATGTTCCTAAAATCGGCAATGCATAAGAAAATGTAATTTCCCTTAATTTATAATAAAAATATCTACTTGTTCTTTGAAAAAAAGGATTATGTTATTTCAAGTAAACTTGTTTCTTTCAAATTTTGTTTTTGTAAAATGCCTCTTTGATTTTACAAATAAATTTGTAAGCCATTATTTAAATAATTTTTTTAAGATCTTGTGTTGGATAGAACATGTCACATGAACCATTTCAAATAAGGTATGAATCTCATTTATGTGGTAACTATAGCTAGTTGCAACAAGAAAATAACCACTATTAATAACACGTTTTCATGATTGTCAACAACTACAAGTTTAAAAATGAAAACTTCATCAATCTCAAAATTGGATAAGAAAACCCCATTCATCTCTTGTTGGGCATTGTCAATTACTCCTATTTGTTGGTGTAAAGTTTCATACCTGTGGTTAGAAAGACTTTACCAATAGATATCTTGTAAGGATTGGAATTTCAAATCACTAGGGACTGAAGAAGGACTCACTTGTGATACTAACAAGAGTTGCAAGAATAGATTAATTAGGATCTTTTTACATTTACGACAATAATATATGTTATAAGAATTCAAATTAAAGAAGACACATTGAATCATTCACATAGAAGCATTCGTCAACATAGAAAAAAAAATTAGATAGAAAGGAGCATTTAATATCTCATTATCTCTTTAATAAGTCAAATCTGTACATTGTAAACATCGAGCCAGATGCCTTTATTGGAGAGAAATATAGAAATCTAAAGAAATCCTACGAAAATTTTCTCAAAAATGTTCATAAATATTTTCTTATATATCCTTTAATACTTTATTACAATTATATCAACAACCCTAACAACCAATGTAATCTAAAATAGTGTAGATCCATCCCAACTTTTGATCTATCATTCATAGAGAGGGATCAAAACCTTTCCTTAAATTTTGATTTGTTTTAGCACATGATAAATCTAAGATAAGATGTATCTACATTGATTCTTAATATTCCATAACCACCATGCACTGGTAATAATAAGAACCCTAAGAGTGAAAATATTTCCTCAAATTTTTATCCATATTGATGTATGATAATTCTACAGTTAAGGTGTACCTTGTTCTCAATTTATCACATGTCAGCATCATATTAAGCACAAAAGGGATTCCACATATCTATCATAGTAAGGAACATAATATTTGAATATTCCATTGGATAATTTGTAAAATTCCATGGATATTCCACTTGATAGTTTGTCACAAGAGATATGATAATATTATATTTAAAATATGAAATTATACACTATTACAGTTTTCATAGATTTCTAGATCTATAGAATTTAGTGTAAATAGTGCACACATGCAAATAAAAATTATGCAAAAAATAAAGAATGGAAAAATAAAATCTCTCACACACATTAGACACAATATTTTCTCTAGGAAACCCTTTTGGGAGAAAAACCCAGTTTGAAGATGAGATTGCTCTGCAATATTTATTTGTCTAGGAATATGACTGCAAGTACAAAGAAGTATGACACATGGCTCATGGAATTCTACAATGCACAAATACTCTCTGATTTATCTACCTCCTATCCCTCTTCGCCATTTTTTCTCATCTATGGAACAAATGCACTCGAAAGAATCAAATGCCTCTTCCTTCTAGTGGCCTAGTTATAATACAACCTGATAGCCTACTAGTGGTTAAGTTTGACTACATAAACTCTTAACTAGAATTACTATATAGACTCTTCTATAGTATTTTACATCATAATCATATGGCTAGTCTATTTTCCTTGAATAATGGGGCTAACATGGAATCCTCCAAAATTATGGGTGTCGAAAGAGGAAGGTCAACTTCTAAGTGACATAGATTTTGCATATGGACTCCAATTGACACACTTCTTTCGTCGTTGGAAATACCTCTATGTGTAGAATATCATGAAAATATGTGAAGTGAAATTAGCAAATATTTACCCCCAAAAAAAAATCATTTGATGCTTCAAAACACTCTAGGAAGGTTTCATATCTTGTTTTATCAAACTAGGTCCCCTCGGTAAAAATGATCTCGTGAGTTGATTACTCTAATTTTTTCAATTTGAATGCATCAATATGGATGACAAGCAATATAATGATCCAATTTGGATCAGAGAAAAAAAGGGATTCCACATCTCTATCATAGTAAGGAACAGAATATTTCAATATTTTAACGATAATCTCTCTCTCTCTCTCTCTCTCTCTCTCTCTCTCTCTCTCTCTCTCTCTCACACACACACACACACACACACATGTTACATAGTTATTTAGTTAGATAGAGTTCTCTCTCTCATGTTACATAGTTATTTAGTTAGATAGAGTTCGAATGAAGGTGAATAGTCATTAGGAGTACAAGGGACCTCCTAGAAGACAAAATGAAGGGTCATAAAATATTATCTTTTTGTCTGTATCTTACTAATGGAATGAGATAAATTCTTATCTAAACCTATCCTCCATTTTTTTGTGTCTAGTAGAGCTATCAAAACAACAATGTGTGATATTCCTTGACCATGATTTTTTTGGTCCTCCTCTCTCTACTTTGACCTCTCCAATATTTTCCATGATCTCTATATTATCCATGTTCCATTCTCTAGTCAGATCGTGTGCTTTTATGTAGCTTGCTAAACACCAACAATTACACAATATTTTTGAGCGAAACTCTTAGTTTGTTAAACCCTTGTAGTGTTTCTAAATGCGGGATGTACCTTCAATTTATTTCTTCAATTTTCCTTTTTAATTATTAGGCTATGGTATTCAAACTATCATCCATTTCTAATGACAATTGGGAGTCAAGTGAGATTTCTTTTATTGATATTTTCCTCAATATCATGCCTCGTGAGTTTATTTAGGTCTCCATTTCCTTACTAGTCGTTACTTATCTCACATGATTTATCTAAACCTAGGGGTTTTTGTCTTATTCCTAAAAAGTATGAATGGATTGCATAATCGTGTGCTTCATGGAAGATGAAGCTGAGTTATTCTTCCATGCCATAAGAATTCCCAACCAAATTGAGACACATCTTATTGCCATAACTATTACTAAATAGATATACTATGGTGTGTTCTAAAAATCATATTCACCATTTTTCTTCCCAATGAAGTTTCTTGATGGGTGGATATCATAGGAGTATTGATAAGATGTTTGATGCAACTTGACTCATGAGACTAGTTTAGAATTTTGGTTTTGATGTCTAAAAATAGATTTTCTCTTTATGTTGGTCTCCATAGATGACATGATTTTTATAGATGCACTTCTTTTCTAGATAGTTACTCAAATATTTTCATTCTTCATCATTATTACTAGAATGTTAGCTTTGAAATATTCCATATTAAGTGATATTGATATTCGTACCTACTAATTGGATCAATAATTTATGTATTGTTTTTAATTAAATTATTTGGAAATGTCGTTTTAACTTTTTAGAGGCCATATTGCTTCATAGTACACATGTATGTTGTGAAACTATTCTATAGGAAATAGAGAGTTTTCTCTCCCATCAGTGGATGTAGGTCATATATATACACAAGTTCCATTTAGGAACATGTTTTAGGAGTGGTTAACAAGATTCTATATTTTAATGAAAACCTAACTGGTCATAATCTTAGCATCAAAATTATTTCTTTGAAAGTTGGAAAAGACTTATGGAAATGGAAGGAAAAGTACGTGCATGGGACTAAATATTTATAGGGCATGATATGAACAAAATCTTCATGTCATCTACTCTCTATGGTAATTTTTTGTGTAGCTTGCAACAACACACATTTCTTGATAAAAATGTATGATTCCTTAAATAAATGTTGAATGGATGTCATGGCTAATTAATCATTTATTACATTGAAAACAATGTGTTGAATATGATTACCAAGGTGAAAAGTAATTACAAATATATATTTTCTTCCAAAATTAAGAGTAATGGTAACTTGCAAATAGTATTTTTGTCATTTTATCTATAATCCTTTGAAGTTAAGTCAATTCACATTGTAAATGGGTATATTTTTTGTGGAATATATCATCCTCATTTTTTGGTGTGTGATTTATTGAGAAAATACCTAAAATTGATGATACATAAGAGATATTGAACATTACTATTGTCCACTATCAACAATATAGTTGTTAGAAAATCATATATTACAGAGAAATGGAACACATAAAATATTTTAGAAATATGAACACTGAAAACACATAAAATAAGAGAGACAAAGATATACATGGTTCACCCAATTTGGGCTATGGCCACAGAGAAACAACCAAACCTTCCTTTTATTTTATCCAGGAAAATGAAGAGATACAACCTACAACAAATCTGTTGTAATTCCCTCTTCTCTCTCACATAATATCCTCTCTCTTTCTCGCTCAGAATACAGATCTACATATCCGCAATACAATGCCTTCATATATACTAAGGGGTTTCCTTCTAGGTCAAAAAACCCTAAATTAAACATAACTTCTATTGCCATATTTTCGCCTAATGAACAGCCCAGGTTGACTACGAAATTAAAACATTTTACAAGGCGCTGGACCCCTGTGGTGGTGCGCAAAAACGGGCAGCATTTCTGCCCCATTACAAACTGGGGTCCAATGCAACGATACATTTAAATAAAGAAGATAATCAAGCTCCACACCCAACTATAGTCATATTTGATAAAGCAATTGTTATTCATATCTTAACATTTTTATAATATTTGTGGGACAAAATTAAGTTTCTTTAGCTTGAGAATCATCTCTGAAAACCTACATTACAACAAAAGAATCATAGTTTTGAACTAGTCCTTATTTAGAAAAATTCCCTTTTTGATTTTGAGAAAGGGTCATGCTAGTAGCCAACAAATCCTGAAATCATTGATGTTTTACTTTAACTTTCCAAGCCCATAATAAAAAAATGGGAGTAAATCATCAACAACATGCATAGAACTTATCATGGATATGAAAAGGAAGTGACTTTTCACTCTCTATACTATTCCAAGCCAATCTTGTTGTAGAGTGTTGGGTTAATTCAAGAAAAATCATCATCTCCTACTTCATTTCTACATCAAATAACTAAAGTATAAAATTGTCATCATGTTGGCCACATGAAGGATCGACATTTTTATCTTCATCCTTGTGCACATATGCAAATCATAGTCATCATTTAGACAAATGTTCTAGTCATAAGAAACCTACTAGAGTACATATTCTCCTTATTTGAATCACTTCCTCATAATGTTCATCAATATCCAAGAATATATATCACTCGTAATGTAGAATCCATTTTCAAGTATTGACACATCGTGTGGTATATATATTTTCATGTTTTCGCCTTATAGTTGATCGGGGGGGGGAATATCAATGATTAACAATCATGCTTCAACTTTCAAATTCCTTTCACTTAAATAGAAATAACCAATCCTAAGCCACAGTCAAAACCAAATCCAATGACCAAATCTTAGAATTATAAGTAGAGATGTAGCTAGAGATAGATTCATGTTAGATGAGCATGACATAGTTTGTGGTCATATCAAAATTCCATTTGGTTTCTATTCTTCCTTAAACCACTGGTTAGCAAAAAACTTCCATATTTTTCTAGGCAATAGTTTGTGGTCATCATTTCATTAATTTTTGGTCATCCCTAAACCATTGTTTGAGAGTACTTCCATTTCATAGACACATTGAATTCTAGCTAAAATATGAATTGTTTTTTTTCAATGAAACAATCATGGGACTACTCAGTAGAACTCTTTTATACAATTTGTTTTCAGAATTTTCACTAAGTAGAGCATGTCTCTAGAGATTTGAACCCTCCACGGCCAAAAACACAATATGTGCCTCCACCACTTGAGCTCAACACCTTTGACAGCTAAAATATGAATTGTTATAGAAATGAATTGAAGACAATTTGAAAGGTTGGTGGTCATCCTTAAACCACCATTTAATAGAAGGCTTTGACTTCTACTACCCATTTTGTTTGTTATTTTCCGCAAACCACAATATTTAAAGATAGAACCCAATCATTTACTTCTATCCACTTCTATATTTCAACGTTCTCACATACACCTATTTAAATTAAGGAGGAAAATGCTGGAAACATAATCCTTAGATATTATGATATTGTCTCATGGAAGAATATGAAGAATCATAGATAGAGGTAAACAATGATCGAGAGTTCAAGCAACCTCTTAGAAGATGATACCAAGGGCCATAAACTACTATATTTATATGTGTATCTTATTCCTGAAATGCAACACACATTAGGTGAACAACCATTGAGAGTTCAAATAACCTCCTAGGATATGATAACAAGGGCCACAAAATATTATATTTATATGTGTATCTTATTCATTAAATGCAACACACATTTATCTAAATCTACCATCCATTTTTTTCTATTCAACGATTATTTAGTAAGTATTGGAATATTTTACTTAATAAGCATTGAAACGTTTTTTTGTTAATAATATACGTCAACTCCATATTAAGAATTCAATGAGTTCAAAAATTCTCTTATAAAAGGAAGTAGAAATAACCTACACGAAAAAAAAGGAAATTTTATTTATCTTAAAATACTTTCCCTTTGTGAATGTGCATGTGCGTAGGAAGAGAAGGTGTGTTATATAAATTTAGTTTACTTAAATATGGGTATTGAAATATTTTATTTATGGAAAAAAATAAATTATATATACTTTCCATGTATGTGTATGTGTGTAGGGAGAGAGTGTGTGTTATATAAATTTATTTTACTTAAAGTTGAGTATTGAAATATTTTATTTATGGGAAACATTAAATTATATATATATATATATATATATATATATATATATATATATATATATATATATATATATATATATATATATATATATATATATATATATATAGATGCACACACAAAGTATGTACAAAATTATACCAGATAAGATGGACATTGAAATATTTCATTTATGGTTAACATTGAAATATATTTTTCAATTCTAGTGTCATATTCGTGTTTACCACAAAAGGAATTTCACATATATCTCATACTAAACTATAAACATAGCCTTTCGACACAATCATATATGACCATAGAAAGCACACTTTGGCACAATAATTTTCCGAACATTGAAAGATAAATTTTGAAGTAGATACATTTTAGTGCCATATTTTTGGATTATGAAAGAAGTATTTATATGTATTGTTTATCATTACTTTAGTATTATTTTAATTCTCAATTTAGATTCATATTAAACATATATTTATGAAGCACTAAGATGGATCAAATTTCATAAGATGCCAATTTTATATCATGAATTCCATGTTATGTATATGAAATTTTCATAAGATGTCAATTTTTATATTGTGAATTCCATGTTATGTATATGAAATTTGATCTCTCTCAGTCGTGCTATTTATTTCTTGGATGTTGTGATCTACATACATAGTTATTTAGTTTTTTGTTTCCATGGCCATATGTACATAAATAATTATTTATTTATTTTATTTTTTTTTGTCCTTTAATTTTTACATTGAAACATCTCCCCCATACTAAGTTGTAGAGTTCCAGAGCACATAGTTGTTATCAGTGAAATTATCCAAATCATAACCACTTGTTATGTAATAAAATTAACAAACTTTAATATTTTAGTTCTAACTCAAAAATTTACATTTACTCTAAAGTTGCATTTTCTTTTTCTACTTTAAAGTAGACTCGTATTTTTTAATATTTTTTTAGTATAAATTAATTTAATGCTCCATTGGGAGAAATTAAGTTTTCACATTAATTAGATTATTTTGAATATAAGGTAGATCCATATTAATTAAATTATTTTAAATATAGGGTATACCCATATTAACTTTTCATCTATCATGCTTTGAGAGAGATCAAAGTTTTAAGAAGGATTCACACTTGTAGATATTTTATCCCTCTTGATTTATGATATATCCAAAGATAAGATAGATTTATATTCATTCTTAGTTTGCAACATGCTAGCACAATGTACACATTTGTGTCATACTAAGTAGCACATCGTTGAAATGTTTTATCCACCATGCAAAGAGAATGATCAAATGACTTGAGATGTAAACTTTACCTCAAATTTTGATCCTCTCTATACATGATAGATCTAGAATTATTAATATCCCTTGTGTCAACTCCATGTTGGGAATGAGAGGAATTACACATCTCCCTCATAGTGGTCAACATACCATTCAAACATTTATTATTTTTATTATTAATAGTTTTCAAGTACCACATGTCAACCCCATATCAATAATTGAATGAATAACATATATGTTAGATGTTGAATGTACCTATGGACAACATAATCTCTCTCTCTCTATCGATACACACACACACAAATGATCGATATAGTAAAATTATTTCCCTCAAGGTGGAAATTGATTATTTTTATATATGGCTAACATTAAAACAACCTATTCACGTGTTAAATTCCTCATTATGAATGGAAAGAGGTACACATCTACATCATATTAAAACTACAAATTAACTTTATTCATAAAAATATTTTTTATATCATTATTGAAGATATGCATTTGAAGCTCATAGCATGAGTAAATTATGATCATGGATTGAAGCATACAAAAGCATCTATATTATATTGAACAAGAACAAAACTTATAGGAAAAAATGGGAACCAAGACTCTAATTACTTTAAACTAAAAGAAAACTACTAAATTTTTATGAAATCTCCTAAAATTCTAGATACCTTAAAGAACATCATTATTAACCATTACATCCAATTCTAAAAACGATGAATTGAGCTTCTGACTCTTATAGTTAGGATTCAATGTTCAAATTTTGAAGGAAGGGAGTTAGTTTCACTTAGAGTAGGCTAAACGCATGAATGAGGCACAATATCTTGAAGAGAGTTGAGAAATGAGATCTTCCACTTTGTTCTAAATTAGCCAATTTCAATATCTACTTGTTGGAACTATTTCCTATGTTGTATCAAGATGTCCAAAGAGGAGGATATATATGCCATGATTTGATTAAATGTTACTCGAATATGATACAGGGAATAATTTATATCATCAACATCAAATTTCAATAATATGGGGAGATTCTTCTCATAAGAGAAGTCATAATGTCAAGGGGACGAGGAATAAACTAGGAAAACCAATGGAGGAGGAGGAAATGCAGAGCACCATAGAGGAACCCCACATCTGACATAAGGAAATATTCCATCAAAATATCTACATATGTGTTGAAACCCACAAATTTACACTAAATTAACATGTACTTCATACCTTTATCCACTTCTAGAGATATCCATAGACTTTGTTTCTTAGTGATGCCAAGGATATGAACTCTACTACTTGTGCATGTATAGTATATGGAGCCTGGCTGCTGGAAAATCTTCTTCTAGTGCAAAATTAACATGATTATCATAGACCCATGTGAGATTCTGTTGTGGTATAACATTTTAAATCTTCATTAATGTGAAGTTTTCATTTGGGTAAATGAACTACTTAATTTTTCATTTCATATTCCCTCTAGTTTATGGTTATTGTCACATGGAAGGCTTTGATCTTTAGGATAATGAGGGAGTAAGGATTCAAAGAGATTTACATATTAAATCCTTGAATAATTTTCTTGGTTATTAGATGCATGAAGTTTCCTTGAATGTACCTATACTTCATACATCATTTAAATTTTATGGAGATATGAAGACTTGGTTGTTTAATGATACCAAGAAGGTGAATTCTACTACCTACACATGTATACTAGATGAAACTTGATTAATGGCCAATCTCCATCTAGTGCTTACATAGGGTGACTAGTGTAAACCCTGACAATATCATGTGATGGGATAAAATATCCTTGGGGTAAATGAACCACTTGATTTGGAATTTTTTATACCCTCTATTTTATGGATCTTAGTACATGCAAGTCTTAAACATTTAGGAAGGATGAGAGCCCAACTTGAATCCATTTAAGAATAAATCCATATTTCGTTCTAGAGGATGGGATCCCAAATAAATATCTCTAATAATGATCTTAGAGTTACACAAGATAATGAGGTTTTAAGCCTTTGAAGAGATTTGTAGGTTAACTCCTTGCAAAATTATTCTTGGTTATTAGATGGATGAATTTTCACTAAATGAACTTGTACTTCATGCCTCTTCCCACTTCTAAGAAGATTTATGATCTTTATTTTAATGATTCCAAGGATGTGAGCTATACTACATGTATGTGTATACTAGATGAATCTTGGCTAATGGTTAGTTTCCATCTAGTGCCAACTCAACATAATGAGTGTAGACACGTGCAAGCTCATGGGTTCGATTGACATGTTAAATCTTGATTGATGCATAGTATGACTTCAGGTAAATGAACTTCCTAATTTAACATTTCACTTACCCTCCAATTTAGGGACCTCAACATGTGGAAGGATCCAACCCTCTAAAGGGTTGAGAGCCCCACTTGAATTTGTTTAAGAATAAATCTAGGATGATGAGATCCTAAAAAAAATATGTATAATAATGATGTAGGAGTCACCTAGGATGATTAGGGAGTTGGGATTCAAAGAGATTTCCAAACTATCTCCTTACAAAAAGCCATATAATCCTTCTTGGTTATTAGGTCCATGTCCCAAAGATCGTACATAAAATTCTACTTGATTATTAAATTAATGTCCCAAGCCCATGCATATGGATATAGTAAAATTCCTCCATAATTATGCTTGAAAATTCGATATTAAAATATATTTTATACTAAATTGTAATCACTTTCTTTTTTTTTTGTGTAAGTCAGAAGTTTATATTATAAAACAAAGTATAGTACAAAAAATCCGCAGAAGCAGATCGAAAGCAGGGATGTACAATGAGCCATAGCTTATCACCTGCTCAGAGAGTTCGACAAAAAGAAACTGCAAAAAGCACACCACGCAGGGTGGCTCGATCTGAGCTTGTTCCTAAAAACCGAAACTACCAAGACAAAACAGTTCATGACAACAACAAAGAAAGACTAAGGCCGAAACACAGAGAAAGCTGAAGTGATCAACATAGGGGCTACCCTAGATAAACTTGCCCATTTGACTAATGGTGTCCAGACCTATCTCCCGAACGTGACGGTCCACCTTTGCTTGCATAGCTGCAATGGATTCGTTCTCCTGCACCTCAGTTGTGGCCGGCTGCGGAGTCACGGGAGCTGAGTTTACAGTATCTCTCAATAGCCTGATGATTAGAGTCAGCTTCCTATTGACTGTCTGAACAACCTCATGCACAGTGGAGATTCGGCCATCCAGCAAGCTGTTGTAGTCAATTATTTTTGCCATTTGAGCCTCCGTGAGGTTCACCTCAGTCACAATATGCTGCTTCTCCTTCTCGATCGAATCTAGAGCTTTGGCGATGAGAGTCTTGGTTCGCCAACTCTCTACCTTTGTTCTAACAAACTGAGTTGCCCTTTTCGAGGGGGTACCCGGGTCCTTCAACCAATCCACCTCCTCTGCAATCTCCTCCTCCGTTCGCCCTTCTTCCTCCTGCTTGGCTTTGGCTTCCAGTTCAACAATTTTTCGTTTGTTCTTAGCTGCTGTTCGGGTTTCATAACCTCTCTTCGCCTCCTGAAGGTCCCGATTTGCAGCAGCACAACGGCATCCTCCCGCATCCATATCTAACTCTACGTGCTCCTCCCAGCTAATGCAATTACCGTTCACGGTTGCGTGCTCGACACTATGATAAGAGACTGTGGGGAAAACAGGGTGACTGCCCTCTGCTTTATAGTGTTTTCGCTTGTGAATCCTCATGAGGTTGGTCTTAATCTCGCTGGAGGTGGGAGTACTATGACAATAAATTTGATTGAGGTTCGCACAAGCAGGGTCATTGCAGGTCGAATTGGAATGAAAGTGGCTGCTCATAATCCAATTGACATTATGCCATGTGTCCTGTACGTTTGATCGGTTGCTATGGTAGATAGTGGTGTTTGAAATGCCCTGTTTGCCTGCATGCCTGGTCTTCCTATGCGGTGCCTCGATCCACCCCGCCTCTTTCGATATCACCATAAATGTTATTGATACCTTGCTATACGGATCCCTTCCAAGTGTTTTGATTGTGATCTTGCTGATGCTGTAAATTCTGTGGCTCGATCTATAATGATCACTCGTCTGGCCGGCCTGCTGCCGCCAGGACTTCCACCGCCAGAGAAGTCCTGTCATTCCGTTGCCTTGGTGATCGTTACAGCTTTTACCGGTTTCATCAAAATTCTGGTACCGTAGCCCGAAGCCGTCACCAGCTAGGATGGAACGGCCTGGAGTAATTCCTTCTCTGCCAGCTGTGCACATGTCACCTTGAGGATTGGGCAGTCTACCTCCTGCCAACAGTTGTCCATAATTTTGTTCGGGTTGTCAGCACCATGGTTTGCCAAAAAATCTGCCAACCCATTTGCCTTTCTTCTTACGGTTTGGAAGACTATGCCTCTCATTTCTACTATTAGCTCCGCTATACTCTCCGTGGCTTTGGCCAACCTCCAATGTTTGGTGGCCTTACTGACTCTTGTTCCTGCTTGTAGGCGTTTATCCGCCGTGATGGCCAAGGAGGAATCCCCCTCTACTATTACATTCCCTCGACGAATGGTTCTTAGAATTTTCAAACCTTGCTCAAGCGCCGCAAACTCTGCTTCATTGTTCGTGCTTTCTCCCAGTGCTCTGCAGTATATATGGACTATTTCCCTAGCCTGATTGCGAATGGCGCCTCTGATACCTGCTGTGCCTGGGTTGCCCCTCGAAGCCCCGTCAAAGTTCAATTTTAGGCCGCCCTCTGGTGGGCATTGCCATCTGAGGAGTTGCGAAGAAGGTTGAGATCTGTTTCCCCCAGTCGGTTGATTGCTGGAGGCCTCCAATTGAAACACCTTTAAAATGCGTAAGTCCTGATCTGTGGGTTTTTCATTCGATTCTACCTTGCATTTTGCCTGTATGAGCTGTTTGATGTTAATTGTTATAGATTCTTTTGCAAATTCTATGTTTCTGACTTCCTCCTTGAATATTCTCCGATTTCGCTCTTTCCATATTGTCCATACGATAAAGCCTGGGGCAGATTTCCAGATACTTTCCACTCTTCGAATTCTAGAAAAGTTTCTCCTCCAGTTGATGATGGTCTCCTGAATGGAGTCCCTGTTCCGATCAGAAGCTCCAAGAATATCTTCCATCCAGTGCCAAAGCTGGGAAGCCCATTCACAGGAGTTAAAAAGATGATTCATTGTTTCCTCCTCCTCTATACACATAGGACATCTAGAAGGTCCCCTGAACCCTTTTTTCAATAAGTTTTCCCAAGTTAGAGTTCTCTTCTGCATAAGAAGCCATAGAAAAGTTCTAACCTTCGGCCATTGAAGACTGTCCCAAACTTTATTGGCCCAGGGCATTATATCAGGCTGTTCTTCCCCCTCTATGATGCTCCTGGCTTCTTTCAGGGAGAAATCACCGTTGCCTTTTGGACCCCATCTGAGCTTGTCATTTTCAGCAGCAACTCGAATTTTTCTTTTTAAGATTTGTTGATTTAAAGCTTGAATGGTTTCCTGAATGTCTTCGTTATGGGAGGAGTTGAAAACTGTCCATTCCCGCCAATCCGGGTCTTCACTGGTTGGGTTCCAGTATTGATTGACTTTGAATTTGCCCTCATTTTGATTGTTTTGCTTCAGGGGTAGGAGTTGAGGGGTGTCTAGCTTTGGGGACTGCTGCCAGGCATCCTCCCAGAAGAGTGCTTGAGTTCCATTTCGTATATCCTAGAAGCTATAGTCCTGGACAATACTTCTGTTGTCTTGGGCATGATTCCATATTGGCGAACCGTTGGGGGCATCCTGCATTCTTACTAGTTCTAGATTGGTACTATTCGGCCTGTACTTCTCCTTCCAATGGATGGCCAAAGGTAGGCTAGTGTCAGAGATCCACTTCCACCATATTTTGGCTCCGCAGACTCTGTTTACTATTGAGGGATCAACCAAATTCAGACCCCCCCTGTCCTTAGGTTTACACAGTTTCTGCTAGGCAACCAAAGACCATTTTTTCTTTTCACTGTTTCCACTCCATAAGAAGGAGCGCTGGATGATTCTCATTTGATTTAAGACTAAATTGTAATCACTTTCATTATAAAATAAAATGCTAAAAAATTATCCCTCAATTATTTATCCATAATATATATATAATATAATATTATAATCATTCCAATTTCTTTCATATTTTATGAAATTATTTTTATTATCAATAAAATATTTTTCCAATCATAACTTATCAAACCTACACATTTCATATTTAGTTATACCTTCCCCATAATAAACTATATGCAATATTACATAATTTCTTCATTTTTACCCCAAATATGTGTCATGTTAATGTATTCTTCATGGATAATAGGTATCCAACATTCTTCTCCCATAGTTTTATAAATCCTCCCACTCCAAGTAAGGAGCCAAACTCCTTAGATATAAAGATAATCAAAGAAGCTCTAATTGAGATACCTTAAACTCTAATGAGGAAACGTGGGCACCTGAATTGCAATTCAACACAAAATTGCTTACAATATATAGGAATATGTTGACATAATAAATTCATTAAAACTAGGGTAGAATAAGCTATTTAGCCTGAACCTAGGCTTTCTCTAAACCTCATTTGTTTTAGCTTCTAAAACTTTCATATTCTTTATTTCTCATAACACTCTCCTTTAATAAAAAAATGAATTTTCTACAACACACTATTTATTTCTACAAATTCCAAACTTGGCCTTTCCTACAAGCTTGGTAAATATGTCAGTCACATTTTCATTTGTATTACAATATGCCTAGTCGATTTAATTTGACTATATATTTTCTATTACATAATAATTTTGCATTTTAATATGCTTTGACCTAGCATGATACATGATGTTATTTTCCAAATTGATGGAATTTTGATTATTGCATATAATAATCATTGGTACTTGCTACTCTTCTCCAATATATTTGATGTTTTTCTAAGCCATATTTCCTCATAGACATCAATGGATAATGATTTATGTGATATTTCATGGATTACAATGAAAAAATACATTGTTTCATAATGCTCCACAAGATGGCACTATATCCTATACTAAACACATATCTCGATGTGGAACTCCTATCATTTGGATTTCCATCCCAATTAGAATTAGTATGACATATCAACTCAAAATTACAATCATTAGTATATTCAATGAAAAAAAAATTTCTTTCAAATCGAGGACCCTCTTTGCAACATTGTAATGACATTTATAAGGCTTATCCATGAAATGAGTACGTACACTAACTAGATAAGAAATATCAGCCTTGGTTGTCGTGAGATAATCTAAGCTTCCCGCCAACTATCGATACAACATACCACAAACCTTTTTCCTTCCAACATAATTAGAGAGCTTGATGTTTTTTCCAATGCAGTAGACATTACCCCACGTTCATCAATGTCAAACCCTTTGAGTAATTCTTTTACATATATTTACTATGTGTAATTAAGGTATTGCATTGCCTCTTCGTACTTCCAAGCCTAAACAATAGTGCAACTATCCAAGATCTGGCATCTCAAATACCTATGACAACTAACTTTTTAAGTTTCCATTTAAGTCATTAGTGCTCCTTATGATAATTATATCATCAAGATATAAATATATTAAAGAAATATGTCCATTCATATCTGACTTAATATACAAGTTAGGATCATTTTACTTTTGTAAAACCTTGCTAAAGGAAGAACTTATTTATTTTTTCATACCATGACCTAGGAGCCTATTTATGTTCATGCAAGGCTTTGGTCGATGATATCATCATAATAGTTATGTTCCATTTTTCCACTTGTGTAAAAAAATCCTCATAATCTAAACGTTTTTTGTGAATAACATTTAGCAAAAAATCTTGCCTTAGACTTGTCTACAATATAATATTTAAATTCTAACTAGTACAACCTCTTTAATCCTATGGGGACTTTGTTTTCACGAAACATTGTTAATTCCCATGTTTTATTTCTCATGATAATATTATATACTTCTTCCATGTGTTTCATCCATTCTTTATTATGCTTATCTTTCTCAAAATTTAACGGTTCCATCATTGGCATCATTAGAGCATAGTCTTTATACCTTACAAAACTTTGTGTTTACAATTTTGACCTTCTTGGCACTAAAATTCTATGAGGAGTTCCTTCATCTCCTATTTTTCTTCATTCAATATCTCCATCTATGCTTCTTGTTTTACTTTTAGTACTTAAAGTATCAATGCTACTTGAGTCTTCATCTTACACTTGTTAAACAACTTCTTCTTTGACATCTTCATCATTTTCTTGAAATAGATACCACACATCATTACCATCCTCTTTTCTTATTTCTTATCCAAATTCATGAAATAATACATATTTTCTTGTAACAATTTATGAGTGACACGATATAATATTTGCTAATATTTATAATATGTAAAATAACCAACAAAAATATAGTTGATTGCTTTGTCATCCATAGTCTTTATGTATCCTTTTGGAATGTGGGAAAATCCATTACTCCCCAAAATTCTAAGATGTTTGATTTTAGGTTTAAAACCCTATATGCTTCAAATTGTTTCTTATGTTCTAAGAATTAAGTTATAATTCTATTTTTGTGATGTACAACAACATTAATAGACTCCGCAAAAAATCCATAAGATAAACATTTACCTTTGATCATACTTTGAGCACATTCAACCAACATTCTTTTCATTCTCTTATTTATTCCAATTTTCTAACGTATATGCGGCAATATATACCATTGCATAATTCCATAAACTTTGCAATACTTGATAATGGTGCTTGATGCATATTCTCCCCATTTATTTGATTTGATAATTTGTATGTACCTTCCTATTTGTTTTTCAACCATATTGTTAAATTCTTTAAAATATTCAAATACATCATTTTTATTCCAAATAAAATACAAGTATATCTAATAATATCAGTATTAATGATCATAAAATAATCTGCTCCTCTAAGAGACATTGTTTTCATAGGACTGCATACATTAGCATGAATTAATTAAGTAATTTTACATTTTCTTCTTGTTCTGTGTGTAGGAAATTATTCCCTGTTCCATTTACCTAAAGCACAACCTTCACATTCAATATATTCATATTTAATATTTAGAAGATCCTTTACCATATCTTTCTTCTGAAGAAAATTTAAATCATTGCGATTCAAGTGTCCATATTGTTCATACAACAAATCTTCGTTCAATATGGATGAAAATTTCAGTGCTTAATGACCTCTCCTTGTTACATCAAGGTTTTATTTTCCTCCAACTCTTACTTCTATTGTAACAAAATTGTATTTATCTTGCATATCATGTATTGCACATTGAGATTTCACAAATTTAACTTTTAAACCTTGATCTACTGTAGTGGACATTGAGATCAACTTCTTCATTATACCTAGTACTTACATGGAATTTTAAATTTTTTTCTCCTATCCATGAGGACAATTCATATATGTGTATCCATGTATTTTTATTTGACAGGATCTATTATCTCACAAATAAATATGAGCATGACTAATATTTTCACGAAGCATATCAAACTAGTCTTTCTTACAAGACATGTGAATTGATGCAGCAAAATATATGAATGAGGCATTGATATTAATAGCCTCAATAGACAAAACAACATCATAAACAATCAATTTCAAAGTTTTAAATCCATTAATTACTAAGGTATCGCTATCAACAAAATCTATGAATGAGGCATTGATATTAATAGCCTCAATAGACACAACAACATCATAAACAATCAATTTCAAAGTCTTAAATCCATTAATTACTAAGGTATCACTATCAACAAAATTTATTGTATCTCTCTCTCTCTCTCTCTCTCTCTCTCTCTCTCTCTCTCTCTCTCTCTCTCTCTCTCTCTCTCTCTCTCTCTGCTATAAATGATTACAAGATTAAAATGTATTAGGATATTATACAGTGGTGATGAACCCTAATCTAGAAAATCTCTCTCACTCTCTCACTCTCTCTCTCTCTCTCTCTCTCTCTCTCTCTCTCTCTCTCTCTCTCTCTCTCTCTCTCTCTCTCTCTCTCTCTCTCTCTCTCTCTCTCTCTCTCTCTCTCTCTCTCTCTCTCTCTCTCTCTCTCTCTCTCTCTCGGCTAAATCATTGGGGAATAAAGGAAGAGGTTACTCCATAAAATAACGATAATATTAAAATTATTATTACATCTAGATATAAGAAGAAATTGTGGTGCAATAAATGATTACAAGATTAAAATGTATTAGGATATTATACGGTGGTGATGAACCCTAATCTAGAAAATAAAAAGTGAAATGAGGCATTGGACAATTCACTAAACACCGTGGATTCAAATAACATGTCATATTTGTGCCCCTAAAAGGGTTAAAGAAGAAAAGTAACTTTTATGAAGATGTGGTGCATACACCCACATTCGAGCACAATTTCAAGACATTACAACACTAACTTTCCTAACCTTTCTCTCTCTCTCTCTCTCTTGGCTAAATCATTGGGGAATAAAGGAAGAGATTACTCCATAAAATAACGATAATATTAAAATTATTATTACATCTAGATATAAGAAGAAATTGTGGTGCAATAAATGATTACAAGATTAAAATGTATTAGGATATTATACGGTGGTGATGAACCCTAATCTAGAAAATAAAAAGTGAAATGGGGCATTGGACAATTCACTAAACACTGTGGATTCAAATAACATGTCATATTTGTGCCCCTAAAAGGGTTAAAGAAGAAAAGTAACTTTTATGAAGATGTGGTGCATACACCCACCTTCGAGCACAATTTCAAGACATTACAACACTAACTTTCCTAACCTTTCAACTCATAAAAAATGCCATGATTTAAAAACACTTCTTTTAAAAAATTTCAAAGATAATTTTAAATAAAACTAAGTAATTTCCTTACCTTTCCTAAAAACCAAAACATCAAATTTAATTTGAATAAATATCAATCATCATTATTTTCCTTATTTTTAATATTTTAAGTGATATATTTTTTATGGAAACTTAATATGTCCTCTTCAAATTTTACTAATATGTATATACAATACTTTATTTCAAAAGGACATAACCTAAAACAACAGTTACAGGTTATAAACTGATTGATAAATACAAAAAGTAATTATAAGGAATATTTAATGCTTCCATTGGCTTGTTTTGGGTTTCATAAAGATGGTGTTTCTAATATTATTGACATTTTTTAAAAGTGATTTTTTATTTTCTTTTTTTCATAATGCAATTAAGAATTAACACAACTATATAAATTAAGTGATTGGTAAATGTTGATACACATCAATCCATAATAAACATCGAAACACTTACTTCATTATACATTTCATATTGCTAAAAAGAAAATTAACTAAATTATAACTTTATTTTAAATTATTATTATTAATTATAAAAAAATTAATATATAAGTTAAACATATATACATATTAAAAAAACACGGAACAAGATTTTCAACTACTAAGATATACCATCCACATGATTGATAGTTAAAATAAAATTCTAGAAACCTCATTCCCATATAAACATACCTATGGAAGTAAGTATCATTTTTATATAGCCTTTCTAGGACTTTTATTAGAATTTAGAAATAATTTTATATTTATATTTATACTTAATTATATATAATAATTATTTTTTAATTTTTATTTTTCCAAAATAAAATTTTAATTTAAAAAAAAAAAAACATCAAAATAAGAGAAAGCACCATTTTTTATTATATACATAATATTTTTATATTTTAGATGAAGACTATATATTTTGACTATAAATGAACTATTTAAATTTAATAACAAAATTTAATGTTATTATAATAAAACTCAATATTTCATTTATAAAAATTAAATTTAAGTAATAATAGTTCCTGTTTAACTGCATTAAATAAATACACACTCTCTTTTTCTATATCTCCTTTAACCACACTAAATAAAATTTGTATATATCTTTTTTAAAAGACAAAACATATTTTTAATATTTTATAGGATCTGAAAAAGTGCAATCCCTTAGCTACATAATAACACACTTGATAACTTTAAAAAATGGGCTGAGGATAAATTCTTAAATATATCATAGATCTTAAATATATATTTAAGCTTAACTAAATCATATTTGAATAGGATCAAACATGCGACATATTACCATTAGACACCTTGAAATGGAAACTAAAATAACATGTAATAGCAAAGCTTCCTTGGATAACATATTTTCCATGGAATTATTTTCTGAGTACTAATGAAGAACTTGCACATCATCATAATGTTTTAAATGTACAACCTTTTAATTAGCTCTTCTATTAAATCAGTTGACATAAAAATTTTGAATCCCCATACGATGTGAATCTTTTACTTGCTTCTAGTTCCCGAGAACTTTTGAATGCCCATAAAATGTGAATATTTTTACTTGCTTCTAAAGGCAATCCTCATGTCACACCACATATAAATAATTGGCTATAAAATTTGTTTCTTCACCAATACCTAACTTGTGTTTAATCATCAAATTAAAACAATCTTCATGGCATGCCACATAGCAAAAAACTAGCTATCAAATATGTTTCTTCACCAATAGCTAGTTTGTGTTTAATCATCAAATTATTAGAGAAAAAACATTATATAAAAAAAGCTTTATAAAATGATTCGTAAATTAACAAGCTAAGATCGTCTCAGTCAAGCAATGTCATTTTGTAGCTGTGATGCAGATCGAAATCACCTAAACTTGAAAATGTCAGAGTGAGTTTGTTCTCGAGATGACATTTTTGACATTTATGAAGAAGTGCCATTTTAAAGCTGAATAGAACAAATGAGGTTAGCGAGAGTGAGAAATAGTCGATTGGCCTTCTAAGCCAGTTGCAAGAGTGAGAAAACGACATTTGCTATGCCAAGTTCCCATGCATACAACATACATGTTAATAGCCAGAGGAATCAATTACAGGAACCTAACACTTAATATTTCAGATCGTCATCCATAACGAGTATCGCCGGAAGCATAGAAACTGTGATCAATATTGAGGTTTGTGAAAGATTTATAAGCCTGATATTTATGGCTCGCGAAAGTCGAAATTATCTAGAGATTGGTGGGAAATGAGAGATACACTTCCGATTTGGAGTTAGATTTGTAGGGATAATAAGAAAGAGTGAAGTTGGAAGAAAATGAGTTTGGAGCAACAAATTAGGATACCGACTTCTTGTGATGTGAAGAGTAGAGATGCTTACATATGGTAATGTTTTTTGGGTTTGTGGAGAGGTAGAAACGCATCTCATAAATCCCATTTTAAAAAACCAATAGTACAAACTATCTTTCATTCATTAATCAAATGTGATATTACATATATACAGGAGTATTGTCTCAAGATAGGAAAACTATCTTGGACACACAATCTATTGGTTGAGAGAATATCTCAACCACACACAAATCTGGGAAACAAAATAGGAACATAATCCTTTAGTTAGAAAGACACAACTGAGACAAGTAGGAATAACATATTCCAACACACCCCCTTAATGAGTATTTGTCTCGATATTAATCTGCAAAGTCTAGTTCTAGTCAAACATAACAGAAGAATATGTTGATGTCCATATAAAGGAACAACCATCCACTAGAATACATGGGTGCCAACCGCTGCAACTGCTAGTCTTGTAGGATGTCCTTCGCATACATGGTTCTCTCAACCATTATAACTACATAAATGTACCTATACCTTTAAATCCCCCGCCAATATCATGATGGGTTTTATTGGATTACCTGTAACCATGACCTGGGTTTTATCGGATCACCCTCAACCATGGCACCAAGGGCTCTCAGCCACTAGGGCTCAACTTAACCACCCCAGCTCAACACAACCACGAAGGCTCAACTCAACCACAAAGGCACTCCAGCCACTCTTGGCCACAACCTTGCCACTAGGGCACTCCAGCCACTCTCGGATACAACCTGCCACTAGGCTACTCTAGCCACTAAGGCTCACCAAAGACCCGACTCAACCAAGCCGAGGGTTTTCTCTGCTAACCCTAAACCATGCCAACATGAATCTCTAACCCACTTCACTCTTACATGTGTTTTATGGCTTACCACAAATCGACACTACAAATACAAAATGGTTTTTAGATTACCACGAACTATGGTGGTACACATGCCTTAGAAGGTTTACACCACAACTCCAACTCTTAGAGTTACCAGGTACATAATTTTCAATGACAACTACAAAATGTCCTAGACTTGATTACTAATGTATGTGACATATAATATGAGTATGCTTTATTTCAATGCACAATATTTTTGTCCTTCTATTGCTGCATCACCCAACTAATATCCACTGCCATGGTCACACTTCACCAATTTCTTCTAAAAAAACATATCCAAGCTTGGTGTCTTCCTCTTGAATCTCTCCAACTTCAATTCGCCGTTGTTAGAGTAATAAATTCTAACAAATAGCATTTACATGTTAATTTGAGTAGGCTCAACATGTTTCAATTACAAATTCCAAAAAGCAATTCAAGAACACAATTCATTTCTCCAAGAATACACTAATTTGCATCATAGTGGAAGTGGAAATGGTGAGGAAAATCTCATAAAGAGACACTACCCACACTCACTCTTCAATGGATCAATCTCGGCTGGATCAAAACAGAGCATGTATCGTTCCACGCACCCAAAGATTCAAAATAAAGCTTTTAGTGAGTACCCTAGAACATGTCCCCATGACAATTTCGCCTACTGCAAACACCGCATCGGCTCCAAGAAAGTTGAATTCTCCAAATGAAAGGAAAGGTTGACAGGGATGGCCGAGAGGTGACATCAGTGGGGACTGGACATGCATGAGTTGTTGCCTCAGAGAATTAACATTAACACTTACCTAATGAGGAATGTTAATCTTCCTATGATCAACATCGCCTCCTTCGATACAGACGGTTGAGACATCGTAACCCTCTAGGACAGAGAACAAGAAAACCTGTACCCACGTGAATCCCTTCGTCACCTCAAGCTTATCGTATTCTTCCATCATGTTAGGAAGATCATCATCGCAGAGAACAGAGACTAGAGCATCTAGGTCCTCCTCCTCGGGTAGCTGATACTTCATTATAAAAGCCTCGCTGCAAAACTCTGCCATCTTCAAAACAAGCTCTGAAAAGCTAATATCCCTATTCACACAGACAATACCAGTTTCGCCCCCAATGTACCAGAGCTTCCCATCAGAAGGTCAAAGAAAAAGACCTAGAGAACAAAAATACGGAGAGGGTTCTACCTATGCAACCCAGAGCATGAACAACCTCTGTTTTAGGTCTCCACCGTTGCCTTTACACAAATCACTAATGATCATACCTTAGACAGTCGGATGTCAAAAAACGCAGAACACTGCTGGGAGAATAAAACAACGCTCCTCCTCTTGTAGTATCATGCCTTGGCCCAATTTCATAGCACAAATAAGCACCAACCTATGTAGCACTCCAAAGAGGTAGCTTACCACAGGTTCCGTTGTGCACCACAGGCCGCTCACGCTACCTCCTCGAGCTGCAACAATGAAGAAAACGTTGTCGAGTTGCAACTTATCTCCTCACACTAGCCCAAATCAGAAATCTCACCACAGCCTCCACGGATCTACACAGACCTCCATCGGCCCAATCACCATGCTTCACGTGCATCCACCAGCACCACAGGTTTCCCTTTGATCCACACAACAATAGATTCGACACAACTCTATCTTCATTAATAACAGCAAATCAACCTCTATAGATTCACTCAACCAATCAATCCTCCAAGCCACAGGTTCACGCAACAACTCCCACAAATGATGCCACGTTACTGGTCAATGGCCAATTAAGGTTCAACTGGCAAAGGCAATGCACAAAAAGGCACAAAACTTGCTTCCGCTACATTGCAAGTTTAGGAAGATCCATAACTCAGCACATCACTGTAGTAATTTTGCCTGTACGCACCACACTCCTCGTAGTGCTAACACAAATTGCTCAGATCAATGAACCTCAACAACCATGCTTCTATCTATAGTCACGCAGCAGCAACAAAGGATGGAAAACAAGCAAAGGATAAAACAAAACAGACATCAAACTTTTTATTTTCCTTATCCCAGGAGTGCCCAAGCCTACGAGGGGCCAGACCCTCAAGTTTAAGGCCCACAAGTTGCGGATCGTTTGGCGAAGGGTGCATGACGGGTGAGCGAGCGACGAGCTAGGGCAACTGGTGAGTTGGGTGCGCCTGCATGGTGTGACAATTTGGGCTCAACGACGGAGGAAACGAGCACAGGGTGCACAACAGGCAAACAATAAGCTGGAAGGCAACTGGTGAGTTGGGGTGTGCTCGCACAGTTCGACGAGCTAACCGAGCGAAGGAGACGAGCCAATGTGTGACACGAAGAGTCATCGCAAAAATGACTAAGTGTTGGGCGGTGAAAATTTTATATGTGGGGGCGGTCCCCCACATGGGCACCCACCATGGGCCGACGTGACGGAGGGGTGAGTTAGAAGAAATGGTGGGTCAGCTTGGTGAGTTGACGCCCCAACCAATGGTCCAACCGCCATATAAGTAAAGTGTTGGAATGGTGGCAAAAAACATCAAGAAAAGTTTCCAAGTGTTTGTGCAAGCTAGGAGGGCGAGCTACTTGGAGAGTCTGAAATTGGGTGAAGTGCAGGTAGACTCTTGGGCCAAAGAATGGAGCCACAACAAACGCAGAAAACAAAACCGTAGGTCATGCGAACACGATTGGGTGAGGGCATGCGAGGATGTCAACTGGAACGACCGAATGGGCAAGGGTGTCCGAGGGTGTTTTTCTGAATGATTGAACGGCCGAGGTTGTTCGAAGGCATTTGGGTGAGGGCATGCAAAGGCATTTGCCTAAATGACTGAACATGTGAGGTCGTTCGAAGGTCTTTGAGTGAAGTCATGCGAAGGCATTTGGGCGAGGACGTATGAGGGAACTGGTTTGAATGTCTGAGTGGGCGAGGGTGTGCAAGGGTGTCCAACCGAATGACTGAATGGGTTAGGGCGTGCGAGGGCATCTTCCCAAACCACTGAACGGGCGAGGGCATCCGTGCGAATGACTAAATTGGTGAGATTTATATGAACGATGGAATGCGCGAGGGCGTACAAGGGTACCGACCTGAATGACTGAATGGGCAAGGGCATGCGAGGGTGTCCGCCTGAACAAGTTAAGGGTGTTCGACTAAATGAGCCAAGGGTGAACGACGTGCTGAACATTGTGACGGTGAATAAGTTGCAATAGACGATAGAATCGATGGGCACTCTGAATGGTGGTTCAAGTAGTCTGAATGGTGCAGGCCTGTTTGCACGGCTGTGACAGAATTTGTACCAAGGAAACTTGGGGTTTCCTACAAAGAATATAAAACTGTATATTTTGTGAAATATTGTTATTATAGGGAAAAATCATATTTCAAAGAGTTTCCCCTCCCATTAAAGTACCTGCTGTGCATATGTGTAAATGGTAATAACAATGAAGATGATTAATTGAATGTTTCATTGTGTATGTGAATGTTATACTTAAGAAAGTTGAAAAATAAACATTGTGTATGTGAATGTTATACTTAAGAAAGTTGAAAAATAAACTAAGTATAGAAAGTAGGCATAGTCCACACTTACAAGTATTGTTAAAAAGAAAGTGGGTGGTGGTGCCACACCCCCCATCGTGTGGTTGGAAGAGTACCACTAGGGTAGGGACATGACAGGTAGTATCAGAGCCTGATTTAGTGGAATCAAATTTGCAGAAGGAGTTGATCCCATTGTCACTTCGTGACAGGTGGTATTAGAGCTCCATATTTTGCGGGCTTTGTTGATTCAGAGAATCGAGCAGGATGTCCATTTTGCAGAAAATGGGTTTTGTAGGGATTATGGCCTTTGAAGAATGGCAAGGGCACACATCGAGGCCAAGTCAATCTAAAGGATGTCTACTTGAAGAATCAAGTGATTTGGAACAAAGAATTTCAGAATTGAACAAGGACTTGTTCGAGACAAGGGATGCCCTTTGTGCTTTTGTCAAGGAATGAATCTCTCACATGAATAGAGGTGAAGCCTATCAACTTGTAGGGAAACTAGACTTGTTTGGTGCAGAACTCAAGGAGTTGAAGATAAGGCAGAACTTGCTTCGGAAGAAGCTAGAATGGCTAACCCTTGAGAAAAATCAGTTCATATCTTTCATTCATGATAAGGAGAAAGTTGCGGATTGCAATGATAAGGAAGAGGAAGCCGTGATGTTTGAGGATGTTGCAGATACAATAACGATGGAGGATGAACTTGAAATTGTTCAAGTTGGACTAGGATCGTGCAGTTTGCAAACATTGGTGGATGAGGATACTCACATGGAGGAGCCTCATGATGAAGTAAGTACTACTTATACTTGTGTTTCATTTGAACTTTTGCTAGATGGGCCATATGCAGGGAAGGGAAAAATTAGTTTGCCAATGCGATGGGAGATCTTACCATGGATGTCTATGATGAGACCTTGTATGGAGAGGCAAGGACCATTGACTATTGTAGAGATTGTTGGGGTTGTTTGTGACCTTATGGAAAAAGGTACAATTTCTCTTGACAAGGGAGGAACGTGATGATCATTGTGGTGGAATGGGTCATGCTTTAGCCACATGAAGAAATTGGCTAAGTGCCTGGCATGATTCATGGATAGATTGGAAAAGGGCACACAATTGAGTTTGATGATACTTGGGTGGACTTATCATGGCCGAGACCAAGAGGAAGTCTTGGTAGAACCTTAAGTGGGGGAGCCATGATGGAAGAGACTCATGTGATGATGATATGGTTTGGATGACCGAGTTCACTAGACTGGATTGCATACTTGGATGAGGATGACCAATTGTTGTGATGGATCTACTTAGTTGGACGACATGGGAAAATTGAGTCATGGACATCAAGTTGGAGACATGGAGCATGGCAGTATTATGCAGGGGCATTATTCAGGAGCACTTGTAGAGGTGTCACTTATGGGCATCCAATAAGGAGTGCCAAGGCAGGGATGTTGTGTAGGTGGATTTGTTGATGTGACATGGAGATGTTTTATTTATGAGCCGATTGGGATGTTGTGCACTCTTGTACAACAATGCCATGGACTTGGTTGCATTCGTGAGCAGACGATGGAGCATTCCTACTACATGAGAAGCTGAGGAATCCTGCATAGACCTTTGGGCTGGGACATGTATGCCTGCTAGGGTGTTGGTTGGAGATGACTCATGGAGCTCATGATGACATGAGGTTGTGACTTTTGGGGACTTCATATTATGGTGGACTTGGAGGATTTGATGCATCGAAGAGCTGAGGTCAGGGACTTTGATGCAATATGAGGTGCATACTTTTGAGTACATGTATGAGTGTGCTTGAGAGAGTAACTTGATGTGGAGGATCGATATGAGACACTTTGGAGTGATGGAGTTGTAGCGATGATGATGCTTTGGTGGCAACACTTGGGCATGGGTTGAGCTGAGACTTAACCATTTTTGATACATGGGAGCTGATTGGTCTATGATCATGGGCAGCACATGGGTGATGAGACAGGTGTATACGTGTTTCCTTGGTAGACTTGAGGGATGGCATATTACAGATATAATGGAGGTTTCTTCATGGATCTGGATGCAGCACATCAAGAGTCTGTTTGATGAGAGAATCTCTTCATTTTGAGAAGATGGATTTTACACATATGGATGATGATTTTGGGATAGATGCGAATGATTTGCAGCACATTGGCACCAACATCATGGACAACATGTTGCGGATGAGAAGGAGATTACTTCATGGACCTGGGCATGGCTTACATTTTGATGGAGATGGAGATGGATTCTTGATCGAGTTGATGTTGTGACAAGAGGCTGAGAGAAATGACCGATGATGGCATGAGGAGATTCATTCTCATGGTTTTGATGCGACAGTTGGATTAGCTACCCAACTAGTTCCATTCATGGGTGCTAGCAGTGTACCGAGGTATGCTTGAGTTGTGTTAGAGTATCATGGCAGCAGTTCACACATTAACGATAAATGATGGGGTCGACATGATATGTTGCAATGAGTATGTGGCTTGAGTTGGAGGGACCAGCCTTCCATGATGGGGCAGCATGTGGGGATTGTGAAAGATGTGGTTGATGATCATGGATTGAGGAGACGTTTTGATTTATGGAGACATGAGCCTTTATGGTTTATGTGATGGAAGAGAAGAGGCAGGCAGCATGAGAATTTTGATGTCAGAGATAGACACACTTTGCGATGCCATATCATGGTGTTGTCGAGGACGACAACCATTTAGAGTGGGGGAGAATGTAAGGCCCACGAGTTGTGGATCGTTTGGAGAAGGGTGCACGACAGGCAAGCGGGCGACGACATGGGGCAACTGGCAAGTTTGGCGTGCCTGCACGGTGCGATGAGTTGGGCTGAATGACAAAGGAAACGAACAAATAGTGCACGATGGGTGAGCGATGAGCTGGGAGGTAACCAGGGAGTTGGGGCATGCCTGCACAGTGCAACGAGCTGACCAAACAAAGGAGACAAGCCAACATGCGACACGAAGAGTCATCGCAAAAATGACTAAGTGTTGGGCAGTGGAAATTTTATATGTGGGGTGGTCTCACAAATGGGAGCCCACATGTCATGCCCCTACACCTGCGGTAGTCTTTCAACCACTTATAATGAAGTGCGGCACTACCAATCGTTTTCTTTTCACCAATACTTACGATTGTAGACTATGCCTAACATTCCATACTTAGTTTTATTTTCGTTACCAAGTATTATTATGTTTCCTTTATACAAGTGAAAGCCCATAACATTCACATAAATAGCATTATATAGGAGAAATGCACAACAGTATAAATGGAGGGGCAACCCCCTGCAATATGAGTCTTCCTGAATCAATATATTAAAAAATCTTCACTTTTACAAAGTACAAGTTAAATCTTGGGAAACCGCAAATTCACACTTAGCCAATTTTCAACTTCGGCAAACTCGGTTGCCCAGCTCGTCGGCACCTCCGCACGGTTGCTGCACAACTCACCAACCCTTTGTTCACCTCATCGCACAATCGTGTTGTTTGAACAACTTGGTCGTCCCTCATCGTAACAAATTTGCCACACACGAGCATCTCCACACAAGTCACACCTCCATTCACAATCCAAAAATTTCATCGTTTCCACTGTTTCGTCGTGCCCGGTGTGCCCTCACCCGGTCGCCCATCCGCACACCCTCACCGTGTCAACCGACTCACCTCCATGCATGGCGCGCCCTACCAAGGTCACCCATTCGGCACTTTGGTTGGTCGTTCAGTGGACGCCCTACTTGGGCCGCCCGTTGTTCACGCCTGTACGGACGCCATCACTAGCCACCCATCATGCACGCCTACCCGTGCCCTTACCCAATAACCAAGATAGTGTGCTACTTCCGTGTGGCCTCGCCCAAGAACAGGCGCATTACCAATCTGCGCCTTTCTCCTTTATTTGTTGCGGCTACACCTAGTCTTGCGCACTTCTCCTTTGTTGGATGATGAGCGAAGTTGCTTGCCTCAAATGCCTCCACGGCTTGCTAACTTATACTGTGCGTTGGGCGAGGTCTTGGCTACCCAGCCGACCTGCCCACGCCCTATACTCCATCGCCAAATGCCCTCTAACCATCTGTCGGCCTTCATTCTAACATCGCAAGTATAGGTCGGCCGTGGGTGAAATCCATCCATGCTCCCCACACTATATAAACCTGTTCGCTCTCCTTCATTCTTGCGTATCTTTACTTGTCTCCATCAGGCATCGTAAGTTTGAGCTCATTCGTTCAAGTTGCCCAACTGCTCGTTCACTGCCGAACGTGGTCGCACCTCGGGTGGAACCGCAGGTCCTAACATCCTCCTCCACCTGAAGTCATTGCCATCCTCGACAACATACCATCTTGGTAGCCATCCACCAAGATCAACATCAATATCTGTCTTATCCATGATATCAACTCCTCCACATACTACAATCATCCCTGCAACATATGTAGAACTACCATCTCCATCATGTCTCGTCTCGGCAACTATCTGTCACCAAGATCACCATACCAAGGTATACACCCCATTGGTATGTCATACATCGGAAAATCATCTCAATCCATGATCAAGGACCAGCCTGTCACAATCTCCACAGGCTGCTCTCCATCGTGGAAGGCTTGGCCCCTCCATCTCAAGCTACCTGCCCACTGCAACATCTCGTGTCAACTTCATCATGTGTCGTCCTCATGTGAACTGTTGCCATGATACTCCAACAAATGCTAACACATCTTTATACACTACATGTCCCCATGTTTGAACTAGTCGAGTGATCAGTCCAACTATCACGCTCAAACCATGAGAGTGAACGTCCTCATGCCATCATCAGCTGTTTCTCAAAACATCCCGTCACATCATCAAGTCGATCAAGAATCCATCTCCATACAAGTGTAAGCCATGCTCAGGTCCATGAAGTAGTCCTCATCTCATCGGCAACATGTTGTCCAAGATGTCTGGTACTAATGTGCTACATGTACCCCAACATCCTCATTCATATGTGTATCTCCTCAATGTGAAGAGATCATCTCATCAAACGAACTCTCGATGTGCCACATCCAGGTCCATGAACCAACCTCCATCATATCTGCAATGTGCCATCCCTCAAGTCTGCCATAGAAACAAGTATACACCTGTCTCATCTATCCATGTACTACCCATGATCATAGATCAATCAGCTCCCATGTGTCAAAGTGGTTAAGTCTCGGCTCAACCCATGACCAAATGTTGCCACCAAGGCATCATCGTCGTCGTAACTCCATCACTCCAAAGTGTCTCATATCGATCCTCCACATCAAGTCACTCTTTCAAGCCATTCCCATACATGTACTCAAAAGTATGCATCGCATTCGGCATCAAAGTCTCTAACCTCAGCTCCTCAATGCATCAAATCCTCCAAGTCCACCATATATGAAGTCCCTAAAAGTCACAACCTCATGTCATCATGAGCTCCATGAGTCATCTCCAACCAACATCCCAGCAAGCATACAAGTCTCAGCCCAAAGGTCTCTGCAAGATGCCTCAGCTCTCCATGTAGTAGGAATGCTCCATAGTATGCTCACAACTCCATCCAAGTCCATGGCCTTGTTGTACAAGAGTGCACAACCTCTCCATCGGCTCATAAATAAACCATCTCTATGTCACACCACCAAATCTACCTGCACAATATCCTTGCCTTGGCACTCCTCATTGGATGCCCATAAGTGACATCTCTTCAAGTGCTCCTGCATAATGTCCCTGCATAAGACTGCCATGCTCCATGTCTCCAACCTTGAAGTCCATGACTAAGTTGCCATGTAGTCCAACAAAGTAGACCCATCACAACAATCGGTCATCCTGATCCAAGTTTGCAATATTCGGTCTAATGAACTTGGTCGCCCAACCATATCATCATCGTCATTAGTCCCTTCCATCATAGCTCCCCCATTGAAGGTTCCACCAAGACTTCCTCTTGGTCTCGGCCATGAGGATTCCACCCAAGCAACTCAAGTGTGTGCCCTTCTTCAATATGTCCATGAGTCATTCCAGGCACTTAGCCAATTCTGCATATGGCTAAAGCATGACCCATTCTTCCGCAATGATCATCATGTTCCTCCCTTGTCACGGGCCTTTGTACCTTCTACCATAAGGTCACAAAAAACCCCAACAAGTCCTACAACGGTCAACAATCCTTGCTTCTCCATACAAGGTCTCATCGTAGACATCCATGGTAAGATCCTCCCTAGCATCGGCAAACTAATTTTGCCCTTCCCTGCATACAGTTCATCTAACAAATGCTCAAGTGAAACACAAGTATCAATACTTCATCATCATCATGAGGCTCCTCCATGTGAGTATCCTCAGCCATCCATGTTTGCAAACTGCATGATCCTGGTCCAACTTGATCAATCTCAAGTTCATCCTCCATCGTTGTCACATCTGCAACATCTTCAACTATCACAACTTCCTCTTCCTTATTATCACATTCTGTAGCATTCTCCTTTTGAGTCAAAGCTATGGAATGCTTCTTCTCAAGAGTTAGTGATTTCCACTTTTTGCGAATCAAGTCCTACCTTATCTTCAATTCCTTGAGTTCTGCATCAAACAAGTCCACTTCCTTTGCAAGTCGATAGGCTTCATCCCTATTCCCGTCAGAAATCCCTTCATGGACCAAAGCACGAAGAGCATCCTTTGATTTGAACAAACCTTTGCCCCATTCTACAAATCTTTGTTCAACCTCACTTGATTCTTCAAGTAGACTCCCTTCAAATTCCTTGAAGGTTGCAAAACCCATTTCCTGCAAGATAGACATCCTTCTTGATTCTTCACCATTCACCAGGTTCTCCCTGCAACACTAAACCAGCTCTTGATTCTATCTGTCACCTGCAAAATTTGAACTCCCTTTCAAGTCTTCGGCCTTTGTAGAATTAGATTCCTTCATCTACACTTCACCTGAATCAGCTTTGATACCACCTGTCATGCCCCTACACCTATGGTAGTCTTTCAACCACTTATAGCGAGGTGCGGCACTACCAATCATTTTCTTTTCACCAATAGTTACGATTGTAGACTACGCCTAGCATTCCATACTTATTTTTATTTTCATTACCAAGTATTATTATGTTTCCTTTATATAAGTGAAAGCCCATAACATTCACATAAACAACATTATATAGGAGAAATGCACAACAGTATAAAGGGAGGGGCAACTCCCTACAATATGAGTCTGCCCGAATCAATATATTATGAAATCTTCACTTTTACAAAGTACAAGTTAAATCTTGGGAAACCCCAAATTCACACTTAGCCAATTTTCAACTTCGGCAAACTCGGTTTCCCAGCTCATCGGCACCTCCGCATGGTCGCCGCATGACTCACCAACCCTTCATTCACCTCATCGCACAATCTCGTTGTTTTCCCAACTTGGGCACGCCTCATCGTAACCAAGTCGCCACACATAGGTGCCTCTGCACGAGTCACACCTCCATTCACAATCTCAACATTTCATCGTTCCCACCGTTTCGTCGTGCCCGGCACACCCTGACTCGGTTGCCCGTCCGCACGCCCTCACCATGTCAACCAACTCACCTCCGTGCATGGCATGCCCTACCCGGGTCGCCCATTTAGCACTTTGGTTGGTCGTTCAGCGAATGCCCTACTTGGGCCACCCATCGTGCACACCTGCACGGATGCCCTCACCAGCCGCCCATCGTGCACGCCTCCCCACGCCCTTACCCAATAACCAAGACAGCATGTGACTTCCCTGTGGCCTCTCCCAACAACGGGCACATTACCAATCTGTGCCTTTCTCCTTTATTTGTTGCGGCTACACCTAGTCTTGTACACTTCTCCTTTGTTGGATGATGAGCAAAGTTGCTTGCCACAAATGCCTCCATGCCTTGCTAACTTATACCATGCGTTGGGCAAGGTCTTGGCTACCCAGCCGACCTGCCCACGCCCTATAATCCATTGCCAAATGCCCTCCAACCATCCGTCGGCCTTCGTTCTAAAATCGCAAGTATAGGTCGGCCGTGGGTGTAATCCATCCATGCTCCCCATGCTATATGAACCTATTCGCTCTCCTTCATTCACGCGTATCTTTACTTGTCTCCATCGCACATTGTAAGTCTGAGCTCGTTTGTTCAAGTTTCCCAACCGCTTGTTCACTGCCGAGCGTGGTCGCACTTCGGGTGGAACCACAGGTCCTTACATCCTCCTCCTCCTGAAGTCGTTGTCATCCTTGACAACATACCATCTTGGTAGCCATCCACCAAGATCAACATCAATATTTGTCTTATCCATGATGTCAACTCCTCCACATACTACAATCATCCTTGCAACATATGTAGAACTACCATCTCCATCATGTCTCTTCCCAGCAACCATCTGTCACCAAGATCACCATACCAACGTATACACCCCATCGGTATGTCATACATCAGAAATCATCTCAATCCATGATCATCGACCACCCTGTCACAATCTCCACAGGCTGCTCTCCATTGTGGAAGGCTTGGCTCCTTCATCTCAAGCTCCCTGCCCACTGCAACATCTTGTGTCAACCTCATCATATCTCATCCTCCCGTGAACTCCTGCCATGATACTCCAACAAATGCTAACACATCTATGTACACTACGCGTCCCCATGTTTGAACTAGTCGGGTGATCAGTCCAACTGTCACGCTCAAACCATGAGAGTGAACATCCTCATGCCATCATCAGCTGTTTCTCAGAACATCCCGTCACATCATCAACTCGATCAAGAATCCATCTCCATACAAGTGTAAGCCATGCTCAGGTCCATGAAGTAGTCCTCATCTCATCTGCAACATGTTGTCCAAGATGTCTGGTACTAATGTTCTACATGAAATCAGCCACATCTACCCCAACATCATCATTCATGTGTGTATCTCCTCAATGTGAAGAGATCATCTCATCAAACTGACTCTCGATGTGCCACATCCAGGTCCATGAAGCAACCTCCATCATATCTACAATGTTCCATCCCTCAAGTCTGCCATAGAAACAAGTAAACATCTGTCTCATCTATCCATGTGCTGCCCATGATCATAGATCAATCAACTCCCATGTGTAAAACTGGTTAAGTCTCGGCTAAACCCATGCCCAAGTGTTGCCACCAAGGCATCATCATCATCGTAACTCCATCACTCGAAAGTGTCTCATATCGATCCTCCACATCAAGTCACTCTTTCAAGCCATTCCCATACATGTACTTGAAAGTATGCATCCCATTCTGCTTCAAAGTCTCTGACCTCAGCTCCTCAATGCATCAGATCCTCCAAGTCCACCATATATGAAGTCCCTAAAAGTCACAACCTAATGTCATCATGAGCTCCATGAGTCATCTCCAACAAACATCTCGACAAGCATACAAGTCTAGGTCCAAAGGTCTCTACAAGATGCCTCAGCTCTCCATGTAGTAGAAATGCTCCATAGTCTGCTCACAACCCCATCCAAGTCCACAGCCTTGTTGTACAAGAGTGCACAACCTCTCCATCGGCTCATAAATAAACCATCTCCATGTCACACCACCAAATCTACTTGCACAACATCCTTGCCTTGGCACTCCTCATTGGATGCCCATAAGTGACATCTCTTCAAGTGCTCCTGCATAATGTCCCTGCATAAGACTTCCATGCTTCATGTCTCCAACCTTGATGTCCATGACTAAGTTGCCTATGTAGTCCAACCAGGTAGACCCATCACAAAAATCGGTCATCCTCATCCAAGTTTGCAATATTCGGTCTAGTGAACTCAGTCACCCAACCATATCATCGTTGTCACGAGTCCCTTCCATCATAGCTCCCCCACTGAAGATTCCACCAAGACTTCCTCTTGGTCTCGGCCATGAGAAGTCCACCCAAGCAACTCAAGTGTGTGCCCTTCTTCAATATGTCCATGAGTCATGCCAGGCGTTTGGCCAATTCTCCATATGGCTAAAGCATGACCCATTCTTCCGCAATGATCATCATGTTCCTCCCTTGTCACGGGACTTTGTACCTTCTATCATAAGGTCACAAACAATCCCAACAAGTCCTGCAATAGTCAACAATCCTTGCTTCTCCATACAAGGTCTCATCGTAGATATCCATGGTAAGATCCTCCCTAGCATCGGAAAACTGATTTTGCCCTTCCCTGCATATGGTTCATCTACCAAATGCTCAAGTGAAACACAAGTATCAATACTTACTTCATCATCATCATTAGGCTCCTCCATGTGAGTATCCTCATCCATCCATGTCTGCAAACTACACAATCCTGATCCAACTTGATCAATCTCAAGTTCATCCTCCATCGTTGTCACATCTGCAACATCTTCAACTATCACGGCTTCCTCTTCCTTATCATCACATTCTCTAGCGTTCTCCTTACGAGTTAAAGCTATGGAATGCTTCTTCTCAAGAGTTAGCGATTTCCACTTTTCTCGAATCAAGTCCTACCTTATCTTAAATTCCTTGAGTTCTTCATCAAACAAGTCCACTTCCTTTGCAAGTTGATAGGCTTCGTCCCTATTCCCGTCAGAAATCCCTTACTTGACCAAAGCACGAAGAGCATCCTTTGCTTTGAACAAACCTTTGCCCCATTCTGCAAACCTTTGTTCAACCTCACTTGATTCTTCAAGTAGACTCCCTTCAAATTCCTTGAAGGTTGCAAGACCCATTTCCTGCAAGATAGACATACTTCTTGATTCTTCACCATTCACCAGGTTCTCCCTGCAAGACTGAACCAGCTTTTGATTTTATCTATCACCTGCAAAACTTGAACTCCCTTTCAAGTCTTCGGCCTTTGTAGAATCAACTTCCTTCATCTGCACTTCACATGAATCAGCTCTAATACCACTTGTCACACCCCTACACCTGGGGTAGTCTTTCAACCTCTTATAGCGAGGTGCGACACTACCAATTATTTTCTTTTTACCAATATTTACGATTGTAGACTACGCCTAACATTCCATACTTAGTTTTATTTTCATTACCAAGTATTATTATGTTTCCTTTATACAAGTGAGAGCCCATAACATTCACATAAATAGAATTATATAGGAGAAATGCACAACAGTATAAAGGGAGGGGCAACTTTGTGAAATATGAGTCTGCCCGAATCAATATATTATAAAATCTTCACTTTTACAAAGTACAAGTTAAATCTTGGGAAACCCCAAATTCACACTTAACCAATTTTAAACTTCGGCAAACTCGGTTGCTCAGCTCGTCAGCACCTCTGCACGGTCACCGCACGACTCACCAACTCTTCGTTCACCTTGTCACACAATCGTGTTGTTTGCCCAACTTAGGCGCACCTCGTCGTAACCAAGTCGCCACACACGGGCACCTCCGCATGAGTCACACCTCCGTTCACAATCTCAACAATTCATCATTTACACCATTTCGTGGTGCCCGACGCGCCCTCACCTGGTCGCCCATCTGCACGCCCTGACCGTGTCAACCGACTCACCTCCGTGCATGGCGTGCCCTGCCCGGGTCGCCCATTCAGCACTTTGGTTGGTCGTTCAGCGGATGCCCTACTTGGGTCGCCCGTCATGCACGCCTGCACGGACGCCCTCACCAGCCGCCCATCGTGCACGCCTACCCACACCCTTACCCAATTACCAAGACAGCGTGCTACTTCCGTGTGGCCTCACCCAAGAATGGGCGCATTACCAATCTGTGTCTTTCTCCTTTATTTGCTGCGGCTACACCTAGTCTTGCACACTGCTCCTTTGTTGGATGATGAGCGAAGTTGCTTGCCTCAAATGCCTCCACGCCTTGCTAACTTATACCGTGCGTTGGATGAGGTCTTGGCTACCCAGCCGACCTACCCACGCCCTATACTCCATCGCCAAACGCCCTCCAACCATCCATCGGCCTTTGTTCTAACATCGCAAGTATAGGTCGGTCGTGGGTGTAATCCATCCATGCTCCCCACGCTATATAAACCTGTTTGCTCTCCTTTATTCGTGCATATCTTTACTTGTCTCCATCGCACATCGTAAGTCTAAGCTCGTTCGTTCAAGTTTCCCAACCGCTCATTTGCTGCCGAACGCGATCGCACCTCTGGTGGAACTGCAGGTCCTAACACCACACCATGGGCCGACACGATGGAGAAGCTAGTCGGACTAAAGGATGGGTCGGCTTGGTGAGTCGACACCCCAACCAATGCGCCAACTACCATATAAGTAAAGTGTTGGAATGGTGGAAAAAAAAATCAAGAAAAGTTTCCAAGTGTTTATGCAAGCTAGGAGGGCGAGCTACTTGGAGAGTCTAAAATTAGGCGAAGTGTAGGCAGACTCTTGGGCCGAAGCACGGAGTCGCAACAAATGCAAAAAACGAAACCATAGGTCGTGCGAAGGCGTTCGCGCGAGGGTGTGCAAGGGCTTCGGCTTGAACAACCGAACGGGCGAGGGAATCTGAGGGCATTTTTCTAAGCGACTGAATGGGCGAAGTCGTCCAAAGGCGTTCGAGCAAGGGCGTGCAAGGGCGTCCGCCCGAGTGACTGAACAGATGAGGTCGTTCGAAGGTCTTCGGGTGAAGTCGTGCGAAGGCATTCGTGTGAGGGCATCGGTCTAAACGTCTGAATGGGCGAGGGCATGCGAGGGCATCCGCCCAAATGACTGAACGAGCGAGGGCGTGCGAGGACGTTCGCCCGGACGATTTAACGAGCGAGATTGGTCTGAACGACAGTACAGGCGAGGACATGCGAGGGCGTCTGCTTGAACGAGTTGAGGGCATTCGGTTGAACGAGCTGAGGGTGAACGATGTGCTAAACAGGGCAACAGTGAATGAGTTGCGATGGATGGTAGAACCGATGGGCACTCCAACGGTGGTTCGGGTAGTCTGAACGGTGTAAGCTAGGTTGCACGGTTGTGATAGAAATTGTACCAAGAAAACTTGGAGTTTCCAGCAAAGACTGTAAACTGTATATTTTGTGAAATATTGTTATTATCGGGAAGACTCATATTTCAAGGAGTTGCCCATCCCATTAAAGTACCCACTGTGCATATGTGTAAATGGTAATAACAATGAAGATCATTAATTGAATGTTTCCGTTGTGTATGTGAATGTTATACTCAAGAAAGTTGAAAAATAAATAAAGTATAGAAAGTAGGCGTAGTCCACACTTACAAGTATTGTTAAAATAAAAATGGGTGGTGGTGTTGTACCCCCGATCATGCGGTTGGAAGAGTACTGCCAGGGTAAGCGCGTGACATCAGAAGCTCTATACCATGTCAAAAAACCAATACTACAAACTATCTTCCATTCATTAATCAAATGTGATTACATATTTAAAATAATATTGTCTCAAGATAACAAAAATATCTTGGACACACAATCTCTTATTTGAGAGAATATCTCAACCACACACAAATCTAGCTAACAAAATAGGAACAGCCTTCTTTAATTAGAAAGACACAACCGATACAAATAAGAATTACATATTCGAACATCCATACTTCTCTCATAGACAGTGCAGAAGCACAAGCCCCGGGCCAGACTCAGAAAGGTGGTGCTGCCGCCATAATGCTAATGAGAGATCCGGTGAGGTTAACCGAGACGAAGATCAAGCGGCTAGAGGATATTTGGACATGTCGGTCACCAAAACTACAGTCACGAGTCAGTTGCTCGAGACACATTATGTTGGTGGACAAGCAGTTCGTTCCAACCTAAAGTTTATGCCCACCAATCACGAAATTGCAGCAAGCGAAGTCATTACTATTGGACAGGCAACTCCAATTGAGACAGAAATTTATATACAAAACTTATGTGTCTGTTTATAATTTTTTATTAAATATATTAGAGCATAACCCAAGGCTATATAGCCCAGTTAATGATATATTGCAGGGAAGGCTCTTTAAGCAGTTGTTTTGAAGGCAGGAGAGAAGCCAGTAGAGAAGAGGGATGCCCGAGCTATCCAATCTGCCGTAAAGCGGGCGACTGGAAAACCTGCTTCAGAGAAAGGACGTCTGGCTGCAACTGCTCAACCTGCAGCGGACCTCAATCCCGTTTAGATGAAGTATCCCAGATTACTCTCTCCGACATTCTAGTGGTATGATCCTTATTATAATTTGTGTTAACATGTGCTTTAGTGCTATGAAGCAAAATTGGTTTAAATTTATGCAATTGTTTGACCATGTTTGTAAGTAACATGGGATTAAATTTATTAAGTGTATATTTCTGCAGTTGTTGGGCATTTTTGTAAAGCCCTTTTGTGAGGAAGGTGTTGAACATGTGTGAGTTGGTTCTTAAGCTGAAAATTTTTAACACATATTTAACATCTTAAATAGGTTAAATTGCTTAGGTTTTAAGTCAAATTCCGTTACTGTGCTAACTGCGGTATAATTGATTTATGTGCAGTTAATTTTTCCGCAGTTTTGCTGGTTAAACAATTTTTGTTATCCAAATTTAGTGGGGATTGGGATTTGTTTTTAATCTCTCCATGGTCCAGAGGTCACTTTCTGAGCGCCCAACTATGGAGCGGCAATTCTTAAAAACAAATCACTAAGCCAATGATTGGCTTAGTGACTTTCTATACACAACTATGGCTTAGTGACTTTCTATACACAACTATGGCCATAGCATGGGGTACCCAATATGGAGCATTTAATACATTCGATAGCAACTCCCTCGTATATAGTACATGGATGGAAAACCAACATGGTCATGTATGATAGCTACATGCTCTCTCGATTTCCGGCAGGTCTTCTCCCTGGCATTTCTGGTAGCTCTGACTCCTAGATGTGATCGATAATACAGTCTCCACAATACACCTTCAATGCCATCTCCATACAGATTTCAAATTCTATATCTCCGCCCGACATTTCAAATTTCAAACCAAAGAGTTAGGAGCAGGATTTTGAAATGACTCCTAATTTTTAAACGAGGTGGGGAGTTTTTAAATTAGACACTGGCAGTCTAAATTCTTTAACGAGGTGGAGTTCAAAAACATGAACAGGAATATGGTCAGTTTGAGACGCCGCTGTGTAGCCAACCACGAAAGGGAGGGGCATCAGAGGTTTCTAATATACGATTAGATGCCCACCTGCAGTTTGGATGAGCATATCTTTAGAAGAAATTCTATGGTCCAACCTTTGAGCTGGCTGCAGAACATGAATATCATCATAGATACTGTCAAGGGGCTAGTGTATATCTACCACAGAAGCCTCAGGCCCTTCACAAATGTCGACACCCTCTTTTCGCAGCTGGTCGTCCTGCACTCAGCGCAGTGTTGTCCTCACCGACCTCTTCTACTATCTCCAAACGACCACATTTTTTCTATAAAATCCCTAGTTCGTTTGTTTCCTCATATATTCATTCACCAATCTCATTCCTAGGTGTTGATGGTTGTGGATATCGATAGCAAGCAACAATTCACCCTCCCAAAATTAGAGGAAGAGGACGACTGCAATGTCGGGAGAAATGGTATCATTAGGTTTGTTCACTTTGAATCTTCATTCTCTCATTTAATTAATTAATAAAAGCATGGATTTATTTATTTATTGCGTTCATTGGGGTATTCAATTCGAGTTGCTGCAGCGAGGAGGAACGTGGAATATTGCAATGATAGTGAGGTGAAAAAGAAGAATTGATAAATAGGCTCCACAACTTTCTGGGTGAATTGATAATTACGTCTTCATTTTTACGTCAAATTTCTGTGTGTTATTTAATTGAATTTATTTGAGTGTTGTATGGGAGGAAGTATATCATTGTGGGACGCCTTCCATGGTGAAGAAAAGAGGAGATTGAGAATTACTGTCAAATTAGATACACAGCCACTACCTCTTCTTCACCCTACGCTCTAGGTAGCAAAAATATTTTGGAGGCTCATGGTATGAAGTCGTGTGAGATAAAATGTGAACAGAATTAAGAAGAAAGAGATGTAGCTCTCAGGTGTGGCCTGCACCTGAGACTACACTCACCAAAACAGAGAGATCACTCTCGTACACTCTATTTCATCAATGAAAGATTACATTAGGAAGTTGCACCCAAACCCCTAAACTTTAGGAACTAATCCTAAACTAGGGAGAACGTTACAACAATGTAACCATTTTCTCCATTAATATAAAATAATATTAATTATTTTTAACTCGCCCCCTTAATGGAGAAAGGGTTCTCCTGGACTCCTAGCATCTTTCTAAACAATTCAAATTTCACTCGTGCAAGAGGCTTTGTGAAAATATCAGCCACATTGTCACAAGTTTTACAATATACAACAGCAATTTCTTAGACTGTATTTTCTCTCTAACAAAATGAAACTGAGTGTCTATATGTTTGGTGTTTTTGTGAAACACTGGATTGTATGCTAATTTAATGGTGCTCTGGTTGTCGCTTTTGGTGGAAGTGGGATTCTTCTGTTCTTTTCCTGCATATTTGAGAAGCCTTCTCAACCAGCTTCACACGTTGCTGCACACAATGCTTGATACTCAGCTCACATGAAGACAAGGCTACAGTACTCTGCTTCTTGCTGCTCCAAGCTATGACCCCGGAACCTATGTTGAATGCGTATCCTATGATGGACCTCCGATCATCCAAGTTACCTGCCCAGTTTGAGTCTGAAAAACCTGCTAGAGTAACATCAGATACATCAGTGTATAAAATACCATAATTAACAGTACCACAAAGATACCTCAACGCGCTCTTTGCTTCTATCCAGTAACTTTCAAGCGGTTTCGACATGAATTGGCTCAATACACTGACAGAGTATGCCAAGTCAGGTCTGGTTGTTGTAAGCTATATCAAGCTACCAACCAGCTGTCTGTACATTGTGGCATCAACCTCCTTAGTGCCATCGTCACTGCTCAATTTCAGATTCTGCTGCAAAGGTGTCGTTGCTGATCTACACTGATCCATACCAAACTTTTCCAACAGATTTCTGGCATACTTCCCTTGGGTAAGAAAAGTTTGCCCAGTATCTCTGCATACTTCTGATCCCAGACAATAGTGAAGGCTTCCGAGATCCTTCATCTCAAAAACTTGTGCCATAAGCCTTTTGATTCCTCTAATTAAATCATCTGCATTTCCTGTTATAATCATGTTGTCCACATACAAAGAAATCAAAATAATTTGCCCCTGATTATTGTACTTGGTATACAAATTTGGGTCATTTAAACTTCTATGGAAACCATGCTATACAAAGAAAGAATCAACCTTTTCGTACCAAGACCTGGGTGCTTGCTTTAAACCATATAAAGCCTTTTTCAATCTGCAAACAAGATGTTCCTGCCCCTACTTTACAAACCCTTCTGGCTGTACTAAGTAAATTTCCTCTTTTAAATCACCATTTAAAAATGAAGATTTAACATCAAGCTGGTGTAATTCCCAATTACATTTAGTAGCTAAAGCAATAAGCATTCTGATTGTATTTAACTTTGCTACAGGTGCAAAAGTATCATCAAAATCTATACCTTCCTGCTGTGAATATCCTTTTGCAACCAGCCTAGCTTTTAACTTTTCTATACTTCCGTCTGCATTCATTTTTGGTTTAAACAACCATTTGCATCCTATGGGTGTTTTATTCTTAGGCAGCTCAACTAAATCCCAAGTATCATTTCTAATAATTGATTCCATCTCTTCATTCATTGCAGCTCTCCATTCCTTAAATTGACTAGCTTCTTTGTAATTAGAGGGTTCTACAATGTTCAAAACCTTTGACATCAAAGCATAGTTTCTCAATTTTAATGGTAATTGAGTCTTCCTACCTGACCTCCTTGGTAGGGGACTTACCTCAAATTTGTTTTCTTCTGCTATAACTGGGCTTGCATTATCACCTTCTTGCTGTTCTTCTTTTTGCTCTTCTTTCTGCTCTTCTTTCTGCTCCTGCTCTCTTTCATCCTCGCTGCTTTCCTCCAACAACAATGGAATGTGCCAATCATCACCAACGTCATCTTTCCCTTCCTGTACCTGTTCATGAAACACTACATCCCTGCTTGCAAATGTCTTACGAGACTCAGGATTGAATAATTTATATGCTTTAAATTCTGTGCCATAACCAACAAAGATGCATTTCACTGCTTTAGGATCTAATTTCTTCCTATCAGCTTTGGGTATATGGGCAAAATCTTTTGACCCAAATACTCTTAGATGGTTTACTACTGGTTTAAATCCATATAGAGCTTCAAAAGGGGTTTTGAAGCCAAGATACCTGGTAGGACTTCTGTTCCTCAAATATACAACAGCATTAATAGCCTCTGACCAAAAGCTATTAGACAGACCCTTACCTTGTAACATGCTCCTTGCGCACTCCACCAAGGTTCTGTTTTTGCGCTCTGCAACTCCATTCTACTATGGTGTGTGTGGCACTTTATACTGCTGAACAATCCCGTGTGATTTGCAGAATTTCATGAATTCCTTTAGCTTGTATTCTCCCCCTTAGTCAGATCGGAGAATTTTTATACTCTTACCAAACTGATATTCCACCAAGGTTTTAAATTCTATAAAGCACTGGAAAGTCTGACTTTTCTTGTTCAAGAAATAAACCCATGAATATCTAGTGCAATCATCAGTAAATAACAAAAAATAGTATGCTCCTCCTAGCGACCTTGTCTACATAGGCCCGCATACATCAGTGTGCACTAGTTCTAAAATGTTTGTTTCCTTCCTCCTATCATGCACAGGAAACTGTTCTCTATGCATTTTTCCTAAGGCACAACCATCACAATTTAACTGAATATTACGAAAGATAGGGAGTCCCTCGACCATACCTTTCTTCTGCAATAACATGAGGTCCTACAAATTCAAATGACCGAACCTCTGATTCCAGAGTTGTTCGGCTCTCGATCCTCCTGCAACCATGGCTTGCTTTGGTATGCTTTTTGCATCCAGTCTGTATAGGCTTCCAACTCACATGCCTGTTGCAACTATTTCATTCCTGCAATCCTTTATCACACAATGAGTCTTGAAGAACTCAACTTGCATATCTTGATCAGCCATCATGGATATAGATATCAGATTTTTCTTAATTCCAGGTACATATAAAAAATTTGTAAGGTGACTAATTTTTCCATTTGGTAACTTAACTGAAATCACCCCATGACCTTTAATCTCGTATCTACTATCATCTCCTAGATATTTTTTTAATCCATTTATACTTTCTTCAAGACTATCAAAAAATTCCTTTTTTACCTGTCATGTGAGAGGATGCTCTGGAATCGACATACCAAATGTCATCTTCATTAGATGCTGAAAGGGCACAGTCAACTGTGAACAGTCGAAATTCATGACTGAAGTCTTCTTCTTCAACAAAGTATCCTCTGTGCTTTGCATTTGCCTGCCTCCTCTTTGCATCATCAGCCTGCTTCTTATAACATTCACTTTGTATATGACCCTTCTTTCCACAATAATAACATTTCTTTTCATAATTATTTGCAAGCATACGTTTATGAGAATGCAGATTCTTTTGTGATGTTCCTCCTTTCTGCTTTGTTTGCTGCTGTGACTGCTTTCCTTTAGATGATCATCATTTCGCCATCAGCGCAAGATCATCACTCTAGGTGTTCAAGTTCTGCCGCCACTCCTCCTCTTGCTGCAAGATCCCAGTGAGATCATCAAATGTGGGCACTTTCTCCCTTGCCGACACTCCAGTGATGAACGTTTGAAAATCATCACGCATCCCATTCATTGTGATTGCAACGAGATCTTCATCAGACACTCCCACTCCGATGGCCCCCAATCCGTCTTTCACATCTTTAATTCTTGCAACAAATGCAGTAACAGTCTCCCTTTCGTCCATCCTCATTGAGAATAGCTTGCTTTTAAGTGCCAAGACTCTGCTTGTATTCTGGGTCTCATACAGACTTTTGATTTTCGTCCAGATGTCCGCGGACATTTTACAGTCTCTGATATGTGCAATAACATTTTCTTTCACAGACATCTTCAACAAGACTTTGGCCTTGTTCTCTCGTTTTTCCCAATCTTGCTCCTGTGGCCCCCTGTTCAGCTTCTGCTCATCGCCTGTAACTATGGACCAAGCATTCGCACCCTCGAGCAAGGTCTGGATCTTAAACTTCCAATTCGTGAAGTTAGATCCATTAAGTTTACCAGACTCGTTAAGGTAAGATTCCATCATATTACTCATTCTGAATCTACACAACAACAAAAAAAACAATACCTGTCAGATCGATCTGTCACCTCTGCCACCGATCTATAGTGTCTGGCAATCCTGCTCCAACGAGCAAATTCGGCGTCTTCAATACAGCGGAAGATCCGATTTGATCAAAAAGTTGATCCGATCTGCCTCTCTCGGATAGATCTGCAACTTCGCCGATCTGCACCCCTTGCAAACCGCCAAACGAAGTTGAGGCTTCCCGCAGATCCCCTTGAAGGAAGGTTGGCGCGTCCTCAATCAGCGTGCGAAAAATCCCGTTTGTTTTGGCACTATCCCGAGCGAAAAATCCATGCCAATTAAAAATTTGTTAGAGTATTTTTGCTGGCGCGATTTCCTCCTTAAATTCCGTGCCAATTGGACGTTCTGGCACTCTGGCGTGATTAATCCCACAAAATCCGCTTTAATTCCCCCTCCTGGCGCTTCTGTCAATGCAAAAAGAGCGCCAATATCCTCTCCACTCAGAAAAAGAAAAATATATATATATATATATATATATATATATATATATATATATATCTAAGTCCAACCCAGGTGTTCTGCAGTCCACCTGCTCAATTGAGCACAGAGCTCTTGTGTACACGCGGCCACAAAAGTACTTCAAGCCACACAGGCAATTCTGCCACTCAGGCAATTCTACCACACAAGTAAGCTAGCTACAAAAGGCACTTCAGCCATAAGGTGAAAAAAGATCAGGCTCACCCAATTTGAGCTCTGATACCCAGATAAAATGTGAACAGAATTGAAAAGAAAGAGATGTAGCTCTCAGGTGTGGTCTGCACCTGGAGACTACACCCACAAAAACAGAGAGATCACTCTCGTACACTCTATTTCATCCATGAAAGATTACATCATTAAATACAATACTAGCAATTAGGAAGTTGCACCCAAACCCCTAAACTTTAGGAACTAATCCTAAACTAGGGAGAACGTTACAACAATGTAACCATTTTCTCCATTAATATAAAATAATATTAATTATTTTTAACTGTGTGTTTGTTAGTGAATACGTATTTCACTCATCTAGTATTAGGTGTGTTTTTGTTAGTGAATAGGTATTTCAATGATGTCCTATTACCGTTGCAACTATTAGGTTTGTCTCCACGTAAAGCAATTGCACACCCCATTTGAATTTTGTCTTTTTTTGCCCATCTGATCTTCCCCATGTTGCTGTGTAATTTCACTTGGACACTACTGTTGTATCAAGAAAATTGCATATTATTTTATCGCATATGGATTTATTTTATTTATTAAAAATATTTTGGGAGTACATGAACTTTAGTTCATATTTAATCAAATATAAATGTAGAACACCTGGCCACTAAAACTAAATATTGTAGGAAAAGATTTAAAATGTATTCATACCCTAGTTAATTGTACAAAGACATTTATCTTCTTCGGAGGAGATTAAAAATGATTTAATGAGAAACTTTACATTACAAGTAAATATATAACATTTTGATTGATTAAAATTTTATAGTTTTATGTAATTTATTTGGCTTATAATAAAAAAAAATTATATTATTTTAGATAATTTGTTTAATTTATAGATATATAATATTTTGATTGATTAAAATTTTGTAGTTTTATGTAATTTATTTGGGTTATAATAAATTAATTTTTTATATTATTTTAGATAATTTGTTTAATTTATAAAAACAATTGTTTATATAATTTAATAATGACTATATTTTAATTTTAAAAAATTCAAAATCTTAGTTTTAAAAAAAAATTGTTCAAATTTTTGTTAAAAGTAATAAAAAAGAGTTATGAAGAAAAAGATTTGTCTATAAGTTAGACTACTCTTTTTAAGAAGTAGTTGTTTGTGTTTTCGAGATTCATTCCTTTTAAAAATTAGTTGTTTGTGTTTTCGAGATTCATTATAATTGTTGAAATGAGAGGGCTAAGGAGTTTATTTTAATGATAAAGGGGATATTGATTTTTTTATAATTATTATTAATTAAAAATTATATTTTAGTTTTATAGAAATATTTCAAATTATATTTAATTAATATTTGAAGAGTGAAATTCTACTTTTTGTAAATTATTAATAAATTATTTTAATTGATGTGGTTTTATTGATTAATACTGATGAGTTAGTTTACCAGCAATAAGACATAACAATTGTTTTTTCCCATTAAGAAATGAGTTATCATAAGTTTTACCACCTTTCAGAAAAGAAAAATAAATAAATAACTTTAATAAAAGTAGTTATTTATATTTTATTAATTAAAAATTAATATTTACCAACATAGATTCATCTTAACTCTCGATCTACCAAGCCTTGAGAGGGATCAAATCTCTTGAGGTGCAAATCTCTTTTAGAGTGAAAAGAGATTTTATGATAAGTTTTACCACCTTTATAAAAAAAAAAAAACAAATAAAAAAAAAATTGTAATAAAAAACTTTAATAAAAGTAGTCATTTATATTTTATTAATTAAAAAATAATATTTACCCACACAAATTCATCTTAACTCTCGATCTACCAATCTCTGAGAGAGATTAAATCTTTTGACGTGCAAATCTCTTTTAATCCATCTCCTAGCTTGGTAGATCCACATTTAAAATGAATCTAGACTCATTATAATAATGTCCATACATAGTTTATAATCAATAACTATTGAGATGAACTTATTTTTCACAACATTGAAATTTCCTTTTACTTTAATTATAAGTAAACTAAAAATGCCTTTTGTCATATTAAATTTAACTATTCACTATAATTTTTCTCACTTCTACTATACAACACTAATTATTTATGCCATATATATCTATATATATTTTAATTTTATAATTTTAATGCCATATTTATTAAAAATATTTTTACTTTATAAAATTTATTTATGTGTAATACGTAACGACCAACACACACATAATTTCTAAACGTTAGAATCTAAGAATTAGTTTTGACTAGAAATTATTATTTCTTAATAAAAATATTTTGATATAATGAAAGTAAACATTAATATTTTCCTTTTAATAAATTATAATTCCATAATTAAAAAAATCCAATATTAAATAGAATAATATTTTTTATCATATTCAAATAATACATTGAGGTCAAAATTGGATAAACTAAGGTCAAATAAATAAGTAAATATTTAATTTTGAATAAATAGATAAATATTTTATTTCACATCATAATTCATCTATGGTTCATCATGGTTCATCATTAAGACAACATGGAGAATCAGATCATGACATCAAGATTAAATATGAATAACGATGCAGAGAAAGAATTTCTGAAGTTTTGACAATAAATTATTATTTCATAACAAAAGTATTTTAATATAATGAAAGTAAACATTAAGATTTTTTTTTAATAAATTATAATTCCATAATTAAAAAAAATAAAAAATAAAAAATCCATAATTCCATAATTAAAAAGAATTCCAAAATTAAATAGAACAATATTTTTGGTCATATTTAAATAATACATTGAGCTCAAAATTGGATAAAGTAAGGTCAAATAAATAGGTAAATATTTAATTTTGAATAAATAGATAAATATTGTATTTCTGAATACATAAATAGATATTTTGAACTAAATATATAAATATTGATTTTCGGATAAATAGATTCTATAGACTTGACTCGTGAGGATTGATCCTAGGTTTCCTTGCTAAGGAGGCTCACCCTAAACGGTTTTGGTAGTAAGACTTAACTTTATTTATTAAAATTGTGAATAAAAATAAATGTGTTTCTTTTTAGTCAAAACTTTAAAAAATAAACAAAGAAATAAATAAATAAATTATTTATCTATTGATTCAAAATTAAATATTTACCTATTTATTTTAACTTAGTTTATCCAATTTTGACCTCAATGTATTATTTAAATATGACCAAAAATATTAACCTATTTAATTTTAAATAATTTTATTTAATTATGGAATTATAATTTATTAAAAAAAAATCTTAATTAACAGTTATGTTCTGACGATTACTTTCATTATATTAAAATATTTTTTATTAATAAATAATAATTTCTAGTCAAAACTAATTGTTAGATTCTAACGTTCAAAAAATAATTCTCTACATCGGTATCCCTATTTAATCTGATTCCATGATATAATTCCCCATCTTGTCTTGATGATGAACCATGCTAGATAGTTCAAAATGCGTCGACAAATGAATTTTGATTTGAACTTCTCCGAAAAATTTCTTGCAATCATTATCATTGTATAAACAATTATACATTCCTCATGCTAAGTACATGTTATGGAAGTTTGTATAAATATTATAATGAATATGATATCATTCACCAATACTTGATTTTTATAGAACAGGTAATGTTATTATCGAAGATGATTAAACTACACTACTACAGATAGGGGGTTTTAAGACAATATTTGAAACACAATTTGGGTAGATTGTACTAACTTGAGACAAAATAAAACTTGTATATTGCATTAGATATTGTCTTTAAGCGAATGTCTCAAATTGTTGTCTTAAAAATTGTCTCTATAAAGATAATACATAACACAAATATTATTGTTTCTTAGAAGACAATAAATTTTTGACTTTATAGAGACAACATGTCTTTAATCAAAAAGTAATATTTAATGACAATACAATATCACTTTTTTCTCTTTAGAGACAATATAAAACAATGAATCTAGAAAAATATCTCAACATTGAAATAAATCAACATAAAAAATATTTAATTAAAAATAAACTACATTATCATCAATTAATTAATTCATGTTAGCGCACAGTGGAATCGAACCACCAACCTCTTGCTTATAAGGCAGATGCTCTTCCATTAAGCTAGGACCCTCTAAAGAATTGTGTGAGGACTTATCGAAGTCCTTGAAATTGTATGTATATATATATATATATATATATATATATATATATATATATATATATATATATATATATATATATATATATATATATATATATATATATATATATATATATATATATATAGACATTAATTTTAAAAAAAATGCTCGACACATAATGGCATAATCTTTGTAAAATCTATAATCATGCAACCCTTATTTTTAACTTATTAAAAAATAACTCAATGGAGTAAGCTCAATTTCACACCCTTGTAACATGACCTATACAATAAGATAATAATACACAATAATCTACAAACAATTTAATCTAGTTATACAAAGAAAACTAACTAGAATTATCACAAGTTGTTAATATCTTGCTACAACTATTGAATAGATCTTTCAATCCATTTGAATTCACTCCATTTATCTATTACCCCATAATCCTTCTCTTTCTCTACCCCTCTCTGGTGACACACATTCTCTCTCTCAAAGTCACTCTCTCCCATTCTCTATGTCTCTCTCAATGCCCCTCCCACCCTCTACACTACTAGCCCTCCCTCCCTCTATAACCCCCTTTCTCTCTCTCCCACCTTCTCTACCTCCCTTATTTCTCTTTGTCCATATCTGTCTCTCTCTTGCCCTCCCTCCCTCTCTCTCTTCCCTCCACCTTCCTCTCTCTCATTACCACCATCCCCCTACCCAACTCTCACCCTCCACTTTCTCTCTCTATCTCTCTCTCTTCCTCCCACTCCTATCTTTCTCTCTTCCTCCTTCCCTCTCTTTCTCCCCTCTCTATTTACCTTTCTCTCCCTCCCACTCTCTCTCTTTACCCACTTTCTTTGTCACTCTCTCCCATTCACTCTCACCCTTTCTTTTCCTCCCTCACACCCCACTTTCTCTCTCACATTTACCCCTATCTCTTGCTACTCTCTATCCCTCTATCTCACTCTCACTCTTATTTACAAGGTGATAAATTTATTATTTTTCTTTTTACTACAAGTACATATACGAAAGAAGCACATATACCGAAGTTGTGCATATATGGAAGACATGTGCATATAGCAAAGTCGCACATCTTCTGTATCACATATCCTCTATATATGTGCAACTTCCATATATGCACATATCTTTTGTATATGCACAATTTTTGTATATATGCATATAAGGAAGATATAGACATATGCATTTACGGAGGCTATGTATATATGGAGGATGAATTTGTGAACAACTTCTATATATGTGTATCTTTCGTATATGCAAATATATGGAAGTTTCATATATACATAAGAAACCTATAAATGAAAGATGCACATATACATAATTTATGTGCAACTTTAGCCATTGTATATGCACAACCTCTGTATATGCGTAACTTCCCTATATCCACATATACAGAATATATTTTCATATATAAAAGATGCACATATACGAAATTTGTGCCTACACGAAGGCTAAAGTTCTACATAACTCCTGTATATGCATATATCTTCCATATATGCACATATCTTCCGTATATGCACGATTTCCGTATAGGCACATATCTTCTATATATGCACAACTTTTGTATATGCACATATCTTTTGCATATGCTCATATCTTCTATATATATGCAACTTTGTTATATGTTTATATCTTCCATATATACGCAACTTCTGTATATACACATATATGGAAGCTGCACATATACAAAAGTAGTGTGCAACTTTCGTAATATGCATATACAACAACCTCCATATATGCACAACTTTTGTACATGCGCACATCTTTTGTATATGAAAAACTTTCGTATATGTGCATATCTACCATATATCCGCAACTTCCATAGTTGTGTATATACGGTAGATATGTGCATATATGAAATTTGTGCATATACGGAAGACATGCACATATACGAAATATGTGCATATACGGAAGTCACACAACTTCTATATATGTGCATTTTCTATATCGCATATATTCCGTATATGTGCAATTTTTGTATATATGGAACTTCTCTATATGCACAACTTTCGTATATATAAAACTTTTGTATATGCACAATTTTTGTATACGTTTTTATCTTCCATATATGCACCACATTCATATATGAATGTATATCTTCTGTATATGCACATATTTGTACACAACTTCAATCTTCGTATATAAAAAAGTTTCATATATGCACATATCTTCCGTATGTGTGCAACTTTCATATATACACATATACGAAATTTGCGCACATACAAAATATATGCGCATAAAGGGAAGATATGTGATAGAGAAGATGCACATATATAGAAACTGTGTGACTCCCGTATAGTGGCATACCATGTGTATATGCACATGTATTCTATATATGTGCAACTTATCATTTGTATCTGTGCATATATGGAAGTTGTGCATATACGGTAGATATGCACATATATAAAAGTTACACATATACAAAAAAATATGTGGATATATAGAAGTTGTGCATATATAGAGGATGTATATGTATATTACGAAAGTTGTGCATTGTTTCTGTATATGCAGAACTTCTGTATATTTTCATATACGGAAGTTACCCATATATGGAAGATATACACATATACGAAAGTTGTACATGCACAAAATTTTCATATATACAGAAGATATGTGTATATATGGAATTTATTTTGAACATCAGCCTCTCTATAAGCACAACTTCCATATATTTGCATATATGGATGTTGCGCATATACAGTGGCTGAAGTTGCACATAAATTATGTATATGTTCATCTTCCATATATGTGTAGTTTTTGTATATGTGCATCTACATTATATGTACAAATTCCATATATGTGCATATACGAAAGTTATGCATATACCCCAATCTTATACTACTTATGGCCAAACACTCCCCCCCCGGGCTGCCAACCTTGTCACCAACCCTCCTGCTATTTTGGCATGCCTCTACCGTCGTCGCCGAAATAATTATCGCCAAATCTTCCAATAAACTTAGCCAGTTTCCCATTGAATTATTAATCACCCCACCAATGTTTAATTCATTAAATTTGACGCACTAATAATAGTAATTCGAAATAAACCGTTGAAACCACCCATTCCAAATTTAATCTCTGCTACCACTCCATTATCCATTCTTTTGCCATTCTTAGTGAACAATCTAAGGTTGGAGATTAGTATCTCTACCAAAATTTCACAAAAATCAGAATTTATGGTTGTGAACTTCCTCCTTATAAACTGCCAATTTTCCTGCGTGTGATGATTTTTGCTTTAGAATTCATAAGGCAGAGGATGAATATAGATGAAATACATTTTGTGTCAAGGAAGTAGAAATCTCAGTTTAAATTAAAAGCACAAATTAAATCCAACACTGTAATGGTTCTCTGCCACTACCCTTACTCTATGAAAGAAACACATATATGGAAGATATGTGTATATATGGAAGACATGTGCATATACGGAAGACATGCGCATATATGAAAAGTGTGCATATATAGAATTAGATGCACATATATAGAAATTTCACATTTATGGAAGATGCATATATACATAATTTATGTGCAACTTCATCCACTGTATATGTGCAGCCTCTGTATATGTGCAAATTACGTATATGCCCAACTTTCGTATATGCGCATCTGTTTGCGCATATACAGAAGATATGTGCATATACAGAAGATGCACATATATGGAAGTTGCACCTATACAAAGGAATTTCTACACAGCTTCAATATATGCAAATATCTTTTGTATATGTACAACTTCCATATATGTGCATATCTTCCACACATGCACAACTTCCGTATATGCACATATATAAAAGCATTGCAAAACTTTCATAATATGCATATATGGCAACCTCCATTTATGCACAAATTCCACATATGCGCACATCTTTTGTATATACACAATTTTCGTATATGCGCAACTTCTGTACATGTGCATCTCTTCCATGTATGGGTAACTTCCATATATACACATCTTATGTATATGTTTATGTACAATATATACACAACTTCCATATATGTGAATATGTGGAATATATGTGCATATACTAAGGATGCACATAGACAAATAATATGTGCATATATGAAAGATCTTCTTATATGGGAGTTGCACAACTTTTTTATATGTGCATCTCTTCTATCACATTTCTTCTGTATATTTGAAAATTTCTTAAGTGCACAACTTTTGTATATGTGTATTGTTAATGCTCTTGGAACTCTATCAACCAAGGGATCTCCCAGATCTGAAGTCCCAATTAGACCTCACATCATTTGGAATAGGAGCCACATTCAGAGTATCAACTTGGTTGCCATGTATTCTTATAGATTTTTCTTGGCTCTAACTGCCAGCAAGAGAGAAGAACATGAATCCACCTTCTAAATGTAAGGGGGTGTGTCTGGTGAGTGTTCGGTCGTATGTGTGTCAAATTTATTTCACTGTGGAGGGGAGGATAATTGAGCCTCTAAGAGAGAGGTAGTAGTAGCACCCTATTAGAGGTCATTCCATGGATACTTGAAGGTCATTCCATGGATCATAAAGTGTGTAAAAATAGAAAATTTGATGATCTAGGATGTGAAAGGAAAAATAAATTTCTTCCTTCCACTCCCCTTCCATTAGCACTTATTATAACATATGAGCAGAGGAAATCACCTTGGATGAAGAATAGTTCAAATCATTAATGTTTGATCTAAGAGAACTGATGAAAAAATGGTTTATCAAAGGAAACTATTTCAAGTCAATTCTTTTAGGGTAATACCCCCTACTAAGGACTCAATATGAACTCATGGAAACCATGCTTTCCAAGCCATATGGCAATACAAATGCTAAATTTTTTGAGGAAGCCTGTGTCCCCCTAATATATTTTATTGCTATTATAGGAAATAAGTTCAATTGGGGAGATATATTAATAGTAAAATTAAAGGTGAACATAAAAAAGGAATGTGAAGAGGTTCTAAGGGAACAACATCAATTTCACATTTCTTCTTATTTGCTAGAAATAATGTGTACTTTGAACTCATTCCTAGATATGGGATAGAAATTTTCTCTCAAAAAATCTCCCATTCACATTTACTATTGAGATTTCTGGAAGCACAAGTGGCATATATCATATGCAAAAGTATGCCATAGCTTTCTGATTTCCCTTTATGAACTATTGTTTGGCACCCCAATGACCCTACATATCCTAGAATGTCAGGTAAGTTTTTGGAAGAGTTAGAGATTGGTATGCACAAGAAAAGAGAACATATATGAGTATATATGGCACCATGAAGTCACCCTGCCTACTACCCAGATTCACTATAGATAAATTGTCCTCCAAGAGATCACTAGTAGAAAATCATCAAATTAGTGACTAGGTGACTAAAAATATTAGTCACCACAACTTTTCCAAGTGAAATACTACCAAAAAATAGCAATATTAGGAGACCCAACTAAAAACGACTAACATAAATGACTATTTTAGTCACTAGTTAAAATATACAACTATCTAATAAGTAATACTACTAAAAATGACTAACATAAATGACTAATTTAGTTTAGGAAAAAAAATATGACTACCTAACAAAAACTACAATAATATGAATTAGTCATTTTAATTGTGTCACTTCAACAATTTAAAATTACAAATCATAGGGGACTCAAAGGTTGTTTTAGATTGGGTGAAAGGTTATGCTTCCTTGTACAATTCTTTATTGGATCAAAGGATGATTAAAATTATGGAGCTTATTAGAATCTCTATGGTCATACCATTTTATCACATTCACAGGGAATCAAATCCAAAGGTTGACAAATTATCAAAAAGGGGAGTGGGCCAACACCTCCTTTTGCAACATGACATGACCACCTATATATGTTGCAACAACCTTTCCAACTTATTTAGTTGCTTGCACATATATTTCACATTTCTTCCTCGTCTTGCAAAGTGGTAGTGCTAAGGAGAGGGTATGAACTTTGATTAAAGAATGTTCACTTAGTACCACTACCAAATTTCCTTCATGCAACTTGCATGATGATAAATGGATGACATTTGAATGTTACAAATGTGTAAGTATTCCACATTCAACTTTGTCGTCTTCATTGCCCTTAGTAAGAAAGACAAGTTTTAATATTTCCTTTATTTATCATCGCAAACACATAACTCTTTGTTGTACCAAACATAGTTAATATTGTTGGTGTATGATCTCTTAATTGTGGAATGGTCTCTTGATGATGATCACTAACTCTCAATCTCCAATGATAATGAATACGATGAATGAATGATCTAATGCCTTACTTGTGTAGACAATTTATGATTCATTTTCTATTTTTATTGTGCCATTCTATATATGATTCACTAGCATATCATGCTATATGGTTAGTTGAGCAAGCTTTATCTTTGATTTTTCAATTATAATTTGGTTTCATGAATGAGCATAGTTGTGTAATTAAAATCATTCAAAATTTTTTAATAATTTATGGTTTGTTGGACTATTCGCACACTTATCCCTGGCCTTCTACTTTGAGAGTGAGTAGTGTCAAATCACTAATCTTCGTTAAGGAACTTTCTTTCATTACTCGATGACCTAGCCTAGCTCGATATTTAAGGATCCCCCCTTAGATAAGGAAATCCTTATTGTAGTATAAAGAGTGAGAGAAGGCCACCAAGGTGACATTGGGTGGCTTGCTTGATTGGTGGGGTGAAGACTTTTTCTTTCTATGAGATTGTTTGAGTGGAGATACAATTTAGAAAATGCTTAGAAGAAAATTAGTTTCCTCTATTTCCATCACCTAAACTACTTCCAATAAAATCATGTGCTTTTAATAAAACCTAATTTTGATAAATAATTATTCAATAAAATAAAAAAATAACATTATTATTATTGGTGTTGTTATTTTTTGTATATGAGAGAATAGACAACTATAGCATGTTTGTACTTAAGGATAAATTCTATCCACTACCACAATCACATCCAAGTGTGCCCACATTGCCTCACATGTGGCACACTAAGCTAATCAAAGTTTAAACCAATAACACTATAAGACATGCCTTAAAAACCCATTCTATCATCAACTAATCTACACCATGGGGAAAATTAAAAATAACTTTTAATATTAAAAAATATAGCCAATTTATTTTATTTTAAAATCAATTTTAACATCTAATTTGAGGAAACTCCGTAAAATAAAATTTAATGTGAAAAATGTTAAGAAAAATAAAGTTGGGGTAAATTATAAAATAAAAATAAGTAAAGTGAAATGTAAAATTAATAACTATAACTATAATTAACAATTCAATCATATTACTCTTAATTTACCAAGTGTCAGAGGCATAAAATCTCTTCATATACAAACCTTTTTTAAAGTGAAAAGAGATTTGTTCCCCTGTAAATCCAAAATTAATATATAAAATTGTGATAGATCCAAGCTAGTTTTATATCAATTTATGTAATTGAAAGTAAAGAATTATTATTTTAATGAAAAGTTACTTTCAAAAATGTTTGTAATTTCCTCAATTTTAAAATAAAGTCGGCCTAATTCCATCTTAACTCCGGATCTATCAAGCGGCGAGAAGGATCACATCTCTTGAGGTTGAAACCTCTTTTTCGAGTGCAAAACTTGAGGAAAGGCTTGTACCTCGAGAGATTTGATCCCTCTCGGTGTTTGATAGATCCAGAGTTAAGATGGATCTAGGTTGGTTTCAGTCATGTGCGGCCAAAAAAAGTCTAACGAACATATGATTAATTTTATCAATAATACGTAAATTAATCTAATATTAATATAAACATTTTAAATATGCTAATATGTCTCAGATTAATTAGTATATTTTAATTTTAAATTTCCTTAGTTGCCTCAGTTTATTGTGATGATAATAACATTAATAATGAAAAAGGATGAAATATAAGTTTGAATGCAAAGGGACAACGTAATAGTGTTGAATGATAGAAAATGTGAATAATAAGAATATAGTCAATTACAAATAGTCTTCATTGTGGTTAATCTAAAACTATTTTCTTCTAGTATTCTTATTGTCACCCTTTTTACTTTTGTCATCTTTTCATATTGATTGTCATATTTTCATATCGATTATATGAAAAGGATAGGTTAAACCATAAACCATTTAAATCTTTAGCTCAATCTATTGTAGTAAACAGCATTTCTTGTCTCCCCTTCTCTCCAATATTAAAAGATTGAATTAATATAACACAAAAATCAATGTACATTGTCAATAATGTTCTATGCTTACACTGAAATAAATGCACAATGTTAATCCAATCACTTTTAAATTAATGTATCATTATACATCCAATTACATCAAAACAAAAAACAGCATTTACAATGAAATTAATGAATCTAATGCAAGAAATTAAATAAGATTAGAAAACAACATTTACACTAAAATCACTGCATTTAATTAAAGCAATGAAATAAGATTAGAAATCAATATTTACAATCAAATCAATTCATCTAGTGCACGTAAGAAAATTAGATTATAAACCAACATCTACACTGAAATTAATGCACCGAGTGCAAGTAAGCAAATAGGATTATAAAGCAACATCTACACAGAAATCAATGCATCTAGTGCAAGCAATCAAATAGGATTTGAAATCACCATCTACATTGAAATCAATGCATTTAGTGCAAGCAGTCAAATAAGATTAGAAATCACCATCTACATTGAAATCAATGCATCTAGTTCAAGCAATCAAACATTATTAGAAATCAACATCTACATTGAAACCAATGCATCTAGTGCAAGCAATCAAATAGGAATAGAAATCACCATCTACATTGAAATCAATGCATTTAGTGCAAGCAATCAGATAGGATTAGAAATCATCTACATTGAAATTAATGCATCTAGTGAAAGCAATCAAATATCATTAGAAATCAACATCTACACTAAAATCGATGCATCTAGTGCAATAAATCAAATTGGATTAGAAATCACCATCTACACTAAAATCAATGTATCTAGTGCAAGAAATATTCTTCCCTCTCCCCCCCCTCCCATATATATCTATATCTCCCTCCATATCTCCTTATTTTCCACTCTATCTCAACCCCCCAAACACACATGCTATTTCACTTCATATCTATCAATCTCTTTGTCCCTCCCTCCCTCTCTCCTCTCTCTCTTCTTTCCTCTCTTCACTTTCCATCTATATCTCTATCTCCATTTTCCTCTCTATATCACCACCAAAACATACACTCTATTTCTTCAATCTATCTACTTATCCCTCTCTCTCTCTCTCTCTCTCTCTCTCTCTCTCTCTCTCCCCTTCTATCCCTCTCCCCCGCTTCTATCTCTCTTCCCTACTTATTTCCTCTCTCCCTCTCTCTCCATCCTCTTCATCAATCCCTCTCTCTCTCTCTCCACCTTTCTTTCTATATTTCTTTCTTCTTACCTCTCTCTCTCTCTCTCTCTCTCTCTCTCTCTCTCTCTCTCACCTTTCTTTCTATATTTCTTTCTTCTTACCCCTCTCTCTCTCTCTCTCTCTCTCTCTCTCTCTCTCTCTCTCTCCACCTTTCTCTCTATATTTCTTTCTTCTTACCTCTCTCTCTCCCCCTCCAACTCCATCTCTCTTTCCCTCCCTCACTCCACTCTCTCACATCCTCTCTCTCTTCCTTCCTCTCTTTCTCTCTCTCTCTCTCTTACTCTTTAGCCTCTAACTCTGTTACTATATCCCTCCCTCTCTCCTTCTCTCCTCCATTCTATCCTTCTCTCCTTCTTTGTCTTTATCTCAACCCCAAACATACACACTCTCTCTCCATCTCTCCATTTTTACTCCCCCTCTCTCCACTTCTCACTGTCTATGTATTTCTTCTTCCCTCCCGCTATCCCCCTCTAACTCCATCTCCCTATCCATCCCTTTCTCCTCCTCTTTCCCTCCCTCTCTCTTTCTCTCTCTCAAACCTACTCTCTCGTACTTCCTCTTTCTCCCTTTCTCTCCTACCTCCCTCTCTCTTCCCTCATCACTCTCTCTGTCTCTCTCTGTCTCTCTCTTACCCCATAACTCTCCTTCTCTCTCTCAAGTATTATATCTCATTCTTCCTCTCTCTCACTCTCTCACTCTCTCTATCTCTCTCTACCCTCTCTCTCTCTCTCTCTCTCTCTCTCTACCTATGTTACTATATACCTCCCTCTCTCCTTCTGTCTCCTTCTCTCCCCCCTTCTCTCTATCTCTTTATATCACCCCTAAACATACACCCTTTCTCTCCATCTCTCCCTTGTCAGTCCCTCTCTCTCTCCACTTCTCACTCTCTATGTATTTCTTCTTCCCTCCATCTCTCCCTCTCCAACTCCATATCTATATCCCTCCCTCTCTCATCCTTCCTCTCTCGCCCTTTCTCTCCTATGTTTATCTCTCTTCCCCCGTATCCCTCTCTCTCTCGCCCTCTCTCTCCCTCTGCCCTCCAATTCTCTCAATACCTCCCTCTCACTCTCCTCTCTCTTCCCCATCCATATTTGTGTCTCCCTCTCCCTCTTTTACCCTTCTCTACCTCTCTCTCTTTTTATTCCTCCTCTCCCCTCTCCTTCACTTTATCTCCATCTCTCCCTTGTCTCTCCACCTCTATAACTTTATGTATTTGTTCTTACCTCCCATATATATAGAGTTAATATATGTCATGATATATTAATATATATTATAATATAACAAAATTAATATTGGATTAAAACAAAGTTATTATATTTAATAATATTAATATTATGATATATTAATATGAATGTTAGATTTAATAATAATAATAATATTTTAATATTAATATTATGGTTAATAGTATTTTTTGCATGGTATTAATAATAATTTGGCCCATGGTATTTTTCCATAGGCTTCACCTAAATAAAACCTATTTTTTGAGTGTTATTAAGTGTAAAGAGGTTTATGGAGCAAATATAAAAAGATTTTTTATTTATTTACCATACCTCTTGTTTATTTATATCTTTATTTATTTATCATATTTCTTTCATTTACAATGGTATTTGGCCCATAGGCTTGGTATATAATTAGATGTTGATTTCTAATATTGTTTGATATGTTTTTATTTATTTACCATACATCTTTATACCTATTTTATAAATATGGTAATTGGCCCATGGTATTAATAATTATGTGTCCCGCAGGATCTACCTAAATAAAACCTATTTTTTGAGTTTTCATAAATATAAAGAGGTTAATGGAATAAAGATAAAAAGAGGTTTTATTTATTTACCATACCTCTAGTTTATTTAATTTTCTTTTTATTTACCATACCTTCGGAGTAAATATAAAAAAAGTATTATTTATTACCATACTTCTGGTTTATTTATATTTTTATTTATTTACCATAACTCTTTTTTTTACTATTCCTAAACCTCTTTATATTTTTAATTTATCTTATGTTTATACATAATAATAGTTGGATTGATTTTTAAATAGGGTTGACATTAGATTAACAATGTTAAATGTTAAATATTACATTTACATTTACATTTAAGTTTACATGTTTACATTTACATTTAAATTTACATGTTTATGTTTTTATGCGAGATCTACCCCATGGGCACAATAATTATTTTATTTTTAATCTAAAATTACAAATAACTTTGAAAAATACATATAAATAACCAAAAACAATTTTATATTAATTAAAATAAAACAAATTTCAATTAATTGAAAGTTAAGATAATATTATTTGAATGAAAAGTTGCTTTCTATTTTCAAAGAGAGTAAAGATATTTCTAATTATTTTATTTAAACTTTGAATTAAAAATAATTTAATAATTTAAATTGTCGTAAATTTGGGTTTTTGGTTATTTTTCCCTAAACTGTAGGGGTTATAGATCATCTTTCCTTGATAATTGGAAATGTAAAGCCATTGTTTTACATCTGGCACTGTATCTACCAGGGTGACACCTATCCAAATCTTTGGGAAGATAAAACTGATCTAGATCGTGTAGCTAGATTTTCAGTGGATCCATGTGTTTGGTGCCCCTGAAAACCTATATCTCAACCATCAGAGTGATTTCAGATTCTATGGGCATTGAACAAGCGACAACTAGTTGGGAACTACAAAAAGAGATGCAATGCACTGCTGAAACCTAGGAAAAAACTAATACGTTTTTAGATTCGAAGTTCCTTGTAATTGAGATATGGTGGGTGCTTCAGATGTTGGTTACGTGTCTGGAAATTCGAACTGCTTCCGATGGACCAATGGATGCCAAGTTTTCTTCGAAATTAAGTCTTTGACAAAGTTGAGGAAACCTTCCACTGCCAACGGATCAATGGATGTAAAGGTTTCTTCGAAAGTCAGTCTTTGACAAAGTTGAGGAAACCTTCGGATCCGATGCTTGATTAATCTCACATTATTGTTGAGCTAAATCAAATATTTAGCTTGCAAAGTGATCGATCTAAATCAACACAATACAACACCAATAAATTTGTATTTCATCTCCATTGCATATAATTCACCTTCCTTCATAGAATATGATGTGTTTACGTCACAGGGAAGCAGTTACACATTTATAAATATTATTCCAAGGAAATATATTTTGGTTGCTTCCCATCATGAATACATAAACTTCATCTATCCTCGAGCAATATACAAATATCAGGTCATATCAAATCCCACTACATTTTTTTTCAAAAAGGAAAGGCCATGATATTTTTCTCTCTTTGCCTTTGTTTGACATGCAGAATAAATTTGGATATTCCTTAAGGATGAGTGTCCAGAGGACACAGTAGCCCTCCATGAAATCAAACATGAAGATGTGGAAAGAGCGAGCTCTATGAGCTAATTGTTAAACTAAGGAAGAAGATACAATGTCATACCTAATGTCAATCCTATCTAGGATGCGCTATGCATGAGGTACAATGATTGAGGTTTATAGAGTATATTTTTCTATAATATTCTCTTTCAAATATGTGATTCTCATGTTCCCTTAACAATTATCAAGGAGGCTCCTGAGAGATGGAGTTTGGCTTTGGAAATATGGTAGTAGATGACATCTTTTATGTCCCAAGTTATGATATGGAAGGCTTAATTGTTTCTCAGGGTACCCCTATTTTAGGTGTTCATGTATACCTTTATTCAGATGATGTCCATGAGGTGAAGTACCATCAAAGAAGCTCCTTGGCCAAATCAAGTGCTTTGTCAATCTAATATCTGATGCATATGGGAAATTTGATTTTAATTTTATTCCATGTGGAAAATAAAGGTTGTTTCCATTCTACAAAGGTGAGAATACAATATTTGATGTTTCACTTCCATCTATAGAGTTTCTTGTTGAGCACATTCATGTTAATATATCTCAGCCATTTCAGGTCACATGTTTCTTAGTTGGACGACTTGTGGTGACTTCTGAAGGAGTCCATTTTGATGCTGTTAAGATATTAGTTGATGAACGAGAAAGAGCTACAACAGGTGTCTAGGGATATTACAAGCTTGATCATGCAACATCAACACACAACAAAATCAAGCTGAGAAGGATCACTTCGAGTTTAGAAGTTTGGAGAATTTGATGGTTGTGCCAAACATGGCTTCAATCCCAAATATAGAAGCAACACATTATAATATTTGTGGTTCCTAAAATTAGTGACAAATGGCTATTATTGCAAGCATCAAGTTGGTTTGACACATGGGCCAAATAATGTTATGCCTCAACTAAAGAGGATTGATGATATGGGAAACTTCTGCTTCGAGGTTCAACCATGTTAATATCTAATATCCCCACTGACCACAACAACATAACGTGATTTTGGTCTTCAATTTTCACCATCACATATTAATGTGATAGTAACTAGACCAATGCTTGGCATTGAATTTATAAAGGCCCTTGTTGATATCCGTGGATCAGTGATATGCAATGAAGGATGTGACTCGGTTTCTATATCACTTACTTCTCTGGCTGTTGAACTCTAGGTTCAGAGAAGCTTAACTCTTTATGTTTAACAAATGACAGAAGTGACTTCATATTTGAGAAAGTCCTACCTGCTGCATTGTGTCTTGAGGTAAAACATGGACCTTCATCTAATTTGTTAGATTGGGATGATGACTAGTGTTGGGAGAGAAAGGTTATTGATGTCAATTTTGGTGTTTTTTTATCATTCATAGATAGTGTTTATCCAAAAAGGCTATTGGTTGTGTATTATGTCTACTCATCCTATGGCTTCTCACATCATACAGCCAAACAAAGAACCAATGAATTTGTTGGTTGAGAAAGGAAGGTAGAAAATCTTCTTAGAATCTTCTCGTGTGCACATGCTTCATTTCTAGAACTCGAGAATTTTCTTTGTAACGTATTCATTAGAATTAAATGTATTGAACCATAATCCTATATATTTTGCTGCTGAAAAATATCTTGTGAGTGGTGAAATACATGTTGATTCAATTTCTTATCCCAAAGAAAATGAGTTGCCTCGAAGCATTATTATATACATATGGTGAAAGGAGGGTGCATCTATAGATATGATCAACAACTTCAAACTTGTTTGAAGAGCTAATGGACCAAGCCACATTGTTGTATATAAGTACACTCACTAGGCCAATCTTGAAGATGAAATGGTCTTTTTTCTAAGAGATAAAAGGAATGCTAGTGAGAAAAATAGTCTTGAAAAGGTCTTGTTTTATCTAAGAAGTTGACACGTTGTTATTAAAACTGATGGGTGCCAACCTGATATTCCTTCTTTTGTGGGGTGCCTATGAAAGTACATTTAGGGTCAGTGCTGCCAGCAATCCCACGTGTTGACATTAAAATAGTTGCTCAAAATGACAGTAGAAATGGTCTTCTAAAAAAGGGTGACTTGGTTCTTCAAACTTCGACAGGATCAGATGGTCTATTTTTGGGTGGTCCTTTGTATGATGATACTGAGTACTATGTTGAAGCTTCCAAGGGATATCATTTAAAAGCACTTTCATAGGACCCCTTTTGAAGCTTAGTTGTATGCTCATCCAATTTTATCGAACGCCCCACTTGACTAGCCAAACCATATATAATATTTGATCGTCAGTATTCGACCTTTTGTGCACTCCCTTCGTTTGTGGTCCTCAGTAGAGGAATCATTGAATTTGCATCAAACATCATCTAGATATGGAAAAAACCTCTTCAATCAAATTTCTTCAAACTACAACCATGTAAGTCTGGATTTTACTATTATTTTCAATGCTCTACAATGAAACCAGTGTAAATGCAGGTTGTATGTGGATAAAATATAAACCACTGTAAACACAGGTTATCTTGTATGTGTATGCAGGGGCATACATGATAAAATATTTGAGAGTGAATGGGATATTGTTTCAAGAGCTTTCATGCTCTATATTGAGACTCAATATGCAACGTGGAAGTAATTTGACCGTACTGGAAATGGACTCATATCTAGATAATGCATACAATTTCTTTATGGACATATTGATTGAGAAGATGGGGAGCTTTAAATCATTAAAGGAGCTAGTCATATGTGTTCTGACTTTGCTTAAATAAATATGTGTCTTCTCAATTTTTTATTCGAGAGGCTTCCTAATGTCCAATGTTTTTTAATCAGTGACAGCTTTATCTTCGCAAAAATGGAATTTCTAGTTTTCTTTTACATGTGCAAAGAACAACATGTTTCAATTTTTAATAATGTTTTCATTTTCTACTTGGTTGTCACGTATAGCAAAAAAAAAAATTATACAAAGTATATATTCATGTAGATTAGGTTGATTATTATGTTTTGGTTTATTATTATGTCCAGTTTGCGAATTCAGTATATCCAATAGATATGAAAGAAAACTAAGCAACGACTTTGTTTCATATCTATTCCTTAATGAAAATCTACACTACATAAATTAAAAAAGTTAACCTGCTATAAGATGTGAAATGACCATAAAATTCTTCCGTGGTTTTTTCCATGATGTTCATAATGAATATTTATGTATTTTACCTCATAAATGAGTGCAGAGTTGGCTTATTCTGGTTTTGAAATGTAATGCAAGAACTTTCAAAATATCCCATATCTTGACATCTCAGATCCCCACTCTCTCATCTCCGTATATACAGTTTTATGTAGACATAACTGAATTTCGTAATATTGAAATTAATGTACTAGGTTGCTTTCTTCAGAGCACCCCTAGTCTAGAGATGATAGAACTTCATTTAATTAATGAATTGAATTATGATGATCCATGATATGTAAAGTTTTTGGAGGAAGTGATGCATTTGAATAGAGTTTCAAAGCAAGAAAGGACATTGGTATGAGAATCTTCTTTTTAAATACACGCTTCAAAATCTTTAAACCATTGACCCATAAAAAGGCTTCCGAGCTTCATTTTATTTTATTTTTTTCTTTAGGAAGGGTATGACCAATTTAGGTTATATGTTGATACGAATATGAATTCTACTATGGATACGAGGATGTGGACACCAGTGGAATGATCTTCTTAGTCTTGGGCAACATTGCGTATGGAAATGGATGGCAATCTCATGGAGTGGGTATGTGATATTTTGGCCCATTTTCATTTTGTTTATCATTCGTTGTTTGTGTCAGTTCTAATAGTCAGTTTTAATTATTTGTCTTTTTGTAATTTATATCATTAACATTCTGCGTTTCCCAGGCAAGGTAACATCTTCGATTGCTTTAGATGAGCAATTTGTAGGATTAGGATGTTCCCAATGCATTTTGAACATTTGTCCAATATGTCTTGTCGATTTTCAATTGTCATTGCAGGCACTTTAATTGTTATCCGGATTGACATTTATTGACAACGAAATTCCATGCTTTTATAAATTATTTGTAAGTTAATTTCTAAAATTATTTAAGAAATTTTTCTTTAGTAGCCACACTTCAAACAATGGATTTCGCATTACTCGTTTTAAGGTTTGGGCTATGTATTTGGTTAAAATTTCCAAAGATTTATATCATATCTCAAGTGTTCAGGTTTGGGTTATTTATTTGGTCAAAATTCCCCAAGATTTATATCATATCTCGGCCTTTTGAAATTCATGCATTCATGCCATTCAAATGTAACACATCATGACAAGGATGAGCCCTATTAATCTCACCAAATCTGTTACTATGCTTCATGAATCATACTTCAAATGGACTCTAAATTTGGTTCTTTTCCTTGACTAAATAGTATTAAGCAAAATCCTCTCATTCAAACTCAACCCCAAGTTATAGTCAAAATTTTGACATGTGAATAACATTGGCTCCGCAACAAGTTTGACACCCAATTCTTTCCAAGTCAAACAAGATTTTCCATTTAAAAAAAAAATGACCATATCCTTAAATTATTATCCCTTGGACTACTTCATTAAAGAAAATATATTTTTATGATCTTGTTATTTGGTCTATCAAAACATGGATGGGGCAAAATATGAGTTAAGGAGTAGAGAAAGAAATTTTCCTTGACATTGCCTAGAATATTTTAAACTTTTGGGGGCACATCACGTGACACTACCATCACGACACCAACATTTTTTGGTAAAGTTCCACTGCAAGAGGCATCCACTGATTCATGTTCCAAAACCCATGACCGTAAAGATGATTCTTCCTTAACACTTTTCCTAGATGATGATAATGATATATAGTCCTTATCATCATAAAGTATGGATTTTCTTTCTTCACCCATCCTCCACCTTCCCCCTCCCAATTGTATATAAGCATCAATTTCTCTTGCATGCTTCCCTCTGATTACAAAGTTATACCCATACCTGAAATCCTCGTCTTGATATTAGTTCTTATGCTTCTCTTCTTCTTCTAAGCTAAGAAATCAGAAAAACATTACCTCCCTATCACCACAAATAGATAAACCATTTTTCCTACACTATATTTCAAGCTTGACAAGAGGAATACTAAACAATTCTCGAGTTGTTGCTCCTTCTCCAATCACCATAGCAACATCTTGATTTGGACCAGATCCATCTTTTATATCTGTAAGATTGGATTTAGAACTATCAAGGTCCTTCAATGGTGGGGCATCTCCACATATTGAATGAAAGGGAGGGACACCTGAATTTCCAAACCAAGGAAAGGTAACTCTCTGTCCATTCACATAAGCAGATTAAAGGAGAAACCAGTCTGGCCAAACCTAGAGAACTTTCATCACTCTCTCCTGCAAGGACGCCATAACATAAATGTAAAAAAATTCATAAAAAGATCCACACAGTCATTACACTAATTATGATATTTTTTTTTTACAAGTAAAAATTACCAGCTGCCTTTCTAATTCATGATAAATAAGGGGCTTGATCTTAATACATGATCTATTTTCATCATTACTATCGTCAACATGTTCAATTATTTAGAGTGAGATTTCATGAATTGCCGGAGGTGTTTTTCCACATTTCTGTTTTTATATGAGACACAATTGGAATCCCGCTACATTTGGCCTCTTCTACTTCCCTAGGCTACATGTGTTAAAGAGGGTACAAAACACTAATGATATGTTCTTTTCCCATAAGTTCTTCTCATTTTTTGGATGAATTCCATGGAAATTTTATTCATGCCAATTATGTGGCAGGAAATAATGTTCCATTATTCCTTTTTATCATCACTTGTTTATGAGTTAGCATGCTTCTATTGTACTAGTTCATTATGACTATGTCATGTAAAGATCAAGTTGAGTGGGTTTTACATTTGATTTCCACTGTAGTCAACAACTGAATATATAAGTTTTATTTTAGGTTGAATTATGGGACAACACACTTTTATTTCCACTAGTGCTCTCTTTTTCATATACTATCACAAGTGCACAAATACAAACTCACTTTTCTTTTTACCTGGATAAGCAAATGATGACAACTTTGTATTTTGTAGTGACAAGGATAACTATGTATTGGAGCTAGATCTTGAGCCCTTCAATTCATCCTTTCCTTACCCAACACGACCATCTCCTATTGGTAACGGAGTTCAATTTCTGAACCAACATTTGTCTTCAATACTATTTCATGATAAAGAAAGAACACAACCATTGTTGGATTTCCTTCGAGCACACAAATACCAAAGCCATGTAATTTTTCTTTCCTTGGTTAATATATTGCATCATTGTGTTTGATAGTTAATTCATTATTATTCTATGCCAATAAATCTCTATCAAATAGCAGAGAAGGATGGCCTCGCTATTTTAGAGATATATAATATGAATTAATTAAAAATTCACAAGGTTATTTTGATTCTCATCTTTCTATTTCAGTTCTTTAGAGAAAACTATATATTCAAATACCAACTCAATTCAAACCAAACTAAAATAGATAATCATAGTTACGAAGATGTTTCTCTCTCCATACCTTATAATGACATAATTTGTTTTGAATTATACTTGAAGTTAATTGATAATAACTTGGATTTATATATTTCTTTTAGCACCAAATTGAAATCACGGTAAAAATATGAATATCCCATTAAATCTAACCTAAATATGATTCAAAGAATATCACCTTTAGTCTCAGCACATGGCAGAGTAATTTTTGAGGTGTGAAGACTTATTATAAGCATTGTTTGTTTATTTGTTTTGGTTAGAAAATGGTTTTCTCTTGCTTTTATGTTACTTTCAATTTATCATATCCAACTTGTTGAGAAATGGGAAAGAATAATGTTTGACATTTATCTTGTAGAAATTCATGTTGAATGAAAGGATAAAGAGTTTAACCAAGCTACAATCCACTTTGGTAAAGGTAGAGGGACATCTTAAAAAATTACCTAAGAATACACCATATACATAGTTTGAACATAAGTAATATATGGCTTTTTTGTTTGCAGATATGTTCTTTTTTCTATCCAAGATATCACATCATGAAAAATATTGATATTGTAGAAATTGTTAGAGGACCTCATTGAGGTCAATTTTTTCTGATGTTCTACTTGATTGATACATTCTCATGACAAGAAGGCTTTAAATGTGAATTAATACATTACTCAAACAAATTAAATTCAAATTTTATACATATAAAAGATAAAAACAAATGTTAATTCCTTCATTTGATTGTTACTTGATTCTGGTGTGGGCAAGTTACACAAAATGTGATTGGAAAAAGGATGGGGAGACAATATAGAGATCATGTCTTGGATATGATTCATTTGTTGTTGGAGATCCTTCAAGCACTACAGCCATCGACTTTGGAAATGTTTTTAGTAAGTGTTCCTATGGTTTTCAATGTTGTGATTCTTTCACCTCATGGTTATTTTGCGCAAGAAAATGTTAGGAATGCATGATAAGATATCGATGGATAGGTAAACAATTTTTTTATAATTGCAATGTCCATTCCATGATATCCTCTCTTTATTGTTTTATTGCATTTTGAACGTTTATTTCGATTTTTCTTTGTATTTTAACTATGAAATTGAAGGTACTTGGTATTATCTCTGTTTAAACAACAATCAAAGCTTGAAGATGGAATTAATATTACACGATATTGATTGAAATCCTTTTAACTATTTTATATTGAAATATTTTCATGATTATTACAAAAGTTTACTTTCATGTTGTTATTTAAGAACATGTTGTTTATATACTTGACCAATTTCATGCATTAGACAACAAATTGTTGTTGCAAATAAAATGACAAGGATTAGGCATCACACCTCAGATTATTTGTTTTAACTGGTTATTTACAACTTGAGCTTTTTAGCATGTAACTTGGTATGATTGTGCCTAAGCTTTCCCTGAATGTTAAATACTAAGTTACTAAGGTGTTCTTTTCTATGGTGACTTTAATTTGTTTATACAAGTCATTTGGCCACATAGTGGCCACTATCGCTCAACTAAAGAAAACTTGTTCAAGTTTTTTTCTCTTATGGGGAAGAATGGCTTTAACATTGTTGATGTTGAGGTATATGTAATATAAATCCTTTATAGTCTACTTTCATTTATATTCTAATGTTCATCGTCTTTCATTTCTTACACTATGCATTCTAGGTTCTTTTGTTTTCAGAAAAGGAACTTAGTATTGATGGTAAGCAGCAGGATTTGAAGAAAGAGGAGAACAATAACACTGGAGCGACAAATGCAGAAAGGGAGACAGGAGAACTGGTCTAGTGGTACCCTTAAAGCTAATATCCCACATAAGGCACACACATAGAGACTGATGTTCAAGTCTTCATACTTTGTGAATTCACCTGCAATGACTTGACAACACAATGATAATGCTTTATAGTGATGAAACAACATTTCATGTGTAAATTGTAGTCCAGCCAATGTTAAGCTGGAAACTAATATTGTAATACTTGAAATTTCATATAATATAATTTCTGAGGTTGAAATTATTTATTGTCACACTCGATATTGTTTAGTATTTTAACTAACATATGTAATTTTGAATTTTCATATTAGATGAACCAATTCACATTGTATGATGTTTTTTTTTTTTTTAATTTAGTCACAAAATCATACTAATTAATCTATGTTGATTAATAATAAACACATAAAATCAATCTAGAACTATTAAATTAGTAGTTTATATTGATTAATAATGAACACAAATAAAATGAATATACGATTAAATTAGTCGTTTATAATGATTATTAATGAAAATAAATGAAATGAATATAAACTACTAAATTAGTTGTTTATATAATGAATATTGAACTACCAATATAAATGACTATTGCAAATGATTAATTTTTCATTACAAATGACAACTAAATTTTGCATATATACCACTATTAGTAACTAATCTACAATATCTTATAACAAGAAAAAAATTTAGTCATATTTCTTTGGTCATTAATTGGTTTCAAACGACAACTAAAATTTGCATATATATGACTATTAGTAGCTAATTTGCAATATCTTATAACAGGACCAACGTTTAGGTCATATTTCTTTGGTCATTAATCGGTTTTCTCAGATGATCATATAGTAATATATTTTGTTGTATATTTGGTCGTTAATTGTGGCAATTAATGACTAAATCAATAACTAAATTAATTACCAAATTTATGACTAAATATACTACTAGATGATCAAATTGAGACAATCAATTAATGACTAAGCTAAAAATGACTAAAGGTTGGTAGCATTATAAGATACTGTAAATTAGCTACTACTGGTCACCGATTGAAAAATAGTCATTTATATGCAAAATTGTAATCGTTGTTTTAGTAACTAATTAACCATTTTGTACTAGTGGATAAAATATTGCATACTAGGTAGTAGATGGTGTTGGAATATCTCTTTCTAGAGATAAAAAATTGTCATGGACACTCATTCCATTTTTCTTATGCATTTATGGATTCAAGGACATGAAGTAAGCTTATACAAAGGGTAATATCTTGAAATAATCCATTTTTGGAAACTAAGTCACCATAGATATGACCCCTTGTTGGTTATCAAAAATAATTGTAAATCATGCAAATATTGTTAGGATATTCCGACACATAGGAAATAGTTAAGTTCAACTTGGTCTAGTATAGAGTTAGGTATAGAGTTAGGTAAAGTGTGTTTCTTTACCGTTGTACATTTTGTAACTTACAATCCGACGGTCACGATATGTAGTGATCCGACGGTTCACTCTCTCCTCGGTATTGCCGACACTTGATCCGTGGCTTGACACCTGATTGGTCCATGAGTTCTATTTAAAGCGCATGGAGGGTCATTGTTCGGTTAATCCGTGCATGAGAGAAGCTTATGTAAATTTTCATTCTTTGATTAATAAATTGCCTGTAGTAGCCACGTTGGCGCAGGCCGTGGACTGTTTCCCTCTTTGAGGGTTTTAACCACGTCAAAAATACTGGTGTATTGATCTGTGATCTGGTTGTGAGAGGTGTCCTTTTGGTGTTCTTTTTGAGGAACTTACCCTGTAAATTCCTACATGGTATCAAAGCTATTTGAGGGCCGCGTCCGTTGGTGATCCAAATCTGAAGCCGGTAGAACTGCATCTGACTGCCGTTTCCTAGATCTGATGTTTCTGACTGCTTTCGGGCCGAGAGGACTGCTCTGTTGTGTTCGGAGCATCTGTTCCAGTGAGGAACCCCTTTCGTTTCACGCGAAAAGGTTTCCGGTAGCCCTAGCTGCGTCATTTTTAAGATCTGGAGGTATACAGTCTTTATTTGCAGTTTACTGTTAATTTCTCTCTGCTTATTTCGGTTTCGGTTTATTTAGCTTTTTTTTCTAACCGGATCTATACCTTTCATTTCTGCGTATGCTCTTTGCCCTGCGACTCTGTGCGATCTGGGCAAATCAGAAACAGAAAGGAAGGATTTTTCTCATGCGTATGCTCTTTTCCCTGCGCCTTAGGGTGATCTTGGAAAATCAGAAACATTGAGACCAAAGCTAACTTTGAGCCGCAAGGTTCATTTTTGAAAATATCTAGTTTTTTGGCTAAAGCTAACTTTGAGCCATAAGGTTCGTTTTCTTTGCATGTCCGTGTTGGGTTTTGTGTTTTGTGTTTTGTAGGGAAAAAGAGCTTTCTGAAGGCAAGCACGCAAACCCTCTCTCTCTCTCTCTCTCTCTCTCTCTCTCTCTCTCAAATTTTTTATATAGATCAATTGGTTCAAAGCTATTTTAAGAGAGTAGAGGTCTTGGGTTCAAGTCTCCATTTTGTGGGGGCAGATTTTTTCATTCCCGCACATTCGCGCACTTTGCCGGCAACTTCAACAAATTCTTTTTCAAAAAGCCATAACTTCTTCATCCGGAAGCCTTTTTCAGAGCCGTTTTTTTTAAAACAGCCTAATTTTTCGAGATCTATCCATTGGAACACTTACTTTCAACATCTTCAGCTTAAATTTTTTTTAAAAATGGAAAGTCCATGCCAAGTCATTCTTGACAGCACTAACTACTTCAAATGGATATCCTACATGGAAGATTTACTTAGAAGTAAAGGTCTCTACAGAATAGCCACAGGCCAAGAGAAGAAACCAAAAGATGAAGACAAGGCTGCAAAATGGGAAAATAGACAAGATCAAGCACGTGGTTTGATAGGGATGTCTATTTCTCCTGATCTTAGATTCCATATTGCAGAACTTGATACTCCTCATGAAGCATTGGAACAAATCACTAAAGTTTTTGGGATTAAAAATGAAATTAGAGCCCATCAACTTGAAAATGAGTTGCTTACATTGGATCCTAATAATTTTTCTTGCATTGAAGATTTCTTGTCCAAATTCAAGACCCTTAGATATCTCTTGGAAGGTGTTAAGGTTAAGAAAGAAGATAGTAACCTTATTTATTCCATCCTTACTAAGTTGGGACCAGCCTACTCTGTATTTGTTTCCACCTTCCATTCTACAAGGGAAGCTTTCATTTGTCAAGGAAAAGACTACAAAGCCCCTTCCTTTGACTCTTTTTGTGATTCTTTAATAAGAGAACAAGAAAAACTCTTACACCTTGGTCTTCTTAATCTTGGAAACTCTTCCAAGAAAGCGTTAGCCGCCCAGCAGCAACCAAATTCAAAGAATCCTAAGAAGTCATATACTAAAAAGAATGGTCCTAAACCAAACAAGGGTCCTAAGCAAACTCAGCCTCAAAATGAAAGATCATTTCAGCAAAATGATAAGACCAATAAAAACAAATGGAAGAAGACTGATAGACATTGTAACTTTTGTAATCGAGATGGCCACTTAGAATCTAAATGCTTTAAGAAGATGGAAGCCTTGGAAGCCACAATGAAGAAACATAACATCCATGTGGAGCATTCTTCAACTTCAACTTCATCTTTAGGAATGGCACTTTCTGCATGTCGTTGTCAATCATCTCAGTCTGGTTATGCATTAAATGTATCTTCTTCTTCTCATTCTCATGAGTGGCTCATTGATTCTGGAGCCTCTTATCACATGGCCAAAAACAAAGCCATGTTTTCTTCTTTAAATGATTGTAACACCAAAAATATATATGTTGGTGATGATAGATCTCTTAATGTTGTAGGGACTGGAACTGTTCATCTAGACAATGGTCAGTTTAATGATGTATTATGTGTTCCAACCTTATCCTGCAACCTTCTATCTGTATATCAGATAACTCATTCAGGTGAAGGTAAAATTGTTGAATTTTCACCTCATGATGTTGTAATCAAGGATCTAAGAGATCCTAAACAGATTCTAGCTACTGGTATTGCTGATGATTCCACAAGGTTGTATAAGTTTCACAACTTTGGGTCATCAAATCTTCCCTCAGTATTTGTTGCTCATAATGATGAAGTGAGCAAACTTTGGCATGAGCGATTTGGTCACTTAAACTATCGCTCCCTTCAGCATCTATGTAAAGAAAATATGGTGACAGGTCTTCCTATGGTATCTTGCAGAGATGGTGTTTGTTCCGGATGTGTACTCGGAAAACATCATCGGGACAGTTTTGAAAAACGTGCCTCTTGGCACGCCTCAGCCCCTTTACAGCTTGTGCACAGTGATTTATGTGGTCCACTTCCTGTTGCTTCATTCTCTGGCTGCAAGTATTTCTTAACTTTCATTGATGATTTCTCCAGACGCACTTGGGTATACTTCTTAAAACTCAAGAGCGAAGTATTTAACACATTTTTGGCCTTCAAAGCCTTTGTTGAAAAACAATCTGGACATCAAATTCTTAAGCTAAGAACTGATAATGGTGGAGAATATGTTAAAAACACATTCATCAACTTTTGCACCAAAAATGGAATTCAAATGCAACATACTGTTCCATACACTCCACAACAAAATGGTGTAGCTGAAAGGAAAAATCGCACCTTAAAGGAAATGGCTAATTGTATGCTGCAATCTAAAGGACTCAGTCTTAGTTTTTGGGCCGAAGCAATTAATTGTGCAAATTATATAATCAATCGCACTCCTACTAAGGTTCTAAAGAATATCACTCCAGAAGAAGCTTGGAGTTCCATTAAACCAGATGTAAGTCACTTTCGTGTTTTTGGAAGTGAAGCATGGGCCCATATTCCAGATGAAAAGCATAAAGCTTTAGAACCTAAGAGTGAGAAATGTACTTTTGTTGGATATTCTGAAGATGTAAAAGGTTATAGACTTATTCCATTTAAGTCCAAAAATGTTATCATTAGAAGAGATGTAAAATTTGATGAAAATAAATCGGCCTGCGAGCCTAGTCCGGCGGATGTGCCACCTCTTCCTATCTCTTCTACTTTTGAAAACATTTCTTCTTCAGATGATGAAAGTGAGGATGACAATCCTCCCCCACCTTCTCAGGATCCTCAACTTCCAAGATGGGTCCGTGCTACTCGGGATGCAGCAGGTGATCTTGCCGGTGATCCTACAGATCAGCGACGTACACGTTCTCAGTTTGAAAGAGCCTCTTCTTTACTGGCTCAAGCTCCAGTAAATCATGATCCTGACACTTTTGCAGAAGCTTCAGGCCATCCACATTGGGAAGCAGCTATGAATGAAGAATATCATTCATTGTTGGCAAATGATACATGGGATCTTGTTCCTCTACCAAAGGGACGCAAACTTGTTAGATGTAAATGGGTTTACAGAACCAAGTATGGACCAGATGGGAAAGTTGATAAACATAAAGCTCGTCTTGTTGCTAAGGGCTTTTCACAGGTTGAAGGCATTGACTACACTGAAACCTTCTCCCCTGTTGCCAAAATGAACTCTATCCGCCTTGTTCTTTCCCTTGCTGCCTCTTTAAAATGGGAAGTCCATCAGATGGATGTTAAATTTGCCTTCTTGCATGGGGACTTGCATGAAGAAATCTATATGGAACAACCCATTGGCTTCATCCAAACAGACTCCAGCCTTCTATGTCGACTTAAGAAATCTCTTTATGGTCTCAAGCAAGCTCCTCGGGCTTGGTATGCCAAAATGGATAGCTTTCTTTTAGAATCTGGCTTTTCTAGGTGTTATTCTGACAATACTGTCTACACCAAGAAAGTGGGCAACTCTCTTATCATCCTTGTTCTTTATGTTGATGATCTTATTCTTACTGGTAGTGATCCCAACCTTATAAACCATGTGAAGTCTAGCCTTAAAAAGAAATTTGAAATGACAGACTTAGGACACTTACACTATTTTCTCGGTCTTCAAGTCTTGCAATCCAAGGAGGGTATTTCCCTTTCCCAGTCCAAGTATGCTTGTGATATTCTTCGTCATTTTCACATGGAAGACTGTAAGCCAGCCCCTTCTCCCTTTCAGTCTGGAGTCAAACTTTCAGTCTCTTGTACTTCTCCTGAAGTTGATGCTACCTTATATCGTCAACTTGTAGTAAAACTCTTGTATTTAACCCATACTCATCCTGACCTTTCCTTTGTTGTTGGCCTTGTTGCTCGTTTTATGCAAAACCCCCGTGAAAGTCATTGGAAAGCAGCTAAAAGAATACTTCGTTATGTTCGAGGTACAGTACAGTTTGGGATTCATTACAGTGCCAAAGCAACTCCTCTATTAGTTGGTTTCACTGATTCTGATTGGGCTGGTGACCCTGATGATCGGAAGTCTACTGCCGGTTATGTCTTCACTCTTGGTTCAGGACCTATTACATGGGCTTGTAAGAAACAGGCTGCCATTTCTCTTTCGTCAGCAGAAGCAAAGTATCGTGGTGCCATGGAAGCTAGTAAGGAAGCCTTGTGGCTTCGTCAGATCCTATCAGAGTTTGGCTTTGAGCAGCAGCATCCAACCACACTTTGGTGTGATAATCAAAGTGCCATTCAGCTATGCAAAGATCCAGTCCAGCATCAACGCAGCAAACACATTGAACTACACATGCACTTCATCAGAAAGCTCATTCATGACCATGTTCTTGAAGTGCAATATTGTTCAACAGATGATCAAGTTGCAGACATCTTCACAAAGGCTCTCACAGAGGCGAAGTTCACTAAACTTCGATATATGCTTGGAGTTCAGGAAGTTGTCACTAAGGGGGGATAGGCTCTAGTGCCTCCTTCCTTCTCCTATTGTGTCATATTTGTAAATCCTTCAATCCTATCCCAAGTTGTTCTTAAGGGGGGATGTTAGGATATTCCGACACATAGGAAATAGTTAAGTTCAACTTGGTCTAGTATAGAGTTAGTTATAGAGTTAGGTAAAGTGTGTTTCTTTACCGTTGTACATTTTGTAACTTACAATCCGACGGTCACGATATGTAGTGATCCGACGGTTCACTCTCTCCTCGGTATTACCGACACTTGATCTGTGGCTTGACACCCGATTGGTCCATGAGTTCTATTTAAAGCGCATGGAGGGTCATTGTTCAGGTAATCCGTGCATGAGAGAAGCTTATGTAAATTTTCATTCTTTGATTAATAAATTTCCTGTAGTAGCCACGTTGGCGCAGGCCATGGACTGTTTCCCTCTTTGAGGGTTTTAACCACGTCAAAAATATTGGTGTATTGATCTGTGATCTAGTTGTGAGCGGTGTCCTTTTGGTGTTCTTTCTGAGGAACTTACCCTGTAAATTCCTACAAATATAGGTGGGAATATCAATTTGATATTTGGAATGATGAGGAAGCTTTCAAGAGATAAAAATGATAAAAAAAAATTATTATTCAGGATGGGAAATGGCTCTCAACAAAGTATGAAATAAATTGAAGCATTGAAGGTCGAGAAAGAAAGGAAATGAAAATAACCCTTGAGGATAAAAAGAGAAGTCCAAGAAGAAGCTATGAGGAGAGAAGATGAAAAGAAAAGGAAGGAAGAAGGGGATAAAAATAAAAAGAAAAAATAAAGAGGGAAGAAGAGGAGGAACATGCTAAAAAGAAATAACAAGAGGAGGAAGTTGAGGAACAAGAGGAGGAACTTTCATATATGTGCATAGAGGGAAGTTGCATATATACAAAATATATGTGCATATACAGAAGTTGCACATATACGTAAGCTACATATATATAGAGGTTGAAGTTGTGCACAACTACTATATATGCATAGCTTCCGTATATGCACATATATGGAACTTGTACATATACGGTAGATGCACATATACAGAAACTATGCATATATGGAAGATGCACATATACATAATTTATGTGCAACTTCAGCCACTATATATGCGCAACATCCGTATATGCGCAACTTCGTATATGCACATATACGGAAGTTGCGCCTATAGAGAGGTTGATATTCAAAATAACTTCCATATATACACATATCTTTTGTATATATGAAACTTTTGTATATGTGTGTATCTTCTGTATATGTACAAGTTTCGTATGTGTGCATATCTTCCATATATGCGCAACTTTGGTATATGAAAATATACAAAAGTTGTGCATATACAAAAGTAGTGCACAACTTATGGATAAAAAGAGAAGCCCAAGAACAATCTATGAGGAGAGAAGATGAAAAGAAAAGGAAGGAAGAAGATGAGAAAAAGAAAAACTAAAGAGGGAAGAAAAGGAGGAACATGCTAAAAAGAAATAACAAGAGGAGGAAGATGAGGAACAAGAGGAGGAAATTTCGTATATGTGCATAGAGGGAAGTTGTATATATACAAAATATATGTCCATATACAAAAGTTGCACATATACGTAAGCTACATATATAGAGAGATTCAAGTTGTGCGCAACTAATGTATATGCATAGCTTCCGTATATGCACATATATGGAATTTGTACGTATATGGTAGATGCACATATACAAAAACTGTGCATATATGGAAGATGCACATATACATAATTTTTGTGTAACTTCAGCCACTATATATGTGAAACATATGTATATGCGCAACTTTCGATATATGCACATATACGGAATTTACACTTACACAGAGGTTGATATTCAAAATGACTTCCATATATACACATATCTTTTGTATATATGCAACTTCTGTATATGTGCGTATCTTCTGTATATGTAAAAGTTTCGTATATGTGCATATCTTCCATATATGCACAACTTCTGTATATGCAAATATACAAAATTTGTGCATATACAGAAGTAGTGCACAACTTCTGTAATATGAATATACATCCTCCATATAAGCACAACTTCCATATATGCACACATCTTCTGTATATGCACAATTTCTGTATATGCGCATATTTTTTTGCATATGTGTAACTTTTATATATGTGCATATCTTCCATATATGCACATTTACCTTATATGCACAACTTCCATATATGCGAAAATACAAATGATAAGTTGCGCATATACAAAATACATGTGCATATACACATGGTATGCCTCTATACGAGAGTCACACAGTTTCTATATATGTGCATCTTCTATATAGCATATCTTCCCTTTATGCGCATATATTCTGTATGTGCGCAAATTTCGTATATGTGTATATATGAAAGTTACGCACATACAGAATATATGTGCATATATGGAAGTTTTTTATATACAAAGGTTGAAGTTGTGTACAAATATGTGCATATACGGAATATATACACATATACGAAAAATATGTGCATATATGGAAGATAAACACGTATACAAAAGTTTCATATATATGAAAGTTGTCCATATAGAGAAGTTGCATATATACAAAAATTGCACATATACAAAAGATATGTGATATAGAAGATGCACATATATAGAAGTTGTGTGACTTCCTTATATGCACATATTTTGTATATGCACATTTTTTGTATATGCACATATCTACTGTATATATGAAACAATGGAAGTTGCGGATATATGGTAGATATGCACATATATAAAAGTTTTTCATATACAGAAGATGTGCGCATATAAATAATTTGTGCATATTTCGAGGTCGTTGTATATGAATATTATGAATGTTGTACACTACTTTTGTATATGTGCAACTTCCATATATGTCCATATACAGAAGTTGTGTATATATGGAAGATATGAACATATATGAAAGTTTCATATATACAGAAGATATGAGTTTATGCAAAAGATATGCGCATATATAGAAGTTGTGCACATATAAAATATATGTGCATATACAGAAGTCGCGCATATACGGAAGATATGCGCATATATGGAAAATATGTGCATATACAGAAGTTGTGTAGAACTTTAACCTTTGTGTAGGCACAACTTCCATATATGTGCATATTTTATATATGAAAATATCGTTTGTATATGCACATATAGGGAAGTTGCGCATGTACAAAAATTACGCATATACGGAGGTTGTGCATATACAATGGTTGAAGTTGCACATAAATTATGTATGTGCATCTTTCATTTATAGGTTGCTTATGTATATATGAAACTTCCATATATGTGCATATATGAAAGATACACATATACAAAAGTCGTGCACAACATCATCCTCCATATATACGTAGCCTCCGTATATGCCTATATACAAAAGTTGTGCATATACAAAAGATATGTGAATATATGGAAGTTGCACATATACGGAAGATATGTGATACAGAAGATGTGCGACTTTTGTATATGCACACTTTTCGTATATGCACATGTCTTCCATATATGCACAACTTTGGTATATGTGCTTATTTCGTATATGTCCTTGTAGTAAAAAGATAAATAATAAATTTATCACCTTGTAATGAAGAGTGAGAGTGAGATAGATGGATAGAGAGTAGTAAGATATAGGGGTAAATGTGAGAGAAAAAGTGGGGTGTGAGGGAGGAAAAGAAAGGGTGAGAGTGAATGGGAGAGAGTGACAAAGAAAGTGGGTAAAGAGAGAGAGTGGGAGGGAGAGAAATGTAAATAGAGAGGGGAGAAAGAGAGGGAAGGAGGAAGAGAGAAAGATGGGAGTGGGAGGAAGAGATAGAGAGAGAAAGTGGAGGGGGAGAGTTGGGTAGGGGGATGGTGGTAATGAGAGAGAGGAAGGTGGAGGGAAGAGAGGGAGTGAAAGAGAGAGGCAGATATGGAAAAAGAGAAATAAGGGAGGTAGAGAAGGTGGGAGAGAGATAAAGGGGGTTATAGAGGGAGGGAGAGCTAGTAGTGTAGAGGGTGGGAGGGGCATTGAGAGAGAGATAGAGAATGGGAGAGAGTGACTTTGAGAGAGAGAATGTGTGTCATCAAAGAGAGGGGTAGAGAAAGAGAAGGATAAGAGGGTAATAGATAAATGGAGTGAATTCAAATGGACTAAAAGAGTTATTCAATAGTTGTAGCAAGATATTAACAACTTGTGATAATTCTAGTTAGTTTTCTTTGTATAACTAGATTAAATTGTTTTTAGATTATTGTGTATTGTTATCTTATTGTACAAGTCATGTTATAGGGGTGTGAAATTGAGCTTACTCCATTGAGTTATCTTTTATTAAGTTAAAAATAAGGGTTGCATGATTATAGATTTTACAAAGATTATGCCATTATGTGTCGAGATTTTTTTTAAAATTAATGTCTATATATATACAATTTCAAGGACTTCGATAACTCCTCACACAATTCTTTAGAGGGTGCTAGCTTAATGGAAGAGCATCTGCCTTATAAGCAAGAGGTTGGTGGTTCGATTCCACTGTGCGCTAACATGAATTAATTAATTAATGATAATGTAGTTTATTTTTAATTAAATATTTTTTATATTGATTTATTTCAATGTTGAGATATTTTTCTAGATTCATTGTTTTATATTGTCTCTAAAGAGAAAAAGGTGATATTGTATTGTCATTAAATATTATTTTTTATTGTCTATAGAGAGACAATAGCTACGATTAAAGACATATTGTCTCTATAAAGACAAAAATGAATTGTCTTCTAAGAAACAATAATACTTATGTTATATATTATCTTTATAGAGACAATTTTTTAGGACAACAATTTGAGACACTCGCTTAAAGACAATATCTAAGGCAATATACAAGTTTTCTTTTGTCTCAAGTTAAGACAATTTACCCAAAAATTGTTTCAAATATTGTCTTAAAACCCCCTATCTGTAGTAGTGTGGTTTAATCATCTTCGATAATAACATTACCTGTTCTATAAAAATCAAGTACTTGTGAATGATATCATATTCATTATAATATTTATACAAACTTCCATGACATGTACTTAGCATGAGGAATGTATAATTGTTTATACAATGATAATGATTGCAAGAAATTTTTCAGAGAAGTTAATATCAAAATTCATTTGTCGATGCATTTCGAACCATCTAGCATGGTTCATCATCAGGACAAGATGGGGAATCAGGTCATGGCATCATATTAAATAGGGGTTCATCATCAGGACAAGATGGGGAATCAGATCATGGCATCACATTACGTAGGGATAACGATGTAGAGAATTAATTTTTGAATGATGTAGAGAATTAATGTTTGAGCGTTAGAATCTAACAGTTAGTTTTGAGTACAAATTATTATTTATTAATAAAATTATTTTAATATAATGAAAGTAATCGTCAGAACATAACTGCTAATTAAGAGTTTTTTATTTTAATAAATTAGAATTCCATAATTAAATAGTTTTTTATTTTAATAAATTAGAATTCCATAATTAAGTAAAGTTATTTAAATTTAAAAAGACTAATATTTTTGGAAATATTTAAATAATACATTGAGGTCAAAATTGGATAAACTAAGTTAAAATAAATAGGTAAATATTTAACTTTGAATAAATAGATAAATAATTTCTTTCTTTCTTTCTTTGTTTATTTATTAATGTTTTGAATAAAAATAAATATTTTTATTTTTATTCAAAACTTTAATAAATAAAGTTAAGTCTCACTAGCACAACCGGTTCAGGATGAGCCTCGTTAACAAGGCAACCTAAGATCAAACCTCACAAAGGTTGTTGTGCCTGTGCTAGGGGGATGACACATGCTAAACTCCATTCAACTTATGGCTAGTGTGGCCCAGGCCAGGTGCGATCCCCAGATGACTTTGATGGCTTAAATGCCCTTGGGTTGTGGTTTCTCAAGCCATAGGTCAAGTCTAGAGAATAACAGACAAATTGACCAAAAAAAAAAAAATTAATAAATAAACAAAATACCTATTTACTCATAAGTCTATTTATCTAAAACTCAATATTTATATACTTAGTTCAAAATATCTATTTATGTAGTCGATTCTTAAATAAATAAATAAAATATTTATCTATTTATTCAAAATTAAATATTTACCTATTTATTTGACCTTAGTTTATCCAATTTTGACCTCAATGTATTATTTAAATATGACCAAAAATATTATTCTATTTAATTTTGGATTTTTTTTAATTATAATTTAGAAAATATAAAATAAACTCTTAATTAGACATATTTTTTTGGGATTCAACTGCGTTAAGTAAGTCATTCATCTATGACCATTTCCGTGACAGGTAGTCGTAACTAACTAATTTCTCATGATTTTTTTTAATAGTCCACCTAGCACTCATACCACTCATTGCTTCGGGTGATGCTCACAGGGGTGAATAATTGGGATTAAAACTAGTGGAATAAATCACATAGCATCAATCATCACTTCTGGGGCTTGCACCCGGTATCCAGGACTTCCTAGGAGGTCACCCATCCTAGTTCGCCTCTCACTCAAGCGCACTTAACTATGGAGTTTCCCCCACAATCAAGTCCACTTAGCTTGCTTGGAAATGGTTATAGACGAATGACTTACTTAATGCACTTGAATCGCAAAAAATGATATCTAATATAATGCAGTGCGAAAACCCTCAATACTAAATTATTAATGTTTACTTTCATTATATTAATTTTTTTTAGTTATGGAATTATGATTTATTAAAAATAAAATAAAATCTTAATGTTCACTTTCATGATATTAATTTTTTTTTTTATTAAGAAATAATAATTTCTAGTCAAAACTAACTGTTGGATTCTAACATTTAGAAATTATTTCTCCACATAGTTATTCATATTTAATCTTGATGTCATGATATGATTCTCCATCTTATCCCAATGATCAACCATGATGAACTACATATGATTTTTATGTCATATTCTTCCCAATTTTTTATGCAATCAAGAAAATGATAATGATGATAATGATATTTATAAGAAATTGATAATAGTTTAATTAGGAAAAAAAATTATAGAAACTTTCATAATGTATGATTACCATAAGGAATGTATAATTATTTATGTAACTATAAGAAATTAAAATTGAATTATAGTTTTATTTATTATTTTTTAGGTGTTACATATTACAAATAGATTTTATAAAGTAAAGACCCTTTAATAAATATAGTATTAAAATTATAAAATTAATATATATATGGCTAATTTTTTAGGTGTTACATATTACAAATAAATTTTATAAAGTAAAAATGTTAGGCCCCTATACTACTAGTGTTACCCCTTATTGTTATTAGTATAACCCACTTATTATATTTATGTACCCATGTAGTGCCCATATTGTTACTATTGTGCCCCCATAGAAGCCCACTATTGTTATTATTGTGCCCTTACATTATTATTGTTATGTCGGCTCTGATTATGTTATGACCCCTTAGACTCCTATATATAGAAAGGAGGTCTTTTCATTTGTATCATCCAAGAATTGTTCATTTATGTAATGTAAAGGAGGTTTCCCCCTCGAAAAGGCTGAATTCTAAGGCGTTGATCTATCTTTTCTATCTTTTCTTGAGCTGGTTTCATAACATTTGGTATCAAAGCTTTGGATTCTAGGGTTTCGCCGCTCCAAATAGGTCATCGTGGCATTTTCGCTATAACTTTTTTCTGTGACGTTTCAGAAGTCGCAAAAAACCCATTTGAGAAGAAATCATGCTAAACCTTGGGTCTGAATTTTAGATCTTTTTGCGCGATATTTGTGGAGATATGATCTGAGGAAGTTGGTCTTTTTGCAGACTCCTGAATTACATTCCAAACAGGTGACCTGCGGAAAATCGTCATAACTTTCTTTCTGAGTATCGGATTGAAATTTCGCAAGAAGCTACAGAAAGAGGACGGACTGTAGTTTTCTTTTATATATTTTTCAGAGTCAAAGCTTGAAACAGTGACATGTGGCACTTCATACACTTTCCCTCTACTGAACTAGTCTACAATCAGGTCACTGCGAGAGATTGTGCATAACTCTTTCTTGGAGAATCCAATTTGGATCAGACTAGTGGCATTGGAAAGAGGACATGGAAGGCTACTATAGGTTGCAATTTCAGAACTTAAAGATCCAAAAGTACAGAGTTACAGTCGTTTCAAGGTCGAGCTCCTAAAATCAAGAAAAAGCAAGATGAGAAAGTTTGATGGCAAGGATCCACTAAATTGGATACTTCAGATGGAGCAATATTTTGATCTACATGGTGTTCAACTGTTACAAAAGGTATGTATTGCATCTTCATATTTAGAACCAGATCAATTCTTATGGTACAAAGGGCTTTGTTCTCGTAAACAACTTGTTACGTGGTCAATTTTTACGGAGGAAATGATAGCACATTATGAGGATACAAAGAGCAACACCTTATTTAGAGCAACATCACAACAATTGGAAAGAGTAAAAGGGCTTTGTGACATAGTCGAAAGCAAAATTATGGAAACCAGGAAGCGTACCCCTCACAACTATAAAGATGGAAGTGTTGTTTCTCCTAGCCTTCCACAACCTACAAGGGTTACACCACAACAATTGGAAGAAAAAAGAGAAAAAGGGCTTTGTTACAATTGTGATGTCAAATGCACTAAAGGTCATAAGTGTGCTGAGAAGAAATTATTTTACATAGAATATGAAGAGGAGGAAGAAAAGGATCAAAAAACATCAAAAGAAGAAGATATACGCCAGGACCCCACCCCAGAGAAAGAAGAAACGAATCAGACCATATCTTGTAAATCATTGGCAAGAATTACCACTCCTCAAACTCTCAAGATAGAAGGACATATCAAGAAGAAAAAGGTGCAAGTGAAAGATCACATTAAGAAAGAAGAAATGAATCCAACCATATCTTGTAATTCATTGTTCGAAATTACTACTCCTCAAACTATCAAGATAGAAGGACATATCAAGAAGAAAAATGGTCAAGAAGTGAAAGATCACATCGAGCATCAAGAAATGAATCCAACCATATCTTGTAAAGGATTGGAAGAAATTACCACTCCTCAACCTCTAGAGATAGAAGGACATATCAAGAAGAAAAAGGTTAAAGCAGTGAAAGATCACATCGAGCATCAACAACAAGTTCTCCAACTTTTAAAGGATAACGCCACTTCGGTGCAAAAACAAACGAAACAACAGGTAGATCAACATCGTAGTGAAAAATGTTTTGATGCAGGTGATTGGTTATTTTTACCGCTACATATCAAGCAAGCTATTTATGAGAAGGAAACGTTGGCAATACTACATGCACTTAAAAAATGTCAACCTTACCGAATGGGAAGACTCTTCCAGGATGAGGATGTGGAAGCATTGTTTTGTGCTATTTATATTATCCAACCAGATTGGATAAACGAAGCAAGGGATGAATGGAAGAAGGACGAAGAAGTATGGCCACTTATTCAAAAGTTGCAAAATATCCCAATTCAAACAATATTGCCAGAAATTGAAGAGCAAGGAAAAATCATATTGGAACCTAGAGCAGTCACAGAAACAAGAACCCGACAGCTACGAAATCAATCAATTTCAGAGTATCTCATCAAGTGGAAGAACTTACCCACTGAATATTCCACATGGGAGGACAAGAATTTTATACAGAAGCATCAAGAACTACTCAAGCATTGAGGACAACACTTTTTGAAGGAGAGGGGCATGTTAGGCCCCTATACTACTAGTGTCACCCCTTATTGTTATTAGTATAACCCACTTATTATATTTATGTACCCATGTAGTGCCCATATTGTTACTATTGTGCCCCCATAGAAGCCCACTATTGTTATTATTATGCCCTTACATTATTATTGTTATGTCGGCTTTGATTATGTTATGACCCCTTAGACTTCTATATATAGAAAGGAGGTCTTTTCATTTGTATCATCCAAGAATTGTTCATTTATGTAATGTAAAGGAGGTTGCCCCCTCGAAGAGGCTGAATTCTAAGGCATTGATCTATCTTTTCTATCTTTTCTTGAGCTGGTTTCATAACAAAAAATCTCTTGTAAAATATAATATTAAAATTATACATTTGAAATATATATAGATATATATGGCATAAATAATAAGTGTTGTATGGTGGTTTAGTCTCTACATAGAAGTTGAGAAAAATTATAATGAATAGTCAAATTTAATATGAGAAAAGACACTTTTCATTTACTTATAATTAAAGTAAAAAGAAATTTCAATGTTGTGAAAAACAAGTTCATCTGAATAGTTATCAATTGTAAACTATGTATGGACATTATTATAATCAGTCTTGATTCATTTTAAATCTGGATCTACCAAGCGAGGAGATGGATCAAACCTCTTTTCACTCTAAAAGAAATTTGCACATATTTGATCCCTCTTAGGGATTGGTAGATCGAGAGCTAAGATGAATGTATTTTGGTAAATATTAATTTTTAATTAATAAAATATAAATAACTACTTTTATTAAAGTTATTTATTACAATTTTATTTTTTATTTGTTTTTCTTTTGATAAAGGTGGTAAAACTTATCATAACTCATTTCTTAATGGGTAAAAACAATTGTTACTTGTTACCCCTCGTAAAATAACTCATCACTATTAATTAATCAAGAAACCACATCAATTAAAATAATTTATTAATAATTTACTTCAAATATTACTTAAATATAATTTGAAATCTTTCTATAAAACTAAAATATAATTTTTAACTAATATTAATTATAAAAAAAAATCAATATCTGGTTTATCATTAATAAACTCCTCACCCCTCTCATTTCAACAATTATAATGAATCTCGGAAACAAAAACAACTAATTTTTAAAAGGAATGAATCTCGAAAACGCAAATAACTACTTTTTAAAAGAGGTACTCTAACTCTTAGATGAAATGGTCTTTTTCATGATTTTTTTTTGGTTAATTTTAACCAAAATTAAGGAGATATTTTTAGAAACTAGAGTTTGAGTTTTTTAACCTATAGAATTAGAGTGCCTAGGGGTTTTCAAGTTGATGAATCCATTTATGCATTCACAAATACATTTTAAACAACAAAAAATCACATTCTTTCTTGAAATTATTGTGTCAAAATAATTTTTTTTAATCCATTGAGGTTGACCTCTCAATATTTAAAAACTTATGAAAACAATTTTCGCAATACTATTAAAATGATTTTCTTCCTCAATGTTTATTTTGGAAAAAAATCCACAATTATCAATAATTAGTCATACTAATAATTTTTATTACATCTTTATTCATTACATTTTAACTTAATTTTATTTTTAAGATTCAAAATTTCACACCCTTTTAATAATTTATTATATATATTTTGCGAGAACAAAATGTTAATCCTTTTAAACACATAAACAAGCCAAGAAGTAATAAAACTTTATATTTCAACCAATAGCTAGAGTTTAGTTACCTTATCCAATAAATAATTTGAAAAATAAAAAATAAAAAATAAACCCATATCCAATAATTAAAGGAAAAAAAAAGATAATTCAACAATGGACTATCATGACATACACATAATTCATAGCGAGTAATAAAAGGAATAAAGGACATATGAATAATTCATAGCCAGTAATAAAGGAATAAATAAAAAACAAATCGATGATTAAATAGGGAGACATAAACATAATTTAGTAGAGTTTATTTATACTACAAAATGTGTTGAAAATAGCAACAAAAAATGTTAAAAATAACACTAAAAAGTTTCTCATTTAATTTCTCCTTGAATTAAATTGGGAATAAAATTGCAATTCCACATATCATGGTAACTGTTAATAATTAAATAATTAACTAAGTTAATTTGATTTAGTGGGCTCAGTTAATTCGAGTTGAAGGTCTATCTTACATTATAGGAGCCCTGATTAAATTTATTTTGAGTTATAATTAATTAATTCAGTTTATAGACAAGCTAATGAAAGCCTACTAATGTGGTGAGTGTGGTGTTGCTAGAATCAGAGCTGTAAAATAAATTCCTCAAAAAATGGGAATCAAAGCTTGCTTTAGTGAGAGCTCTAAAGCAAGCTGGAAAAGATGGAGTCGTAGCACCAGCTAAATCGAGAGCGTAGCCACCGATAAATCCGGGGACCCTGGAGCTATTAGACATGATCATGGTCATGTGGGTATGGTGGAAATCGAGTATGGTCACGATACTATTGGCATCTCTATTAGTGTATTAAATAACTAATAACATTGTAAATATTTCTCACCCATTAAAGTTGGTAAATTGTAAATATTGTATTATTTGAATGACATAACGTTGTTATTATTTTATTATTAAAATATATAATATTGGAATTGTCTATATGTTATAATGGAGTTTCTGCTGAGTGAAAAGTTTTATTGTGAAATCTTGATGTATGTTGTTTAAACTGGTTTTTTGACAATATATATGGATTCAACACCATCAAAAACGCCTAGGACACTTTGATTGTGAAGAGTTCACTTGTAAAACTTGTAATTTCAATGAACCCCTACTCCATTCTAAACAAATTAAATCCCAAAATAAACCGGAAAATATTTCAAAAAGTTTCACTTATAGACCATCTGTATTAGATTTAAATATAAAAATTTATATTTTAGATAACTTGTATTAGATTTAAATATAAAAATTTATATTTTATAAAATTTTGAAGATAAAAATAAATTATAAAAACATATTTATTATGAATTATTTAATTTATTATAAAATTTTAATAAATTTGTAATTATAATTATCAAAAATATTAATTAATTTTATATTTGTTTAAAATATTAATTAAATTAACTATAAATTATACGAAAAAAAAATTTATCATTTAGTTTATAATAAGTTTGTAATAGAATCCCCGATGAAAGAATAAAATATTTTTATTCAATGAAGACATAAATAAGTTTGCAATAGAATCCCCGATGAAAGAACAATATATTTTTATTCAATGAAGATATTTATTGAGATATTTTTAGATTTTTGAAATGGTTTTATCTTTCTTATTTTATTGGTCACTGATGTGATATAAATTAATTTTCATTATGTAATTAAAATGAGTAGGTGTTGGTGCATTCGATTTTTGATAGATACTGATCGGGTATTTTCATAAGGAGTTCTTTGATGTGAAGTCAATGGTTCAATTCCTAGGTCTATACGGGTGATATATTGGATATAATGTAGATGTAGTACAACTTGGTAGGTATTGGTCCACGAGGTGTTTGATAGACGATGACCGGGTGCTCTATTAAGACACTCCTTCATGTGATGTGATCGGGTGCTTGGTGCTCTATTAAGACACTCCTTAATGTGGAAGTCATCGATTTAATGCCCTCCCAAGATCCAAGTGATATATTAGACATAATGAAGATGTAGTTCCACCAAACTTAAAAAAATAGATATGAAATACTTTCCAAAAATAAAGTGAATACCAAAATTTAAAATTATACATACTAATGTAACTTAAATAAAAATTTAGAAATCATTAACTATATTAAAATATTTTTATTAAATTAAAATATTGATTTATTTCATTGAGATACTTTTAGATTTTTATTTTATTTTTTCTCCGTTCTTATTTTATCTTACAAAAAATTATTATAGTTGATTTTGTTAGAATATAAATTAATTCTTATTTTATAGTTAAAATGGTATCAAATAATTTTCAAGGATATAAGATATTTCAAAAAAAAAAAATAAGAGGTAAAAAATTATTAAATTAAGATGATTAAATATTCATTTAAAGCATATGAGGTATATTGAAATTAAATCTCAATTTTTAAATATATGTTATAATAGACTTTCTTAATTTTCAAAATTATGAAAACTATAATAATTTAATAATTTTTTTAATAGTGTATAAATATAAAAATAGAATTTAAAAAACATATAAATAATCTTTTAACTTTTTGAATATCTAATAAATTATTTTAAGTTATCCATAAATATAAATCATTCAGATCAATATCAATTAACATATTTGTGAGATTATTAAAAAGTTTAAACTATTTTGAAAAAATTACTATTATTATTATATAAAAAATATTGTCATTATTAAATTATATAAACAATTTTTTTATAAATTAAACAAATTATCTAAAATAATAATAACAATAAAAAATTTATTATAACCCAAATAAATTACATAAAACTATAAAATTTTAATCAATCTAAATGTTATATATTTACTTCTAGTATGAAGTTTCTCATTAAATAATTTATAATCTCCTCATACTAAGATAAATCTCTTTGTACAATTAACTAAAGTATGAATACATTTTAAATCTCTTCTATAATATTTAGTTTTTAACGTAGATTATTAAAAAATATAAAATATTTTGAAAAAAATTACTACTATTTTTTTTTTTTTTTTTTTTTTTTTTTTTTTTTCAAAAGGTGGAAAAACCTATCAAACTCAGTTTGTCAAACCAATAGTGAGGACAGCCATCTCTGGCTGCTATCCGCGAATGTTAGTTGACACATCACTGTTATGATAACCCGCTGGTGGTCCGTAAGGGAGCAGGCTTTCACTCCTGCCAGATGCCTCTGGGTCTTGGGCCGTTAACCTGTTTCCTTACGTCCGAGGAAGACGAGCTCTTAGCCAAGTAGAAGCAGTTTTAGGGCATACTCCAGGCCCAAGTTACTACTATTATTATATAAAAAATGTTGTCATTATTAAATTATATAAACAATGTTGTCATTTTTTATATAATTACATTATTAAATTATATAAACAATTGTTTTAATAAATAAATAAAAAATTGATTTAAAATAATAAGAAAAATTGATTTGTTATAATCCAAATAAATTACATACAACTATAAAATTTTAATCATTGAAAATGTTATATATTTACTTGAAGTGTGAAGTTTCTCATTAAATCATTTTTACTCTCCTCATACGAAGATAAATCTCTTTATACAATTAAATAGGGTAGGAATACATTTTAAATCTCTTCCTACAATATTTAGTTTTAGTGGACTGCGTGTCTTAATCTCCTCATACGAAAATAAATATCTTTATACAATTAAATAGCGTATGAATACATTTTAAATCTCTTTCTACACTATTTAGTTTCAGTGGACTGTGTTCTACATTTATCTTTGATTAAATATAAAGAAAGTTCATCTAGGTCAAAATATTTTTAATAAATTAAAAAAAAAAACAAACAAACATCCACATGCCATAAAACAACATGCAATTTTATTGATACAACAGCAGTGCCCAAGTGCAGAAGAAGTTACACAGCAAAATGGGGAAGATCAGATAGGCAACAAAACAAAATTCAGATGGCGTTCTGCAATTAATATGCAATTTTATTGATACAACAGCAGTGCCCAAGTGCAGAAGTAGTTACACAGCAAAATGGGGAAGATCAGATAGGCAACAAAACAAAATTCAGTTGGGGTTCTGCAATTGCTTTACGTGGAGACCAGCCTAATACTTGCAACGGTAGTAGGAGACGAGTGAAATACGTATTCACTAACAAACACATGACCTAATACAATGAGCCTGGAAAATATTTTTGCTACCTAAAGAGTAGGGTAAGATATAAACTCAAAAACTTAAGAAGACGCAGTCCCTGTGTATCTAATTTTACAGTAATTCTCAATCTCCTCTTTTCTTCACCATAGAAGGCGCCCTACAATGAAACACCACCTACCATACAATACTCCAATAAATTCAATGAATAATACATAGAAATTTGATTTGATGTAAAATTTTGATGTCAAGCGTACTGTCACCCAAAAACTTGTGGAACCTATTTATCCATTCTTCTTTTTCACCTCACTGTTATTGAAATATTCCACGTTCCTCCTCGCTGCAATCACCCGAATTCAATACACCAATGAACACAATAAATAAATAAATTCATGCTTTTATTAATTAATTCAATGAGAAAATAAAGATTCGAAGTGAGCAAACCTAATGATACCATTTCTCGTGACATTGCAGACTTCCTCTTCCTCTGATTTTGGGAGGGTGAATCGTTGCTTGCTATCGATATCCACAGCCATCAATATCTACGAATGAGATTGGTGAATGAATATATGAGGAAATGAACGAACTAGGGATTTTATAAAAAAAATGTGGTCCTTAGGTGATAGTAGCCTAAGTAGAAGAAGCAGGATGACCAGCTCCGAAAAGAGGGTGTCGACATTTGTGAAGGGCCTGAGGCTTTTGTCGTAGATATACACTAGCCCCTTTGGCAGTATTTATGATGATATTCATGTTCCGTAACCAGCACAAAATTCGGACCATAGAATTTCTTCGAAAGATATGCTCATCAAAACTGCCACTGGGCATCTAATCGTATATTAGAAACTTCTGATGCCCCTCCCTTTCATGGTTGGCTACGCAGCGGCCTCTCAAAACGACCATATTCCTGTCGTGATGTTGATCTCCACCTCGTTAAAAGAATTTAGACTGCCCGTTTCTAATTTAAAATCCCCCACCTCGTTTAAAAATTTTGAGTCATTTCAAAATCCGGCGCATAAGTTTGAAATTTGAAATATTGGGAGGGGATATAGCATTTGAAATCCGTATGGAGATGTCATTGAATGCGTATTGTGCAGACTGTATTATCGATCACATCTAGGAGTCAGAGCTCCCAGAAATGTGACGGAGAAGAGCAGCCGGAAATCGAGAGAGGAGAGCATGTAGATGTCATACATGACCATGTTGGTTTTCCATTCACGTACTATGTATGAGGCAGGTGCTATCGAATGTATTAAATGCTCTATATTGGGTGCCCCATGCTATGGCCATAACTATGTATAACAAGTCACCGAGCGAATGATTGGCTTAGTGACTTGTTTTTAAAAATTGCCCTATGGAGCTACCTAAGTATGGAGCTACATTTAGGGTGTCCAGAGAACCCATGACCCAGTAACAACTGGGAACTCTCCCATGAACCTTTAACAAGGACAATTGGCACTTGACCAACTGAACGAATTCTCTAGGCTCTAGGCTAGATATTGGGATTTGTTAAAAACGGCAGATTATTAATTTAAATGATCTTGGAATTTGTTAAAATCAATAGATAGTTAATCCAAATGATCCAAGATAAAACGTACTGAAAGTTCCCAACTTTTTTTTTAGTTCGTCAAAGTTATGAAACTTGAACTTGGTATTGAACAGTAAGGAGCCAGATTGCGTCCGTATGGGTTTGCAAGGAGTCAGATTGCACCATTTACTTTCTATAAGATTTGAGAATTTTCAATTTTTATAAGAAATGGAACTTGAACATGGTATTCAACCGTAAGGAGTCAGATTGGACCATTTTGATGATTTTCAATTAGCTTCAAGGAAGTTCAATTATATAGGTGGTTAGAGTTTGAAAATTGAACTTGGCAGTAAGGAGAAGGGTCGGTAAAAACTCGAACTTAGTAGTAAGAGGAAGGGTTGATAAGGAGTTTAAGTTTGAAACTTAACTTGGTAGTAAGTAGTAATGTGGAAGTGTTAGTAAAAAGTTGAACTTGGTATGAATTTGCTGAAAAGGGGTTAAAGTTTGAGACTTAAACTTGGTAGGAAGCAGTAATGAGGAAGGGTGTGAAAAAACTTTAACTTGGTAAGGGTGTGAAAAAAACTTTAACTTGGTAGTAAGGAGGATGGATCTAAGGGTGTGAAAAAACTTTAACTTGGTAGTAAGGAGGATGGGTCGAACTTAGTACTTTAACTTGGTAGTAAGGAGGATGGGTCGAACTTAGTAGTAAGGAGGAAGGTTTTGATAAAGAGTTAAAGTTTGAAATTTAACTTGGTAGTAAGCAGTAATGAGTAATGTGGAAGTGTTAGTAAAAAGTTGAACTTGCTGAAAAGGGGGTTAAAGTTTGAAACTTAAACTTGGTAGGAAGCAGTGGTGAGGCAACAACTTTAACTTGGTGGTAAGGAGGATGGGTCGGTAACCTTAATAATAATTTTATTTGTTTGATAATATCTTCCTATGTTTAATATGAGTTAATAACATTTTTAGAAGTTGCTCATATGTTTATAAAACCAACACATTTATGTTGGTAATATATTTATATGTTTTATATGAGATATATACATTCGTAAGAATGGGTTGGTAATATATTTATATTAGATATTTATATTTAATTTTAATTTTAATTTTTTAATAGTAATATTTAATTTTTTTTATATATTTAGGTGCGTAACATATTTATATGTTTAATTTGAGATATTTACATTGGTAAGAATGGCTTGGTAATATATTTATATGAGAAATTTATATTTATATTTAATTTAAATTTTGTAATAGTAAGATTTAAATTTTATAAAATATTTTAGAATATTTTTAGAAGTAGTTAGTAATAGTCACATGTTAAAGTTGAGAGATCTAGATTATTATATCTAAAGTAGTTATGATTTTTCATTTTTAATTAAATTAATTAATTAAAAAAATCACATATGAACAAGTATTATATAAAAAACTTCATACATTCATATATGTTATGGTTTAGAGTCAATTATTGCGTCGAGAGGCTCTTTACAGCCCAGTATATGAGAGAGATGTGAGAGTTTATATGAGGGAGATGTTGTAATGTAATGTTACATTAAAAAATATATAAAAAAAAAAAACAAAAAAAACAAAAAACAAAAACAAAAAATTGAGGGGAGAGATGTGAGAGCCTAGTATATGAGGGAGATGTTGTAACTTAATGTTAGAGTAAAAAATATTTTAAAAAAATTGAGAGAGATGTTGTCACGTAACATTACATTAAAAAAATATATTAAAAAATATGAAGGAGATGTCGTCATGTAAGTAACGTTACATTAAAAAAATTATTAAAAAAATATATATGTTTAGGCTAATATATATATTGTTTATGATGAAGAAGATATGTGTAACGTTACTATATATGTGTCTGCTAATATATATTGTATATGCTAAAGATACTTTTAAAGTTACTTTAAAATAAAATAAAATTAATTAATTAAAATAAAAATAAAAAATAAAAATGTGTCAGCAATATTAACAAACTCAATTTTAGAATGATATATATACAATTTAAAAAGAGATCAATTAGCTTATTCATTAAATAACATTGAAAATTAGGTAAAGGAAGCCGATGATTTAATTGGGCATATCATGTAATAATAACTAGGTAAATTTCATGGCCTTTACTTTTTTGTTGTGTGATTTCTGTAATAATAATAACGCGGTAAATTTATATTTCGATCAAATTCAAGGTGGTTTTGTGATTTCTATAACATTGCAGGGAGGTAAAATCAATATAATGAAAGGTGCTCAATAAAATTAGTAGGAGTGAGGGGAAATATTGAGTAGAATGTAATATTTAGGGTGGGGTGTGACAAATATTATGTAAAATTTAATAATATTGGGTAACATATAATATTGTAATATTATATTTTATGTGTTCCATCCATAAATTTAATTAATAAGCCGATAAAAACTTAATATTTACAATATGACATACAAGGATGATGAAGAGCTCTTGAGTAAAGGAAAATGGTGGACTAGGGTTTCTGAGAAACCCTTACACGGCACAGAGACAGAAAAAGCAGACTCTAAGAATTAAGCAGTATTGCTACCAGTGCGGGTCTGGTTGAACTGGTAGAAACAACAAATGAATATTTCGATGGGGGAGGCCCAGGCCGCAACAATGGAAATCGGCCTCATGGGGACGAAAATGAATAGCCCTCAACTAGAAGAGCAGAACAACCATCGGTACAGCCTGCACAGTAGCAGGAGAAGAACGAAACGACAGATCTGAACAATGAAAAAGAAAACAACCCTGCAACACCTGAAGAACCAAAGAAGGCATCGTCTTCCACTTGCAAGCCCATTGCAGCGGAACGACCCAAGATTGATTTACCCAATCATAGAATCAATGCACAAATACAATATATGAAAGACCATGCACTGATAGGTAAATTTATAGGCTACTGGCCTACCGAAAAAGCTCTGCAATAATGGATAACCTCAAAGTGGAAACCCAAGGGACATGTAACCCTAAAGATAGGCCCCAAAGGCTTTTTCACAGCCATCTTCAACTTGCATTGAAGACAGAAATCCCGTTCTAGATGGAGGACCCTATTTCCTCAATGTTGCAGGCCTATATCTATGAGACTGGATAGAAAGATTCAATCCAAACAAGGAAGACTTCAGCTAGGCATCAATATGGATTCGCATGTATTCCTTACCTCTGGAATACTGGGATGAAGAATCACTCAAAGCTATTAGCAATGGGCTAGGAGAATTCATAAAGATTGCAGAGGAAACAAAGCTTCGCAGGTACACCTCATATGCTCACATCTGTGTTTATATGAAACTCGGAAAGGCACTTACGGATTCGGTAAGTCTCCTTCATGATGACTTTGAATGGATTCAACCCATAGATTATGAACATGTGCCCTTTAGATGCAGGAAATGCCACGCCCATGGACATTTATTCCGTGATTGTCCTCTAAATGCCTCTCCTAGACCATGTGGGAAAATCTGATGTGGAAGGGTTTACCAAAGTTGCTAATAGAAAGAAGCATAATAAAAAACCCCCTACAACACCAAAAAATGCAATACCATCCTCCGATGCACCATCCTCTAGCAACAGTTTTGACCTTCTGTCAAACCTAGATATGCCAAAATCAGATCCTTCCAATATAGTTAAGACAACTTCTGTGCCATCCACCAAACCTTTTGTTGTACCTACTCCTAATGATGCTAGTCAACCATCATTAGCGAATAACTCAGATCTGCAACCAACAACCTCACAACCTACCCCCCTTCAAGATCTCAACAAAACCCTATGGTCCGCAAAAGGAATGGACATTGACAACTTGCTAACAGACCCACTCAACACAAACCACCACATGGATGAGAGTAGTCAACAAAGTCACATGGAAGAAGAACCTGAAAGCTTTGATCTAGGAGACCTAGACATTTTCAGTCTAGAACAAGCATGCAAAAAGAAAGAGTTCGACAAAATACCGGACAGGCAACTTGAAAATCTGGAAGTGGTACTCTCAAGAGTGCACCAGCACAACACCCTATGCATACAACAAGGAAGCAACTGGGATGGGCACCGAAGATGGGAAGAAAAGAGGTAGAAAGACAGATTTACAACGCACCATCCTCATTGGGGAAATACTAGTGGAGTCCGGTAGGTGTTCCAAGTTGACTAAATATTATTGATCCTTACCTACTGGTCAACCATGAAGCTCATCTCATGGAATGTTCGAGGACTTAATAGTCCTGGGAAATACAGGATCATAAAGAACATGATACAGCATGAAAGACCACATATTTTCTTCATGCAGGAAACAAAATGTAATACTAGCACATTAGCTTCCATTTTATCCAAAGCCTGGTCGAGATGCCAAACTGTCATGGTAGATGCAATGGGAGCTTTTGGGGGGCTTGCTATAGCCTGGAACACACAACAAATCTCCCTTACAGACTTCCATGCATCTCATCATTTTATCCAAGCCACTTTTCACATCATCAGAACCAATATACATGGTCACTTGACAAATGTATACTTCCCTCAAGATACTATGCAAAAGAATACACTGCTAAAATCATTGGAAACTCTCAATTCCATAAGAACACATCCACTCTAGATCACAGGCGGTGACTTCAATATGATCACTCGGCTCGAGGAAAAACAAGGAGGCAGAAGGAAGCTGGACAGTGAAAGCAGCAACTTCAAAGAATACATTCAAAATAATTGGCTAATTGATTTACCATTTGATAATGGTCTTTTCACATGGAATAATAAAAGGTCAGGCTCTCAACAAATCACATCCAGGTTGGACAGATTCCTCATCTCAGATAACTCAGTACATCTAGGAGGTGATATCACCGCCTCAATACTCCCCATTGTAGGCTCAGATCACTAGCCCATTTCCCTTCAATGGACGAGTCCTAGAAACTCAAACAGGAAACCATTCAGATTTGAAACTTTTTGGCTCACTCACCTTGATTTCAAAAATATAGTCAAATCAGCTTGGGAGAGCTTTATTCCCTCTAGCGGCTCAACTATGTATAAATTCCAGCAGAGGTTGAAGCATATCAAAAGGCAAATCAAGCACTAGAATCACACCACATTCGGTAATATCTTTCAAGATCAAAAAGTGCTCGAGAAAAGTATGATAGAGCTACAACAGAAGATCATTACAGGAGGCAGAATCAAGACTTTAGCAAGTCAAGAACAAGCTCTTCTCATGCAATTAGAAGAAAGAAGGAAACAAGAGGAAATGCTCTGGAAACAAAAGTCAAGAATCAGATGGCTAAAAGAAGGGGAAAGAAACACCAAATTCTTTCACCACACAACTATCCAAAGAAGAATGAATAACACCATTGCGCATATTCAAAATCCACAGGGAGAGAGAATGGAGAAACATGAAGACATTGAGAGAGAGCTCACTAATCACTTCAAAATAGTACATCAAGAGTCGCCTATAGATAGACAGCCTGGAATAAATGAAATACTCCAGCATATTCCTAGAATTATAACAGAAGAGCACAATCAGCTCCTGCTGCGACCGGTAACTATGATGGAAGTAGAATCAGCTTCAGATCAATTGAAAGATGGGAAGGCTCCACGACTTGATGGCTTCACCTCTAACTTCTACCATCACTTTCGGGATTTATTCAAAGAGGAAGTCTAGAAAGTGGTAGAAGAATCACGAGCTATGCATTGGCTACTTCCTTCTCTCAATGCAACATTCATAGCTCTCATTCCCAAAGAAGATCAGTCGAGTACTCCAGAGAAGTTCAGGCCCATCGCTCTGTGCAATGTCATATACAAAATCATTTCGAAAGTCATTGCAATCGCCTCAAACTGCTTCTCCCCCTTCTTATTTCACCGGAACAATTTGGCTATGTTGAAGGACGTCAAATCTTGGATGGCATCATATTGACTCATGAAATTATTCACTCCTTGAAGAGCAACAAACAGGCAGGTATGCTTCTAAAAATTGATCTTTCTAAAGCTTTCGACAAACTAAGTTGGACTTATATAAAACAATTGCTTACTGCCTTTGGCTTCAGCCCGACCTGGGTTAGATGGATTATGAATCTCATATCCTCCCCCTTCTACTCCATCCTAGTTAATGGAATCCCCTCCAAACCCTACTCCCCATCCAGAGGAATTCGTCAAGGTGACCCTTTATCCCCCTTCCTCTTTATCATTATGGTAGAAGGTCTGGGTCGCCTTATAAAGAATGTTGTTCAATCTCACGACCTCAGAGGCATCTCTGCCCATGGAACCTCTACTATAACTCATCAACAATTTGTTGATGACAATATGTTGTTTGGACATCCTTCTGTCAGTGAAGCCCATGCTTTCAAAGCTCTGCTAGAAACTTTTTCCATGGCCTCAGGAACCACCATTAATACTGCTAAATCTCAAAAAAAAATTCCACACTCCTCTTGCCACTCAAAGAATAATTTCTAGAATCATAGGATTCTCACAAGCTAAACTACCATCTAAATATTTGGGTGCTCCACTGATAGATTCAGCCTTAAATCATGCCTCATGGAAACAACTCATTGAGAAAATCAAAAGTCAGTTATCGTCCTGGACCTACAGAACTCTCAACATGGCACGCAAGCTCATTTTGATAAAGGCGGTTTTACAATCCATGCCTCTCTATCTCTTCTCAGTTCTTGCAACACCGAAATGGGCACTCAAAAAGATCAAAAATTTGTAACGCAACTTCTTATGGGGCTCCATAGGGAAAAACCCTAAATTGGCACTAGTAAAATGGGTCATGGTCTTCACACCAAAAAAGCAGGGGGGTCTAGGATTGCGAGACCCGCAACATAGTAACACATTAATAGGAGCAAGAATATGGTGGCAATGGGTTTCAAGCCCACAGAAGCCATGGGCCCAAATATGGACTGCAAAATATGCAAACAATCGTCCACAGGAAGAGCTGATTAGAATCACCACTACAGACATAGGATCTCTAATCTGGAATGCAGCAAAACAGCATAAAGAGCTAATACAAAAGCACAGCTTCTGGGAGATACATGATGGGCGAACTGTGTGTTTTTGGATGGATTCATGGCAACAGAGGCCAAAAATTGTAGAAATCCTTCCCCCTACAAATCATGATGGAAACAACCTCAACCAAACTGACCATGTAGCACAATACTGGACTCAAAGTACCAATCAAGGCTTTAGGCAATGGAAACCTACTGAACAGATAATACAGCATGAAACTGAAGCCTATAACTCGGATCTACACAAAGAACTCACTAGCAGGAAAATCAAATGTACCAATGGAAAAGATGTTCTGAGATGGGGTTACACTCCAAGGGGAACTTACACAACAAAAGAAGCATATAAGCTGATGCTCCAAACACAGGAACCAGTAGATCCTACTTGGACTCATCTCTGGACTACAGGAATATGGCCCAAAATCTCTACCTTCACTTGGTTGCTCTATCATCAAAGAATTCTCACTTGGGATAATTTAATTAAAAGAGGATTCCAGGGACCCTCTTATTGTCCTAATTGTCAAAAACAAGGAGAAACTATTCAACATCTCATGGACTCCTGCTACATGGCTAACCAATTATGGGAAAAACTCACCTTCAGATGTCAGCGACCTTGCAGAATCTTAGGGGATATCAAAGGTACCATCCGCAATTGGACCCCTACGCCATATAAAAGCAAACTTCTAAATGCGCTATGGACAATTCTCCCAGGCTTCCTTTTCTGGACAATTTGGAAGGAAAGAAACAAAAGAATTTTCAAAAATCAAAGCACTACTTTGGAGATCATCTGGACCAATTTATGTCAGAATATTCAAGAAACCCTAGCTCTCCAACAGTGGAGTGTTGAGGACTTTCCCACTCAGGCACAGGAACAAAGCATATGGGACAACTGGAAATTAAAGCTCCCACAGGTTCAAATTGATCCCAACAAAGCAAGCATTATCAACAAGCAACCATCACATTGGAACCCCCCTCCAACAAATGTGATCAAACTAAATTTTGATGGGGCCTCAAAAGGCAACCCAGGCAAAGCAGGACATGGTGGAATTTTCAGAGATCAAGAAGGCTGACCTCTGCTAATATACTTTGGTTCAATTGGATGGGACACGAATAACTCTATAGAACTGGAAGGATTGTGGCAAGGTATGAACTTAGTGCATCAACATAATTTTCATCCTATTATAATAGAAGGGGACTCCCAAATTCTGATACACATGGTTACCCAAATACAACTAGGAACCACAGCTTCGAGATTCGCTACCAACTGGAGACTAGCAACTTGGCTCGAACTAATAAAGCAATGGATGAAAAACAGATGAGCCACCACCTTCATTCACATCAAAAGAGAAAACAACAAGGTGGCCGATCTTTGGCAAACATAGGAGTTGAACATGATCAGGTCCTACAATCTGGAACAATCAATATTTTACATAACCAAGCTCAATTACAAGCTTGCACTGACCTGGTTCACAAGGAAGCACATCTCCCAGATGCGGGTGCTCAGCAAGGACAATAAGGTGGTGACAGAACAGAACGGCATGTGGCCAAACCACATGGTCCTCCATAATCTGACACATAAGTCTAAAAATGGCATTAACACTAGCCATAAATGGCATTTAAGGGGGCGTTGTCTTCAACCAGTTTGCAACTACCCACCTCAGCTCCACGCAAAAATGACCTCCGATGATAATCTTACCACTACACCTTTCCATTCTCCTCTGCCTTTGCAATGTCTCTGCCCTCAAGATGTTGTAGCACCCAGCTCACGCACTACCACCGGGAGGCGCTGCCACCTCCTCTACTACATTGATTTAGGCCTAGGGACTCACTTCACTTAGAGCCTGGCTTGCCATTTCGTCCTTCACTCGGCCTCTGCAGCTAGTCCCTCCTCCAAGCCGCCCGTAACTTCCACTGAGCCCTTGCATCACTCTGAGCCTAATCCTGGAAGATGTTATCAAACATTTGGTGCCAACATGATGAGAATGTGTCATCGTATGCACAGTCATAGGGGCGGAAGTAGAGGAAGCTTGACTCGTCCCCCTCATTCTCCGGTTTCTGATTCCACTTCCTCTCTAGCCCAGCAGACTACCCAGTGCTGCCCAAACACCCGTAGTGGAAGAGGCCACTCTCAAAATCACTGCCTCCATCCAACGCCCCCTGCTTCATCTCCCAGCGGTAGTCCTTCCAATCCTACTTTGCCTCCCAGGGGCGCTCCCTCCAATCCACATCCACATCTCCATTCTGCCCAATTCACCTTTCATTCATCCATGAAATGGCCCATCATCACTGCCAGCACCTCCATAACCTTTCACAAGATGGAGCAATCAATTGAGGGTGGACACCATTCCAGAATAATTGAGGAGCAGGCCACTGAAGGTGGTGGCCACAACAAAGCAGAACTAGCATGGCTCAGACGAGCACCCATGGAGCAGGGACGCGAAAAATTGGGAAGGAGATGGGATGAACGAGGAAGGAGACGGACCAGGACCAGCAAGAAGAAGAAGACGTGGATCCTTACCATTGTTTCATCGAGGACGAACAACCAGCACAGCAAGCAGATAAAATGGAGGCTTCTCAATGGGCAGGTGTTGAAATGGAGGATTACAGGTGCTTCATCGTGGAGGAACACCCGTCATCTCTGCCTCACACCTAATCAGCCACATTGCTCGCCACGTGTTTGCCACATAGCCTGCCACGTGTCTGCTACTCTCAGGTTTTTGGGAATTTTTCTTTCTCATTTCTTTAATGGGGATTTAGGAAAAACTCATGGTATTTGGTTGGTTGGTTTTTGTTTCACCCTGAAAAACTGATAAAACATTGTGCGCAATTGTTGGTTTCCCCTGTGTGGGCAGCAAGTAAATTTCGGTTTCCCCTGTGTGGGCAGCAAGTAAATTTCGGTTTCCCCTGTGTGGGCAGCAAGTAAATTTCTGTAATCGTTTTTTGATTCGGACTGGTTTCCCATTATGGGCAGTCCATACTCAGGCACAGGCTAAAGCCTCACTGTACAATATTTTTTCAGTAATAGAATTAACCTAACTTATAAAAAAAAAAAAATATTTACAATATGACAAGATTTTTAATCATGAATATTTACCATGGATATTATTAACTTCTAAGTAGGTTTTTTTAGAATACCATGGGTCAATATCCACAAGAGAAAGATAGAGAGGGAGAGGAGGCAAGAAAAATATAATACCATGGGCTATTACTGTGGTTTATCAATACCATGGGTCATAGACTTTTTATTATTATGTTATGGATCTAGGGTTTTAATTGTTACAATACAATGGGTCAATACCATGTCTTATCAATACCACATGCCCAAAAACCATAACTTATTTAAAAATAAAAATATTTTACAAATATTTTATTTTAATTTAACTTTATAACCATTTTTAATTAAATCTAAGAGAAAAATGGTTATAATTACTTTTGAGGTATAACTAAACCCTCCATCCTCACGGCTACTAACAATATTTTCATAGAGATTAAATGGAAGTTTTAATAAATTAAAAAATGAAAATACTTTTATATATACATATGTGAAATTTATATAATATAATAATATTATAATGAATTGGGGTAGATGCATCTTAACCAAGGATCCAAGAGAAGTGAGAAAGAAAAGCGATTAACAATGATAGAGGAAATATAGTGCGTGATTCTTTTAATTTTTTTATTATTGTATTTTCTTTAACATGATTGATCCAAATTTTAGGTTTAATATTTTACAACAATTGTGTTTTTTATTAATTTAGATACTTTCTTAAATACAATACAATGGGATGATAATTAAGAAAGAGAGTGAGATAGAAGGGGGAATAGAGTGTGGGAGAGATACATAGAGGTGAGAGACACAATGAAAGAGAGAAAGGAAGAGAGAGAAGAGGGGGAGAGAGGGAGGGAGAGAGATGGATTTGGAGGGGAAAGAGATGGAGTGACAAGGGAGAGATGATGATGGAATGAGGGAGAGGGGAGACGAGGGAAGAGAGAGAAAAGGAGAGGATAAAGATAGGGAAAGAAGGGGAAGAGAGAGACAGGGAGACATAGATATGGAGGGGGGAGAGAGGGGGAGAGAGAGAAGGATAGAAGGAGGGAGATTGTGACAGAGTTGGAGGGTGGTGAGACAGTGTGTGTATGATGGGGGTAGAGATAGAGGGAGGTGGGAGAGAGGGGGAGAGAGAGGAAGGAAAAAGAGAGAGGACTTGAGAGAGGGGGAGATAGAGGGGGAGAAGGATATGGAGTTGGAAGGGGAAGAAAGACATAGAGAGAGAAAGGTGGAGAGAGAGTGGAAATGAATAGATGGAAAGTCAGAGAGAGAGAGAGAAAGAGAGATAGATATGGAGAGAGAGAGTGTGTATGTTCTTAGGGTGAGAAGGAGAGACAATGGGAGATAGAGATATGGATGGGGCAGGGGAGGGAGTAGAAGAGGGAGGAAAAGAGAGGGAGGATGAAAGAGGGATAGATGAGAGATAGAGATATAGATGGAGGGGGTAGAGAGAGAGAGAGAGAGAGAGAAGGGAAAGAGATAGAGAGGGAAAGGAAGAGATAGAGATAGATGGATAGATAGATAGATATGGGGGGGAGAGAGAGAAAGCGTGACATATGTTTAGGGGGTTGAGATAGAGAGACAAATAAGGAGAGATGGAGGGAGGTATAAATATAGATGGTAGAGGGAGAGAGGAAAGAAGAGAAAAATATAGAAAGTTAGGGAGAGACAAATAGAGTGAGACGGGGGAGAGAAGGAGGGGAAGAGATAGAAGGAGAGGGTGAGGTATATAGACACATAATGGAAGGTATAGAGAGAGGGAAGAAGAAAGAGTCTCACAAAGACAAATACAAACATAGTAGTTAGATCTAGAAAGTCATGAATATTTTAGATTTTCACTAAAACAGATTTATTGATTTCAATGTAGTTGTTGATTTCTAATCCTATTTGATCACATGCACTATATGAATTGATTTCAACATAGATGTCGATTTATAATTCTATTTAATACCTTACACTAGATGCAGTGATTTCAATGTCGATGTTTATTTATACTCCTATTTGATCGCTTACACACAATGCATTAGCTTCTATGTAGATATTGATTTCTAATCCTAATTTAATCCTTGCACTAGATGCATTGATTTTAGTGTAAATGTCAATTTCTAATCATATTTAATACATTAAACTCGATGCATTGATTTCAATGTAGATGTTGATTTCTACTCATATTTGATTGCTTGCATTAAATGCATTGGTTTCAGTGTAGATATTGATTTCTACTCCTATTTGAGTGCTTGCACAGGATGCATTGGTTTTAGTGTAGATATTGAATCCTATTTTATCGCTTGCACTAGATGCATCGATTTCAGTGTAGGTGTCTATTTCTAATCATATTTAATACCTTCCACTAGATGCATTGATTTGAACATAGATGTTGATTTCTACTCATATTTGATTTCCTGCATTAGATGCATTGGTTGTAATGTAGATATTGATTTATAATCCTAATTGGTTTCTTGCACTAGATGCATTGAACCAAACCTGCTCCACTACTAGGAATTGAAATCACTCCTACACTATTACCCAACTCCGCTAGTGCTTCCTCCTCCACGAGGTTGCCCTCCATTATTATCCCCCTAACTTCTATTTGGGGTTTTGTCAATTGATAATTTAAAATAAAGTTAGTGATTACATCAGGTATACTAGAATGCACAAGGGGTTAAACCTACTCCAGGCTAATCTTTCCACCTTGAGGTGGTACCATGTCTACCACTCCATTCCCTCCTGCAGATGGTCGAACTACTTCCTCTGGCGCCTCCATCCCCGACAGATCAATTAAGGTGTCCTTTCCCATCCGTTGATTGGAATCTCCTTCGGACGTGACTTAACATTGCACTACCTCTGATTCATTGGTCTGAATAGGTTCCTCAATATTGATTATTTCTTTAACCACTTATCCTCCTCTAGACATCCCCTCTTTATCGGTGTAGACTGAATAGTGCCAGACCGGACATCATTCAAAAGTTGACATATTAGTCCGGAGATAGTGGATTCCCTTGCCCCCAACTATTATCCCCCCTAGCTCACATGGAGTATGTTATGCCTGCCAATAGAGATTAGTTAGTGCCCGCGGATATATATGTGTTCCCAATGATTGATAGAGATACTGAGTAGAAGGTTTGGCAAGATCTCCCACTAGCAATAGAGCTTTCTTCTCCGGGAGTAATGGCTGATGTATAACATATATCAACAAATGGATGACTATTATTCCTATTTCCATTCCTGATTAGAAAAAACTTATAGAGCTGAGCGTAAGTGAAGCTAGTCCAGTCCCTGAGCTTTAGCGAAGAAGCAAGAGTACCCTATCCTCTACCCTACTACTACAAGAGATCTAATCATCGGAGAATCTTACATGAGGTCTAGGTCTGGCATAGGTCTCTGGACACGTACACCTAACTTCCCTCATTTACCTTCCCTCATTTACCGTGTCTACGTTGATCAGTTTTGTTATTGCCACTAGCCCAGCTCGGGACCAAAGTGAGGGAGCTAGACCGTGTTCCTTGGTTTTGGATAAATAGGTTATTAAGAACCCTTTCATGCACCAACCCTCCCCCCTTCAATCAGCCGGGAAAGAAATAAGTCGGGGCGGATAAGTCACTCTCCCCCAGAATTACTTACACTCTCCTTCCTAAAGCATTCTTTCCTTATCTTCCTTCCTACCTCAGTGAATAAGTAATGAAGTTGGCAGGAATAAGGCATGGCAGGGCAGGGAATGCATTCTTCCTGGCTTATAGATATAGAATATAGAAGATCTTCGGTACTACCCATGACATTCTATCACATCACTTATCCACTACCCCCTCCTCACACTTTGATTTGGTACTACCCATTCAATTATAGAGGTAGGGAACTCTAGTTGTTTGCGTTTGAGGAGCGGAGTAGATTAGTTCCCCCGCAGGTATCGAGTCCGTTTTCAGTCCTATCCCAGGTCCCCTACCTCGCTACCTGGGCCCTAGTCTCTATAGGGCCTCCCTTGGGCCCGGGTGTATTCCTGCCTGCGTCTGGAGGCTCTGCCTCTGCTCTCTGGTTCTCGGTGTCGTACCTCGATACCTGTCCCTATAGGAGTAGGTCTGTGTGTGTGTATTATTAGGGCTGCGATCGTAGATATGGGGAACTACGTTGGGGTCCTCCTGAGTCCCCTATCTATACTCTACTCGTATAGCGGCTGCTGTTCAACTACTTGGATGTTACATCATTAGTGAAGCAAATAATATTCTTTCATCACTGGCTCACTGCCCTAGAAAGGTAGGGCTATTACCTCCCTTCCACCTATCCCATCACCGAAGCAAACGGATCAGCAACGAAAGGAGCGAAACCAGTATATAAAAACCATAATACAGGCCAGGCCCCCGGACCCCTGCCCTAGGTCCAGTTCCGAATGGAGTTGACTGAGTCTCACCTTTCACCATCAACCACCTAATAGCATTCCATAGGTCTCAATTTTCTGTACGTAGATCAATGTACACGCTTCCCATTCGAGAAGAAAGGGCAGCTATAGCAGAGTAAACAAAGGCAAAGGCTTATCTAGCACCTAAGGTAGCTGCAGTTGTTTCACCCGTGAAAGATCCGTTAGTTGCAGTGCCTGCTGGAGATTCATAAGATATAATTCCATAGCTCTTAGCCGCGAAGTCCCCATAAAAAGATCTATATCCATATCCCATGCCAGCAGCAGGGGCAATAGACCGAGTCTTACCACCAGCAGTAGAGAAGGTGGCAGAGACGGTAAGAGTTTCAGTCCCTGAGGGTGTAACCTATTACATATATTAATGTCGTGATTCTCTTCTTAGGGACACAAAACAAGGGGAACATTCAGTTTCATATACAGATCCAGAGCCATATCCATAGGGCCATCTTTAGACCTTCGTCTTTCTAATTTCATAATGAATGAAATGGTACACGGGGGAAGTGAGCAAGAGCGTCTCCTTCTCTCTCTCTTCTGCATAGGAAAAGGCAATTGGGTTTAAGACTGGATCAAAAGAATCTGGTTCTTAATCAATTGGCTCTTAAATAGGATAAAATGTTGCTATTATATTTCGGTATCAATGTTGATTTCTAATCCTATTTGATTGTTTGCACTAGATGCATTGTGTTAGCGCTCAAATCTGCCTCAGGCTTAGAAAGGCAAAACTCGAGGCCACATCAAACCACGCTCAACCTCGTAGCTAGCCCTACGAGGACAGGAGAGGGCTCTCTCCGAGTCTATCTCGGCAAAAGGTCTTCAAAAGGGCTGAGATGACTTAAAATTAATACTAATTTTAGGCTAGTAAAGTGATAGGAAAGTTTGACTTAGATTTTTTGGGTTTTTTGTTGGAGAAACGGGAAAAACAATTTTGGGTCTCGGGATAAGGCCAGATCTTTGCAGAATTCGAGTTGGGGTGAGGTAGGCAGTAGTCTTGATGCCTTTGATCAGGTGTATGGATGGATCAGAATGACAAGGAGCTGAAGAGGGCAAGGGAGAACATGGATCCTCTCCAAACTGGCGAAAACATGTAAAACTAAACAAATTTAAAGGCAGAGCACTGTAAACAATGGATTCAACCTCATTTACTCATTCATTTAGTTTCAGAAGCATAAGAAGGGAATGACATACATTAAACATGAATAAAATTACAATAAACTGAGAGATAACACCATCAAGAACTGAAAGCCACAAGAATCCCAACAGGTGCTGCAAAACCTCTGATCTTTCCTTAGCCAAAATATGAAAAATATGTACAATAGTGTGCCAAAATCTTCCCAAGAGTCCAACCCTTGCTACTGACTGAAAATTTACATATATAGATCAAGCCAACCCATTCCCTAACCTCTAGGGGTCGAGCTCCTCCTTCTAGGAGTAGTTTGAACAAATTCTAAACATGGAGCAAGAATCTAGGTGACCAAAACAACCTGCCTCTAAAAAGAAGGAAATTGATTCATTACATTAAATTTTTGCTATTTTGTGAATGAATCATCTAGAATAAGGTAAATAAGTGCCAAGTTACCTCATACACATCAAATTACATCAAGATGGGTCAAAAATCACATCAATAAGTGAAACTGGTGAAAACTGGCCGAATTCCTGAGTTGGAGGATGAAAATTTGACCAAAAACCTCTATGCGTAGCGCCCTGATCTCTATGCATATCGCACGTTTCAGCCTATTTTTGGAGCACTTCCTGACATCAAAATGAAGCTCACAATAGCTGGTTGGAAAGCCCTGGATGTCTACTATCCAGCCCAAGTGGAATTTTCCAATTTGGAGCTCATTTTCCCCCTCAAAATTGCATTCTCCCAGAAGTACTTCTTGCTGTTGCAAAAGGTGGCAGCAAGGTGGTTTTCATGGTGTTTTTGGGCCTTTTGATCATCCAGAACTTGATGAAATGCTTCGGAAATAACTGAGCATGCATAACTTACCATGAAAAACCCAAAAATACAAAGTTTCCCTCCAGCAAGTGTCCCAATCAAAAGCGAGCGCGTCAATGCGCTACTCGTATAGCTGAAAAAACTGGTTTTGGGACCAAAAATTTCAAAATGAAAAAAATTTCTCCGAATTTGCTCAAATTTGGAGCGAAGACCCTCCATCATGTATCATGCCCAGCCAGCGAAGCCTCGGCCAAAACTCGAAGTGGATCCAACCTCTTTCGCCGTTTTAGTGCTCTGCTCAACCTCCTTTTCAAAATCTTCATTTTTGCTTTGCTGACATGCATGCGAGCCCAATAATGATGTTTCATGTGACGGAGCATGTCTTTGTCTCTATTGGCCTTCACCAACAACTCCTCCAGGTGTCGATTGACTTTTTCAAGCCAAAATTTCCGCTCAACAAGTGTCAAATCGCCAGGTCTTTTTCGGGCCAACCTTCGGTCTTCACGAATTTGTCGCAGCTCTATAAGTGTATGCTGATCCTCTAGCTGCTTATTACGCTGCTCCAAATATTTGATCAGACATTCTGCCTTCAGTAACTTCTCATTCAAGCTGTCAATCTCAGCCTTCTGCTCTTGGATGATCTCTTTCAGTTTCGAGCTAGGAGAGCTCCTATCCACATCACTAAATGTAACATCAATATCATGACCTCCTGAATGGCCCTCCTCATGTATTGACCTCTTGCCCCTATCCGGAACCTGTACCTATACCTGTACTGAAGAAGAAGCTGAGACCCCTTCCACACCATGTGGAGATAGTACTCGTCATGTAGCTGCAAATAAGGCCCTGTGGCCTCGCTGATATGTCACATACACTGGAGCATTGATATGCTCGGTCTCAGGAATGTCAAGCTGATGTGAAGGCTCTCCCTCATCATGAACTATCTCTGGAGGTGGCTGTGGCACTGTGAAAAAGTCACGAGAAATAAAATCCTCCCATGTAATGCCCTGTTGTGCCAACTGATGAACCACTATGATCTTGATCAGCGCGTAATGATAAATACTTCTATGTTGCTGTGCTGGGGTCTTCTTTTGTACAAAAAATACCATCCTCTCTTTGTTGCGATACATGAAGTATGGAATGTTCATCATACGTACCCTTGTGAAATGCATCAACAAACAAACATGGTACACATAAAGACGCAAGAATCTGCCCTCACAACTGAAATACCGAATGATGAGTTTCATCAAAGGTGCAAACTCATCACTCAGGTATTGGAAAGGAAAAACCCTGCTCAGGTGCCTCATATACCCAGGTTTGATGTATGGCTCATAGTAGGATTTCTCTAACTGCTGACGTTTATTCCATTTTTCTCCAATTTTTGGTATCCCAATGGCCTGTGCAATAGTCTCTGGTGACAAAACGAATCAACTCTGGCGAGGTTTACATGGACATCATGTAAATGTAGAACAAACAAACGAGCTAGTTCACGATGATGCTGGATTTGTGAAATTAACTCACAATAGTGGTAGCATGACTGATAGCGAAAAAAATCCATTGCAAGCGGGCAAGATCGTCGTTTTCTTACAGCAAAAGACCCTGTAGGGTATGTGGCAAACCCTGCACTATGTGAAGCTGTAAAAGAAGTAAGAAATCAGTTAGCAAATTTTGAAATTAATGAAGATTTTTTCAGTGCCTTGCTTCAGTGTTTGAAATCTCCGAAGCTTCCTCTTGAAACTAAAACTGGTGTCTGTGAGTTAGTTGTTGAAAGAATTGAGAAGGAAATTTAGTGTTTAAATGATCAAATCCAGTCTTATGAATTCTGAGACCCTAAAAAGTTTTTGGAAACTCTTCCTCCTTCGAAACAAGAAATAATAGAGTTGCCTACAGATGTTTGCATTGACAGTGTGCAGCTGGAGGTATGTATTGCGGAGTTGGGGCAGCAAATAGAGTCTGGCTTTTGCGATCCTATTGCAACATACATGGAAATGTTTTTTTAGTTTGATTGATAGATCAGGCTGTCTTTTACGTGACCAAGCTCATTATGTGCATGTAGGGCTACCAGCAATTACATCTGTGTCCTGGTTGAAGCATTCTCAAGCAGCATTCTTCTCAGATTTACTTGAATGGTTGATCTGGCATTTCAGTATTACCTGATCTATTATTTTTGCAGCAAAGTAGGGTAAATTTTGTAAATAAATAAGCAGCCAAAAGGCAGCATTTTGTTCCAATTTCATTACAGTTAGTTTGAAGTTTGCCGAGTCAGTTTTTCAATCATTTCAGTCAATTTCCAGTGAATAAATTAATCGTGTCGTTTCTTCGCAATAATGACTCCATTGCCCAATGGATAGAGGCACTGTCTGCTCTCCCAAAGCTCTACAGTTCTTGGCACCTCCAAGAAGCGGCAGCTGCCATCCCCATTGGAGACAATGTTAGACTCGGTCCTGTCAGTCCCTTGTCAGAATCTAATTCTCCAAAGTTCATTTCTTGTCATTTGCAGTCACTGATGTTACTGTGGTCCAGAAAAGAGTCATTTTAATTCTTGAGCTCAGGGTTTAGTCTTCAGAAGTATTTCAATAACATGTGCAAGCCAGAGGAAGGTTCAGTGAGTTATTATTTCAGGAGTTTCAATGATCAAAAGGATGATTCTTCTCCAAAACCCTGTTTTGGAGAAGAAATTGTCAAATTACTTGTTTGCAATAAGTATATTTTTAAAATCTGCCCTCATGAAAAATGTCAAATGCAGGCCCTGGTCACCTTGCCAGGACTCATCAGCTCCTATCCCTGCAAAAGCACAAACAGAAAGAACATCATCAGCAATCAGAGAAGGAAATTGTAAAACAGAGTTTCAATGTCAAAGCGCCAAAAGGCTGCCAAAATCTCAGATACTACACAGGTTATCCAAGGATACTGGGCCCTCTCGAGTTATTAAATTCCAGTCTAGTTTGTGCAACTTCTTCATGAAGGTTATCCTGTTGTAGTAGCTTTCACATTAAAATGTCCTTACACCTTGATAAAATTCTAGAGTCAGCTGCAGCTGTTGTATTGGAGATCTGGGTTGTGGGCAATGACAGTGGCAAACAACTTACCCGTAACAGGAATTTTTTTGACTGAAGTTCTCGTAGTACTGTATTTAATGGCATCTCACACTACTGACTACAGAAATCCTTGGTTTTTGTTTTTGAACACAATTGCTGTGCTTGTGCTGGTTATCGCAAAGTTTCCAAACATGCACAAAGTTCGAATTCTAGGGATCAATGCAGACTACCCTATTTGAAAAGTAATTCTATTAGAACCATCCTTTTAATTTGTACTCGCTATCTGCCTTCTGTTCATGAACTGTTGAATGGAGATTTTTGTATTTGGGGCAACGTCAGAGAATCACTAAAGCAGCTCAGCTGTCATGCATTTAAGGAAGTTAGTGTAAAGGAAATTGAGCAGCTTGCTGCTCTTTGTCCAAAGGTTGTAGTGTTGAGTGGCAGAGCAGGCGATGGTGAAGAATTGACATTCTCCATCGATTTGCTTGATCCCTCAGGTTTGCAAATGCATAAACAACTTCATATTCTGCATAATGCTATTCCAAAGGTTGGTAATCGAATGTCTGACAGAGCTATTACAAAATGCCAGAATGCATTTGAAGTACATTTACTTGAAGTTGCAGGCCTGGGGAGGGCATAATAAGCAATATCGTTGCTCGGAGACAACTCATTTGCATAGATTCCCAAAGCGCTCATTTGAAGGTCGAAATCGCGATTTTTAAAGTTGTGGACTGGATTGGAGGTGCACGCTACCCATACAGGAGGCGCGCTACCCATATAAGGGGCGCTACGCATATAGCATCCCCAGTCTTTGCAAAATAACACGGACGAGCTACGCATATATAGCACGCTACACACTGGGAGTGCGTGTAGCGCATTGAATCGACAGGGTTTTCTGTTGTAAGAAAACGGCAATCTGGAATTTTGAATCAGTGGGCTACACGCCAAACTCAGGAGATGATAACCACTATGGAAAGGTAGGCCCAAGAATTAGAGCTTCTATCTCTTCCTGGTTTGTATAGTGTGTCAACTAGGACGACATCCTCACTTGTGCAGATATGGTGGCAATCCACAATGATTTGGAAGTGTTATAATGGTTGTGATATTAGTAGACCTGTAAAGGTACACTTGTTATGCTATTTGTTTTTCTTGATGGTGCCTCAAATGGAATCCTTGCCATTTGTATTAAAAATCAGTTTTTATTACAACGATGAAAAGTCAAAGATCGAAATGCCAAAGTTAAAAGAAGAATACCCACTACAGCCGAAGAATAGGATTCGATTCCTATTTAAGACTTCTGTTAATGATTCAAATGGATCTGCGCTCCAGTTTGTATCTTTAAATTGGCCATCAGAGGATTTTAAGGGGAACGATCTTCCGTTTTTAGAATAAAGAGATGACTCTATCTCTATTTTTGTAACTTCAGGTGAAACAACACCCTTGTTTTGGGTCGATCTGTTTTCTCCTAGGATAGTTTATTTAATTCATTGAAAATTATTTGTAAGGGGGGAGAATTCTGAGAGCTGGTGGAGGAGAAATACAGAGTTTTATTGTACAGTCGACTGACAGAGAAAATAATTAAATGGCGTAGCTCTGATTTGTAAGATTCTTGTGGTGTGAAAGTTTAGCATATGTTTTTCTTCTGTTTCATATGTCTTTGTAATGTTTCATAGATTCATTCATTATCATTTCCAGATGAATGCTTTACAGTGTGGGAGGTAGAACCCAATTTATTTGCTCTGCCTCGAAAGAGCATTTCAGTGTTTGTGTAATTGTCTTCTGTCTGTCTATAAAGGACTCATTGATTAATGCCCTTTTCAGCTCTTTAAATAGTCTTTTTCATCCCATATTATTTCAAAGTTAATTGCTAAATTTCACTCCTACCTAGCCTTATGGAATAATCTGCACCTTTGATTAAATCTCTGCTCTTGCTGTCTTTGCCCCATACAGCCCAGAAAACCTAATCATTCATCAAAATACTTTCCTATCTCTTTACTAGCCTAAAATCAACATTCACTATAGGTCATCTCAGCCCCTTTGAAAACCTTTTGCCGAGATAGACCCAGAGAGAGCCCTCTCCTATCCTCGTAGGGCTAGCTACGAGGCTGAGCTTGGTTTGATGTTGCCTTGAGTTTTGCCTTCCTCAGCCTGAGGCAGATTCGAGCACTAACACATTGATTTTAGTGTAAGCACATATCTACCTCCTCCATCTATATATCTATCTCCCATTGTCTCTCCTTCTGTATCTCTTTACCTCAGCCCCAAAACATACACACTCACTCTCTATAACTATCTACCTCTCTCTCCATCCCTCCATTTCCCCTCCCTCTCTCTCTCTTCCCCTTCTCTCTCTCTCTTTAACATTTCTCTCTCCATATATATATATATATATATATATATATATATATATATATATATATATATATATGTATATATATCTTCCTCCCTCCCTATCTTTGCCTCTCTCTTCTTCCCTCTCCCTATATCTCTATCTCCCCTTGTCTCTTCTTCTCACCCCCAAAACTCACACACACTCTCTCAATGTAAACACATAAAAATTATTCAACCATAAATACAATACTTGAATTTTCATCTAATATAAAATGTTTGCTTCTTGATAGTATAAACTATTATAACTGGGCACATTCTTATTATTCCCATTTTCCATCATTCAACATTGTTAGTTACTTTGCATTCAAACACAGTAATAGAAAATAACTACCATTGAAAATTATTTGGTGTTTAACACTCCGTAAGTCACAATGATTGACTTTGGAGATAAATAAGACTACTGATATGTTGTTTACTACAGTAGCTCGAGTTAAATATTTGAATGGTCTATGATTCCAACTACTCTTTTGATATGATCGATATGAGAAAAGGGAAAAAATAATAGGTGTGACAACAGGAATAGTAGAAGAAAATAGTTTCAGATTGAGGTGTGACAATAGGAACAGTAGAAGAAAATAGTTTCATATTGATTGCAATGAAGATTGATTGTAATTGAATATATTCTTAGTATTCACATTTTCTATCTATCAAAATTGTTACATTGACACTTTGCACTCAAAATTTGTATTTCATCATTTTTCATCATTAGAGTCTCCCTCATCTCAACAACCTGTCGTAACTAAGAAAATTTTAAATTAAATTGACCAAATTAATCTTAAACATATTTAACATATTTAAAATGATAAAAATAATTAGATGTTCAACAAATTTTGTATGACCGCACATGACTGAAACCAACCTAGATCAATCTTAACACGGATCTATCAAGTGTCGAGAGGGATCAAATCTCTTGAGGTGCAAATCATTCCTCAAGATTTTCACTCAAAAAATAGGTTTGTACCTCGAGAGATTTGATCCCTCGCTCACTACTACATGTAGGGGGGTTTTAAGACAATATTTGAGTCAATTGTCTTAACTTAAGACAAAAAGAAACTTGTGTATTGTCTTAAATATTGTCTCTAAGCGGGTGTGGCAAAATATAATGTCTCAAAATATAATGTCTCAAAAATTTGTCTCTATAAAGACAATATAGAACACATATTATTATTGTCTCTATAAAGACAAGAATTATTGTCTATTAAGAGACAATTTGATTTGTCTCTCTAGAGACAATTTCATTTGTCTCTCTAGAGACAACTTCAATTGTGTCTCTTTAGAGACAATTACATTTTTGTCTTTTTAGAGACAATAGCTGAGATTAAAAACATATTGTCTCTATAAAGACTATACATCCATAATTCAAACTATTGTCTCTCTAGAGACAATATAAAAAATTATTTTAAAAAAAATAAATAAATCATTTTGAATGTTCTTTCAAAGTAGTTTCACATTCAAAGTTCACAAATAGTACTCGTGTATGAGAGAAACCACCACAGAAATTCTTGTCTGATAGAAACCAGCGCTTGTCTTTTTAGAGACAATAGCTGAGATTAAAAACATATTGTCTCTATACATACTATATGTCCATAATTCAAACTATTGTCTCTCTAGAGACAATATAAAAATTATTTTTAAAAAAATAATAAAATCATTTGGAATGTTCTTTCAAAGTAGTTTCACATTCAAAGTTCACAAATAGTACCCGTGTATGAGAGAAACCACCACATAAATTCTTGTCTGATAGAAACCAGCGCATATGGGTTATTAATATTACCTTTGTTTAGCAAGAGGGAATTCAATTCATTACTAAATTTACGCCCAAGTTTTACTACTTCAAATGGGAGTCAGAAGTTTGAATTTAAGATGCTACCTTAGCTTTGATAAGCATTCCATCTCCCAGTTTTACTATAGTTAAAGAAGAATCTGTAGACTGTTGAATGGAAATGACTTTAGATTTAGACAATGCGAATCTTTATGCAGAAATCAATCAAGAGCCCAATTAATGAAATGGCGATACCTTTATGTGTTCGATAGACAACATACCCACAAGAATACCCAGGCAGGCTTGATAGCCACAGTTATCAACTATGTAAACCAATTTCAGAGTTAAAATAAATCCTCAGACATAGCTAGAATTTTCAGAGAATGTTTGAACAAGCCGTAATATATTATAAGCAAGAATCATCGCAACTAGAATTTCCCCCAACAATATAAAACGAAAGGCACTTGAGCATTCTTGAAATATTTGAAGAGTACAAAAAGTTCTTGTGAAAAATGTGCAAGAGTATATAACGGAAAAAACTATCTTAGCATATAAAAATAGATCTTTAATGGAGTTGAACTAAGATAGCTTAGCCAACTCCACCGATGAAAACATTTGCACAGTACCCAAATCACATATAGAGAGATGAAATAATGCTATTCTAAGCCCCAAATACAAATCAGAATTAAATGTCGGAACTCAAGAGCAAACTCCAGTGATACAAAACTAATTGAATCCGACAATCCCTAAATATGCAAAAGCATCTTAACAAAGCTATTCAAAAGCATCATCATCGTCATTTGGAAGGGGTTGGGACACAACTGCTACAAGTTCTACCTCGTACCTAACAACATAAAAGATTGTAAGCCAAAGTTTCAATCTTTTAGAAATGGAACAAATTATTTCAATAAAAGTTAACCAAAAATAATAGGAAAATAGCATTCTACTTACTGCTGCTGGGTTACATGGTCTATCTAAACCTCAGGAGGAGCAAGAGCAGGTGACTCCACAAAATGAAGGTTTGGATCCCTATAAAAATAACCCTTTATAGAATCAATGCAAATTTTTTAATATAACATTCGTATTAGGGAGCATCAGAAACTAGATTAAAGGCTCACCCTAAGAGCTTCCATGCCAAGTACAGGAATGGCTTCTCAAAGTTGTAATTACTTTTTACAGATATCTCATACTACTGAAGATTCTTCTTTCTATGAAAAGTAACTTGTTTGGCTTTCACTTGCCTATTCTTCACATCAACCTTCTTTCCACAAAGAACAATAGGAATGTTCTCACACACCTTGAAATTCACAAAGATATTTAGCTAATCGGTTCAGGCAGTTATGCCACCACACAATTAAGGAGCCTTAATTTCTACTTAGAGACCCAACCCCTCTGCAAAAGAGATACCTACAAAGATCTCTGTGCCACGTTGGGACATTCTTGTAAGTCAATCGTGCAGTAACATCAAACATGATAACTTCACATTGCCCTTGAATACTACAACAAACAAAATTCCAATCAGTAACTAAGAAGGAAACAAATAAATAGATGTGGAAAAACACGGAACCCTCGCCAATTCAATCAGGAAAATGCCAACAGAAACAGGAAAAGCAAACCAGTATTGATCAAAACAACCAATAATAGAGTCTGTCTATAAATTCAAAATTAAACTAAATTAAAATTCAAATAAATATAAGTGGAAAAATATAGAACCCTCGCTAATTCAATGAGGAAAATGCCAACAAAAGTAGGAAAAGCAAACCAGTATTGATCAAAACAACCAATAACACAGTGTGTCTATAAATTCAAAATTAAATTAAATTAAAATTCAAAATAAAGAGACATAAACGAGTAAAACAAAGTGTTGGTAAAAAGGAACCAAAAAAGGGCTCATAGTTGCTCCATTGTTATTGATATTGAGGTTAAAATATGTTGCTACTAAGCCCACACTACATACATATCAACACAGGAAAATAGAATTGATAAGTCAAAATTTCTCTTCAGATCAATCCAAGTTTAAATCCATGTAGGACCTTTTTAAATAAAAATTTGAAAAGGCACCCAAAAAGCTCAAATGTACAGTGTTCCAATCAACAGGTGTCTACTACACCTGCAGAGGATGACAAAAAACACTACTTTCGTAATGTCCCAAGAGACCTGATTTCAAGTGAAAATCAAAAATCAGTCTGGCAAAATACAGAAATAGGAAAATAATCAAACTAATTATTGACGTACCTTAACCACATTTTGTCATTAAACCTTACCTGATTGAGCTATAAAATTGGGTCAACATTTCATCCTTGGCTTTCTCAACTTGACAAAGCACCACAGCCTGCAAATCATCAAATCATTAATTCAAGTATCATGGACTGAATAAACACCGAGATTCTGTATGGTTGTATTGTGTACTCATCCACATGGATGTCTTACTTTGGGAACATTTGCAGCAAGACTATTCAAAACAGCTTCCACATAACCACGGACTTCTTGAGCCATCATTCTGAGCTCTTCCTCTGGATCTACAGGCCTTCTTACCATGGTTTCCTAGATTATAAACAAGAAAATCAAATTGAGGTTGAATATTAAGTTGGGAAATAATTTTTCTATTCTCATCGTTATATATGGTCATGGTCTCCTAGGCTAAAATGTGTATTGATTCTTAAATTATTTAATAGCAAACATTTTGATTATGTACATGTGCAACTTACGATGGAACTTTATGTGCTTCATTGCCTATATGAAAGTGTTTCAATACAAGCTATAGTTGTTCACGATTATACTTTGGGTTACATAAAGTAGTCTTGGCCTCTGGCCAGCTAAATATTTCCTACCCTCTACCTTATATCTATTTAAGTTTTAATAGTGGAAATAGTTTGTCTTGAAGATAGAAGAAAACTCAAAGGATGTTAGTCCTAGCTGAAAGCAAAGACTAGCAATCTATTTTCATTTTCTGCTAAATAGTTCTCTACCAGAGAAACCAAATTTTTTGGTTACCTGTAATTATTCATAAGTTGAACAATTGTCCAGTAGCACAATGCCTACTTATCTGCAATATAATTGTCCAGTAGAAAATAATGTGACTAGCATGCATTTGAATGCAGTTTACTAATTTTTTAACCTAAAATAGACATGTGAGTACTCGACAATTGGGTTAGGGTGCAAAACTATCATGTTATAAGACACAATTGCATATAAAAGGTTATACTCCATGGGATACATAAAGAAAATTCCTTTTCTTGTCTTAATTAGAAAGGAGACAGTTTTTCATTGACAAGAAAGAATTGTTATTTAGAAAGGAGGCATCATCCAATGAAGTTCGAGATGGTGAATAATGCACCATATAGTACATTTCAGCTACTTCTGTTCAAGAAAATCCCATCTCACTTGTTAATAATGAAACTCACGAGTATGGGTTTAAGAATTCAGATGCAATTGAAAGATATCAAGATCATGTAGTTGAAAAAGAAGAGCAAATTGAACAGGTTTACAAAAGTGAAACTCACGATGATGAAGAACGAAAATCACATAAGAATTATAACAGTAGCCAAAATGATGGTTGTCCCATGTTGTCTAATGCAGTTTCTTTGAAATTTGGAGATCATCAACTGATTCATTCATCATACGATGAACCTCAAGAAGCTTATGAGAATATTTGAGTTTCAGATGTTGGTCTGCAACCTCATAACTCAGCTATTGAGGATGAAGTTCATGAAGACAAATTTCATTATTCAGATTCCAGACAATGACAAACAGTTTTATGGCCTTGATGAATTGTATGGTTCGAAAGTGGACAGTGTCTCTAGTATGTATGAGCCAATGCCTAGTGTTTCCTAGCATGCAGGTGAGTCATCTCATTACATGGTTGATTGGATTCATTTCTACGCACAAATAGAGAGCGATACTTCAAAGCAGAAATTAAGTTTTTCATGTAATTATAAAGAAACAGAACCAGACACGGCTCAAGAAATTATTGATTCTTCAAACAGTTTTGAAGACAGTATTGATGTGTTCTCTAGTTCGGGAATGCCTTGACTCTATTCTAGTTCCCCTAGTATTAATATTAATGTTGTATTCCCTTTTCTATAATGATTTCAATACTCCATTAAACAAGCCCAACCTTACCGACAGTAATGATATGTTCCTTGTTCAGGTATGGATGAATCTGTTCTTGAAAAAGCAGTCACATCTGAGGAGACTGTTCAAAATAAAATCAATTCTTAAGACAATACTGATTTGTTCCCTTGTTCAGGTATTATTCTTCAAGAAAAAATATGGGTTTCCTCTGTATTTATTAATGATGTGTTTTCTCCACATTTATAAGTGTTTTTACTCCATGAAACACAACCCAGCCACTAAATTTGTGCTTGAGAATTGATTAATTGTTAGAGTATGGGTAATCTCCACTTAAGACCACATGGCGAACCACTACCTTTATGTCTCCATATACATAAAGGTGTGCTTCTTTGGAAGAGTACCAATATGCAATAAAGAACCCTAAAATATTCTTGGAAAATGAAAAGACATAAAATAATGTAGAGTATTGTTAGTAGAGAGGGTATAAAAACCCAGAATTATGTTTAACCCTCCAATATAGTTAACCACACATGGAATAAGTGAATTCAAATGAATGACAATGCAGTGAATGCCCATGAGCTCTGGTTTCATCAATTCATGAGTAAACGTTGGTGTGGTATTAAACCAAATAATGCTGGCCAATTTCATGCCTCATACTTCTCAAAGACCCAAGCTACAAATATCATGGCTTGGTATTATACCTATGCGCAAATTTGTGGAGATTTGAGATGTTGAGAGGAGAATCAATCATATTTCCATAACACCCCTCTAGAACCTATTTCATGCTAACGAATTAGAGTCTAGTGCCAAACACATTATCACATGTCCAAGCAAAAGATCATCCCAGTGCATCTCCTAGAGTGGTAGATATCAAGTGACTCAAGTGATATCAAGTGCATCTCCTTGCTTGAATTCTTTGTTTGGATTGGACATTAGTGATTCATTAGATATGCCCAAGATTATGGAGAGTAATTATGCATTATTTTGTTAAGGTATAGCTGATTCTCTTATAGAAAATATCTCAGAGATTGTTACAGAAGCTGCATGCAAGAAGGAACTTTATCAATTGGATAATCCTTTGAAGACCACTGAGGTTACAGAGGGATATAATATAGCTGTGGAAGAGAATGAAGTTGAATATTGAGCATGCCAAGAAAGAACTTTTATTGTTGATGGAATAACTGATGCAAGTCCAATTAGAGAACAATTATTTGATATGGACAACAACGAAAAAGATGAGTGATTCATTGACCCTACCAAAATTGAGGGAAACAATGGCCAGGAAGCTGGAGAGACCCAAAATTTCAAAGTTGGAGAAAGTATACAGATTGTGGTGAGAAATTAGGAACCTTCCCAATTTGATAATCTGTTGAGGATTCCTGAGGTTACAGAGGGATATAATATATCTACTTGTTTAAGCACCTGATTTGGCCTGGACTCCAGTATTCCATCCAAAAGTTCAGGAACTTAGAAAAAGTTACAATATATCCCCTTGTTTAAGTATGAATGAATCTCTTCTAGAAGACAAGGATGTGTGCAATCAGCAACTTTCCTTGGATAATCCATTGAAGAGGCTTGAACATACCGAGGGACCAGAATATGATACCCTAGTGAAAAATCTTGAGCTTATAGAAATTGATGTAAGATCAGAGACTGAATATTTGTCACTGCATGTCCCACTTGGAGACCATGTGTGTGTCATGGAGAAGGATGCTACAGTTTTGGATGGGACAGATCATTCTGAAAGTATTCTCCTCACATAAAATCATGTAGAATCTAGAGAAGTAGCTGACGATTATACTATTTTGGATGATATGAATGTTCCTAGTAAAGGGGATTCAAGAAGAACCAAACTTGTAGACAAAATACTGACTTTGAGCAATAGATTACAAAATTTGCAATTGGACTTACAAGGACCATTCCCTATATTGTTGATAAAGAAAATTTCCATATTATATGTGATTTTATCTTGCTATTAAAAGAAAGTTGTGTGTGATATGGACCTATTTCATCCTAAAGAATTAGATTCTAGTGCCAAACACATGATCACATATCCAAGCAAAAGATCATCCCAGTGCATCTCCTAGAATGGTAGATATCAAGTGACACAATGTGGCCATTTATTGCACAGAAGTTGAATTATATAGAAATGAGCCAATGGGGAGTGCATTTTCATAAAAGGATGACCTCATTTCTCAAAACACACCCAAAGGAACTAGGATTGTTACAATGTTGTATGTTGGGTTAGGGTACAACACTATGATGTTGTAAGACACAATTGCATATAAAAGGTTATACTCCATTATTAATTTAAATTGTGATGCTAATTTACAACTAATTATTGAATTTTTTGCATTACAACACTAAAAAGAAAATATAATTGAGTGAAAAAAGTGGAACCAACATCACAAGAAAAACCCAATATAGTATAATGTCCTCTTGAAGAAACCAACCATGTCAAATGTGAGGAATATCAAGAGAGGATGAATGTAGAAAAACCCCTAAATCTTGTAGAAATGGTGAGGATCCTAAAGTAGAAACACTCCTAAATCTTGCAAACATAGTGAGGATCCTAAAAGAAATACTCTAAAGCTACGTGATAGATAATGAAAGGATAATCCAAGAGAGAGAAAGACCATTATAATTGAATGCATTGTTGCTAGAAAATCTATCTAAAATTCAGAAGCAATTGCTACAAAGACCCAATGATACCAATTATTAATTTCAAAGATAAAGATTCGTTGAGAGGTTAAAAAACACATATTATCTACAAATAAAATGAGGAAAATCACCTCCATAAAAATACACCATGCTAAAAGGATAGATACATCTAGTAACAAATCATTATTTGATTCGTCTGAGGTTGGGATAGTCAATTCATATGAGCTTCTTGGAAATGGTTCCAAGAGTGAATTACATAAGAAAAATAAAAATAAGCATTCTTGAACAAAACTTCCTTGAAGGAGAATAGATTCAAATCACAATAATGCAAGACTTTAGGAAATGGTACCAAGATGAGTTTCTTAGCCAAGATAAAACTATAATAGAAAGATATAAGTGTGAAAAAATACTAGATAGTTACTTGCATAACAAGAAACAAGAGATAATAAAACCACTAAGAAATTAACTAATGAACGAGAGAGCCAATTCAAATTTCTAATAAAATATAATAATAGGTTATTTATGAACATGAATGAAATATATAGACTCCGCTAGAGACCAGTTAATTCAAATTAGGTCGGGGTTCCATGTTCATGCACTAGTATAATTCAAAAATGCTTTCCCTAGTTGGAAAACACGTTAAATTATACTCACAAACCCAAATATACCCTGAAAATAATCCCAATGCATACATCTATACCATGAAAATAATCCCAATTCCTACAGCTATACCAATGAATACAGCTACGCAAGGAAAATAATATCAATGCCAACATCTTTGCAAGGGAAATACATCAAATTGAAAGGAAAATACCTGTGGAAAATAAACCCTTTGTTGTCTTCCTTGAAACTTCTAGCTCAGCTTTGAGTTCCTTTGCAAAATAACAGTGAAAGCCCCAGCATATAAAAACTAAAACAATTTAGCGCCAAAAATATTTTTGGCCTCTACACAAAAACAATTTCGGTGGTTTCAACTGTCTTGTTTCCATTTTAAGATGGCCCAGCCCACTGTTTCCTGCTGTTTCCCACCCATGTCTCCCACTTTTCATAAGAATGAGGGTCTTAATATCTATCTCCTGCCACCTGCGAATAAATGAGTATGTACTCTACTACCGTTGAGCCTCATGCCCTTAATGCCCATCACAGAAACCCTAGTCTCGTGGCTCTCAAACATTGGTGTTTGTCTCTCCATTTTCTTGACAAACACTCCATTGCAATGGGGCAAACGAGGAGGAAGGTTTGGTTTTAGAAGCAAAGGTGTTGGTTCATTGCAGTGTGGAGGAAGGTTTGGTTAATGAAGATGCAGCACCATTTTCCAGTGGATTCATAATGGAAAGTCATGGCATGAATCAGGTAGGGAATGGAGTAGTTTCGCCAGGCCCACCGCTGGATTTCGTTCCATCAATTCCTCCCAAAATCCCAATTTCTCGTGTCGTCTGGAGAATCCCTCTGGAAAAAATTGAGGTGATTCTCTAGCCATCTCTTAGCATAACAGAAACAAAGTGACATTGGTGTGGCACTGTCGCCATCTTCGTGAATCTGCAAACATTTCTCAATCTTTTTCATTCCTCTGTTCCTTGTAGAAACCCTTTGTTTTCCTTGCAAAAACCCTCTCTGTTCCTTGAAACCATCTATCTCTTTTGTTCCTCTGTTCCTTGCAGAAACCCTCTCTGTTCCTTGAAACCCTCTATCTTTTTTGTTCCTCTGTTCAATGCCCAAGCCATGCACGCATCTATGACTCATCCATATCTGGCAAATGCCACTTTCCAACCAGGGCTCTCTTCTGTAAGCTTTTAATTTAATCAGCAACGAAAACACTGTCAAGGTTACATGCAGAGGGTGGCGGAGTAGTCTTCAGTGGCAGCTGATATTTGTTACGTCGCGAGAAATCATCCCCGCCACCTTCCTTATTCCGTGTCATATGGACAAGAGGTATAATTGTGTTTTCCACCTCATATTGCCAATCTTTACATAATGGTCCACTACCAAAGGCTTTCTTTGCCTCTATAACAGCCTGCACCAAGGATGATGAAGCAGACACATCAGATGGGATTTCCATATGTACTACAGAGAGGGACAAAGAAAGTACTGGAGACAGCTCGTCCCAAAAAAGAATGACACATGTAGCTCAGAAAGTTAGGAGGATAATAAAAGCTACAGGAAATATAGAGGGATCAGATATACAGATAGATATGGAAATTGTAGTGAGAAAATCCTATCAGATTCCCTTAAGTGGAAATTTTTGAAAGTTGAATATTTTCAGGGAAGTACAACTTTACGCATTGATGAGATATATGTGCGAGAGTATAAAATTCAATAGAGCTAATTAAAAATTTAAAATTAGCTGATGAAAGAGATCACGTCATAGCCAAAATGACGATTAAGAAAGTCATCCAGAACGTGCCAACCCATGTGTCACGAGTACCAAAACATGAAAACTCGAGTCCATACCATTCTAGAGAATTCCAGAGCAAGGAGTTAGAAAACCGAAACCTTACTAGAAATTAACCCCAGAAAAGCCAGGAGACCTGCAAACCTAAGGACCCATCTAGAACCCTGAACCTAAGAGCTATCCAAGTGAAATGAAAATGGAAAAGCCTTAGACTATAGCAAGAAATATGCTGAAAAAAAATACCATAGTATCATGGAAATCATGAACAATCAGGACAGCAGCATATACACCAGGAATTCCCTATTCTACAGCAAGCATCAGTGCATGGCTGGGAAATAATGAAATGGTTTGTAAATATTATGAATGGGAATTTCGAAACAAAGACTTCCTTAAATATCAGGTAAGAACTCTGCAATAGTAATTCTAACTGAGCAAAAAGCATTTCAGCTTTACCATATCAATTGCAAGGAGTAAGGAACCACTCAGACTGAAACTAAAAAACCACAAAGAGGATATGGAAAAAACTAAAATATAGTAGCACAACTCATTAGATAAAGGAAGGAGAACTGATACCATACCTCTGTGCTCCGTGCGAGGCCTTCATTGCAAAAAAGAGAAGCTTGAACCATCAATACCACCCACAAATCCAAACCCAACGAAGAATGCTCCTCTTCAATAGGAAATCTCAGAACCGAAATAAGACTGATACTCACTTAAATGTGGAAATAAGGTTATCAAATACCCATCCGAAGCAGAATTAAGATGACCAGAACCATACATTCTCCCGATATACTCCAAAGAGTAAGACAGAAAGAAAAGGTTCAGTCCATGCTAAACATGGACGAGAAAAGAAACCCGCTCAGGATGATGAGAAGAGGATTAAAACCGGGAGGCATCTATAATCATGGAGAATCAAATCTATGGTCATGGATGTGAGTAAGGAAAAAAGTGAAAGTTCAATGAATGAAATGAAAATGCGAGAAAGTCCTACAATTGTCAGGCCATAACTAGTATGCGAGGCGCCAAAAAAGATCTAACCAATTTAGAATCATACCACGCACCAGGAAAAACAGAAAGGGAAAGGCCATACGCCAGACTAAAGATGGCCATGCACAGCTACAAGGATAAAAACTAAGATCCACTCGTCTAGAAAGGAAACATTAATGGTAGACTAAGACCAAAATTATGTTATGAATCATGAAAACATCTTACCTGAAAAACAAAAGACACGCGTAGGGTAGCTGGATATAGGGAATGCCACATGCAGAGACATGGGTCGTAGCCATAAATAAAATTTAGAGAGATATTCCACATTCAAAGCCACACTCCGAGAGATGGTTCATCGCATAAGGCCTCGCACAGAGCAGCAGAGTTCTCATGTTGTGCTTCAACTTCCATTTTCACTCAAACAACTTTATCCATCGCTGCGAGCCACTGAAATCCTATAATTTGGCTGTGTACACATGTTCTCTAACATAGCATTAACCAAGTTAATAATTTAAATAGCATTGGAAAATTAAGTCAATACTACCTAATTTAACTAGCATTTATTTTCAAATAATCAAGTATCAAAACCAATGAGTTATGATGATATCTATGTAAATCGTAAAAGTAAGTCAATACTACCCAATTTAGCTAGCACTATAAATATTATTCAAAGACACAATGATAAGCATTAAAAAAATTTTGAATACATCTAGTTAGTTGTCATGTCTTCACTGCTAAGTTTTGGTACAATTATAGAGTATCGCATTGTGATGTAAATGTAGTCTAAATTAAAAATTTTAAATTACACAATTTATTACTATATCTACTAAAAATAATACAATGACCACATGGTACCACTACTCATACTAACATGACAAATAATTGAACTACCACTATAAAAAAGAGATTTTCACTACCATGGACATAAGTAAATTAGGGATTACTTTTTCACATGTATAAAAAAATATATAGATATAGTTTCCCATTGTTACTTCTATCACACTACTTATGACAACACTTACTTTAAGAAAATCTCCCCTTAACAATAAGAACCGTATGATTGAAGCAACCTAATTTAATAATATAAAAGAGAAACACATTTATTATATTGGGACAAATATACTAACCTTGGATCTATCAAGGGAGGAATGGGGTCATATTACTATAAGTGAAAAGCTCTTTTACAATGTGAACTTTTGAGTAAATTTTTGCATCATATTTATCATCTCAACACTTATAGATCTATGTGAGTTCTCTTAAACAATTTTAGCTTAATTGTTTTCAAACTAACATGAGACATTAAGTCAAGCTCACTAATCACTTTCCAAGGTAGAGAATATGTCAACTTGGCAGTTACCTGCATTATAACTTAATATTAAATACTATTCTTATTTTTTATATTAATATGAATTCTTCTAATATTTAATATATTGTTAAGTAGATTACTCATTGAATAATTAGTGAAGTATCTAATATTGGATGAGAGAGTTGTAAGGCTAAAATTTTGGCTACCACGGGTTAAATTTGGTGTTTTTATCATGTCATGCAAAATTAGATTTCACACCTCTCCAAGAATCAATCAAAATAATCTACACATACGAATCAAAGGCATTCAATAGATGGTTGAAGTAGTGGTTGGGAGGAGTTCACTGTCAAAAACATCCAAGGGTTTCCAAACTAGAGAAACAAGGGCATGTGTTTGATTTATGGACTAACGTTTGAAAATTTTCTACGAGAAGAGGAGTTGGTGGGATTCCTTATGGCAAGGGCTTGCACCTCTTCCTTTGTTTCTTAAAGTAGGCTTGAAATAAGTGATTATAGATATATGATACATATCATATGCAAATCTCTCACAACACAATAATATTGAACATTTGCATGAGACATAACTTAATTTATTTTCAATATATTTTTGCTTTAAAAAAGGCAATATATGCTACCATGATGCAATACAATGATTCACCAACATTGGGCACCAAACAAATGAATTGGACCATGGATGTTACATACGATCACAATCATCCACGATAAACTATGATTATTAGCCACTCTGCAATCAAAGGCACAATGCAGGGACATCATGTATCCATCTTGGAGGACAGTGGGGAAACCCAAAATTTTATTGATGCACAGTTGGTGGAGTGTAGACGCATTCATATATTGATATATATGCTAAACAACGTGGGCAAGAGAGGATGCCCATGCTTCACCTCAATTGTCTTCTTGATTGTTGGTTAGATATGTTGAGGATATGGTTGATGGGAAAAATGTTGAGGATATGGTTGATGGGTTGATATTGAAGTCAAAATCCTCCCTTAACCCTTTAGCCAAAAAGATGTCTCCTCAAGTATCTCCAATAATATCATATGAAGAGTCATAATATTTAACTTGGAATTATGGCCCACCATGATCATCTAATAATTAATTGAAATAGCAGTAGACCCCAATTTAGGGATTGGGTGGATCATATGGTGGGATTATGCTAGTGGGAACCCTAAATAAATGACTTGAAACCCCCTTGATTTTCTACCTTGATGGAATTCATCTCCCAAATTTCTTGTTAGATACACAAGTCCTGAAAATATGACAAGGAAGATGAGAGGAAGTTGACAAGGACATTAGGTTGTCATAGAACATCATAAAGTGCATCCACATGGATGAGCATGGAATGGGAATTAAGGTCATAAAGTCATAAAGGTCACAAAGGTGCATCAAAATATTTTTGGAGTGTCCCAAAGGTAAATATACAATTCTTGTCTCGTATAAAATAAAATATACATTTATTGTGGTGATAGTATCCACAAGATTCTTAGAACTAGTGGCATAGTGTTTCACAATGAATGAATAAGCAAGAAAAGGGGGAAAGTATCTAACACCTGTACACTCAAGGCTATTCTACAATTGATGTTACATTGCCTTGGAATCTCCACCATATTTGGGTAACTCGAATTCTACATGCACTAGATATTTTGGGTTGATTGATCAATTAATTGGATGATCACTAAGTTTGACTAAAGTCCCACTGCACAATTGGCCTTCCACTAGTATGGGCTCTGAAATGTTCCATGATAAGTGTTTATTCTTGGGGCTTGGTTTTCAAGGCAAAGTCCAATGTTCACTCTAGACTAACTATGATCATCAATAACCACTTGGTGAATGATAGTAGTCAACCAGTGAACCAACCACACAAGAATTTGAAACCAAATAGGTCAAAAATTAAGTATGTTAATGCAAGAGTTCAATAAGAACTTGAATTTAGTTACTCGTGCCTACTAGGGAGTTATTTCCATTAAAGGAAATCATAACACAAGAAACAACACAACAAAGTATAAGTGATCTGAATGATGATGTTACCAAATATGTAAGTGAAGGACTCGGAAAGTTATAGTGATCATGGAAATGATAGATCTCGAACAAAGCATGATGATGTTGTTGGGGAGGGATATATCATTGTGGAGGAATGGATTTAGTTTCTAAAAGGGTCTCAACTCAATCTACCCAGTTGGATGGATTTTTTATCTTAGATACATTGAGATTGGTTAAATTCATCTTATCGGGTTCATGAGGGTAGGAGAGGGAGGAGAAATAGAGATGGGAAGCTTAATAGTCATCCAGAAGGAAAATATATGCTTGCATTTAAAGGTAAATGGAATGCTAGGGGGGTAATTTGATTCAAACAAAGGGTGAATTATGCTTCCCTAAATGGACATCATGAGACTGTGTTTAAGATTCACCATTCTGAAGCTGCGAGAAGACTAGAGTGTAAGCACAAGAGAGAAGCTAAACATATTGTGGGTTGTGAAGAGGGCCAAGAAGGCCCTTTTTGGTTCTTCCTCTTTTATATTGGAGACACAAGATTTAAGATTGTTTATAGGGTAGCAGTAAAGATGATATGGATTGTCAAGCATATGTTGGCAGGGGTGTTTTTGGACTGTCACAGTGGAAGAAATGATCTAATGGATAAAATGAATGTCTACTGAAAAAGAAAATTTCAATGTTGAGGTGCAACTTGGGAGGGGCAGCTGATGGTTCCCTATGCTAGGTCAAGTGCTTGCAATGGATTAAAGATAAACTTCTACTGCAAATTCTCACAAGGAATATGATTATGCAATAACTGCACCTGAAAAATTAGAAGTCAAAGTCTAGGACTCATTATAAAGAAACGGTTCAAAAAATAACCACTAAGTTTTGAATGGGATCTAAAATTTGACTTTCTCAAAATTGAATGAAGTTGGAACCACTCTGAAACAACTCGAAACAATTAATGTTAATGTTAAAAATTTAAGTAAAAGTTGACATTATCCTTATCTTTCCTTTTCAAAAAGGAAAGATAAGGAGAATGTCAACTTTTACTTTAACTTTAAAAATTAAATATTACCATTAATTACAAGGGTTAGGTTTTGTACGGCCCTCAAGTTAATAATTTTTTCTTCCTTTTCAGTATTATTATTAAAAAATTATTATTTGGTGGTCATTAGCTATGTTGCACTACGTTCTTCAGAATTGGTCAGTTTATTAGAGAACTAGTGAATTTGGTGTTTTAAGGTCAGTTCAATACAAGACCAACCTTATCCAATTTGAACTGCCAAACTAGACTAGTACAACTCTAAAACCATTGGGACCAACGAATTCCACTAGTTCTAGGCTAGTTCCAATAAGAGTTTTCCCTTCTCATCTTCCTCTGAAGTCGTTTTGTTGGATCCTTTCAGGAATGGTGATTTGGAAAGTGCCATAAACTGTCGAATTGTTGTGAGCACCTAAGATCATAAGTAGTTAAGCCTTGGCAAACAGAAATTTACAAGGACCTAGTACAGACATCCCAAAAGATATTTAGTGAGGATGTGCATGCAAGGAACTATTATAGACCTCCCAAGATACTTAGTGAGGACGTGCATGACCAAAAAGCATAAAAAAAAAATATCCACCCTCAAAAACCATGCCCCAAACATGGAAGTGTGGTGCAAAACAAATTGCTGGTAGGCTATTAATGCTACCAACAATCATTCGCTCTCTAATTTCACAAGAAGCTCCTAATCAAGCTACCTCCTCCAATATGGTTATAGCAAGTTCTTGCAACTACGTGAGCTACAAGAAATTAAAACTACCTTCGAATCTCCACCAATTTTAGGGTACTTGACTTCTCTTCATGCCCCAACTATTTTGGGTTGATTGATCAGTTAACTATATGATCACCGAGTTTGACTGAAGTCCCACTGCTTAAATAACCTTCCACTAGTTCCTCTAAAAGTTAGAACTAGTTTAACTGACAACAACCTGAGATAATTGACCTTTATTGCCACAAGTTAGCAATTGCATATGCAGAACTAAACTCTAACTCCTCCAACTCGAATTTATTGAGTCAACTAGGTGACACAAGCCATGTCACACAAGTTAAAATCATCCAAGTTGTCTGTTGATGTGGAAATTTGAATTTTTTCAATTTAATCAAGGAAAAATCAAATTGATAATTTCTTGTTGCATTTTTCAACACATAGTTCATTGGAATGTATTACTTTCACTATGAACTGAGCATAGTTCACATGTTAAGTTCATAAGGTTTTGGGCTGATGTGGTTCTATGTGTTGTGTATATAAATAATAGGTGTCCAATTCTTGCTATTAGAAACAAGACTCCCTATGAAATGTGGTATGGCCACATTCCTTCGGTGAGGCATCTCAGGGTTTTTGGTTCCTCATATTATGCCTTCATACCTAAGGAACAGATAAAAGAAATCAGTGCAAGGAATCACAAATGTATCTTCTTTGGGTACTCATACCTCCAAAGCATACCATCTCTATGATGAAGTGAATAAGAAGTTTATAATATCTAGAGATGTGATCTTTCTTGAGTCTTCCAAGATTGACAATGTTGTTGAGTGGTAGCTTAATTGTTTAGATATATTCGAACATGCAAATTATTTTCAAGAGTTTGATAGTGAGATTCCACATCTCCTTCTCTTAGCTCTATAATTTCTATGAAGAGCCTTGAATAAATCAGGTTGAAGGAAATTCCTTCACCTGCTTTGTCAGGAAAGAGCTAAGAGACTATTGGCAGCAGGTAGCCAAATCTGACAAGAAGTGAGGGTACATGCAAGATACAAAGCAAGGATTAATGCAAAGGAGTAATGCAGAGGAGTGTATTGACTACATACATATCATCAAACATCTTTCATCCCACTTAGGATTCCTTGCATCGTGCCTGGTTAGTCATAAGATCATGTTGGTCACAACCTCAGTAGCTTAAATAAAAAAGTGGTAATACTCTTCATCTTCTAAGCTATGTAATAAACAAGTGAAAGGGAGCAAGACACATAGATCAAACACATGGAATGACTTTCAGTTCTTGCAACATGAATGTCATTGAAGATGGAATGATATGACAATGATAAGCAAACTTTTAAGCTACATTAAGAGGTGTATTTCAAAAGATGTGCTTTGCTTTCCATACCTAGCCTCCAAAGGGTTATGCATCAAATGGAGTCTTCATATGGTCCTAATATTCTATCATACCTTGGGTTTCTTGGTCTGCTTATTTTTCTCCTCAGCTCCTTGAGAGTCATCTATCATGTCATCTTTCTTCGTGGCCCGTGAGAGACATAATTGTGTAGTTTCAACGGGCAATGATTGTTGCGGGATGAGGCCTTGGGAGGACACATTTACACAGTTTTAGGATGTAAGGCACTAGTTGGGGCGAGCCCCTGGGAGGAAACATCTATGAAATTTCAGGATGCAAGGCAGACTGGGTAATCAAGGGACAAAACTGCACAGTTTTTGGAGACAGTGGGTTCCGGCTGAGGGAAGGACACTAGAGGAAACCACTACGCATTTTTGAATGGTAAGGGAGGTTGGGATTTATGCACATTGCACAGTTCGAACAAGCAACAGAAAAGCTTGAGGGTTACATATGTGAAGTGTGTAGTTCAAGAAATTTGGATGAGGCTAGGTTGCTAAGGAAACTGTTGACACCTAATCTTCATGATTGGGGGAATTTGTAAATAAATAAATAAATTAGGAATGTGAACAGTCATCGGGAGATGAACTAAACAATCACTCCTATTGTATATAACAATAGCCTACCTATGGAATAATAGACGAATCAGTTTTACTGCCTTTGGAGAGTTACTGCCTGGCCTGACATGGTATCAGAGCTAGCTTCTTTTTAGCTCTTGTTCTTTGTAACTCCTTCCTGCATAGTCTGCTCATATTCTGCCGATTTTCTGCAGGCTGACATGTTTGTCATATCCCTGTGAAATCTCAGTCATTGTTTAATAATTTCGTTGTGTGTGAGTTCCATTTTGCTATGCATTATACACATGGATTCATTGTGAGTCTCAACCCAAGCCTACGCCTGCCTGTTCTTCTGAATACATTAATTGCTCTATGGCTGTCCAGACCATGAGCAGTCAGACCATGTCATAAACGTTTAAAAAAAAGGGCGCCTCCATTGATTATACTCTGCGGATTCCCACATCTCACCTACGCCTTCATTTGTTTTCTGTAGCGACCGTTAACCAAAAGCCTACTCCACCGAGCAAGTCATCCTTTTGTTTGTCTCAGGCCTGATCATATCCCTTCAATATACCCACTATGTTACGACCATCATTGGTAATGACGGATATTGTTTCATCGACTAAATCCTCCAAGCCTGAGATAATAGACATGGCGGAATGCGCACAATAATATTGATTTGGAAATACGATGACAAGAGAAGCTGAACAGATTTCTTGTTGAAGAGCTTCCGAAAAAGCCACAGTTGTTGCCGCAGAGGGCGAGCGCTTCCGAAGATTGCTGGCACCCGATGCCGTCAGCACCTGAATTCCGATTTTCTTGATCCATCTTGTAATCCCGAAAAGATGGAAACAGAGTTTGAAGCCTTGAAATAGAGTCTGGAATTTGGGAATATGGGCAAAGAATCTATTTTCTATTCTGACACCTCCAGCGATGAGATGGATATTGGAATTGAGGGTAACTAGCCTGTTTTATAGCATGACTTCTAAAATTCTAGAACGACAGCTTTTCTTTGAAAATACAAAACCTGGTGCCCTCGTTTAAGTCGTGATTCATGAGGGTAGAAGAATAATCTAGAATAACATGTACATTTGACCATTGTATTTAAAGACAAAGAAGATGGCGCCGTGTGTGGGAATGTGAAAAGATTGATGCGTTGTTTTGATGTGTTGCTGATGCTTTGAAGCATGACATAGTATGTTGTTGCTGATGCGTTGTTTTGATGTGTTGCTGATGCGTTGAAGCATGACATAGTATGCTGTTGTTGATGCGTGGTTTTTATGTGCTGCTTTGGGACAGCTGATACGCGTGGTTATGTTATTGTCTTTTTGATACCTCTGTGTTAGATATGACTTGAGAGGAAACCATATGTATTTTTAATGATGTCCCCAATATACCACGACAAAATAATACCTCTGTTTTTTAATATATCTGAGTACAATTTCATTGTACATCAGTAGAAGTTTTTTTATCAGCAGAAGTTTTTTATCAGCAGAAGTTTTTTATCAGAAGAAGTTTTTTTATTAGCAGAAGTTTTTTATCAGCAGAATTTTTTTATCAGCAGAAGTTTTTTTATCAACAGAGGTATTTTTTACAGAATGCATTCAATCATCTGTATGGTAGGAATAGTTCTCACTGGCAAGGAGAACTATCCTGAATGGTCCCGGATGATAAAACACACCCTCATCTTCAATGAGTTGTGGCAAGGAGTGTGTGTCGGAGAAGCAGACAATGACCCAGTACAGCCTACATCAGACAAAGAGCTCGTCATTTTGGAAAACAAGAACAGCAAAGCCTATGCATTAATCGCAGCATCTACAAATGAAGAAGTAAGTCGCCATATTTCATCATATTCAACTGCCTTTGAAGCTTTACAAAAGCTGAAAGAACTCTATGACTCACATTCTGCACTTGAAGTTGTTCAGCTCATGATTAAACTCTTCACTCTTGAACTGAAAAATAATGATCCTCTTGCTCTTGCATCTGAAGTAAAATCTATAATGCATGATATCAAATCCACTAAGGTTGAGCTGGATATCCCTCTTATTGCTTTTCTCAAGGCACTCTATCCTACTTACTCCAATTATCTTGAGTCTTTACAAGCAAATGGAAATCTTAAAGATATAACCTTTGACTCTCTTGTGAAAAAGTTTACTGAAAGAGAGAAAGCCTTTGGAAAGAAGACAGTCCCTAAATCTTCTGAAGGGACTGTGTGCCTTGCTCATAAAGAAAAGCATCCTGCTCAAGATTCTACAAGAGGAAGAGGTGGACGAAGAGGAAGAGGAAGATACTTCAGAGGCAGGGGGGGTAGACATTCTCAAGGAGAAAAGGCAGATCTGCATTGCATTTGCTGCAAACGAAATGGATCACATGATGCTTCTACATGCAAGCTACCATGGGACAAAATTGAGCAGAAAAGAAACCAGTAGAAAGGTAAAACTGATGATACAGACAAAGGTAAAGCACCTGAATCCGCTCACTATATTGAGGCACAATGTAACATTGGAGTAAATGGAGATTTGTTTAATGCTTCACTTGCTTCTTCAAAAAATGATTGGTTGCTTGATTCAGGAGCAACCTGTCATATGACTCATAGAAAAGATTTTTTTGAAGATTCACTGACAATGTTGATGGAGCAATATACTTTGCAGATCAGTCAAAAATCAAGCCATCAGGGCTTGGCACAATCAGGCTTAAACTGCCGACTTTCTTCTGGATCATGTTCTATATCTCCCACAACTCAATAGAAACTTGTTGTCCTTGGTCCACATCCGCCAGCAAGGTCACTCCATTCATATGTTTGAAGGAAAGCTTGAGGTAAGAAAAGCTTTTGACCACTCACTTGTCATGAGGGGAATAGAAGAAGAAAGGCTTCTCAAACTGCAAGGAACCTCTGCTCATGCACAACTTTTCTCATATATTTCTCATCATGAAGAAGGTACACTTCCATCAAGTTTATTATGGCACGCTAGATTTGGACATTTAAACTATGACAGTCTCCGCTTATTGAAGAAAAATGGTGTTGCTGGTTTGCCTACAATTCCTAGGAAACATAAGCAATGTGATGCTTGCATTCTAGGAAAGCATAGCAAACAGTCTTTTCATGATTCGCATTCAAGAGCACATAGGAAGCTTGAACTCATTCATTCAGATTTATGTGGTCCAATGCTTGTTCCTTCTGCAAATGGAAATAAATATATTATGACATTTATTGATGATTAAACCAGAGTGTGTTGGGTTTATTTATTGAAGAACAAATCTGATGTCTTTCAAACATTCAAGAATTTTCATAAATGGATTGAAAATGATGCACAATCTCATATTGGGTCTATTCGCACTGATAATGGAAAAGAATATACATCAAATGAATTTGAAAACTATCTTCGCCAACATGGGATCAAACATCAAACAACTGTGCCTTATAATCCCCAACAGAATGGTGTAGCTGAAAGAATGAATAGAACAATCTTGAATATGGTACGATCCATGCTTTTCTTCAAAAATGTAAAGATAATGTTTTGGGCTGATGCTATTCTATGTGCTGCATATATAGAGAATAGATGTCCATCTAATGCTATAAGAAACAAGACTCCTTATGAATTGTGGTATGGACATGTTCCTTCGGTAAAACATCTCAGGATCTTTGGTTCCACCTGTTATGCTTTGATACCAAAGGTACATAGAAACAAACTTGGTGCTAGAAGTTGTAAGTGTATCTTCCTGGGGTATTCAAACACCTCCAAAGCATACCGCCTCTATGATGAAGTAAATAAAAAGTTTGTTGTATCTAGAGATGTAATTTTTCTGAATCATCCAAATTCGACAATGTTGTTGAGTGACAACTTGATCGCTTGGATAGATTCGAAAAAATGAAATCATTTCAGGAATTTTATAATCAGATTCCACATCTTGAAGGGGGGATTCCTATACTAGATCAACATGTGGAATCTTCTTCTGAAGAACAATCTCCTTTGCACGAAACTCCAACAACGGATGATGCTTTAAGTGATGTAATTGATAGAATTGGGAGACTCAATCTTGATTCAATCCCAACTCAATCAACACAGCAGCCTGGACCATCTCAGAAAGGTCCCCCAAAGTGGCAGACAAAGACACTTGAAAGTGTTCATCCTGATGAAATTGGAAAAACAGGAACCAGAAATTCAAACCGACAAAATGGAGGTGATGTAGATGACTCTAATTCACCTATTGATATGGATGTTACTTATGATTGTGAATTGAACTTGTCTATAGATTTTGAACCAACTCCCTTCAAAGAAGCTGCTTCTCATGATGAATGGAAAGAAGCGATGCAAAAGGAGTATGATGCCCTCATAAAGAATGGCACTTGGAAGTTGGTTGATCCTCCATTTGGAACCAAACCAATTGGCTACAAGTGGGTCTACAAGAACAAGTACAAAGCTGATGGCTCACTTACCAAGCACAAAGCTAGGCTTGTGGCAAAAGGTTTTTCACAGAAGGAAGGGGTCGATTATGAGGAAACTTTTGCCCCCACAGCAAAATGGGCCACCATCCGGACACTCTTTGCACTAGCAGCTCAGAACGATTGGAAAGTCCATCAAATGGATGTAAAAACTGCATTCTTGAATTGAGATCTAAAAGAGAATGTTTTTATGTCCCAGCCTGAAGGATTTTCTATGAAAGGAGATGAACATAAAGTATGCAAACTTGTGAAGTCCTTGTATTGCCTCAAACAAGCACCGCGAGCCTGGTATGAAAAACTAACTGAGCATCTTCTGAAACTCAACTTCAATCATTTTGATCTTGATGATGCAACTTTATTTGTCAAGAAAGTTGGCAAAACAGTTGTGTATCTTGTGGTATATGTAGATGATCTTTTAGTGACAGGGAACAATGAAAGCTACATTGCATCCATAAAGAAGGAATTGGGGAAAAGTTTTGAAATGACTGATTTGGGCTATGTTCATTACTATCTTGGCATTGAAGTAACCCAACATCCAAAATCCATATTTCTTTCTCAAAAGAAATACATTGGAGATTTTTTAAATAGATTTGGCATGACAGAGTGCAATCCTCTTTCTACTCCAATGGAACAAAACTTAAAGCTCACATCTGTTGAAGGAAAGGAATTTGAGGATGCAACAAAGTATAGACAGCTTGTAGGAAGTCTCATCTACCTCACTACTACCAGACCAGACATTTCATTTACTGTTGGAATCCTCTCCAAGTTCATGCAAAAGCCTTGTGAAGGACATTGGTCTGCTGCAAAAAGAGTTCTAAGGTACTTGAAGGGAACTCAAGACCTTGGAATCAAGTATACACAGGTGGACGACTTCAGCTTGATTGGATACTCTGATTCAGACTTCGATGGAGACAAAGAAACTGGGGTATCTACTTCAGGATATGCTATGAGTCTTGGATCAGGAGCTGTCTCCTGGAGATCACGCAAACAATTAGTTCTAGAAGATTCCACAACAGAAGCAGAATACGTGGCAGCAGCTGAAGCAACAAAAGGAATTGTGTGGCTCAGGAAAATTCTTGAAGATTTGCAGGTAAAACAAGTAGAATCAACTCCACTCATGATTGATAACACCTCTGCAATAAAGTTGGCCAAGAACCCAAAGTTCCATGATCGAACAAAGCATATCAATACTAAATATCATCTGATTCGACATCATGTTAAGGCCAAAACAATCCATCTCCTTCATTGTTCCACAAATGAGCAAATTGCAGACATCTTCACCAAAGCACTTGGAAAGGAAAAGCTTGAACGATTCAGAATGATGCTTGGACTCACCAACATCCCTTCAGATTAAGGGGGGGAATGTTGACACCTAATCTTCATGATTGGGGGAATTTGTAAATAAATAAATAAATTAGGAATGTGAACAGTCATCAGGAGATGAACTGAACAATCACTCCTATTGTATATAACAATAGCCTACCTATGCAATAATAGACAAATCAGTTTTACTGCCTTTGGAGAGTTACTGCTTGGCCTGACAGAAACTCCGAAATTTAGCTAAGTGTGGGATCAGTGGAACTTATGTGAATAGTGATAAAACTTCACTACGATCACACATTTTAAAACTTATCAATACAACATAGACCATCCAGAACATATAACACATACTTCACTTAATGCAACAACCTTTGTGGCAGCTTACGGCAAGTGCGGCTTCGATTATAGACTTTGGGAGGATAAAGGCGACACTTGTGTAAGAGTGTGTGAAATGAGTGTTAAACATGTCTCATTCTCATAAATATTTCCCCTTGAATCAAAACAAACCTCCCTTTGCATGACAATCGATTACCCCCATGCCCAAAGATGACAAATTCTATGTAAAGATAAAAGCATAAACGACTCTTAAGATCCAAAAGGGGAGCTTGATATCATCAACTTACCATGCTTGACGTTAGGAAAGCAAGGATCGGTGGATGGAAGGTAGGTGTCAGGTCGAAGGGAATCAGGTAGAAGCAGAATAGTTTCACTTGGCGGCGCACTGGAACTGACTAAGGCTGTCCATACCGTAGGTCTAGCACTCGGTGGTGCACTCTAAGTCCGGATGTAGACAACGGCTGCCAGGCTAGCACTCTATGGACACCCGTATTCTTATTTAAGGCAAGCAATTTCTCTCTATGAATGATTGAGCACAATATCCATAGTAGGCTCTGAAATTTAAGTGCATGCCAAAATTTTGGAGGGTGTTGCACCCTCTACAACAGAGCCTTCACCTTATTGCTAGCTTCGTTTTCAACTAGTGTCTTGAATTCTACAAACTCAAAGAATGTCTCATCTTTATTCCATGTGAAGAAGATCTAACATTTCTGTGAGAAGTCATCAATAAAAGTGACAAAATATTTGTGTCTGACAGTGTAGGTTGTCGAGAAAGGTCCATAAACATCATAGTGGATCCTTTCTAAGACTACATGTGCTTTGTTGTCTTGATCATGGAATGTGGATTTTATGTACTTTTGTAATGTACATCCTTTACATATATCCTATTGCTTAAGTGCTTTAGAGAGGCGAGTGGTTATTTGTTCTATAATATTCGAGGTATCATGATACAAATGACCAAGTATTTTGTGCCAAAGTTCATCGACATCGCGACCTTCACTTTCTCTGCCTTAGTGCTTAATGTAGCACACTCTTCCACATCTAGCTTATACAGGTTCTTCACATGAACACTGATCTTCTTCACCTGCCCTGTGGCTATGTGTCTCAGGAATGCTTTTCCTTTGTTGAATATCACTTCACAACCATGGTAAACCAACCACTTAATGAATGCCAGTAGACAGACCCCTAATCCTTTACCTTTACCTTTTTTTACTATCGCCTCATATTGAAATTTTGAAGACAAAATATTTCTTTTCTCTTAAAAGATTGTCTTAAAGTCCCCTTCCGTGTAGTAGTGCCGAATGCAACAATATACAAGTTGTCTCTAATCGTATCAGCATATATGAAAGGGACAGAAGAGGAATTCATGTCCAAGAAATCTTGTCAGTAAAACTTGTCGCATTCTTCTTAGTCGACTACCCCCACAAAACAAAGAGCCCAACAAATCATTGCCTTTATATAAGATAACGTGAATGGTAAGTAAAATAACAACCTCGGTATAAGAGTAAGACAATAGTTGTCTACAAGCTGGCCGACTTAGGGCGCACTGTCACAGTCAATTTTTCAGTTGTAATTAGATAATATCATATTAAACATACGTTTTTTTTCTAAGTAGTACTGATCTATTAATATAATAAAAAAAAAGTTACAGAGAAACCTGATCTCAGAGATGTTAAGCATCAGTCATCATCACAAAATGCAACTGTTGGTATTGGACTACCCCAACAGAGGGGAAAACAATACAAGAAGCTTTGAAGACTGCCCCTATTATGGGGAAACCAGCCATTAAACCAGAATAACTATTTCAAAGTAGACCTTGGTTTTCCAAAATGAACAAAGAGGAATGCAATCCTGAACCAAAAAGACAAGGACATAACCAAGTAACAGTATGCCATTTCCACCTGGTAGAGAGTCAACCAGAGAATTCAAGACACTTGGCGTGAAGACAGAACACATCCAAACCACAAAACCATGAATCATAGAAACATATCCGCCTGGAAGCCAGACACCTTTGCGAGAGACCAAAAACCATAAAAAGTGAGATGAATCCACCTGGGAGCCGAAGACCTTTGTATGAGGCCACGTGTTAGGCTGGTGGTTCCTATGGAGCTAGCTCTTCCTCAATCTGGTAGGAAAATTGATACCAATCATCATCCTCTTCAGACGCGCCATGACCTTGAACAGTTTGAGCATCTACAGTGCCTTCAACATCCATCTGTCACTTACTAGCGTCCCCAGCTTTATCTTTGTCATGCAAAGCCTTACTGCTTTCACCTTGCTGCTTGTTGTTGATCCCATGACTACCTGTCTCTTCCCTGTTCTGCTTGTTCCCATGAGTGGACAAATTAGCTTGCATCGCAGACTCTTCCTTGAAATAAATTGTGATGGTAGCAGTGATTATAGGCCTGTTTAGTGAACTGCATAAATCAAATTGTGTGTTGTGAGGGCCAGAAAGAGCAGGGAGTGGGAGATCCATAGTGTGGATAGCATTGTCCCTCCAACCTCTCCCACTTCTGGTATTCGGGTAGCTATGAGTGGGGTTAATGAGCGAGTTAGGAAATTCAGTAGTTGAGTCCAGGGAGCCAAAGGTGGAACTGGTAGAAGCTCGCGAGTGGTTAAAACCTCCACGTGAACCTCCACACATACTGTGCATGTGGTGGCTGAGGCGAGCCATGGTTGAATTGACAACGGAAGAATTGGAATGAAGGTGACGATGAGCGGGAGCAGGGGTGGGCGAACCACAATCAAGAAGACAATGACGGGAATGTGAAAAATGAAAACCATTACCAAAATCCTGACAAGGGAGAATTAGGCAACGACTACTTGTAGCAGTTCTGAAACATGGTTCAGTCGCTTGCAGAGGACAAATTCCATGGAGAAGGGGAGGAGTAACAAAAGGGTTTGCAGGTGCCATGGTGTTGAAGGAGGTGAGATCGTCACAGCTTTCAGAGTCAATAAATGTCACCTGCAAGGTGTTTTTAATCCATTTGCGGTGATCTCTCAAGACGAAGAACTTAGCCAGATGGCTCCCCAACCTGCCGGCGATCCGTCTTGTCATTCAAATGCCATTGTTGACACCCGCATCCGAGTGCATTTCCTCTACATTTTCCCTTTCCTTTTGCACTATATCATTGAAATCCTACAATTAATGAGTATTGTCTATAGTGCTAAGAGCTCCTACATGAAGAGTCTTACCACTTTCCACGCCAATGTTTGCTAGGAGGTCTGCTACCTTGTTACCATTCTAACGACTGTGCCTGATGGTAACTGCTCTATGAATGAGTAACCACTGTTCAATCTATTCCAGCCTTTCCGCCAATCTGCAACTGCTACCCACTTTATGTGCTAGAGTTCCCTGTAAGATTTGGTTGATCATGTTAATTAAGATCTGAGAGTCCCCTTCAATTATGAGTGGGAAGAATCTATTGTTCTGAGCCAAGATAAGTCCTTGCCAAATTCCTTCTAATTCAGCTGAGTTGTTTGTATCCCAACCTATTGACCCCATGAATGTTTGGAGAACATTGCCCTTGTGATTTCTAAATATTCCCCCAAATCCTGCTTTACCTAGATTTCCCTTTGACACTCCATCAAAGTTGAGCAGTACCATGTGTGGTGGGGGTGGAGTCCATTTGTCAGGTGTATCTCCAGAGGGAGGGATTTTCCTTAGGTGTACCTACTCATGGTTCCACTGAAGGTTCCAGTTCAGCCATATATTTTGTTCTTGTGGTGTGGATGGGAAATCATCATCAAGCCACGTTTGGAGCATCAAGGTTTCTCGTATGTTTTGACATATATTGATCCATAGAACTTCTATGTGAGAGGAATGGTCTTTGAAGATGCGACTATCTCTCTTTCCAGATTGTCCACATGAGGAAACCTGGTATTAGCTTCCATAAGGCGTTTAAGATTTTTCTTTTAGAATGGTCAGGTGCCCAAGAATGAATAGTGCTGGTTGAATTCTCCTTATTTCATCCATCTCTTCGACATCTAAAGCTAACCTTCTCCCAAATTCGGGTTTCTAATAGACATGAGTTTAGGAGATGTTCCTTAGTTTCTTTTGCCTGTTTACAATTTGGGCAGATGGAAGGTCCGTGAAAACTTCGTTTCCTTAGATTATCCCAAGTAAGGATTCTATTTGGCACAGCAACCAGAGAAAGGTGGATATTTTTGGCCAAATTGGTGGTTCCCAAACTTTGTGCCAGAGGCTATCCTTGACAGTATGGTCCCTTAGTATTATATGATATGCTTCCCGGGAAGTGAAGGTACCTCTCGTTTCATAACCCCATCTGATGATGTCTTTCTTATCTGATTGGCGAATTTTCCTATTTGAGAGTTCCGTATCCAGGCTATCTTTGATGGATTGCGTGGCTTGCCCAAGAATGAGGTTCGAGCATAACCATTGCCTATAACCTTGGTTGTGAACTTCCTCCCAAAGTTGATTTACTTTGATCGTCAGTTGCTCTACCCAATCCTGAAGCTGGTGGGGCGTGAGTAGGTCCTTCAATTTTGGTCTTTGCTGCCAGGAGTCCTCCCAAAACCTCACATTATCTCCATTCCTGATTTCCCAAAAACTGTGTTGTTGGATTAGATCTTTATGTTGTTTGGCAGCATTCCAAATTAGAGAGCCTGTGCCAACTTCTTTGAGCTGAATTAAATCATCCACTGGTCTATTATGAGCATACTTAGTTGTCCAGAGGATTTCCCAAGGAGTATATGGGTTCGAGAGCCATCTCCACCAGATGCGCACTCCCATGACCTCGTTGCTGTGCTGAGGATCCCGTAATCCAGTGCCTCAAGAGGATTTTGGGTGACAAACTGTTTCCCACTTTACCAGAGCCCATTTTCTTTTTTGTTTTATATTCCCCCATAAAAAATCTTGTTGAAGATTTTTGATTGCTTTAAGAATCGATTTGGGTGCTGCCAGGACCGTGAAGAGGTAGAGCGTCATAGATTGTAGCACTGCCTTGATTAGAACTAGGCGACTCACCATATTGAGAGCTTTGAAGGTCCATGAAGAGATACGGGCTTCTAGTTTTTCTAGGAGAATTTTCCAGGATGAGTGCTTTAAGGCAGAGGCTGTCATTAGAGCTCCCAGGTATTTGGAGGGCAGAGATGCAATCGAGAAGCCCAGAATTCAGGCTATGGAGGCTTGAGTGATGGGAGGTGTGTGAAAGAAGAAGACTTGAGATTTTGATTTGTTAATGCAAGCGCCAAAGGCATCCGAAAAGTCAAATAAATTTGATTTCAGCTTACGGGCTTCCTGGACCGAAAGATGACCAAATAACATATTGTCATCCACAAATTGCTGGTGGGTGAAAGCAGGGGTATTCTGGAAAGAAAGGCCATGTAATTGCTGGTTTTGAAGGGCATCTTTGATGTAATGTCCAAGACCTTCCGCCATAATAACAAATAGAAAAGGTGAGAGAGGGTCCCCTTGTCGGATACCTCTGGATGGGTGGAAGGGAGTGGAGGGGGTCCCGTTGACAAGAATTGAGAAAAAGGTAGAAGTGATGAGACTCATAATCCATATTACCCAAGGGGGGGTAAAGCCAAGGCTAGCAGTATTTGTTGAATATATTTCTAGCTTAAAGTATCGAAAGCTTTTGAGAGGTCGATTTTTAGGAGCATACCTACCTTTTCGGTTTGCTTTAGCGAGTGAATGATTTCATGAGTGAGATTATGTCATCTGTGATCTACCTTCCTTCCACATAACCTGATTGCTCCAGTGATATAAGAAGAGGAAGCAGGGGCTTGAGGCATGTGGCGATCACTTTGGAGACAATTTTATACAATACATTGCATAGTGCAATAGGTCGGAATTTGTCTGGAGTCTGGTTGTTCTCCTCCTTAGGGATGAGGGTGACGAAGGTGGAATTAAAGGATGGAAGCATCCATCTGTTAACTCTGGACTCCTCGACTACTTGCCAAACTTCCTCCTTGATTAGATCCAAAAAGTTGTGAAAGAAGTCCAAAGTGAAGCCGTCTAGTTCGGGTGCTTTCCCAACTTTGAGCTGTCGCATAGCTGTCTCCACTTCCTGTAAAGAAATATGCCTGAGGAGTATTTGATTGTGTTCCTCAGTTAAGATCTTAGGAATAATCTTGATGATCTTCTCTATAGCTGGCAGCCGATCAATCTCTGTTTCCTGATGCACCCTCTGAAAGTGGGTGGGGAGTTCTTGTTCTATATCTTCATGCTTCTCTAGATGTTCCCCTTGTCGATTTTGGAGGGGAGTAATGCTGTTGTGCATTCTCCGTTGGATAGTGGTATGGTGGAAGAACTTTGTATTGCGTTCACCCTCTTTAAGCCATCGGATCCTCAATTTTTGTCTCCAAAGAATCTCTGCCTGTCTTGCTCTTTCTGAGATCTGCATTTGTAGTTGACGTTCTTGTTTTGCTATGGTTTCGGATCTGCCTTCAGCTATGATTCTCTGCTGTAATTTTTGCATTTCTTGTTCAAAAGTGTTTTGTACCTGAAAGATATTTCCGAAGGTAAAGCGATTCCACTGTTTTATTTTTTCCTTGATATGTTTTAGCTTTTGTTGGAGCTTGTACATTTTTGCGCCTTCTGGTGGTGTGAAATTTCTCCATGTCTCTGTTATCAGGTTATGAAAATAGGGGTGATTCATCCAAAAGGCTTCAAAGCGAAAGGGCCTGCGAACATTGTCTCTCGGTCTTTGCCAGTGAAGCCTAATAGGCCAATGGTCCGAGCCAGAGAGTGGCAATATAGAGGCTAAGAGATCCCCGCCAAGATGTATTGCATTATCAGAGATCAGGAATCTGTCTAACCAAGATGCAATTTGGTGGGCATATGCATGTTTTTTGTTCCAAGTATAAACGCCATTATTGAATTCCATATCTATAAGCCTGTTGTTATGAATGTAGTTTTTGAAGTGCGTGCTTTCACAGTCCAGCTTGATCCATCCTCCTCTTTTTTCCTCCAATCTTGTAATCATGTTGAAGTCCCCTCCTGTAATCCAAAGTGGGTGGGATCTTTCTGAGTTGATCTGAGTTAGGGTGTGTCTACTTTGATTGTTGCCTCCTGGGGGAAGTAGACATTAGTTAAGTGTCAATGAACATTTGTCCCTGTTGAATGAAACTTGGCTTGAATAAAGTGCTTATTGGCATGTATGTTGGTAAGTGTTATAGCTCTATCATCCCAAACGATGGCTAGCCCTCCTGAGGCTCCCATGGCTTCCACCACCACTTCTTTGCTTCTTGGCCATGCTTTGGCAAGGATCTAATCCAACGTTGTGGAATTACACTTGGTCTCCTGCAAGAAGAGAATTTGAGGCTTTTCCTATTGTAGCATGTTCTTTATTAATTGTCCCTTCCCCTGGCTGTTGAGCCCTTTGATATTCCATGAGATGAGCTTCATGATTCACGATTGGGAAGGGGATTATAGTATTTGGTGAGCTTGGAGTATCTTCTAGATTCCACCAACATCTCCCCTATGCGAATGGTTCTCTGAAGTTCTGTTTTCTGTCCTCGTTTCTTGTTATCTTTGAAGATATTTCTTCCATCCCACTGACTACCAGTTTGGACACCTAATGATCTTTGCTTCTATGCTCTTGAGAGAATTACTTCTAAGTTCTCTAGTTGTCGCTCAGGAATTTTGTCATATTCCTTTTTCTTACAAGCCTGTTCAAGTCCCAGTATATCTAGATCTCCAATGTCAAAGCTCTCCAGTTCCTCTTCCATGTGCTGTATTGTTTCCTGCTCTGCCTCTATATCATCTACAATTGTGAGCTGCATCTGAGTGCTATCTACCTCCATACCTTGAGTAGTCCTTTTCTGCATGTTACTGGGAGAGTGCATTTTGGTGTCTGCAGGTTGCTTAGAAGTGAGGGATTTCTTTGCGCTTGATGGAGTAGAATGGATGGAAGTCTTAGGAATGGCTTCAGGTTGTTTCTAATTATCTAAAATATGAACCTCCGACTGGAGCGGGATTTCAAAGTTGTTGCTTGTTGAAGGCAAGGAGGTGCTAGTGATAGGTTTTTTTACTGAGGTAGAGGGATTTTTATGGGTCTTTCTGCGATTGGGAACTTCTGTGAACCCATCCGAGTTGGATTTTTCCATTGAAAGGGTGGTCGTGGATTTCATATTGGAGGGACAGTCTCGGAATAAATGGCCCGGGGCATGGCATTTTCAACAGCGGAATGGTACATGCTCATAATATATTGTTTGTAACCATTCATAATCATCATGGTAGAGGCTTACCGCATCTGGGAGAGCTTTGATGAGGTGCATGTATACACAGATCTGCGCATAGGAGGTGTATCGCTTCAGCTTTGTCTCCTCTGCCACTTTGATGAATTTTCCTAAACCATTCCCAATGTCTCACAAAGAGTCTTCGTCCCAATACTCCAGAGGGAGAGAATAAAGGCGCAACCACACTAGGGCCCGGCTCAAATCTCCTTTGTCCAAGTTAAAACGCTCGATCCATCCTCTTAGGTATAGCCCTACTGCATTGAAGAAATATGGTCCTCCATCCAATACCCTGTTTCGGTCCTCCAGACAATTGAAAATGGCAGTAAAGAAGCCCTTAGGCCCTAACTGCAGTATTATGTGCCCTTTTGGCTTCCATTTGGCTGTGATCTAGTCATGCAAAGCTTTCTCCATTGGCCAAAGGCCTATGAACTTTCCTATCAAAGAATGATCCCTCATAAACTGGATCTGAGTGTTGATGTGTTCACTTGGGAGCTCGATTTTTGGGTCTGTCAACTGCTACCAGCTTGCAGGTGTTTGACGTAACTCGTGGTTTTTCATTTGTGTTGTTATTCATTAGCGTATTTTCATTCTCTATTACTATATCTTCTAGATGGTCCATCCTGACATTTTCAGTCTGTCGCAGGTCGTTTTCCATATCAGCGAGGGGAGGCATCATGTCTTCCCCCTGAGGGGGTTCCATTGCGCGATAGTTGTTCCTTATTGTGCTGCAGCTGCCTTATGGCTGAAGGTTAGTGGCAGAACGACATAGTCTGTGAAGGTCTGCCAGTTGCAAAGCAACGTCAAACCCTAAGCGCTCCACTCTCCATTTTCATTCGAAGTGAAATATCGTATTAAACATAGGTTTGATCTAAAGTGGTCATTTTATTAAATATAAAGTTTTGTTAAAAATATTTTTGTCTCAAAATTCTTTTGTCTTAAATATAAAATTTTGTCTTAAAATAATTTTGTCTTAAATTTTTTTTGTCTTAAACTATTTTTGTCTTAAATATAAATTTTTGTCTCAAACTATATTGTCTTAAATATAAAGTTTTGTCTCAAAATATTTTTGTCTTAAATATAAAGTTTTGTCTTAAAATAATTTTGTCTCAAACTATTTTTGTCTTAAGATATTTTTGTCTTAAACTATTTTTGTCTTAAATATAAAGTTTTGTCTTAAAATATTTTCGTTTCAACCTATTTTTGTCTTAAAGTTTATATTTAAGACAAATCAATAGATATTAATTTTTAATGTAAAATAACTAAAATAAAAAATGATTTTTTAAGACAAGATTTCTTTTGTCTTAAAAGTGCCTTTGGTGTAGTAGTGGCTCTTGATAGATCCAGTGTTAAGAAGGATCTAGGCGGGTAATAATAATAATAAATTTAAAATAAAGTTATAATTCAATTAATGATTATGAATTTTTTAATCTTATTAATTTAATTTAAAATAAAATTATAATTTAGTTAATGTTTATAAATTTTTTAATCCAAATTTAAAATAAATTTATAATTTAGTTAATCTTTATGAGTTTTTTAATCTTATTATTTTGAAATAAAATTATAACTTAATTAATGTTTATGAGTTTTTTAATCCTATTAATTTGAAAAATTTTATGAAATAAATGATTTAATGTTTATGTAAGGCAACTAAACTAGAAGAATATAAATATTCATCAATTATATTACCATGATTTAAAATATTCACATAATTTATAGTAGAAAATATTCCTTCATTCTATTACTATGATCTATATTTAAATATATCATTATAATAAAATACTAGTTATATGCTCAACTTGAAACAATAATTTAAATATATCATTATAATAAAATATTGATTATATGCTCAACTTGAAACAATTATTAGGTAATTAGATTTAAGGCATTGTAAATGAATATAAATTGAGATTTTGTTTATATGAAATGTGAATACACTTAAGGCATTGTAAATGAATATAAATTGAGATTTTGTTTATATCAAATGTGAATGTGAATGTGAATTGATGTTTTTAGGAAAAAAAAAAAAAATTATTGAAAAATAAATATGGGCTATAGCAAAAATAAAAATGAAAATAATAAAAATAGATATACCTATTTAGTTATTTTAATTAAAATTATTATAAATTATTAATAATCACATAAAACAATATTTATTGAGCATAGAGATGTATTCTAGAGATCAATATGAGGGGATGTTTAAGGGTATTGTGTGATTTTCTTACTTAACATGGGTTGACACTAGTCTTTTTTAAAATTAAAATAAAATAAAATATTTTTTAATTAAAAAACAATATTGACTATGATAAAAAAAAAATTTAAAATGGAATGGATATACATATTTGGTTAGTATTAATTATGAGTATCATAAAATTTCAATAATATCACGTTCAATGTGATCACTTCATTATTAATATTACAACCAAATATAAAAAAAATATGTGAAGTAACATAATTTTATATTAATTAAAAAAATAAAGTCATTAAACATAAAAATTAATTTATGTTTCCTCTTTTGATTATGTGCAGAAGATGTATATTATATATTTTTTTAAAATAATTCAATTCAAGATTTAGACAAATTATTTGAATAGGTAAGTTAATTAAATACATTATTTGAATATCCATGTTAACTAATTTATTTTATATTTTGAATAAGTAAGTTAATTAAACAAATTATTTGAATATCCATGTTAACTAATTTATTTTATATCTATAGACAATGATAAAATTTTCTAGTCCTAAAAAATAGTTATTAAAAAAAAACTTATGTTTCTTCTATAAAAATAATAAGAGAAAAAAATTCTTAAGCCTTTTCTAATAAAAATAATAAGAGATAAAAGTAATGTGACATTTAAAAAATATAATAATAATAATAAATCAAATATGAATCATAAATAAAATATTTTAATATACCAGACTAAGTAATATTGACTTATATTTAAAAATATATTAATAACAAAAAAATATGTTAATTCAAACAATAAAGTTTGTAAGCAAAATATTTCAATTATATATAATATGGAATTGAAAACCATAAAATTTTATAATTAAAATATTTAAAGTCTCTTACTATTAAGCATTTTGTTCATTTTTCATGTGTGTATATGTATAGATCTATCTTAATCACAAATATCTTTTAAGATGAAACTTTTTTCAAAATTTTCACTAGAAAAGAGGTTCGTACCTCAACAAATTTGATCTATTACGAAACTCACTAGATTAGTGATTAAGACATATCTATATTAATTATATACTTCACTCTTACAAATTAAACTTAAATTCCAACCAGCTAAATCAATCACATTTTTGAAAATCATTTCAAGTAAACCATATAACCTCAATTAAACTATATAACTTTTATGAAACAACTAAATTTAAAAATTAAACTTAAATTCCAATAAACTAAATTAATCACATTTTTAAAATCATTTCAACTAAAACATATAACCTCTATTAAACCATTAAACTTAACCATTTAAAAAATTAAATGTAAATAATCATTAATTGATCTATATTACTATATAGTAATCTAAACTTAAATATGTAATGTATTCATTATATGTTCAATCTCTCAAAAACTATTACAAAACAATATGCATTTTAGCTCTGCCTCTCCTAAAAAAAACCATTATAAAACAATATTCATTCTAAACTCAACCAATTAAATGAAAATAGTCATTCATAATCTATATTACTATGATCTACACCTAAATATATCATTATAAAAAAATATTCATTATATGTTCAACCTCTCAAAAAAAACCATTATAAAACATTATTCATTTTAGGTTCAAACTCTCACAAGCTAAACTTGAATTCCAATAAGCAAGATGAATCACTTTATTCTTGATCATTTCAACTAAACCATATAACTTGTATTAAACAACTAAACTATTTTTAAAAAAATGTAAATAGTCATCTATTGATCTATATTACTATAATTTATATCTAAATATATTATTATGAGATCTATTAAGCACCCAGAGGGATCAAATCTCTCGCGATGCAAATCTATTTTTTGAGTGTAAAACTTGAGGAAAAGTTTGCACCTGAGAGATTTGATCCTTGTTGGCACTTGATAGATCCAGTGTTAAGATGGATCTAGGCTCGTTTCGGTTGTGTGCTGTCATACAAAATTTGATCAACATCTAATTATTTTGATCATTTTGAATATGCTAAATATGTATAAGATTAATTTCGTCAATTAATTTAAAGTTTGCTTAGTTAAATTAGTTTGTTGAGATGAGAGAGATGATGAAAAATGATGAAATACCAATTTTGAGTGCAAAGTGTCAATGTAACAATTTTGATAGATAGAAAATGTGGATACTAAAAATATAGTCAATTACAAACGATCTTCATTGCAATCAATCTGAAACTATTTTCTTCTACTGTTCCTATTGTCACACTTATTAGTTTTTCCATTTTCTAATATCGATCATATGAAAAGACTAGTTGGAATCATAGACGATTCAAATATTTAACTTAAACAACATACCTTGTCTCTGTTCCTCTCCAATATTAATAGTAGTTTTCTCTAATTTCAATCATTGTGACTTTTGGAGTGTTAAACCCCAAATAATTTTCAATGGAAGTTATTTTCTATTACCCCGTTTGAATGTAAAGTAATTAACAATGTTGAATGATGGAAAATGGGAATAATAAGAATGTACCCAATTATAAATAGTTTATAGTTTCAAGAAGAAAACATTTAGGGAAAGCAAACATTTTATTTAGGATGAAAATTCAAGTATTGTATGTATGGTTGAATAATTTTTATGTGCTTACACTGAGAGAGAGTGTATGTTTTGGGGGTGAGAATGAGAGACAAGGGGAGAGAGAGATATAGATGGGGGCGAGAGGGAAGAAGAGAGAGGCAAAGACAGGGAGGTAGGAAGAGATACATATATGGAGAGAGAAATGTTAGAGAGAGAGAAGGGGAAGGGAAATAGATGGAGGGGAAAGGAATGGAGGGGCAGAGAGATAGATACATATGGAGAGAGAGTGTGTATGTTTAGGGGTTGAGATAGAGAGATAAATAAGGAGAGACAATGGGAGATAGAGATATAAATGGAGGAGGTAGAGATGTACTTACACTAAAATCAATTCACACTGTTAATTTAATTATTTTGAAATTAATGTACATACATCTTGTTGCATCAAATCAGAAATTAACATCTATAGTAAAATCAATGCATCTAGTGCAAACAATCAAGTAGGATTAGAAATCAGTAGGATTAGAAATCAACGTCTATACCGAAATCAATGCATCTAGTGCAAGAAATCAAATAGGATTAGAAATCAATATCTACACTTAGGCCAATGCATCTAATGCAAGCAGGAGAGCATACAACCAAGAAATAGTCTAGAGATCTCATCGAGAGGCTCATTCTACATCCTATGAGGAGATATTGTTGGGAGGAAAGCATACAACCAACGAATAATGTGGAAATCTCATTGAGCCTAGAAGCTTATTCTACAACCCTATGAAGGGATGTGTAAATATGTCCATGCCCCTTCCTTTAAAAAAAAAATTATATTCTAAGTAAGAAAAATAATATAAACTATAATAAAAAAATAAATATAATCTAAATGATTAGAAATAAAAGAATGAAAATTAATACATTATATTTTATAATTTCAATAAAATTTACTCATGAAAAAAATGTGATCCTTCTCCACCCATATTAGAATTATAATTAAAATATATTTATACCAATTAAAATTAAACATATACAAAACGTTAATGCACCATCTCTTACCCATAACTAACGCCAAAAGTAGCATAGCCATAACTAACCGCAAAAGTAACAGGTGCCCACAAGAGATTTGTAATCTTCCACGCGAATGCCGGGTCTTCATAAAATATGAGTGGGCTAGTTAATACGACAATAACCCACGACATTCGGCTGTATAGAGATCATGCAAAATGCTTCAAAATGAGAAAGTTAATGATTCTAACCTGCTCAACCACATATGTTAGGGTTCTTACCACCTGCCCTACCTGTATCTACGCTTCTTTCAAGGATAATCTTTTACCATATTTGAGAAGAACATATGACGACCAGAATTATTTCGGGAGAAAGTTTGGTTGAATTTCCATTAATATCGTTTTTTTCAGTTCCAACTCGTGAAGTTTATCTGATTTCTTTTGCTGCAGAATGCTCAGGAAAATTTGCCTAGAGATAAAGTGTTGACAAGAGAAGACGCTGAAAAGGTTTTAGAGGCGGAGCCTCGTGCCAACCGTGATGGGCTTCCAACACCAGGAGGGGTGGCGGAAACTTTGATGACGGGCGCTAGCTTAAACGAGCAAATTGGGGTAATTACTCCCTCGGAAGCTACTCTATATCCAGCCGAAGATCACAGTGCACAAGTCAGTCGACTCGATATGGCTGCAGAAGGTGTCACGCCGCTACAAACTTCTGGTGTTTGTGCAGAAATTGGTCATGTGACAAGAGATGTAGTTATTAACTTCGAAAGCAGCAGCCACTCGGAGAAGTAATATCGTTATTGTTGCTGATGCGATCCAGTCACCGCGCACGGCATCTGAAAATATATACATCAATTCTGCAGATTGCATCAATCGTTAGGAGTATGGTAGATTAATGGAGGACTATCATAAAAGTTTTGTAGTTCCGCTGAATTGCTTTGAATCAGTCTTTGATAGAAACTGCAAACTTATTCGAAAGTATCCAAATTTTGAGAATAGTATCTTCGCTCTGCTATATATAATGTTTTCAGGCTTGTAAATAGTTCGGAACTGCTCAATTCTCGGGCAAATACAAAGTCTTACCAGACATGTTTTGAATTAATGGTCTTCGTTTTATGAAATATTTGGTTGTGTTTTTAGACTTATGATGAAGGTTGCATTTGGTTCTTAATTCTTAATAGGGTTGAAATTTTATTATTTATTTATTATTTTCTAAAGATTAAAAAAAAAAACATTTTACTAGATACCTTGTTACACCTTGTTACATATAAGCAAATAACACTGCGCTAGAGTATGTTTTAAAATTATTTGTTACATCTGGTCACATATAAGCAAATAACATTTAAAATTATTTGTGGTGGGTTAAGAGATCTTTTTTTTGAATTTAAGGAATTTTTGGACTTAAACAAATAGCAGGAATTTTAGGACTTAGGGAAATAGGTTAACTTTTAAAGACTTCAAGAAATATGAGGAATTTTCGGACTTAAGGAAATAGATTAACCACCAAAGACCCAGAGGCATGTGGTAGGGGTGAAATGCCTAGAAGCATCTAGTACGAGTGAAACCTTACCCCGTACTGACCACCAAGAAGATTATTCCAAAAATAGCCTGGTTTTCCTTGAATAAAAATAATGAATCAACTCTGCATTCTCTATTAACAACTAGAAATAATTACCCTTTGCTACCTTAAAAAAATAACAAACAACAATATCTCAATTATTTTTTATTTTTATATTTTCAAATATTTTTTAATTAAAATCTTTGATACCAAAAAGTGTCTTAGCGAGACAATATCCCATGTGGCGGCTGATGTCTTTTGCCGTAATTTTGAATCGCGAACTCAAAAACTTCTAATTTTGAAGCGAAAACTTAATTACCTCATCTTCTTCGAAAACTTTATTTTAAACATTCACATAATCCTTTAATAATGATAGTCATCTCTTTATCAAAATTGAAGTTTGATAACCATGTAGGGTTTCGTTGCGTTGACTATTTACCTTTCAATTTAATGATTCACAATATCCGAATTGATTTTTTATTCGATCATAGTTATCAGAGATATCGTGTGTGTGATAATTATCAAGATTATGAGTTGAATTTGAAATTTAATTATTAATAATTATTAGGTAAATAATAATTATATTAATAGATGTATTTATTTTAAAATTTTAATTTAAATAGAATTTGTAAAATTAAAAATTTTATTATCAATAATTATGTTGATGGTTTATTTTTTAATAAGAATTTTAGAATTTTAATTTAATTATAGTTTTTAGAATTTTAATTTAATTATCAATAATTTTTAAGTAGATAATAGAGATTTAATTTTCAAAAAATATTTTTAATAGTTTATAATTTTTTTATTAAAAGTCTAGATTTTAGCTTTCTTTCCTTTTTTAATTAAATTAATTAATAAAAAAAACTCATATTAATTAAATAAAATCATATGAAAAAGTGTCATATGAAATGAAGTGAGTTTTTTGGATATGTGGTATTGATAAGGTATGATATTATAACAAAGTTTATTTACACATTGAGAATTTCCATGATAAAATCAAGGTAAATACCAATGGTTAAAAATCTTGTTCATTGTTTTCTTAATTGTATATATGTTAAATTTATATATCATTTCTTTTTAATAATAAAAATAATTTAAAATAATATTATAATCAAGTTCATTTTATGATTTTTTTAGTTTTAACCATATGAAATGTATTATAAGATGAATGTTGTAATTTTTGTTATAAATTGATGCATATCAACATTCATCAATAATTTAATTTTACTACACTAATTTATAACCTAGCTAACAAATGTAATTATTTATATATTTTTACCTAATTTTTTTTTTTTATATTGTTAAATTATACACTTATAATTAAAAGATATTAATTTTAAAATGTGAAACTGTGCATGTTACATTTCTTTTATTCATTTAGGCATTTCCCTTAAGTTTATATTTCTTTATTCACTTGGGCATTTTCCTTGATTTGGGTTAGTGTATGATTCTATTTATAGTGAGTAAAATTAAATAAAGTTTATGAACTATAGGTTTATTTTTTTATTTTTATTTTTTTTATTTTTTTTAATAATAATTAGTGAATATCTTATAATGAAGAAATTTACTTTAAAAAATGAAATAATGTGCAACTATGCATGTTATATTTCTTTATTCATTTAGGCATTTGCCTTGAGTTTATATTTCTTTATTCATTTAGGCATTTGCCTTGAGTTTTGGGTTAGTGGATGATTTTATTTATAACTTTTAAAATTAAATAAAATTTATGAACTATATGTCTATTTTTCTTTTTATTTTCACTAATAATAATAGTGAATATTTGATAATGAAGAAATTTGTTTAGGAAAATGAAATAATTCTCTATATTAAATTAAGAAAAAGATATTTTATTATTCATTCCATAGTAATTAATTTTAGGGTTATTTAGTGGGCATTTTCACTTATCAAATTCTCTATCCTATATTTATTATCTTTAATCCTGATTTCTAGTAAAATTTGTGCTCACCATGATTCTTGTACTTTATAGAAATGTCGGACTACTATGGAAATTTCCGAATACTCAAGATACAATGTAATAATTATAATATTGTAATAATTATAATAATATGGAATTTAAAAAGAATAAAAATGGTTAAATAGGGTAGATAAGTATTTTAGTATAGTTACAATATTGTAATGTTGGAAAAGAATGAGAATTGTTAATTATTAAATATTATGAAAAAATTACAGAGTTGTAATATAGTAATTAAATTATAGATTCAAAGTATTTTATAGTGTATATTTTTAAAAATATATCTAGAATAAAAAAAATTAACTTGTATAAATAATTTCGATGAAGAAAAAAGTAGGTATTTAATGAAAGGCTAACAAGTTCAGACCAAGTTCAAAATAAGGGGAAACTTTATTCAAATATAGGAGTGTAGGGGTCAGTTGAAAGAGAGAATTGATAGAGAATAAAGATCAATGATTAATTGAAGCCCCAACAATTTGCAATTCCTTAATATAGGTGTGTAAGTTGTGAATTTTATCTTTATTATGCTCAAGTTGCTCTCTATAGTAGATAAGGATCTCCATCATTGAATTCATCTAGTGATGGAGTATACAATCATAGATCAAATTCTTCCAACTAATAAATGGACAAAAAAACATCATAGGGAGAGTACATTATCTTGAATGCCAAATTTTGGGGGAGGGTGATATAGCTTAAACTATCACTACTACTTAGGAACTTGCTCCATCTAGAGCAAAAGAATTTTCCAAAGCAAAACCTAGAGACATTCCTAGTGATGCAAATGTGATTTTATAGATGACAATGAATTATGGAATTGGTTGAAATCTCCTATTAGAGTGTCATTCCTTGATAACAAATTTATTGGCATATTAGTAGTCCTTAGTACATGATAAGATGAGATCTTTGGAAGAGAATGGACACTACTAGTGATGTTTTTGAAAATTAAATTAATATTTGAGGTTTATTAGAAATGTTATAAGATGTAATTGCCTCATAATTATTTTGAAGTCTCTGATCACCAATCATTTATTCACATATTGTAATGTCACTGATGAGTCTCTTATGTTTGTGTTTATTATATTTTTCTTAAAAAAAAAAAACTACAACAGTTAGTCAAAGGTTTAAGACCATCGATGTCATGTTTAAGACCATTAATGTCTTGGGTAACGTAAATTATGTTTAGAGAATTATGTGGGGAAACATTAGGGAACATTTATTAAATTATGTGTGTTGTATGTTTCATTAATTTTTATTTAAAATAAAATAAAATGAAATGAATGAATATGAGGTGAGAATGATATATATATATATATATATATATATATATATATATATATATATATATATATATATATATATTTTGGCAGTGTAACAGCTGAAAAATAGACCAAGGCCGCTAGGGAAGAGTTGGAGTCTCAACGGAGCCAAGAAAAGAAAAAATGCAAAGATAAAAAGATAGTTATAGATAAATAAAATAAAATGAAATGAATGAAAATGAGTTGAGAATGAATGAATTTTATTTTTTTGTTATATGAAATGTAATAGCTCAGAAATAGACCAAGGCTGCTGGGGTGTTGGAAAGGCATAGTAGACGGAGATCGAATTCACACAAAACACGAGTTGCTACTCTTCTATTAATCACACAAAACATGATTATTACAATGAACCTAGTGAAGGGTATTTAAAACTTTTCCAACTAGCTAATTGCCTAAAATATCTTGACATGCAACTACATGCAATCACACACTTAAATTCATATATCACTTAATCGACATGACTGAACACTCAACCACTCAGTTAACTGATTCTCTATGTTTAGCCAACTCCTCATGCAGGCATAATTATCTTATCTTAACACTCCTCCTTAATTACCACTGCTAAACTAAAACATGACTCATGACAACTCAAACACACCTATTGGTGTATGTCTCAACTAGGCTTACAACACCCAAGATTCTTCTATGAAACTCAAACACATTTTTTGCTAATGACTTAGTAAATATATTAGCCAATTGACCACTAAATTTACAAGGCTTCAAGTGAACTTCTCCATTGCTCACAAGTTCTCTAATAAAGTGATATCTAGTATCAATATGTTTTCTCTTTTGATTAAACACACTATTCTTGGATAGTGCAATCGTTGAGGTGTTTTCACAATATATTGTTGTTAATCCTTTTTGTTTCTGCTTGAGTCGATCAAGTACTCTTCTTAACCACACTACTTGACATGTTGTTGATGTTGCTGCTACATATTCTACTTCTACTGACAAAAGTGTCACAATGGGCTACTTCTTAGATGCCCATGAAATCACACGTAAACCAAGGTGGAACACAAAACTAGAAGTGCTCTTCCTATCATCCAAACTTCTTGCAAAATTGATATCTGTGTACCCAATCAAATCCTTCTTTTCTGTGATTGCATACACGATTCCACAACCTCTAGCTCCTAGTATGTATCTCAGAATTTGTTTTCTCACACTCCAATGTGTGTCTTTTGAAGTCTCCATAAATCTGGAATTCAAACTCACTCCTTGCATGATATCTGGTCTTGTAGCCGTGAGATACATGAGGCTGCCAACCAATCTTTTGAATAGAGATGGATTGACATATGATCCTTCGTCATCCTTTCTTAACTTTGTACTTCTTGCAACTGGTGTAGAGACAGGTTTGCAATTTTCCATCCTAAATCTTTTCAACAAATCTTTGGAATGTTTATTTTGACAAATAAAAATTTCTTTTTCAAATTTATCAACTTCTATGCCAAGAAAATATTTCCTGATACCAAGATCTGTCATCTCAAATTCTTTCATCATGGCTTCTTTAATTTCATCTATCTCAAAATCACCTGTAAAAATCATGTCACCAACATATAAGCAAACAATCAAAATCTTTCCATGCTCATTTACCTTTATGTACAAGGTAGGGTCAATGTTGCTTCTGCAGAATCCATTCTTAATCATGTAGTTGTCGATTCTGCTATACCAAGCTCTAGGTGCTTGCTTCAATCCATAAAGCGCTTTCTTCAACCTATAAACTTTCTCTTCATTTCTTTCATCTTCATATCCTAGGGGCTACTACACATAAATTTGTTCTTCTAGAATTCCATTCAAGAAGGTTGATTTCACATCCATCTGATATACTGTCCACTTGTTCTGAGATGTTGTTGCTAGAATTGCTCTTACAATATCCAATCTGGCTACTGGAGCAAATGTTTCTCCAAAGTCTATTCTTGGTTACTACGAGAATCCTTTTTCTACAAGTCCTACTTTAAATATGTCAATTTCATCTTTCTCATTCAACTTTTTCTTGTACACACACTTCACACCAATGAGATTTTTGTCCTTTGGAAAATCGACCAAATCCCATGTATCATTATTTTCAATAGCTTCAATTTCTTCATCCATGGCTTGCACCCAATTTTCATCCTTGATTGCTTCTCCAAACGAAGAAAGTTGGAATGACAACAATGCAAAATTTGAACTAAAATCCAAATCATCATAAATATCTTTCAAACTTCTCATCTTTCTCTTACCATTGCTTGATTCAACATGTGATTGATTGCTGGGAGAATCTTGATCTGTTGATCTCCTTGGGGATCCATGCTGCTCTGAAAATCTTGGAGTCCTTGTAGGTGTGTCTTTGTTTGGTGTCTTTACCTGTGATTCTTGATGCTCCTTTTCTACTACATCATCTTCTTCCATCAGTGGTGCTTGTGCATCAATTTTTTTGTCTACAGTTCCATTCCATGACTCTTGTTCCTTGAACATAACATCTCGGCTAATTATGGTCTTCATTGTGACATGGTTATACAATTTGTAACCTTTTGATTACTCACTATAACCAGTGAATATTCATTTTTCATTTGTATCATCCAATTTTCCTCTTTGTTCCTTAGAAACATTTGCATAAGCTACACATCCAAATACTCTGAAATGAGATACACTGCAATACATACCTGGCCATGCTTGTCCTGGTACTCTGTTCATCGCACTCTTTGTAGGAGATTTGTTGATCACATAAATAACACATGTAAGTGCTTCTACCCAATACTTATTAGACAATTTCTGCCTTTCAACATGCTTCTTACCATGTTCATAATTCTCCCGTTCTTTCTCTCTGCTACACCATTATGATGTGGTGTGTACCTTGTTGTAAACTGTCTTCTGATCCCATGTTGTTTGCAGTAATCATGGAATGGATTTGAGTCATACTCTCCACCACGATCTGACCTCAATACCTTGATCTATTGATCACTTTATTTCTCTACAAAGGCTTTGAATTCTTTGATCTTTGCAAAAGTTTTAGAGTTATGCTTCAACAAGTAAACCCATGTCTTTATGCTGTAGTCATCAATGAAAGTGAGGGAGTAGCAACATCCAGCAATCGATTGTGTCCTCATAGGTCCACACAAGTATGTATGCACTAGCTAAAGAGGTTTCTTTGTTTTGTATGCAACTCCATTTGGAAAACTTTCATAGTGTTACTTTCCTAAGATGAAACACTCACAAATATTAGCAAGTTCTTTGATGGGAGGTAATCGTCTGAACATCTATTTCTGTTGCAACAATCTTAGACCAGAAAATTGCAAGTGTCCAAACTGAAGTTCCATAACCAATAATCATGAGAACATGCAATTGTAAAAGAACTCACCTGACCACTCTAATTCAAAATTAGAGGAAAGAGTTTGTTCCTCGTTATCTGCACCTTTGCTATCAGCTTCTTGCTTGGGGGCTTGTCAGATATAACACATTCTTGACTTTGAAAGATAACTATGTATCATTTCTATGTCAATTGACCAACACTTAACAAATTATGTTTGAGACTAGGAACATAATATACCTCTGAGATTGTCTTCGGCTCCCCCTTCTTGGTCAGAATGTTGACCACTCCTTTGCCATCTACTTCCACAGTCTTGTCAGTCCCCAACTTTACCTTTGTTTTCACACATTAATCAAAATTTGCAACGAAATCCTTGTTGCATGTCATGTGGTTACTACAACCACTGTCTAACAGCCACACACTAGCAGAAGGTTCATGCATGGTATGGCAAGTTAGGAACATGGAGTTAGTACTCTTTGTAGTGACATTAGCTCTCTGGTTCCCTTGATCAGCTATCTTCTTCCTGCAATCACGAGCATAGTGACCAAATTTGTTGTAATAATAATATCTCACCTTTGATTTGTCAACTCATTGATTATTGTTGAAGCTTTTGTAATTGCTTCCACTTGCATGTTCATGCTCTTCTCGGCCATCTTTCTGACCACCATATCTTCCACTTCATCCTCTGCCTCTCAATCTACTTATGTCTCGACCTCTGTCTCTTGAAATAGAAACCTGACTTTTAAAAGTTATCTCTAAAGTGGAATCCTTATTTCTATATATCCTTGCCTCATGCGATGGAAGTGATCCCATCAACTCATCAACTCCCAATGATGCCAAATCCTTGGCTTCTTCTATGGCTGCTACCACAACATCAAATTTGATAGACAAAGATTGGAGAACCTTCTCAACCACTCTTTGATCTTTTATATCTTCACCATAAATCTTTAACTGATTTATGACAGTTATGACCTGATTCATGAAAGAATCGATTTCTTTTGTCTCCTTCATCTACAGACTTTCGAAATCTCTCCTAGTATTTTGCAACTTAACAATATTGACTTTGGCCATACCTACATAGTTTTTCACCAAAGTATCCCATGCTACTTTTGCTAAAGACGTGATCGTAATCTTTTGGAACACTGCTTGGTCCACTCCCTGCTGAATAAGTTGCAACCCATGTGCATTCTTCTTCTTATCTTTCTTTCATTGTTCCCTCTCTGTATTACTGAGAGCTTGTTCTTCTTCTTCGTTCTTACGTTTTGAAAATCCAAACTTGACATAATCCCAAACATCATGTGCCTTCAACGTGGTCACCATCTTAATTGCCTACACATCAAAATCTTTCCCTGTAAAGAGTGAGAACTGGGGCTGGAAATTTGAAAAAGCCATCTTTCTCTAAAAAAAAATCTCTTGAAAAAAACCCTTAAATTTTTCTTTTGTAAAACTATTTTTCAAAAAAGACACCCCTTTCAATAAAACCCTAAAAAAACTTAAAAAACACTTTTTTGCTTAAAAAAAACTCTAAGTTATTAAAAAAAAAAAAAAACACGAAAAACTTTAATTTTCCAATGTGCACGAGAGTCTCTTGCACACATGGATTTAAAAAAATATATATCTCCTTGTCATTTCTTGATATCTTGTCCACGCACTTTCTGGTTGACTTCTCGTGCCTTCCTTTGACCAGGTATGCTAACTTCTTTGCAAACTTGGCTTCGGTGGCTAACTCGGCACCGACTTTTGATGACTGCTATATTGCCCTTTAAAACAATCTTTTGAAATTTTTGTCGGATCTCTTCTCTGCATGCTCGCTTCGCTTCAGATTCCGATAAGGATGCGGTGATTGTGGTTGACACACTTACGGTTTCAGCTGGCGGCGTCTATGGCTGCGACCCTCTCTCTATCTAGAATAATTCGACGGCTTATTGCTCAACAACCGACAAGCTAATGGCTACGCTGAAACTTTCAGAGTCCTCTAACCAGGCGGAGGAATTGCTCGGATGGCCAAAAGTGGCCGGAATTTGGGCAAAAAATTTTAAAAATCTTGGAGAGGCGGTGTTTGAATCATGTTTTTGATGGTGGAAATGGATTCAACGCCATCAAAAATGTCCAGAGCAGCTAAAATTTTGAAATTTAACAACTATAACTTGGATTTACAAAAATCCTTACCGGATTTTCTCTAAATAAGATCAGAATTTCCATAACTTTCCCAGCAACTCCTCCGCCTCGTTAGACTACGTGGAAACTTTCGACCCTTCACTTGGGAATTTGCATGTTGCCGCTACAAAATTTCTGATAGTTTTTGTCTTGCTTTGATAACAATTTGTTGGAAAAGCGGAATAGACAAAGATCGAACTCACACAAAACACGAGCTGCTGCTCTTCTATGGATCACACAAAACATGATGATTACAATAAACCCTGTGAAGGGTATTTATACATTTTCCAACTAGCTAATTGCCTAAAATATCTTGACATTCAACCACATGCAATCACACACTCAAAGTCTTCTATCACTTAGCTCAACTTCACTCAACACTAAACCACTCAATTAACTGACTTTCTATGTTTCACTAACTCCTCAGGCAGGAATAATTATCTTATTTTAAGATAGAGAAGAATTAGAATCAGGAGCCTAGCAAAGAAAAGAAATAGTTATAGACAAGATCAGTTATCTCAAAGAAAAGGGGGAATGTAATTGAAAAAGAAAAATTGTCTGGATTAAAATGCCATGACGAGAGTTAACAGTGAGAGAAAAATATTGTTAATTGTCGGGACATGAGGAGTAGGTTACTATGGGAGAGAAACATGAGGAGTAGGTTACTATGGGAGAGAAATGCAGTAATAGCCTGGTATCATGGGAGACAAGTTATGGGAGAGAAATGCGGTATCATGGGAGACAAGTTATGGGAGAGGAATGCAGTAATAGCCTGGTATCATGGATGGGAGAGAAATGCAGTAATAGCCTGGTATCATGGGAGACAAGTCTTGGAAAGCCCTTGAGCAAGGAAAAAATAGATACATGGTTTTTCAATAAGAAAGCCACTACTAAAATTAAAAAAAATTTGAGTTGGAAGAATGGAAGTAGTATTTACAAAGAACAAGATGTTGGGTATTTTTAAATGGGAAAATACCAAAACCAACAAAATATTCACCACAGAGACAATGCTCTGTTTCTTCTGTCCAAGATCTTTTGACAGGGATCCTCTTAAAACCAAAATGACTCACAAGACAGCATTACACAGTCACAAAGCATTTCTATTAATTTAAAAACTAAAACTGTGTTACATATTTCTTCCTCTGTGCAAAGAGGGAATCTCAAAAAAAAAAAACACTCTGCTGCTCTCACAGATTTTCCACTGCTGTGGAAATTACATAATCAGTTTTACATTGAGGGGCCAAAGCAACATTACAGCCCTTGTTCCTGATGTCTCACACTGCTGTGCGTTTACAAAGGAAAAATCGCACTACTGTGCGCTGCCGCAGCCACAATACACATTACATAAAAAACTTTGCTGGAACTCTGCGCAGCCACCACACCATTACATTACCACAATACACTGCGCACATACATAACACTACCACAATACATTTCCAACAAACATAGTGCGCAGGCACCACTACAAAACTCCACCAAAACTACTGCGTGTATGCACAATGCATAAAACTAATACCCGTAGACCTTTTTTTAACATATATAAACATATATATATATAAAACATATATAAAACTATACGCCCATACCCATATTAAAGGGCCTCCAACAAACACTACGTAAAAACATTTATAAAACAATATATGATAATGTGCCCATAACCATTTAAAGGCATCCACCAAAAAACTACGACCAACCATTAAAAACCATTAATTATTCCATTCTTGGCGGTCAACAAAAAAAACTTCCACACCACGCAAAATCTGATTTGACGCAGGCCGGTGCCACGTGTCGCCACCACAGCGCATCGGGCCCAGTCGATAAAGTCTGCGCAGCTTCGCGGCGATCTGAGCCTCCAAAACTGATCCGATGGAATTCGCACGCCAAGCTCCCGCAAACAGAACGACCTTTAGAGTCCGGGGAAAGCGGTTTCGTCGTTCGTACTGGGGACGCGTGGCGGAGTTTCATTGTGTCGGGTCCTCCTCTGCGGGTACAGCCTTTTGCCAAAGGCGGTGCGGGGAGACCGGGCGGTTTCGTTCTGGCGGTTTTGGGTGCAGCGGTTTGGGCGTTGGTACGGCTGCTGAGTCGGCTGCCCACGTCCGCCTGCTGCCTGCAGTTGGAATTAACATTCCAACACTCCCCTTTAATTTCAACTTCTGGGCATTCAGTTATACCCAAGCACTTCCTCACATAGAGGGATTCCTCAGTACTGCTGTTACAAAGATATCATCCTCACATAGAGGGATTCACCAACTGCTTCTGATGCAGTTCACAAACAAACAAAGTTGTCTTCCTCTTAATAGAGGGATTAACCTGAAACTGTGCTTAAGAGCACCTTCCTCATGACAGAGGGATTCACCATTACAATGTGCTGAAGAGCACCTTCCTCTTGACAGAGGGATTCACCATAACAATGTGCTGAAGAGCACCTTCCTCATGACAGAGGGATTCACCTGTGACTATGCTGAAAAGAATCATCCTCTTGATAGAGGGATTTACCATGTGTATGCTAAAAAGCATCTTCCTCTTGACAGAGGGATTCACTAATGACAATGTGCTAAAAAGCACCTTCCTCTTTAACAGAGGGTTTCACCAAATGACTGCTTCAAATGCAGTTCCAAAACAAACAATCATTGCACTGCTGTGTGTGCAAACTCATTACATTGTTCTTTTATGCTGCTGCATATTCTCTGCTGCACTGTTGTGCCATCTTCTTTACTGTGTCTATCCCACATTGCTGTGTCTACACTTGCACTGCTTGTGCACTTTTCAAAGACAAAATACTCTGTCTTTTCTGAAACAATTACACTGTCCCAACTTACAAATTTACACTGCTGTGTGTAAATATTTCTTACATTCACTGTTGTTGCATATATTGCATTTCAATTTAATGAGCAACAAATTCATTACATTTACCTTTACTGCTGTAAGGAAAATTTCTTTTGCATGTGCTGTTGTCCATTACATCTCATTTCTTCAACAAAACTTTAATGCTGCTGCATCTTTCTTGTTTGCATTGTTGTGTGCTTCTCCTTCTTGCCATCATGCTGCTGTCCATAACTTCTTGCTGTTGTGTTGCTGCTGCAATTTGCACTGCTGTGTGCACATACACTTGGCACTTCATTCTCCACGAAAAAAAAATTAACACGGGCTGCTGCCTTTTCTTATGCACCCTTGCTTCACACAATCTTCAGCTTCATTCATTTTATTTTCACAACGCACTGCTGTGCAATCCCTTTCAATTTTCTGCTGCCTCACACATTCTCATTCATTCCATGTGCATTAAAACTATGCGCTGCCCCTGTTTTTCTTTATGCATTTCTATGCATATTGCATTATAAAAAAAATTTCAAACTGTTGTTTTATATTTTGTCTTCCCACTGCTGTGAGGGTTTCCTTGCCATGCATACTTTTCTTCTTGCGCTGCTGCTCTTCACATTTGAGTGCTGCCTCCTTTTCTTCTCTGCTCTTATGGCAGATTTAACTTCATATTTTTCCTTTATAAAAAGGTCTTCATCAAAAGGTGATTGTTAATACAGTTCGGTAAACAAAAATTACAAGCTCCCCTTTAATGTATGCTTGTCTTCTTTTAGCAAGTTTTCTCAAAACAAACTTAGATCAGCTGTGTTGCTTAAGGGGCTTTCACACTGTATTTCTTTTCTTCTCCATACTTGTGTAACTTTCTTCTTTTGCATGGGTCTAGCTTGTGTAAGAGCCCATGTTAAGTTACAGTCACGTGCCATATGCCCAATGTTATGACACTTGAAGCATTCAACTTCATTCATGAATAAGAATTCATGATTTCTTCTTGTGAAATTATTTCTTGGAGATTGTCGGGGACCACAACATCTATCTCCATGAAATGCTCTACAGTCTCTTGCCATATGACCAAAGTTTGAACAAGAGTAACAATAACCATAAAATGAACTTTGGTACCTGTGAGATGGAGGTTTTCTTGATGCACTTCTGAAGCCTTGCTGCCTTGAAATCCTTTGATGATCACCATTGCCTCTTGCCTTTTTGCCATCAGCTACATTTCTTCTTGGAGGAGGATTTCTTCTATTGCTGCCTTCATTTTTCTCCTTGCCTTTGCTGGAACTAGGAGCATCACCATCTCTTTCTGGCTTCTTCACATCTCCTTTGCTTAGAGCATCTTCATTCTTGTTTGAGGGTTCAGCTACATACCCAAGTCCTGATTTATCAGATGGAGATCTGTGATAGCTGAGCATGTCATCCAAAGCTTGAGAGCTCTTCATGATCTTGTTCATCCCTTCAACCTTCTTCCTGAGGAGGACAATCTCTTCTTCTAACTTTTCACATTCATTATTTTTCTTTGCTAGTTGTCCCTCAATTTCTTCCTTGCTACGAGTAGCTTCAGCTGCTACTATTTTGAAGGAGATAATATCTGTCTTCATTTTGGAGATTTCTTCATCTTTTGCTTGACTGCTCTTCATTTTCTTTTCAGCTCCTTGTGCCTGCTTCCTGGCTTCTTGTAGTTCGGACTTAAGGGAGGAGACCTCTACCTTGTACTGTCCAATCTCTTCCATAAGTTTGTTCACTCTCTTGTGTCTTTGTTCAAGTTGACTTGTCAAGACATCTGCCTGCTTCTTTGCTTCATTTAGCTGATTTGTCATGGATATGACTTCTTCATGATGTTTCTTCTTGCATTGGTCAAGCTCCTTCTTAAGCTTGGCAAGCTCTTCATCCCTTTCTTTTACTTGAAGCTTGATGAGGTCAACCTTCTCATTTTCAGCTTCTATAATGGGTTCATAATTTTCTTCTTGACTCATTGTCATGGTCAGTGCTCCCTTTGCATGAAGGTCATGCAGTCTGTCCCATATATCCTTTGCTGATGTATATTTTCCTATATTCTTCTTTACTGAATCAGGGAGTCCATCCAAGATAGTCTTTATTGCTTGTGCATCATACTCCATGGATTCTTTATCCATCTTGCTGTCATCAATCACTGACTCCCAGACTTCAATCCCCTCAGACATTAGGAAAGCCCTCATCATTATTTCCCATACATCAAAGTTTCCATCAAACTTTGGGGTTTCAAATAAAATGTATTCAAATAAATTGTCTTCTATTTTAATAGAGGAGGGAGACACATTTTTAACAGGCCTGGAGGCTTTCTTCTTTGACCTTGCCATTCTTATCTAGGCTTTAAATACTTGACTGTGTTTTCTTTTAAATCACTGACTGTTCTTTTAACAGTAACAGAAAAGAAAGCTTTGAAAAATACCTTAATCCTTTTGGCTGTGGCTTCACACTGCTGGAGAGCTTTCACTTCTGCAACAAGAGTCCTTCCTTTAGCATCTTTGAGCCTTCAAAGAGCCTGGACTAGCTCTGATACCACTGTTGGGTATTTTTAAATGGGAAAATACCAAAACCAACAAAATATTCACCACAGAGACAATGCTTTGTTTCTTCTGTCCAAGATCTTTTGACAGGGATCCTCTTAAAACCAAAATGACTCACAAGACAGCATTACACAGTCACAAAGCATTTCTATTAATTTAAAAACTAAAACTGTGTTACATATTTCTTCCTCTGTGCAAAGAGGGAATCTCAAAAAAAAAAACACTCTGCTGCTCTCACAGATTTTCCACTGCTGTGGAAATTACATAATCAGTTTTACATTGAGGGGCCAAAGCAACATTACAGCCCCTGTTCCTGATGTCTCGCACTGCTGTGCGTTTACAAAGGAAAAATCGCACTACTGTGCGCTGCCGCAGCCACAATACACATTACATAAAAAACTTTGCTGGAACTCTGCGCAGCCACCACACCATTACATTACCACAATACACTGCGCACATACATAACACTACCACAATACATTTCCAACAAACATAGTGCGCAGGCACCACTACAAAACTCCACCAAAACCACTGCGCGTATGCACAATGCATAAAACTAATACCCGTAGACCTTTTTTTAACATATATAAACACATATATATATAAAACATATATAAAACTATACGCCCATACCCATATTAAAGGGCCTCCAACAAACACTATGTAAAAACATTTATAAAACAATATATGATAATGTGCCCATAACCATTTAAAGGCATCCACCAAAAAACTACGACCAACCATTAAAAACCATTAATTCTTCCATTCTCGGCGGTCAACAAAAAAAACTTCCACACCACGCAAAATCTGATTTGACGCAGGCCGGTGCCACGTGTCGCCACCACAGCGCATCGGGCCCAGTCGATAAAGTCCGCGCAGCTTCGCGGCGATCTGAGCCTCCAAAACCGATCCGACGGAATTCGCACGCCAAGCTCCCGCAAACAGAACGACCTTTAGCGTCCGGGGAAAGCGGTTTCGTCGTTCGTACTGGGGACGCGTGGCGGAGTTTCATTGTGTCGGGTCCTCCTCTGCGGGTACAGCCTTTTGCCAAAGGCGGTGCGGGGAGACCGGGCGGTTTCGTTCTGGCGGTTTTGGGTGCAGCGGTTTGGGCGTTGGTACGGCTGCTGAGTCGGTTGCCCACGTCCGCCTGCTGCCTGCAGTTGGAATTAACATTCCAACACAAGAAAAATAAGGAAAACAATAATAAAATTTATAGATAAATACATCACGTGAAATGAAAAACATCCTCGGCCGAGGATCATGTTCCAAAAACCTAGAATTGTTCCGTGAAAGGAACCCTCCATTGGAGTGTATGATACTTTATTCATTGAAAATGACCATGCATAAAAACCCATAATGAAATATTAATCCAAGTCACTGGTCCCAGTCAACATGGAAGAACTTGGAAAAAATGGAGTGTGAAGAGAGAGTAGGTTGCCTCAGTTGACCGCCTTTGCAAAACCTTTCAAGCAAATGAAAGATAAACAAGCAGTGATAGGATATTACCGCGCTGAATTCTTATGTAACCTAAATAACAGGTAGGGAGACCGTCAGTGATTATATTAAAAAAAATGGTCAGGAGAAAAGCCAAATTGCAAGTCTCGAAAGGAAATTACCTGAAAAGATAGTTGATAACCCATTAGAGAAACGGCCATCACCGACAGTTGGGGTTTTTTCCTCGTCCCGCGCTGTTTGTTTCTGCAGAGAACCTGGGAAAGGGGAGAAAATTTATTAAAAGAAACAGTATTTATAGACTCCAACCGATCTCTAGCTGGAACAACAATAACCAAGCGCAAGAAATAGCTCACTGGTTGATTCAGTTGATAAGAGCTCTGAGGAGATTGAAGTAGAGATTTATCCAATGGGAAGACTCCAAGAGAACCTGCGATCAACAATCTAGTTTAGCAAGGGGTTGAGCAGAGAAAATTAAAACAAACCCTAATACATAAGCATAAAAATCGTGCAAAGTCCCTTCCGTTATTGACCTCGTAGTCTTTGGCCAGTTATGAATAAGATATGTCAAGCAGATTGAACCATTGCTAAAGTATGTGAGAAACCTTGCGGCGCGAGGGCAAAGCTCCAGCTGGCCCCATGCCGATGTTGTTAAAAAGGAACGGTACCGAAACTTCTCCACCTTCGGATCAAGGCAGGGGCAAGTGTAAGGAGGGGATGAAGAGTTGTGTAGCGGGACATTCGAGGTGCCAGCTATTTCCCTCGACGTTGCTGCATGTGGAACCGCAAACCAAACACTTCCAGAGTCTTCCATTGATTAATACTCGATCGCACTCTTAGCTTAAGATAAGGCTGGGGAATGTATGGTGTAACATCATAGGGAGTTAACCTTGCGATAAGTATGTCAAGCCATCGATATCAAAGTTTCGTTATAGTTAAAAATCGAATAATTTGACATCCATGATCGGCGCATAGCTAGCGGCTTACTTTAATTATCGTTGAAATATGTGAAAATTAATATAACTTTATATTAATAAATATTGCAATTAAAATATGAAGGGAATTTATGGTTGTATTATAATAAAAAAGTTATTTGTAGATGAATTTTTTCATATACTTAAAATTTTACTGCAAACGGTTTTCCACATACTTAATATACACAATAATATATCTTTAAAATTTAAAATTTGTATTCTTATTAAATATTGTTTATAGGGATGAGGTTAAATTGGAAAGATAGTTACGTTCATTAAAATAATTGAGCTTTTTATTAAAATTACATAAATCTAATCATATTCAATATTTATTTTAGTTTGTCTCATGTTTTATATTTATTTTATTTTTTGATGAATATTAAATAATTTATATTAAATTTATTATAATGTTAAAGCATATATAATTATTATAAGGTATATATATCAAATAACAAGTAGAATGATTGAGATTCCCAATCATTCTTTCAGGCCATAGCCAGACACCAAATTATTTTATGAGACCCCCTTGTTTGTGGGATATATGAGGTCCCTTTGTTTGTGGGACAAGGGTGTATGAGACCCCTTTGTTTGTGGGACAAGGGAAATTAGTGTATGAGACCCCCTTGTTTGTGGGACAAGGGACCCACTAGACACCAAATTAGTGTATGAGACCTCCTTGTTTGTAGGACAAGAGAGGGATTTGACTGCTAAGTCTAAGAAAGCATACATACTCTACCCCCCTCTGGTTTTGAACCTGTGACCTCTTAAGAGGAAACACATGCTCTTAACCATTAGGCCCACTCAAGCTGTATATATATTTCCTAATCCTCAACTTATTTATTATAAATAAACCCATCAAATTTATTCATTCTAAAGAAACATCATAAACTAAAAATAATAATTTATATAATACATTCAATTTCTTACTTTGTAGCATAAATTTGTAAAATCCCAAACACCTCGTCTTTGTGAATGAAAATAGACTATGTGATAATTAAATATAAAAAATGAATGATATCGTATTTAGAATAGTCACAAACCAATTAAATTATAATTACGATTTAATTCATTCCATTGATATTATTTTCAAGAAGAAAAAAAAAACTAAATTTTCATAATTTTAATAAAATAAAATATTGTTAATACATATTTTTTAAATACAATATTATTATTTAAATATTACAAAATTTAATTTAATTTATCAATTAATTAATTTAAAAAAATCCATTCATAAATATTCCTAAATTATATACATATAAAATGTTAAATATTTTGAATTTCAAATGATTAAACATATTATCAAGCAAACTTTAAAATTTAAAGTAATCAAATTTATGAGCATTTTGAACCAATGCCAAACCCATGAAACAAAAGGGATTTTAACTCTTCTTGACTCTTCTTGATTTTTATTGTAACAAAGTCTTTCACAAATTTTTTAATTATTTTTAATGAATTTGAAAAAAAAAAACAAAAATATCCCTTGAAAATTAAAAAAATCCTTCTCATTAACCAATATCAATTAACAATTACCATTCTAGCAAGGATTTGGTGCACAGGTCCCATGCATAGAAATAAGGGCTAGACCCCATACGACTTATTTATTAGCAATAAATTCCTCGAGAGGTAAGGATAATGAATAGTGGTAAAAAAATTGGTTAGTGCGAATAAATTTTGATTAAATATTTAGAAAGTAGAAAAATTAAAGTAATATTAACAATCTTATTATATTAATATATTTTAGAGTTCATTGCAATAAATAAATAATAAAATTCTTGTTATATTAATATATTTTGGAGTTCATTTCAGTAATAAAATCTCAGAATTTATTATCGCGTATCAGTGTACTAGCATAAAAGTTTATTGTTCGACCAATGTTCGACCCCATTAGGTTGTACTAAATACGTTGTTGGCATTGACGGTTTGGGTTTCCAACCGTATTTCTGGCAACCTTAGTTGGAATATGTTCATGGTTCGAGTCGCTTCACAAGCTGAGAAAATTATTTAGAGCAGGCTGAAATTACTAGTAGAACAATGATTATGGTGGAAATATAAATGAAACTGTGAAATCACGCAGAAATCTATGGCCAATTCTCCAAAAACAAACGGTAGATATAAATGAAACTGTGAAATCACACAGAAATCCATGGCCAGTGGCCACTCCTCCAAAAACAATTTCATGCTTTGTGTTACTTCAGAAACATGGACCATAGAGAAATAGAACAATGATTATGGTGGAAATATAAATGAAACTGTGAAATCACTCAGAAATCACACAGAAATCGATGGCCATGACCACTCCTCCAAAAATAATTTCATGTTTTATGTTACTTCAAAAACATGGACCATAGAGAAACTATGAGCTGACGTATTTTCTCGGGTTCAACCATAAATAGAACTGTGATATCACGTAGAAATTTGTTTCCATAAAGAATGAGCATTGAAGATTTATTCAATTATAGAAGAAGGTCAAATCATATCACTCTTTAATGGACTTGAAGACAAATAAATGCAAATATTTTTTAAGGATTTGGTCGTGCTTATTGTCATTAACTTAAAGCACACTTCACTCCTAGAGTCCTTCTGCAAAAGGCCACAGCTACATTATTACCAAATAAGACCCGAGTTTCCTTCACGAATCACAATTTCAAATAAACCGAATTAATATAATTAAAAACATAATTTATTTTGTTTTATAAGGTTAACTTTGCAAATTTGTTTTTGATTTTTGGTCGACTAAAAACTATTTCAGATTCAATCGCATTATGGAATATGTAATACCTACCTTGCGGGAGGGATAATAAACACTAAAAAAAAATATACATAAATTTCACTGTCAATACATTCAATTTAATTACGAGTGTTGAAGAGACTGTGTGTTCGTTTTGAAAAGTGTGACAACGAATTAAAAAAGTGAAAAATGGATACGCGATTAAGCGTTTTGTGTTTTTATGTGGATGACCAGAAAAGCTACACGCTCCACAAAAGCTACTAAAACAGTGATCAAAGATTGATTGGACGTTGCAAGATTATTTAAAGAAACTTCCCGGGCACAAAACGTATGGATCATTCAATATTTGCATTAATAATTTCATCTCCTATGTATTTTCTCTTGATTCCTCTTGATATGGTCTACTTATTTGTGGTCAGTGATCAAAGATTGATTGGACGTTGACTCAAGATTATTTAAAGAGACTTCTCGGGCACAAAACGTATGGATCATTTAATATTTTCATTAATAATTTCATCTCCTATGTATTTTCTCTTGATTCCTCTTGATATGGTCTACTTATTTGTGGTTTGTGTTTTTTAATTATATATGCTCATATTATTCCATCTAATTATTTCAATTTTCTATTAAAATTGGTTTAGGTGCTTCCTACGAAATTTACGCAAATAATTCGGATATCAGATCATCTATGAGTTGGTATTCAAATTTGCAAGTGTGTGGAGTTTCATTTTAATCACTAATATCTGATTTCATTTCCTAAAAAGTAAGGGTTGAGTGCATCCTGATTTATCGACTTCAATTGACTAGTTAAATGAAATATATAAATATTGAGATTCACCTCAGTCTTTTCAATTGTTACTACTTTGTTTTTATGGTTTTGAATAAATATAAAGTTCAAAAAAGACCGCCCAATAAAAGCGTGCAAAACGCTTCATCAATATTTTTCTTACAATTCCTAAGAATTAAGAATTATAAATTTCAAGAAAGTTGCCAGAACAAGGTAAAAGTGTGTGAAATGGTTTTTCAAAGGTTTTGTACCATCGCTCTTATCAGAAAAATAATATGCCATTCATTTTTTAGCTTTGCGTGTTATAGCAAATATAAACTAAAATCCAAAGAAGATGCCTGTATTTTGTTATTACACTGCATTTCAAAGAAGCACGGGCGGATATCTGTGGCATTCCCATCTGTTCATATATTTTGGAGGTCGAATGAAGAAGTCTTATTAAACTCCAACAACATAAAGAGGTAGGGTTATGGTGTTTTGCTTTAATATTTTTCTCTCTTTTTCCTTTCTAAAATTGCAGAGTTATTTTTAGTAGAAAAGTAATTTTAATTTTCCGGCCAGATGTAAGTATCGTTCACCCGCTGAAGGTGATTTATTTTTATTTTTCATGTGTACATTTTAATTTTTATCTTTCTGAGAGTCCTACTGCAAAAGGCATTACCATATAAGACCCAAGCTCCTTTCACCAATCACAAATTAAAAAAATTCAAATTAATATAACTAAGAAAATAAATTAATTTGTTTTATAAAATTAAAATTACAAATTTGTTTTTGATTTTTGGTCAACTAAAAACTATTTCAGATTCAACGCATTATCGAATGCGTAATACCTGCCTTGCGACAGGGATAATAATGGACTAAAATGTATGTGAATCCCCTCACCTTTTAACTGTGCTGATTTTTATATCAATATGTATATTATACTGATAGACTCGGGTGTGACTCCCCTTTACTTAAATGTCATATATTAGTAAGGAAGGGTTCTAAGAGTTCCACAGTCCATAACCATAACAAGATCAAAGAGATAAAGTATTTGTAACCGATGGAAGCTTTAAATTCCATTTCACAAAGAACATTGCAATGAAAATAACTCGAAGCAACTAACCTAAGCAATGTGTCTCTGTTGTAAGCTTTCGTAAGTAGACGGTGTATTAGATAATTTTGTTGTTTGTTTAATGCTCACTGAATTTAGCATGCACCTTTACTTTACATTGAAATTTAACATCCAATGAAGGGTGTTTTATTTAATATAGAAATATGTTTTTATAAAAAAGAAAAAAAATTCAAAGAGAGAGACATGACAAGTGGTATCAAAGCTAAGTTCACCATTAAATACCTTGGCTAACCATGAGTTTTGTGGAAGCTAATAAATGGCATGGCTGTGTGCACAGAGCCAAAAGGGAGTTACTTGGTTGCGTTGTGTTGTTGAAAGAATAAAGTAATAACAATGGCAGGACTTCGAGAAGGTAATCTCGGTGGAGAAGAAAAACTATATGTTCACCTAGGAAAATAGGCCAAAGTTCCCACTGGGAAATTGATGAATATGATGAGGTAGCTTCGCAATGAGATAGTTAGTATGCATATGGAACAAGAGAGACTACAAAAAGTGATTGTCGAGCAAGAACAAGTGATACGAAACATGTCAAATGGGCTAAATGCCAATATAGTAGAAGGCACAAAGGAAAGAGGAAGAAAACACGAGACTCCACAATGAGAGAACATGGAAGAAGAGGAAGTTAGTATGGAGAGAAATAAGGAAGGTGGAGAATGTAGCCCCTCCCAGGACAATATTAAGATGAAAAAAAAAAAAGTGGAATTAAATGGAGAATTCAGGAAAATCAGACCCCTAACTGATGATGGGGAGACAAAAGAGGTAGCGGAGGCGTGGTTATTAAATATTAAATTCTATTTCCATGTCTTTGATTATACTCTAGAATTAAAAGCTAAATTAGCCACATATCAATTACAAGGAAAAGCATCATTGTGGTGGGAGGAGGTACGAACAATGCACAATTTGGAAGGGAAGGAGGTAACCTGGAAGAGTTTCAACAGTTATTCAAAAGGGAAATATCTAACTAAATGCTTCTTTGATGACCAAGCTAAATAATTCCACGACCTAAAATTGGGACAAATGACTATGGAAGAATTAATAACAAAATTTACTCAATTTCTATGATATGTACCGTATATCAAGGAAGAAAAAGCCAAGGTACAATAATTTCTAATTTTCCTTCCAAATCCTTTTAAGGATAAAATTGAATCTGATAACCTAAAGATGATGGATGAAGTAATTCTGAAGGCTAGGATCCGCTACCAGTAAGCAAAGAAAAAATATGACAATCCCAAGCTGGGGAGTGGTAAGAAGAAGGGGCGTGTCTTTCAGAATAATAAAGGTATCAGGAATGGATAGGGAAAACATAATGGTAAATGAGGGATGAACTTGAGTTTCAGTAAAAATAACAGATAATTTTAAAATACGCAAGCTTAGACCCATACGGGATCTAAACAACTAGAACCTTGCAAGGAACCCAATGGGAAAGATAAATAACTTCTAAAGTGTCGAGGTTGTTGGGTGGCCCACATTTTTTGAAATTGTCCTTAAATCCCTAGTCCGTGAAAAATATTCAAAAAATCTGGGAATATTCCACGGTGAATGAGATGGCTCAAAATATTCCCCACATTAGTGCGACACTAGAGGAACACCAAGCGGAACATCAATCCATAATGGTGGAAGCTGAAGGTAAAATTTAAGATCATCCTATTTTTATCTTAATTGGTCCAAGAGCTAGCCTGAGCTATGTTAGTCCAAACATTGTGGAAGTTTGTAGTTTGGTAACTAAAAAATATGAAAACTCCTAACTAGTGTAACTAACTATAGGAGCAAGAAGAAAAGTTACTCATCAAATCCAAAACTGTCCTATTGAATTAGACAGGAAACCCAACCGTGTCAATTTGAATATATTACCCCCAGGTTCCTATGATGCACTAATTGGTCTGGACTGGTTAGAAAGGCATAAAGCTATTGTGAATTGCATGGAAAAGATAACGACTTGTGTAATAGATGATGATAAGATTCAGATAATAAAAGGCATTCCTAGACCTAAGTCATTGCGACATATATCAACACGGCAACTAAAGAAAGCATATAGAAGAGGTTGTTAGCTTTTTTCCATTACAAAATCATGCAGAAATAAGAACCACCAGGTTGGAAGAGATAGAAGTGGTTAAAAAAAAAGTTTGATGTGTTTCTAGAAAAAATTCCAGGGTTTCCACCCAAAATAGATATATATTTCTGAATAGAATTGACACCTAGAGCTTCCCATGTCTCCAAGGCCCCATATTGTATGACAGTACCAGATCTGATGGAGTTGAAGATTCAGTTACATGAATTATTGCCTGGTTATGTTTGTCAAGAATAAATATGGAACGTTTAGACTGTGTATCGATTACTAACAATTAAACAAAATAATAGTTAAAAGTAAGTATCCTCTTCCCAAGATAGATGACCTTTTCAATCGAGTAAAGGAGGTGACTATTTTTCCTAAGATAGATCTTTGGTCATGATACCTCCAGTTGAGAATTCATGAAGACATACCAAAGAAAATGTTTAGAACTCGTTATAAGCATTATGAGTTCACAGTACTTCCCTTTAGACTCGTGAATGCACCTACAATGCTCATGTGTCTAATGAATGTAGTATTCAGTAAATTTCTGGATAATTTTTTATTGATTTTTATTGATGATATACTAGTGTATTCCAATATTGCTGAGGAGCTTAAATAACATTTGGAACTAGTGCTCAAAACCTCGAGGGAGAATCATATTTATGCAAAATTCACAAAGTGTGAGTTTTATCAAAAGATAATTCAATACTTAGACCATGTAATCTCATAAGAAGGGATCACAGTAGACCCAAAGAAGGGGAAAGTTATGCTGGAGTGGCCAGTGCCAAAAGATGCAGAAAATATCAAATCTTATGGGAATAAATTGTCATTACCTTCAGTTCATATAAGGATTCTCCAAGTTGTCTCACCCTATAACCTCCCACCAAAAGAAAGGATTAAAGTTTGAATGGACACCCCAATGCCAAGAAAGTTTTGAAAAATTGAAATAGTTTCTCACAGTGGCTCCGCTATTGAGGATAGTTGACATGGACAAAAGCTTTGAAGTTTGCACAGATGCATGCCTAGAGGGGCTAGGGGAGTCCTAATGCAAGAAGGTCACACGGTAGCGTATAAATCATGAAAGATGAAGGATGTTGAAAATAATTACTCTCTCTACAACTTAGAATTAGCCGTTGTGATCCATGCTCTTAAAATGTGGAGGAACTACTTGGTCAGAAGAAGATTTACTCTGGTAACAGATCATGTAAGTCTTAACTATTTATTCATTCAATCAGACTTAAATTCTACGAAAGGGAGGTGGATGGATTTCCTAAGCGAGTTCGATTTTGAAATTCAACACCACTGGTAAGGAGAATAAATTTGCATATGCCTTGAGCAGGAATCCAAGACAAGTACATGCAATTTTGGTTAATCAAAGTGAGACAAATATGTTGGAGATGATAAAAGAAGTTGGTAAAGTAGATCCAAATCATACCTTGATGACTAAAAGAATGAAAGGAAAAACTGATCGAGACAAAGAGATAGACTATTCCTTAAATGATGAATGACTATTGACCTAAAAAAGAAGGTTGTACGTTCCTGACCAATAACAAATCAAGTAAATTATTATGGATGAATAACATCACATACCTTATATGGGCATCCAGGCTATCAAAAAATGATACAACCCTGAAAAAGGAATTTTTTTGGCCCGTAGTGTAGAAGGAGGTAGCAGAGTATTTGACTAAATGCCAAGAATGCCAACTAGTAAAAGTGGAGCACTAACACCCCGACAAACTGTTAAGCCCTCTATCCCTAACAAAATTGATATGGGAGGTGATTACTTTAGATTTTATTACTAGGTTACCACGAACATGAAAACAACATGGCACCATAATGGTGGTGGTTGAAAAATTGACAAATGTTGCACACTTCATACCAATACAATCCACGTTTAAGGTTGCCCAAGTAGCTGAAGTATTTATGACAGAGATATTTAAACTGTATGGAATTCCTAAAGTAGTAGTCTCTGACAACTATCCAAAATTTACCTCGAACTTTTGGAGATCATTATTTTTAGTGTTGGGATCCCAATTGAGTTTTAACACCACTCACCATCCTCAGACAGATGGCCAAACTGAGAGAGTAAATTAGATTTTAGAAGACATGTTATGCATGTACTATATGGGTCAACCCATTAAGTGGGAAGACTATATTCATCTAGTAGAATTTGATTATAATAAAATTTACCACTTGTTAAAAAATGAGCCCTTTTCAGGCATTTTACAAGAGAAATTGTCAAATACCTTTGAGCTATAATCATATGGAAGACCAATTTCTTTTAGGCCCTGATATGCTCCAAGAAATGGAATAGACGGTTAAACAAATTAGGGAAAATTTGAAGCAAGCCTAGGATAGAAAAAAATTATACTGGCAAGAAAAGAACTCCAAAGAAATTTGAAGTACAGGAACGAGTGTACTTAAAATTAAAACAAAAAATAAGTTCTCTAAAACTGGGAACTTGTCCTAAATTGGCTCCATGATACTATGGACCCTTTGAGATTTTGGCCAGAGTTGGCCCAGTTGAATATCTGTTAGCTTTACCTGCTCACATTAGAGCACATAATGTGTTTCATGTTTCATTATTGAAAATATACATACCTAATCTTAATCATGTGGTGCGTTGTGATGTGACACAGGTCGAACCAGAAGGAGAGTTTCTGGTTAAACTTGTAAAAATTGTGGATAGAAGAGAAATAACTCTTTGTAAAATGACTATTTCCCAAGTAATGGTTCAATATGACCATTTTGGGTCAACTGAAGCCACTAGGGAGCTAGAAGATAAAATGAAGGAATCCTTTCCCATAATGTTCCAAAGAAGAACAAAACACAGTCACACTAGGAACCCTGTCACTCTTAGGGGCGGAGAAATGTAATGTCATCGATGACTCTATTTTGTTTGTGTTTATTTTCCTTTTCTTTAAAGAAAAACAACAGGTAGGCAAAATTTTAAGAGCATTGATGTCTTGGGTAGTCTAAATTATGTTTAGACAATTATATGTGGAAACTTTTAGGGAATATTGATTAAATTATCTGTGTTGTATGTTTTACTAGTTTTTGTTTAAAAAAAAATGAAATGATGTGAGAATGAATGAATGCTATTTTTCTGTTACATGCAATGTAACTATCAAGAAACAGACCAAGGTCACTCTGGAAGAGTTGGAGCCTTGGGGAAGCCAAGAAAATAAAAAAATACAATTATGGACAAGATCAATTATCCCAAAGAAAAGGGTAAATGTAATTGAAAAAGAATGACTGGCTAGAGAAAAACATTAGGACGAGAGTTAACCTTGGGAAAGAAATGTAGTAACAACCTAGTGTGAGTGGAGACGAATCTAGTAAAGCCCTTGAGCAAGGAAAAATCCCTGTTGGAAAGCTCAAAAGCTCTTGTCTACAAGAAAATTGTGGAAAAATTGGCTGAAGAGACAATGGCTAGGGGGTAGTTAAATTCTTAGGTAGCTAATGGTTAGGTGGCCTGAGGAGGCCTTTGTTGTTCCTAAATATTTCTTAAGATAAGTGTCTAGGAACTTGAATCTTCTTAGTTGGCAATGTAATATCCCTAGTGAAAATTCCATGTAGTAAAAGTTAATAAAGGAAAAAAATATAAGACCAAGGTCATGGGACACTTATTTCAAGCTAAATGTTGGGAAAAACATCCTAGTGTGGGTGTTCATTTGGTTTATTATAGCTAAGGAAATTGGAAAAGGCAATGGAAAATGATTTGGAAAGGAAAAATGGCATTTCTCGCAATCTATTTATGAAAATAATGGAAAATGGGAGGAAAGGAAGGTGAAAGATCATAGGTTGCATGTGCAGAGGGAAATGAAGGAAAATAATGGAAAATGAAGAAATTTGAGGCCTCATTGATAAAAAGGCTTCTGAGTATCAGTTGGTATCTTTTTGTTAGTTCAATTTTGGAGCTCACTCGTTATTCTTTCTCTCACACACTCTTAGACACTTAGAGTTTTCTTGGAGCACTTCAACATTGGATCAAGAAAATAAAATAAGGCAAGTGGAAGCAAAGATCAAACGAGGAGAGGGATTAGGCGGATGCAACACAATTATTTGTAAGTATTGAGTTTCCTGTATGATTTCCTTTCTATTTTTCACATCATGCATGGTTATGCATGTGTGTTCTAAGTTCTCTTGCTATCATTGGCATGGATTTTTCCAAGTGTCATGATTTTCTTCAGGCTAGCCTTTCCATTTCCATATAGCCATGGTGTGATGGGGTTCTCATGTTTTGGTTGAGTTAAATTGTTGGATGGATTCAAAACTAAGTGAAGTGGTCTCTGAAATAAATAGCAAATGGCCTAGTGATCTTTAGATCGAATTGTGGATTGCGATAAACCCTTGGCCTAGTGACCGCTAAATTGGACTATGGCTTGTGGTAAAGAAATTTTTTTTGTTACCTTGGTGGGCCTAGGAATCCTTGACCGATGATGGGATATATAGTAAAGCCTAGAGGTGGGTTCCCTCAATCAGGCCTAGAAATACTTTTAATTGTGATTAGCAGGATATATGATAAATCTTGGAAGACGGAGTCTAGATTAGGCCTAGGAATCCTAACTGGTGAATCGTGGGATATATAGTAAAGCCTAGAGACTAGGAGATAGTAAAATTCCTCATGATGTAGGTGGAGAAATCCGATGGCATCCATGCTTGTTTAGGGCCTAATGATCCAATGAGGAATGTGGTAAAGCCTAGTTTTTATTAATAAGGGTGAGGTGGTTTAGCCTTGATAAGCCCTCATTTAGTTTTGGTTATGAGTCTCACATTCACACTTGGAATATGGCATGAGGGTGATTGGTTGAAAGAAATATTTGGTTCAACCAATCTATGGTCGGGTGGTATGTGGAAGTCGCAAACCTGGTTAGATTTTGATTTCATTAATAAGAGTTCCTTTTCCTTGGTATTGTATGTGCAATGTACTGGTTCATATGTGACATTTATGGATGTTGTATCCTTGTTTCTTATTGTTGTTTATATGCTAGTTATGAGTATGTTTTATGACAGTAATGATGTATGTATCTCATCACAATTTGATTTATAAATGAATGAAAAATGAATATATGACCTAATAGATGATAATACAACTAATCTTAGAAGGCATCAATCCTTCTTGACGAGTCTCAGATAACTATGAGACCCCTATGCTCAGATTTCTTGTTGAAACCTGTAGATTTCATATTTGTAATATGTTTGACGAAATGAATGTCACAGTTGGGCTTGGTTAGGTCAAGTCCTTAATCATTGTTTGTGTTATAGGCTTTCTATTGGTGTCATTTATTGTCTTAGAATGGCTCATTAAGTTTTTGGCAGTGGTTTCGAGACAAGCCCTGAAAAAGTGGCTTAAATCTCGTAGTCTCTAGTTCATAACTAGTCAAAAATATTGTTGTCTCTCCCTTCGAGGCATTGTGGGAGCGACTATAGGGTTCCAGTTGCGTGCATGCCTTTTATGGGAGTGACTAGGTGTTTAATTCATTGAAAGGCTAGGTTAACTAAGGGGTTGGGCACATGGAATGGTGGATTAGCTCCTGGGGGTCCTGTAGCACCTAGGGGAGGTATGTAAAGTGTTGGTTCGTCGGTTCTACTTCGTTAACTCACTTAGGGAGTTGAATCATATCATAGTAACTATTTGTCACATGTTTGCCTTGGTGGACCGATTAGATTGGTTAAATGTGGGAGGAGGGTGTTACAAGAGCATGGTTCCCTTCTCCTAGGGTGATGTCTTGTTTTCGTTCTCTTTGTGTGATATCTGATACCACATAGTGGTATCATAAGATTGTTCAATAACCTAGACTGGATGGGCGGAATGTGTTTTTCATGCATACATGTCAGTTTCATATGTGTTCTTTAGGCTTGTGTTCTATGCACTAGTTGTGTATGCATGGTGATGATCATTGTTTTCATTGTTTCACCATGTAGAAGTTAGTGATGTTGTTGTTGGGATGTGTTTTTCATGAATTCATTTTGGATGTATACGCATTTGTTATGCATATCAATGTTTGTATGTTGTTATGCATGCATTGTCATGGTAATAGTTATGCATGTATAGTAGGTAAAATATGCATGGTGAGGTCATTTTATGTAGTTTGAATCATCATGATGTTGTTGGTTGTTATGATGTTGATGTGTTGGCTGAGATAGAGCAAGAGATGTAGATCACCAGAGTGATATTGTAGCACTAGTATTCGGGGTAACAATAGGTCATCATATAGGTTTGTATGTTGGGCATGTAGGTATGTGGTTAATGGTTGTTATAAGAATTTGGGTTACTTATATACTTGTCATTTTATTGTTGTTATGGTTACATGTATGATAAATTCTACTTGATTAGTGTAGTCATATGCACATGTGTCAGATAGTCATGAATGATAATAACATGTTGTGGTATGCATTGTGGTCATATGCCTAATGATTCTGGTCATTTCCTTCAAGTTCTTGATGTTATATGTATCGTACTAATCTAGATCGGCATATGAAAATGGTTATGATAATGATATCCAAGTATGAACCGACATATTTGTGATATTTTGTTGTACCAATCTACACTGACTGTGCATATGTGATTGTTATTCATGAATGGAAATTGTTTATGAGTTTATGTTGTGAAAACGTTAGCTAGTTATTGTTATGGATATCATGACCTTAGTTACGTATGACTTGTGGTGTTGTGGAGTTATATTGTGCTAATCTAGATTGATTTGCAGACAAAATAACCTCCCCTAAGATACATTAAGGTATGAGTTTGATTATGTCATCTATTTGGTGTTTGAGTTTTTTGTTATGTCGTCTATTACGTCATCTATTTATTGTATGATTTTTTTTATTAGTTGCATGATATGAGTTTGTATCTATAAGATTACTTGAAGGAATGATCTTGTTTTGAGATGGTTGCACTAACACATATGTGTTGAGATATGTGATATGTATTTGAGTGTAATTGGGTATTAGTTGTAGTATTACGACTAATGATTGTGAGTTGACTGTTGAATTTGAAATTTTTGGTAGCCCTAGTAAAAGTTTATTTCCAATTAATATACATGATGTCTTGATCTTTGGAACGCGTGACTGACATTTGTAAATAGTTGCAAGGCAGCATGCTTGGTATTAGCATGACAAGGTAATGGTTGATGTGTTTATATAAGTAACAGTTGGGTGATGTGACAATACATAGTAAGACTCAATCGAATCAACATAAAAGTTAACAGAAAGAAAGGAATTGGGCGATAAGTCCTTTGGCTATGTTTTGAAACCGTAGTTCTCCGAACGAATGAGTACTTTGCATGAATACATGAAGACTTCTTAACCTTGATTTTGTCTGACATTATGTGGATATATGCTATACTCGTGAACATGTATTTGACATGTATATTAGCTAGTTTCTAATTATATTTGGATTCGTCAAGGCATTGGAACCCCTTGAGAGATGGCATGGATGTGTTCAGTTACAAGGAAACGTGCTTGTAACAAAAAGGTAAGGTAACTGGTATATTGTATATTTATTTATGTGCTAAAATCTATGTATTTACAACAAGATGATGCAGGGGATTGCATGGCAAAGAGACTGCCACGAAATCTTAAAGGAAGTCTCAGGTTGAGCTTTCCCTTGGAAGCACTGGGAACTCATAGGAATTGAGTCATGTTGTTTGTTAGTAGTATTTTCGGTCTAGTTTACATCTATTGCATGATCATGCCACTTTGTTTCTGATGTTGTAATGTTATTGGTTTTCATTTTTTTCTTCTTATTTGGTTGTTGTTCTTTCCTTTTATGTTTTGAGGGTATTGGGAGCTGGTTTGGAAAGAGGAAAGTTAATGGGGCTTGGGAAGAGCCGAATGAAACCTGACAGGTAATGTAGGATTTGGACAAAGCTCAGTCTGTGTACAAGGGAAGTTGAAGGAAATAATATGATATTCAGTTGAGTTGGTTGGGTCCAGAGGGATAAATGGACAATGGTAGGACATTCATGAGAAAGCTAATTAGGAAAATTCAAGTAAATGGATTTGAGGCACCAGATGCCTTGGCTATGTTGGGAAATTTTGTTCTCATTGTTACACATGTTGTGCATAGATAAAGGGAGTTCTCTTAACCTTAAATCTATGATATCTAGTAATTATGTTGTGAGTATGGTTATGATGATGTCTACATATTTATACATGTATTTATGTATATATGTTGTGTCTGAAAGCGTCATCATGAATCATGAATGTTTTTATGATAATGTTTATATGTATATATGTATGGATGTATGTCGTTGTCTGACGGGATCATGCATTAGGGGAATTTTGAGGTCTAAAATGGGCCTCCTAAGGAAATTATAAAATCATAGTTGAAATAATAAAATCATATTAGATTACCTCATTAATATTTAAGAGGGAAAAAAAAATAAACTATTTTTTCACCTTGTATTTTCAAATTATCTCCCTATGGATTTACTCAAATTTTGAGCGAAAATACTCATTGGATGAAAATATTGATTCCTCGTCCAAGGATTACCCATGTTGCATACTTTCAATAGACCCTGCTACATAAAAAATGAGAAATACATGAAAAAACGTGATTACAATCATGTTGTTTTATGTATTTGTCATTTTTTATGTACCAGGGTCCATCAAAAGTATGCAACATGGGTACTCTTTAGATGAGGAATTAAATTTTCCATCCAATGAGCACTCCTACTTAAAATTTGAGTAAAACTTTTGGGGATAAGTTGAAAATACAAGTTGCAAAATAGTTTTATTATTTTATTAGCTTTTAATCTTTTTACTTTTTTACTCCAAAAATGGTGAATCATCCCCCATAGTTGACATCATCATCTTGAATCTTATTGGTTCTTATAAAGTTTATTTTGGTTGTAAATTTTTCTTATGAGGCCCATTTTAGAACTCAAAATTCCCCTAATGATTGTTTTATGCTAATGTTTATATATATATATATATATATATATATATATATATATATATATATATATATATATATATATATATATATATATATATATATATATATATGTATGTCACTATCTGACAGGGTCGTCAAGGATCATTCTTGTGGAGGAATGATTACTTATGTAAGTGAATGGCATGACAGAGATTCTTGGTCTTATGGTCAATCAAGTGGGGAAAGCAGTCTTAAAAAATCTACGAGGTCAGTATAATGTGGTTATGAACTGATATTATGTGATTATACTATGTCTATGTTTTTGTTATGGACAGGTTATGTTGAGGGATACATCAATGAAATAAAAGCAGTGTGCTTTGCGACATGCTGAGATAAGCATGGATGGCGAAAAGACATTGGAAGCAAGCTTGCTTGGTAGAGACAATGTCGTTTTGGATGTACAGTGCTACTGTTGTGTATATGTTGTGCATATTGTATATTTTGTAATTGTACCTATGGTGTTGCGTGCCTGTTGTATATATGTTTTTGTATCCATATTTCATATACAATTCTAGGTATAGATGGTGCCATGTACACATTGGATATGTGGTGTTGTGTACACATTGTATTGTGTGCATGATGGATATGCGATGTTGTATGCATATGGTGTTATGCACATGTTGCAAATGTGGTGCTTTGTACATATTGTTCTATGTACATGTTGAATATGCAGTGCTATGTACATACAGTGTTGTGTGCATGTTGTATATGTGGTGCTATGTCAATATGGTGTTTTCTACATGATGGTACATGTGGTGATGTGTGCATGTGGTGTTGTGTACATGTTGTACATGTGTTGTTGTGTGTAGGTGGTGTTTTGTACATTTCGTGCATGTAGCGTTGTGTACATGCAGTGTCTTGTACATGTCGTGCATGTGGTGTTTTGTACATGTCGTGCATGTAGCGTTGTGTACATGCAGTGTCTTGTACATGTCGTGCATGTGGTGTTCTATACGTGGTATTGCATACACGTTGTATATGTGGTGATGTGTACATGTGGTGTTGTGTACATGTTGTGAAGACGGTGTCATGTACATGTGGTGTTGTATACACGTTGTGTAGGCGGTGTTGTGTACAGGTGAGACTGTGTACATGTTGTATATGTGGGACTGGTGTACATGTGGTATTGTATGCATGTCGTACATGCTATGTTATGTACATGAGGTACTATGTATGTGCATTATGTAGTCGTGGTACCTTGACATGTGTATTCGTTGTGTTGTACACTGTGTACGTTTATGTATTGTGTTTTACACCAGATGTAGGTGTATATGTTGTGTTGTACACCAAGTGTAGGTGTATGTGTTGTGTTGTATGCCATGTGTGGTTGTATGTATTGTGATGTATATTATGTGTATGTGTACATGGTTGAAGAGAAGGTATTGGGTGTTTTCTAGGTGTGGAAACCGATCTGGTGTAAGTACATAAAGAACAAAAGAAGAAGTAAGGACCGATGAAGGATAAGTATCAATATTTTATTTTAGTTTTATTATGCATGTGATCTATGATTCTGACTTATGATGGTTACATGTTATTTATGGTTATGGTTTATGATGATTGCACGTGATTCATGATTTTAAACTATGATGGTTGTGTTTTGAGCTAACTAGATGTCATATGTTTATACATGATGATTTGATAAAAAAAAACTAGTTTCACTTGTTGTGACAAGAAGTAAATAGGATTACAAGTGTACCTTATTGATGAAATACCAATGAGGTATGATTTGAAGTTATTTCAATTTATTTTGGATATAATGGAAATTATGTGCTTGGTACAGAAAAGTATGCAATGCCAGGTTGGGATGGTTGAAATTGGCTGCAGGAATTAGCAGCAATTGCAAAAAGGAATTCAAACAGGCAACATCATGATAGTAAAGCACTCCAAGATTTGTTCCATTTTGGGACATTGGTACCCAATAGTGTCCATTGGTTTCCATGAGCATGCTATGACCAGTATGATGGTTTTGAGGTAGGGATATGCCTTGGTTTTTGAATCTTCTCATGTGAGGAAACCTTGCCAAGGGAGGGGTCACGAAAGGGACTATATAACAGAGAAGAGGATGCCCGCAGAACTTGGAAGGTGTGTAAATGCATGAAAGGTGGTGACTGGATTGCTCGAAGGACTATGTAACAATGAAGGGAAGGTCGGGGATGGATTTTTTTGGGTCATTAGCATTTCCTGATGGAATCAAATGCACATTGGGAGTGTGCCCTAGAACAATGAGCCTATAAATGTTCACTGAGAAGAAAAATGGCGGAGGGTTGTAGCGTTGGACATTGGATGCGACTTTGAATTTGGAAATGGATTCTGAACTTCCTGGGAAGGAGGAAAATCATGGTATTACTTTGAGGATGGAGATGTGAGGCTTGGGATTCCCTTTTTGCAGATGTAGTAATTGTATTCTTCTGTATTCGCTAGTTGAGCAAATGTTTTTGGTATATATTTTGTTATATGTACTTATGTATATAGATCTAAATACCATGATGAGCTATGTTATAAAGCTCTAATAAGTGGTATGGGTGTCATGTCATCATGGTTGTCATGTTATTATGTTGTCATATCAGTTTTCTTCTCAGCAGATTGGTCATTCTAAATACTTCAACAAGTTAAAAAGCTCCACGGGCAATATGTTTTTATTTGAGTAGTCTTGTGGTTGTAGGTCTCATTAAACACCGAGGACATTGTTCCCCCAAGAGGGGCAGGGGGGTTCTGTAACAACGTTGGTGAAAGTTCCATGTAATAAAAGTTAATAAAGGTAAAAAATATAAGCCCAAGGTCATAAGACACTTATTCCAAGCTTAATGTTGGGAAAAACATCCTAATGTGGCTTTTCATTTGGTTTATTATGGCTAAGAAAATTGGCAAAGGAAATGACAAAGGATTTGGAAATGGAAAATAGAAAATTTGGCAATTTTTTTATGAAAATAATGCAAAGTAGGAGAAAAGAAAGGTGAAAGGTCACATGTTGCATGTGAGGAGGAAAATGAAGCAAAATAATGGAAAATGAAGAAATTAGAGACCTCATTGATAAAATGCTTATGAGGATTAGTTTGTAGCTTTTTGTCAGTTCAGTTTTGGAGCTCCCTCTCCCACACTCTTGGACACTTTCTTTTTTCTTGGAGCACTTCAGAATTTGATCAAGAAAAGAAAATAAGGCAAGAGGAAGCAAAGATCAAGCAAGGAAGAGTGGGATCAAGTGGTTACAACAGGATTATTTGTAGGTATCGAGTTGCATGTATGATTTCTTTGCTAGTATTGGCGTTCATGGTTATGCATGTGTGTTCTTGGTTCTCTTGTTGTCATTGGCATGGTGTTTTCCATGTGTATAAATATTATTTAGCTTAGCCTATCCATTTATGGATAACCATGTTGTGATGGGGTTCTCATGTTTTGGTTGAGTTGGATTACCAGATGGATTCAAAACTGAGTGAGGTGGTCTCTGAAAGAAAGAACACATGGCCTAGTCATCCCTAGATCAGACTGTGAATTGCATTAAAACCTTGGCCTATTGACCCCCGAACCAAACTGTGGGTTGCAGTAAATTCAGATTTTGTGTTATCTCGGTGGGCCTATGAATCCTTAACTGGTGAATGGCAGGATATACGGTAAAGCCTAGAGTTGGGTACCCTCAATTAGGCCTAGGTACTCTTAGCTGATGATTTGCTGGACATATGGTAAAACCTGTAGGGTGCAATCTTCATTAGGCCTAGGAATCCCAACTAGTGAATGGTGGTATATACAACAAAGCCTAGATAGTAGGAGAAAAGATGTAATGTCCCTTCCTAATTGTTTTCCCAAGGTGAGGAGAAACCATTTTTGACAATTTTCTTATTTTTGGCTTAATGAAATTTTGATGGAAGAACTTAGGAGAAAGGGGGTTGATGTTCTTTTTAGTGGATTGTGGGGGCCACGCACCCACCCAAAATACGCACCCCTTGGAGGCAGCTCGATTTTCCTAAGTGGGGGATCAAAATATTTGATGGGACCCAAGTGGGGTCCAAGGGAGAAAGAATAAATAGAAGGAAGTGAGTAGAATTTGGGGCCTTTTGATGATTTGAGAATTTCATTGTTGCTTTGGCTATTTAACTAAGCTACAAGTTATTTTCAGAATAGGAGCTCCCTAAGGAGTAAAGCTCATCCCTCTCTTCAGTGGACTTCGAGTGCCACCCTAGGAAGGATGTCTTTCCCACTAGAGACATAGAGAATATCACCCAGCAATGGAGTACACAACCTTGGCCAACAAGGATGTAGTTTGGGAGCACCTGGGGACACAGTGAGAGAGACCGTGTGTTTGGTGGAGCAGGGGAGTCAGGGAATTCAGTTGGGAAGTTTCTGGAGGTATTCACATCGAGTATCCATGTAGGAGAGGATAGATTACAGCAAGATGGCCAGTCAAATACCCATGCCAAGCTACAGGTCAAAGGGTATGCATCATCCTCACTCAGGACTATGTGGTCACTAGTGGGGATCACTTGGAAGGAGGCTGAATAGGAGGATTGGTGAGCTAGTTTGTGGGGGAGATTTTTGGGAGTCCGATTTGGTGATGTTTCTTGACTTTTTAGCAGCAAGTTAAAACAATTCCAGTCACATGGAGTGAGTTACAGTATTGGATGAGGGCCAATCCCCAAGAGGTCGAGTTTGGAGGGTCAAAACTAGAGCAAACCCTTTCTGGGTTGTTATGGGTTTTTGAAAAGGATCACAACCCTAAATTTACAGAATTTTCTAGGTAATTTTGAGTAGCCAAACCAAGGGGCCAAGTTAGGGAGCAATGTAGAAAGACTAGGCAAATCCCCAAGGGGTCGAATTTGGCAGGTCAAAACCAGGGAAAACCCTTTCTGGGTTTTTCTGGATTTTTGGAGAGGAGTACATCCCCAAAGTGACAGACATTTTTGGGTTGTTTTGAGGGGGTAAATCATAGCTTGAAGTTAGCCAACAATGTAGTTTTGAGGGGACAATGCAGTTTTCTGGGAGCAACAAATTCACAGCGGCTGGGCACTTTGTATTGATCACTTAAGGCTTTTAGCTTGCCTTATGCAAGCCCAGGTGCACCTCATCTAAATTTTATTGCACTCCAGTTTATTTATTAATGAAAAATGAATGCCTTTGTTATCACTACAAATCTTCCATTAGGAATATTATAGTGGTATCATATCATGATCTTGGTTAGCTGTGGGGAGGCTAGCAAGATCATGGAGGAGTTGTTGAGGAAGTGCCAACAATTGGTGAGGTAGAACCAACAGATTCTAGAGGGGATGCAACGACTAATACATAACCAACACTTTAGCAAAGTACATACACCCGCATCCCAACAGTAAAACACCCACACATATGGTCTGTCTAACCATCTTACCATGCATCATTCCTTGGATGAACGAGAGAAGGAGAAGTATAGTTCAAGGGTTGGACCATCATGTAGAGGTGGGTAGTTAGAGGATGAGACACGAAGGAGATTTTGCTGGTGGAGACCTCGTTTTAGACATCAGGAAACATATGAGGAGGTCTAACATGAGGTTGAGGGCACACAGGGTTGTGTGGAGAACGTAAATGCACACATCATGACACAGGAGCCACCCTTGTGGGAGTTTCCTTTGGTAGACCTGATTGACACATTGGTGGAGACAGTTGGGCACACACCCATGGGACCATCCATTGACGAAGTGGAAATAGTCAAAGAGGTAATTAGAGCTGTGACAAAGTTCCTAGACGATAGCTACATCCAACAGCACGGAAAGCACCATGAGAAGCGTGAGCTAGATGAGGATCTTATGCTAAAGGAGATACCTATGGTGGGGCAACTCGAGACTCTGGTTGAGCCCACGATGGAGGAGGATGGGAAGTCATCTTTTGGGTCTGCCATCAACGGGGAGTAGATAGATGCGCAAGAAGCTAGAAGAGTTGCAGTACTTACATTCAGTAGATTTCTTTAGGCTTATGTAGATGGGGTCTGCAGTAGTATTAGGTTACCTTTGCACATTGGAGAGAGTGCCTAAGTTCCCTAGAAAGATTGTATATGTTCTCTGAGCCAGTGTGAGGAGGAGACATGAGTTTCGTAGGGAGAAACACTTGCATGATGGATTTTCTATGTACACTGGGATTCTTGCATTTGATCCCTCTCATATGGTTGGGTGGTAAGAGGTATTGAGTTGGTACCTGATAGGGCTAACTAGGTTTTTGGATACATCCATGGTTGGGGGCATAGTTCAACATGGGTCGTGGTTTGCGAGAGGGGCTTGAGGTTTAGATCATTGTTGGGATCCAGGTGGGACTCCCCATCACTCCATGGATTGGGTTAGTCATGGTGTTAGTAGGATTGTGGATCTGGTGATTGGATTCACCCCCATATTCATATTCCCATTAGAGTTGTTGATAACAACAGTGATAGGTTGGGCTGACAAGGGCGTAGGTATATTTCATGAGTTTTCATGGCATGTTGGGTGTACATGGGATTGTAAGATGATTAGCCTACTCTGGCAGGAGTTGGTAGGAGGAGGTGGCTTCGGTCGGCCATTAGATAGGGTATTGTATGGAGACGGTGCTCTCTCACTGGGATATTAGACACCATAGCTACTGAGGATAGGCTCAGTAGCGTTATTCGCATTAGCATGTGAGGAGTTAGGCCGCTTAGGTATATCTAGCTAGATCAGGAGATATATCTCACATTGTGGAGTGCTTACCAGTAGAATGGTAGTATAGATGGTGACCCTGATAGGATGCAAGATGATGCCTATGAACTCAATCTTAGACCTTGATATCCAGGGGTGTATATGGGTATGCAACAGTGCACAACAGTATGTGAAGGAGCACAAAGGTGTGCAGTGGTGCACAATGGTGTGCAGGGTTGCATCGTGGTGTAGGAGGAGCGGTTCACATCTTAGTGCATTCCCTCATAGAGTGACAGACACATCGATACAAGAGGGGTACTAGTTGATCCAGGATGATGTAGTAGCATGTAGCAGGGTTTGACAATGCATAGACATGTGTGATTTGGTGCAATGGTATGCCAGGAGACATGAGGATACATGGTCATATGTAGTAGTGTGAGGGGTGGCACAGTAGACAGGGGGAATGTTACTAGTAGGGATGTTCCTTAACGAGGATGTCAAGCATGTCAATGGGGTTGAGATACCAAGGATGGGAGAGCGGATTGATCATGGGATAGCTCGGGAGCATCCACACAAGTTTTTGATCATACCCATTGGACCCCATGCATCTTCCACTCGTTAGCACCATGGGCACTTGAGGGGAGGCTTTTTGTGTTCGATCCAAACCCATAGTGCAGATAGCAGGACTTGGAGGATGTTCTTGAGATGACTCTATGAGATTTAGTGCCTTAGAGGATAACTATTTGGCACATGTGGTTTCCAACAGTCATCAATACTATGAAGTGGTAGGCACTAGGAATTTTAGCATGCTTCACATTAGTTCATGATATATGGAGAATATATATTGATTGCATGAGAGGACTAGAAATGAGGCACGAATGGATTCCAACAGATTTTAGTGCTATGTCACAGCAGGTTTGGATATGGGATCTGGGGATTCAGTTGGTTGATAGATCACTTTGTCTCATGGTGAGTAGAGTCATGGTAGAGAGTGATCTAGTTCAGTCCTGGGATGCCACATGGGAGAGTGAACAAATCTTGCAACACCCAGTTTTGCAGTTTCTTGGGGACAAGAAACATCCAGGAGTGGAGGACTGGAATGTCCCTTCCTAATTGTTTTCCCAAGGTGAGGAGAAACCATTTTTGGCAATTTTCTTATTTTTGGCTTAATGCAATTTTGATGGAAGAATTTAGGAGAAAGGGGGTTGATGTGCCTTTTAGTGGATTATGGGGGCCACTCACCCACCCAAAATATGCACCCCTTGGAGGAAGCTCATTTTTCCTAAGTGGGGGATCAAAATAAATGATGGGACCCACATGGGGCCAAAGGGAGAAATAATAAATAGAAGGAAGTGAGTAGAATTTGGGGCCTCTTGATGATTTGAGAATCTCATTATTGCTTTGGCTATTTAGCTAAGACACAAGTGCTCTTCAACACAGGAGCTTCCCAAGGAGTGAATCTCATCCCTCTCTTTCGTGGACTTCAAGTGCAACACTAGGAAAGATTTCTTTCCCATTGGAGATAGAGAGAAGATCACCCAGTAGTGGAGTACATGGCCTTGCCCAACAACAACATAGTTTGGGAGCAGTTGGGGACACGATGGGAGAGACTCTGTGTTTGGTGGAGCAGGGGAGTTAGGGAATTCAGTTGGGAAGGTTGTTGGAGGTATTCACATCAATTTTTCACGTAGGAGAGGAGATATTATAGCAAGAAGGCCAGTCAAATACATAGGTCGATCTGCTGGTCAAAAGGCCTATGTCATCCTCACTTAGGACTACGTAGTAACTAGTGGGGGTCACTTGGATGGAGGCTTAACAGGAGGATTGCTAAGCTGGGTTATGGGGGAAATTGTTGGGAGTGTGATTTGGGGATGTTCCCTGACTTTGTGGATGCAAGTTACAGTAGTTTTAGTTACATGGAGTGAGTTACAGTATTGGAGGAGGGTCAATCCACAAGGGGTCGAATTTGGAGGGTCAAAACCAAAGAAAACCCTTTACGGTTTTATTGGGTTTTTGACAAGGATCACAATGCTAAATTTAGATAATTTTCTAGGCACTTTTGAGGGGCCAAGTAAGCCAGCAATGTAGAAATACCCCACGAATCCCCAAGGGGTCGAATTTGGCAGGTCAAAACCAGGGAAAACCCTTTCTGGATTTTTCTGGGTTTATGGAGAGGAGTACACCCCGAAAGTTGTAGAAATTTTTGGGTTGCTTATAGGGGGTAAATCAGAACTTGAAGTCAACCAACAATGTAGTTTTGAGGGGACAATATAGTTTCCTGGGAGCAACAAATTCACAGCAAGTGGGTACTCTATATTGATCACCTGAGGCTGGTAGTTTGCCTTATGCAAGTCCAGGTGCACCTCATCTAAATTTTATAGTAATCTGGTTTATTTATTAATGAAAAATGAGCCGATTTGGGTGTATGTTCATACGTTCCTTACTGAAATAAAATTTTATTGTAAATGTTATTACTTTCCTTTGTTATCACTCCAAATCTTCCATTACGAATATTATAGTGGTATCAGAGCATGATCTTGGCTAGCTATGGGGAGGCTAGCAAGATCATGGAGGAGTCGTTGAGGAAGAGCCAACAATTTGTGAGGCAAAACCAACAGATTCTAGAGGGGATGCAACAACTTATACGTAACCAACACTTTAGCCAAGTACATACACACACATCCCAATAGTAAAACACCCGCACATATGGTCAGCCTAACTATCCTACCATGCATCATTCCTTGGATGACCAAGAGAAGGAGAGGTATAGTTCAAGGGTGGGACCATCATGTAGAGGTGGGCAGTTAGGGGATGAGACCCAAAGGCATTTTTTTGGTGGAGAGCCGGTTTTAGAGATCATGAGACATATGAGGAGGTCAAACATGAGGTTGAGGCCACACAGGGTTGCGAGGATAATGCCGATGCACACATCATGACACAGGAGCCACCCTTGTGGGAGTTTCCTTTGGTAGACTCGATTGACACATTGGTGAAGACAGTTCGGCACACACCGATGGGACCATCCATTAACAAGGTGCCAATAGGAACAGAGTTATCCAGAGCTATGATAGAGTTCCTAGATGATAACTACATCCAACAACATGGAGTGCACCATGAGAAGCGTGAGCTAGATGAGGATGTTATGCTTGAGGAGGTACCTGTGGTGGGGTAGCTCGAGACTCTGGTTGAGCCCATGATGGAGGAGGATGGGAAGTCATATTTTGGGTCTGCCATCAATGGGGAGCAGATAGATGCGCAAGCAGCTAGTAGAGCTGCAATACTTACATTCAGTAGCTTTCTTCAGGCTTACATAGATGGGGAATGCAGTACTGTTAGGTTACCTATGCACATTGGAGGGAGAGTGCCTAAGTTACCTAGAAAGATTTTATATGTTGCCCGAGCCAGTGCAAGGAGGCGAAATGAGTTGCGTAGGGAGAAACCCTTACATGATAGATTTTCTACGTACTCGGCTACTCTTGCATTTGATCCCTCTCATGGGTTTGGGTGGCAAGAGGTATTGAGTTGGTACCTAATATGGCTAACTAGGATTTTGGATACGTCCATGGTTGGGGTCATAGTTCAACATTGGTCGTGGTTTGTCAGAGTGGCTCGAGGTTTGGATCATCATTTGGCTCTAGGTTGGACTCCCCATCAATCCATGGATTGGGTTAGTCATGGTGTTAGTAGGATGATGGATCCAGTGATTGGATTCACCCCCATTTTCATGTTCCCATCAGAGTTGGGGATAACACTAGTGACCAGTTGGGTTGACAGGGGCATGGGCAGATTTCATGAGCTTTCATGGCATGTTGGGTGTACAAGGGATTGTAGGATGATTATCCTACTCTGGTAAGAGTTGGTAGGAGGAGGTGGCTTCATTCGGCCACCAAAAAGGGTTTGAATGGAGATGGTACTCTCTCACTAGGATGTTGGACACCAGAGCTACTGAGGATAGGCTAAGTAGTGTTATTCACGTTAGCATGTGAGGAGTTAGGCCACTTGGGTCTATCTGGGCAGATGAAGAGATATAGCTCACATTGCAGAGTGCTTACGAGTAGAATGGTAGTAGAGATGGTGACTCTAACAGGATGCAAGATGATGCCAATGGACTTAATCTTAGACCTTGATATCCAAGGGTGTATATGCATATGCAATGGTGCACAACAGTGTGTGAAGGATCATAATGGTGCGTAGTGGTGCACAGTGGTGTGCAAGGTTGCATCATGGTGGAGGAGGAGAGGTTCACATCTTAGTGCATTCCCTCATAGAGTCATACACACATTGATACAGGAGGGGTACCGGTTGATCCGGGATGATGCAGTAGCATGTAGCAGGGTCCAATAATGCATAGAGATGTGTGATTGGGTGCAGTGGTATGCCAGGAGACATGAGGATACAGGGTTATATGCAGTAGTGTGAGGGGTGGCACTGTGGATAGGGGGAGTTCTACTAGTAGGGATGTTCCTTAATGAGGATGTCAGGCATGTCATTGGGGTGGAGATACCCAGGTTTGGAGAGCAGATCGGTCATGGGACGACCCAAGAGCATCCACACAGGTTTTTTATCATACCCATCAGGACCCATGCATCTTCCACTCGTTGGTACCACGGGCAGTTGAGGGGAGGCTTGTTGTGTTCAATCCAAACCCATAGTGTGGATAGCAGGACTTGGGGGATTTTCCTGATATGACGCTATGAGATTCAGTGCCTCAGGGGCACGATAGATATTCTACAGTGAAGGAGAAGAGTCGATGTTCGAGTTGACAGCCACATGTTTGGAAGTGAGGTGATCTTTTGCAAGTGTGTCATATCACTCATCACTGAGCCTACACCTCGGGATCTTGTCATGGGGGGTACATGTGCCACTCTTTCTACAGTTCATGTTAGCATCTTTCATGAGTAGAGGACACCATGCATGATTGAGGCAACTTTCCAATGGCTTTTCAGGCTCTACATGTTATATTGGCACATTATCGAGAGGGCGGATGGCAGACTTAGTGGTGATGGTTGGAAGGAGCAGGATGGATCAACATACACTGATTCTATTGTGAGTATGAGAAACCCATCTATTGGCTGCATCCAGGGGATAACTCTTTGGCACATGTGGCTTCCAACAGTCATCAATACTATGCAGTGGTAGGCACTAGGAAGTTTAACATGCTTCAGATTAGTTCATGATATATGGAGAATATATATTGATTGCATGTCAGGACTAGTAACGAGGCACAAATGGATTCCAATAGATTTTAGAGTTGTGTCACAGTGGGTCTCGATATGGGATCTAGGGATTTAGTTGGTTGATAAATCACTTTGTCTCATGATGAGTGGAGTCATGGCAGAGAGTGATCTAGTTCAGTCCTAGGATGCCACATAGGAGAGTTAACAAATCTTGTAGCACCCAGTTTTGCAATTGCATGGGGACGAGCAACATCCAGGAGGGGAGGACTGGAATGTCCCTTCCTAATTGTTTTCCCAAGGTCAGGAGAAACCATTTTCGGAAATTTTCTTATTTTTGGATTAATGCAGTTTTGATGGAAGAACATAGGAGAAAGTGGGTTGATGTGCCTTTTAGTGGATTATGGGGGTGACTCACCCGCCCAAAATACGCACCCCTTGGAGGAAGCTCGATTTCCCTAAGTGGGGGATCAGAATATCTAATGGAACCCACATGGGGCCCAAGGAAGAAAGAATAAATAGAAAGAAGTGAACAGAATTTGGGGCCTTTTGATGATTTGAGAATTTCATTGTTGTTTTAGCTATTTAGCTAAGCTACAAGTGCTCTTCAACACAGGAGCTTCCCAAGGAGTGAAGCTCATCCCTCTCTTTGGTCGACTTCAAGTGCTACCCTAGGAGGGTTTTCCTTCCCATTGGAGATAGAGAGAATATCACCCAGCAGTGGAGTACATGGCCTTTGAGAACAATGACACAGTTTGGGAGCAGCTAGGGACGTAATGGGAGAGACTGTGTGTTTGGTGGAGCAGGGAAGTCAGGGAATTCAGTTGGGAAGTTTGTTGTAGGTATTCACATCAATTTGTCATGTACGAGAGGAGATATTATGATAGGAAGGCCAGTCAAATACCTAGGTCGAGCTGCTAGTCAAAGGGCCTACATCATCCTCTCTCGGGACTGTGTAGTCACTAGTGGGGGTCACTTAGAAGGAGGCTTAATAGGAGGATTGGTGAGCTGGGTTGTGGGGGGAATTGTTGGGAGTATAATTTGGGGGTGTTTCCTGAATTTGTGGCAGCAAGTCATAGTATTTCTAGTTACAAGCGGTGAGTTAGAGTATTAGAGGAGGATCAATCCCAAGGGGTCGAATTCGGAGGGTTAAAAGTAGAGCAAATCCTTTCCGGTTTTTTTTTGGGTTTTTGACAAGGATCACAACCCTAAATTTATAGAATTTTCTAAGCACTTTTTAGGGGCCAAGTCAGCCAACCGTGCAGAAAGACTCGGCCAATCCCCAATGGGTCAAATTTGGCAGGTCAAAACTAGGGAAAACCCTTTATGGGTTTTTCTGGGTTTTTGGAGAGGAGTACATCTCAAAAGTTGCAGAAATTTTTGGGTTTTTTATAGGGGGTAAGTCAGAGCTTGAAGTCATCCAACAATGTAGTTTCGAGGGGACAACGCAATTTTTTGGTAGCAATAAATTCACAGTAGTTGGGCACCTTGTATTGATCACCTGAGTCTTGTAGCTTGTCGTGTGCAAGCCTAGGTGCACCTCATCTAACTTTTATTGTATTACAGTTTATTTATTAATGAAAAATGAGCCGATTTGGGTGTTGATGAGAAATTTATGTTCACATGTTCCTTATAAAAATAAAATTTTATTGTAAATGTTATTACTTTCCTTTGTTATCACTCCAAATCTTCCATTAGGAATATTACAGTGGTATCAGAGCATGATCTTGGCTAGTTATGGGGAGGCTAGAAAGATCATGGAGGAGTTGTTGAGGAAGAGCCAACAATTAGCAAGGCAGAACCAATAGATTCTAGAGGGGATGCAACGAATTATACATAACCAACACTTTAGCCATGTACATACACACACATCCTAGTAGTAAAACACCCACACATATGGTCAGTCTAACCATCCTACCATGCATCATTCCTTGGAAGACCAAGAGAAGGAGAAGTATAGTTCAAGGGTTGGACCATCATGTAGTGGTGGAAGTTAGAGGATGAGACCCAATGGCAATTTTGTTAGTAGAGACCTAGTTTTAGACATCAGGAGACATATGAGGAGGTAAAACATGAGGTTTAGGCCACACGGCGTTATGAGGAGAACACATATGCACACATCATGACACAGGAGCCACCCTTGTGGGAGTTTCCTTTGGTAGACCCTATTGACACATTGGTGGAGATAGTTTGGCACACACCCATGGGACCATCCATTGACGACGTGCCAATAGGAACAGAGGTACCCAGAGCTGTGACAAAGTTCCTAGATGATAGATACATCCAACGACATGGAGAGCACCATGAGAAGTGTGAGCTAGATGAGGATGTTATGCTTGAGGAGTTACCTGTGGTGGGTCAGCTTGAGACTTTGGTTGAGCCCGTGATGGAGGAGGATGGGAAGTCATATTTTGGGTCAGCCATCAACAAGGAGCAGATAGATGCATAGGCAGCTAGAAGAGTTATAGTACTTACATTCAGTAGCTTTCTTCAGGCTTACGTAGATGGGGTATGCAGTACTATTAGGTTACCTTTGCACATTGGAGGGAGAGTGCCTAAGTTACCTAGAAAGATTGTATACGTTGTCCGAGCCAATGCACGAAGGAAAAATGAGTTGCGTAGGGAGAAACACTCACATGATAGATTTTATACATACTTGAGGTCTCTTGCATTTGATCCCTCTCATGGAGTTGGGTGGCAAGAAGTATTGACTTGGTACCTTATAGGGCTAACTAGGTTCTTAGATTATCCATGGTCGGGGGAATAGTTCAACGTGGGTCGTGGTTTGCCAGTGTGGCTTGAGGTTTGGATCATCGTTGGGATCTAGGTTGGATTCCCCATCATTCCATGCACTAGGTTTGTCATGGTCTTATTAGGATGGTGGATCATGTGATTGGATTTACCCCCATTTTCATATTCCCATCAGATTTGTGGATAAGAGTAGTGATAGGTTGGCCTGAGTAGGGCGTAGGCAGATTTCATGAGTTTTCATGGCATGTTGGGTGTACGTGGGATTGTGTGATGAATAGCCTACTCTGGTAGGAGTTGGTAGGAGGAGGTGGCTTCAGCTCGCCACCAAAAAGGGTTTGAATGGGGAGTTCTCTCTCACTAGGATGTTGGACACTAGAGCTACTGAGGATAGGCTAAGTAGTGTTATCTACATTAGCATGTGAGGAGTTAGGCCGCTTGGGTCTATTTGGGAATATGAGGAGATATAGCTCACATCGTGGAGTTCTTACGAGTAGAATCGTAGTAGAGATGTTGACTCTAACAGGATGCAATATGATGCCAATGGACTTATTCTTATACCTTGATATCTAGGGGTGTATATGCATATGCAGAGGTGCACAATAGTATGCAGTGGAGCACAATGGTGCGTAGTGGTGCACAGTGGTGTGCATGGTTTCATCATGGTGTAGGAGGAGAGGTTCACACCTTAGTGCATTCCCTCATAGAGTGACAGGCACATCAATACAGGAGGGGTACCATTTGATCCAGGATGATGCAGTAGCATGTAGCAAGGTCCAACAATGCATAGAGATGTGTGATTGGGTGCAGTTGTATGCGAGGCGACATGAGGATACAAGGTCTTATGAAGTAGTGTGTGGGGTTGCACTATGGATATGGGGAGTGATACTAGTAGGGATGTTCCTTGATGAGGATGTCAGCCATGTCATTCGGGTGAAGATACCCAGGTTGGGAGATCGGATCGGTCATGAGACGACCCAGGAGCATCCACATGGGTTTCTGATCATACCCATCAGAACCCATGCATCTTCCACTCGTTCACACCATGGGCAGTTGAGGGGTGCCTTGTTGTGTTCGATCCAAACCCATAGTGCAGATAGCAGGAATTGGGGGATTTTCTTGAGGTGACATTATGAGATTCACTGCCTCAGGGGCATGATAGATATTCTACAGTGGAGGAGAAGGGTCGATGTTCGAGTTGACAACCACATATTGGGAGGTGAGGTGATCTTTTGCAGGGGTGGCATATCATTCATCACTAAGCCTACACCTGGGGATCTCATCATGGGGGATACATGTGCCACTCTTTCCACAGGGCATGTTAGTATCTTGCATGAGAAAAGGACACCATGTATGATTAAGGCAACTTTCGAGTGGGTGTTTAGGCTCCAAACATTATATTTGCATATTATCGAGAGGGTGGATGGTAGACTCAGTAGTGATCGTTGGAATGAGTAGGATGGATCCACATACATTGATTCGATTAAGAGTATTAGAAACCCATCTATTGGCTGCATTAAGGGGATAACTATTTGGCACATGTCTTTTCCAACGATCATCAATACTATGCAGTCGCAGGTGCTAGGAAGTTTAGCATGCTTCAGATTAGTTCATGATATATGGAACATATATATTGATTGCATGAGGGGACTAGAAAAGAGGCTTGAATGGATCCGAACAAATTTTAGAGCTATGTCACAGTAGGTATGGATATTGGATCCAGGGATTCAATTGATTGACAAATCACTTTGTCTCATGATGAGCGGAGTCATGGTAGAGAGTCATCTAGTTCAGTCCTGGGATGCCACATGGGAGAGTGAACAAATTTTGCAATACCCAGTTTTGCAATTGCTTGGGGACAAACAACATCTGGGAGGGGAGGACTGGAATGTCCCTTCCTAATTGTTTTCCCAAGGTGAGGAGAAACCATTTTTGGAAATTTTGTTATTTTTGGCTTAATGAAATTTTGATTGAAGAACTTAGGAGAAACGGGGTTGATGTGTGTTTTAGTTGATTATGGGGGCCACTCACCCACCCAAAATAGGCATCCCTCAGAGGCAGCTCGATTTTCCTAAGTGGGGGATCGAAATATTTGATGGGAACCAAGGGAAAAAGAATAAATAGAAGGAAGTGTGCAGAATTTGGGGCCTTTTGCTGATTTGAGAATTTCATTGTTGCTTTGGCTATTTAGCCAAGATACAAGTGTTCTTCAACATAGGAGGTTCCCAAGGAGTGAAGCTCATCCCTTTCTTTGGTGGACTTCGAGTGCCACCCTAGGAGGGATTTCTTTCCCATTGGAGATAAAGAGAAGATACCCAACAGTGAAGTGCACGCCCTTGGCCAAGAAGGACACAGCTTAAGAGCAGTTGGGGATGCAGTGGGAGAGACTGCGTGTTTGGTGGAGCAGGGGAGTCAGGGAATTCAGTTGGGAATATTGATGGAGGTATTCACATCAATTTGTCACTTAGGAGAGGAGGTATTACTGTAGTAATGCTGGTCAAATACCCTGGTTGAGTTGTTGGTCAAAGGGCCTACGTCATCGTCACTCAGGACTATGTGGTCACTAGTGGGGGTCACTTGGAAGGAGGCTTAATAGGAGGATTGATGAGCTAGATTGTGGGGGGAATTGTTGGGAGTCCGATTTGGGGATGTTTCCTGAATTTGTGGCAGCAAGTTACAACAGTAACAGTTATAGGCAGTGAGTTACAGTATTGGAGGAGGGTCAATCACCAAGGGGTCGAATTTGGAGGTTCAAAACTAGAGCAAACCCTTTTTGGGTTTTTCTAGGTTTTTGACAAGGATCACATCTCTAAATTGATATAATTTTCCTAGTAGTTGTGAGGGGCCAAATCAAGGGGCCAAGTAGGCCAGCAGTGTAGAAAGACTAGGCCAATCCCCAAGGGGTCGAATTTGATGGTCAAAACCAGGGTAAACCCTTTCTAGGTTTTTTTGAGGGGGTAAATCAGAGCTTGAAGTCAGCCAACAGTCCAGGTTTGAGGGGACAATGAAATTTTCTAGGAGCAACAAATTCATAGCAGCTGAACCTCATTGCACCTCATCCAACTTTTATTGTACTCTAGTTTATTTATTAATGAAAGGTGAGCCGATTTGGGAGTTGATGAGAAATTTATGTTCATATGTTCCTTACTGAAATAAATTTTTATTGTAAATGTTATTACTTGCCCTTGTTGTCACTACAAATCTTGCATTAGGAATATTGCAAAAGAAAATTCCTCACGATATAGGTGGAGAAATACCGTGGAATCCATTCTTGTTTAGGGCCCAGTGATCTAGTGAGGATTGTAGTAAAGCCTGGTTTTTATTGATAAGGGTGAGGTGGTTTAGCCTTGGGAAGTCCTGGTTTATTTTTGGTTATGAGTCCCACATTCCTGCTTGGAATATGGCACCGGGGTGATTGGCTGAAAGAAATATTTGGTTCAACCATTCTATGGTCGGGTGGTATGTAGAAGTCCCAAACTTGGAAGAGTTCCTTTTTCTTGGTATTTTATGTCAATGTATTTGTTCATATGTGAAATTTATTGTTAGGTCCATATAATACTAGTGATTCCCCAATTACTATTATCATTGTAGCCCTTATTATTATTATTGTGCCCCTATTGTTTCTTGGGTTGTGTTATATTCTTTCCATGACTAGTGTACGTAGATAACCGGGGGTTTAGAGGGGGGTCAGAGCCCCCCCTCGTTGCACCGATTGCACAGAGCAGGGCCGATAGTCCCCCATGTTTAGGGGGCTTGAGGGGTGCGGGTAGCCCCCCTCTACGGGGTCCAGGGCAATGCCTTGAGAAACAGTTTTTTGGACCCTATATTAGGTTGGGCGGACCTACCTATGGTTTTGTGCATGGTTTTCACAATGGTTTTGGATGTGATGGTTTTCAGTCCATGGTTTTCGATGCGATGGTTTATGGTCCATGGTTTTGGACGCGATGGTTTTCGGTCCATGGTATTGGATGCTTCGGCATGTATAAATATGTATTGTAACATTGAAAAGAACAAAATGAAAAATCAAGCTGGTAGTCCCGATTTTGCGATCCAGGGGAAAATATCTGTGTATATGTGTTTTATGTGTTATTCTCTCGCATTGTTTATTTTTTGTGTTTTAGCATTCATATGCAGGTAATTTATGTACAGGGTTAAAACCTACATTGTCCCCATATTTTTATTAGTGTGCCCCATAGAAACCCATTATTGTTATTGTTGTGCCCTTATGTTATTACTTTTATGTTGGCTTGATTATATTGTGACCCCTTAGACTCCTATATATAGAAGGGAGGTTTCTTCATTTGTATCATCCAAGAATTGTTCATTTGTTTAATGTAAAGGAGGTTTCCCCCCTGAAAAGGCTGAATTCTAAGGTGTTGATTTATATTTTCTATCTTTTTGTGAGTTGGTTTCATAACATTTGCTATCAGAGCTTTGGATTCTAGGGTTTCACTGCTCCAAGGAGGTCACGTGGCATTTTCTCTATAATGTTTTTTGTGCGACATTTGAGAAGATAAAAGAAAACCCATTTGTGCTGAAATCATTAAGACGTTTGGGTCTGAATTTCAGAGCTTGTCTCATAATATTTCGAAGATATGATCTGAGGAAGTTAGGGTTTTTGAAAACTCCTAAGTTACATTCCAAACAAGTGACCTGGGGAAAATCAACATAACTTTTGTCTAAGCATCAGATTGAAACTTCGTAAAGACATTTCAGAAAGAGGACGACCTGTAGTTTTTTGTATATCAGTTTTAGGTACTAAGGTCGAAACAGTGACATGTGGCACTTCATACAATTTCTCTCTACTGAACTAGTCTATAATCAAGTCACTGTGGGAGATTTGGCATAACTCTTCCTTGGGGAATCCAATATTGATTAGACTTGCGGGGTTAGAAAGACGACTCAAAGGGCTAGTGCAGGACATGATTTCAGATATTAGAGATATGCAATTACATAGATACAACAAATTCAATATCGAGCTCTTACAAAGTGAAAAAGGTGTGTAGTTTTTTTAAAATTTTGCATAACACTGGTTTGAAAAATTACTTTGAAGGAATTCAAAGGGAATAGTGAACAATTATTAGAATTAATTGATGCCCCGAAGAAAGAAAATGGAAACACCTAGTAAGCAACCTGAAATCTCTAGCATGACTCGTGAAGAAGAGGAAGAAATGCAAGATGATATATTAAAATTACAAGACCAAGTACAACAAATTTCACTCTCACAAAAGGTAACTAAAGCCGAGATGAATGGTGTGGAAGCTAATATGAATGGCGTGCAAGTTAATATGGATGGTGTGGAAGCTAAGATGGATGGCATGGAAGCTAAGATGAATGGCATGGACACTAAGATGGAAGAATTGAAGATAAATTTGAATAAGTTGCTACAAGAAATGGTTATTAATGGTGAAAGGGTAGTAAAGGAAAATCATGATGAGAACAAAAGAAATGTTAATAATTATCTCAGAAACTCTAATTTTGGATTGAAGACCCACCATGTTCCCAAAATAAATATGAGTAAACTTGATGGAAAAGATCCCGGAACATGGATACTACAAATGGAGCAATTTTTCGATCTCCATAATGTGAAAAACACACAAAAGGTACGTATTGAAACTTTATATTTGGAACCAAATCAGTTTGTATGGTATCGATGGCTTTACTCTCGTAAACAAATTGTCACTTCGGCAATTTTTACAGAAGAAATAATAGCACATTATGAGGATACAAAAAGCAATACCTTTTTCAGTCAATTGATAAATATTAAACAAAAGGGTTCAATGATGGAGCACATTAAGGACTTCCAAAAATTGAACATAAGGGTAAGACATATTCTAGAGGAGCATAGGATTGATGCATTCATAGGGACTTTAAAGGATAATATCCAACATGAGGTTCACCTTTGGGAACCTAATTCATTGGAGAAGGCATTCAGGTTAGCAAGAAAAATGGTAAGCAAAATTATGGTGACCAGGAAGCCTAGCACTCACAACTATAAAGATGGAAGTGTTGTTTCCCCTAGCCTTCCACAACCTACAAGGTTGACACCACAACAATTGGAAGAAAAAAGAGAAAAAGGGCTTTGTTACAGTTGTGATAACAAATACACTAAAGGTCATAAGTGTGGTGAGAAGAAATTATTCTACATAGATTGTGAAGGGGTGGAAGAAAATGAACAAGAAATGTCAAAAGAAGAGGATATGCTCCAGGAAAAAACCCAGTTTTCCATGTTTCATGTTTAAAGAGGGTTATAGGTGACAAGCTCCCAGTTCAAACAATATTACTAGAACTTGATGAGGAAGGAAAAATCACATTGGAATCGGAAGAAGTCACAGAAATAAGAACTCGACAGCTACGAAATCGATCAATTTCGGAGTATCTCATCAAGTGGAAGAACTTATCTGCTAAAGATTCCACATGGTAGGATGATAATTTTATACAGAATCATCCAGAACTACTAAATCGTTGAGGACAACGCTTTTCAGAAGGAGAGAGGCATGTTAGGTCCCTATAATACTAGTGATTTCCCCATTACTATTATCATTGTAGCCCTTATTGTTATTATTGTGCCCCTATTGTCCCCATATTGTTATTAGTGTGCCCCATAGAGCCCACTATTTTTATTATTGTTCCCTTATGTTATTACCGTTATGTCATCTTGATTATATTGTGACCCATTAGACTCCTATATATAGAAGGGAGGTTTATTCATTTGTATCATCCAAGAATTGTTCCTTTGTGTACTGTAAAGGAGGTTGCCCCCTCTAAGAGGTTGAATTCTAAGGCGTTGATATATATTTACAATCTTTTTGTGAGCTAGTTTCAAAACATTTATGGATGTTGTATCCTTATTATTTATGTTGTTTATATGTTGGTTATGAGTATGTTTTATGACATTAATGATGTATGGCTCTCATCATGTTTTGATTTATAAATGAATGAACAATGAATATATGACCTAATATATGACATTTCAGCTAATGTGAGAAGGCATTAATCCTTCTTGACAATTCTCAGATAAGTATGAGACCCCTATGTTCAGATCTTTTGTTGAAACCTGTAGATTTCATATTTGTAATATGTTTGATGAAATGACTATCATGGTTGGGCTTGGTTAGTTTAATTCCTTGATCAAGTTTTGTGTTAGTGGCTTTTCCTTGGTGTCATTTATTGTCTCAGAAAGTATCATCAAGTTCTGAGTAGTGCTTTGGAGACTAGCCCTACAAATGTGGCTTAAATATCGTAGTCTCTGGTATAGAACTGGTTGAAAAAGACTGTTGTCTCTCCCTTGCAAGCATTATGGGAGTGACTATAGGGTTCCAGTCACATGCATGCCTTGTTATGGGAGTGACTGAGGGTTTAATTATTTAAAAGGCTAGGGTAACTTAGGGGTTGGGCACTTGGAGTGGTGCATTAACTCCTGAGGATCCTATAGCTCCTAAGGGAGGTCTGTAAATTTTTTGTTCATTGGTTCCACTTTCTTAACTGCACTTAGGGAGTTTAATCATATCATAGTAACTCTTACTCACATTTTTACCCCATTGGACCGATTAGCTTGGGTAAATGTGGGAGTAGGGTGTTAGAGGCAGAATAGCTGGTAAATGAAAGCTATTGTTTTATGTAATATATACTATGTATAGACTGCTGGTTGCAGGGGCAAGGAGTCATGAGCTAGGATAATAGTGTTGTTGAACTTTTTACAGTAAAAGGAACCAAAAATAAAGAATAAGAATCTATTTCATTCTTTCTAAGTTATGTGAGAAATAACATAATACATTGTTTCTAATTTCTTATTCATGAATGAAGGAAATTTAGCAAAATATGAAGGATATAATACCAGGGTATTGGAAAAACTATTACCCATGTATCGTTAAATAAAAGATACTATTACTATAATCCATATAAGAAGGTATAGAAAGGTGTTGTTTTCTTCTAAAAAAAGTGATTAGGGCCAACAAACATGTAACTAAACCCATCCTCCTAGCTTAGTCCCCAATTTTAAGTTTCAAAATAATGACGGCGAAGGAACCCTGAACCAAAAAATAAATACGAATATTTTCCTTCAAAAACTTTTTTAGTTTTATGAATAAATTTTTATACTCATAATAGAGAAAATATTTATTTCTTTTTGAAAACCACAAGAACGGTTCATAGAATACAAATGTTTCTCTGAAAAGAAGATCCTGTTCGAAGAGTAGTATTTTCAATTTTAATATAGGCAATTGTGATTGAAAAGCATGATACAGAAAAGAACTATGTTTCACATTAAGTCTATATATATATATATATATATATATATATATATATATAGATATATAGATAGATAGATAGATAGATATATGTATAGAAAAGCATGATACAGAAAAGAACTATGTTTCACATTAAGTCTCTCTCTCTCTCTCTCTCTCTATATATATATATATATATAACATGCAAAAAGAGATACAGGACTCTTCATTAAGGAAGTCGCTACTAAAATTAAAAAGTTCTTCCAGTTGGAAGATAGGAAGTAGGATGTATAAAGAAAAGGAAAAATAAGGAAAATAATAACAAAGTTTTGAGTTCTCTGTCAGGTTACAATAATTTAAAAGTAAATACATCCCACGAAAGGAAAAACTTCCTCTAATGAGGATCATGTGCCAAAAACCTAGAATTGTTCCATGAAGGAAATGCTCCATTGGAGTGTATGCTTCCCTATTCATTGAAAATGACCATGTAGAAAAACCCATATTGAAATATTAATCCAAGTGACTAGTCTTGATAGATAGGAAAGAACCTATAAAAAATGGAGTGTGAAAAGTGAGTAGGCCACCTCAACTGACCACCTTTGCAAAACTCTTCAAGTAAACAAAAGATAAACAAGCAATGGTAGGATATTACCACACCAAATTTTATATAACTTGCATAATAGGTAAGGAGATATTCAATGATTATATTAAAAAATACTAGATAGGATAAAGGCTAGATTGTAGTTCTCGAAGAGAAATTACCTGAAAATAGAGTTGATAACCTCTTAGAGAAATGAGCATTACTGACAGTTGGGGTTTTTTCCTTGTCCCATGTTGTTGTTGTAGAGAACCTATGAAAGGGAAGAAAATTGATTAAAAGAAACAATATTCATATAATCCAACCGATCTCTAGCTAGAACAACAATACCCAAGCGCAAGAAATAACTCACTAGTCAATTCAGCTAATAAGAGTGTTGATGGGATCAAAGTAGGAGTTTTATCGAGCAGGAAGACTCCAAGAGATCCTACCATCAACCATATAGGTTAGGAATGGGTTGAGTAGATAAAATTAATAAAATCCCTAATACTTAAGTAGAAAAATCATGTAAAGTCCCTTACGTGTTATTGACTTGGTAGTCTACGTACGGTTCTGAATAATGAATGTCAAGCGGATCGAACCATTGCTGACTTTGTGAGAGACCCTGCAGCATGAGGGTAGAGCTCCTCACTGCCATTACCCACTGAAATAATGTCATAGTACAGTTGGCCCCAAGCCAAGGTGGTTACCAAGGAACGGTATTGTCACTTCTCCACCGTCGAATCCAGGTCAGGGCAAATGTAAGGCGGGGATAAAGAGTTGTGTAGTGGGACAGTCGAAGTGCCAACTATTCCCTTAGTGTTAGCGCATGTGGAACTACAAGCCAAATACTTCTAGTATATTTTTACTATAGATTCAACAACTTATGTGATATCCTAAACATAAGACAAGAATCTACTTTACTCTTCAGCAAAAACCAAAATTGATCTGTGAAAACAATAAGCAGAAAAGGAAGAATATGAATCGCACATAACACAATATTTCTCTAGGGAAAGAAACTGCTAGAAACCCTGACTACCTATATTTCATTCACTAGTATACCTGAGAAGAAAATAAAATTCTTTTTCGTCCTGAACAGTTCCTACACTAGTACAATCTAACTCTTTGCTTCACAAGCTAGATCAAGCCAACACTTAGCCAAGTATACTACATGCTAAGCCCCTACTTCCTTGCACAATCCCTAGAGGAATTAACCCATGTTTAATTGGGAAATCCACTCTCCATAACTAGGCAATCCAAATATAGGTCCTCAACTGATTACATGCACCATTTGTATAACTCAGAAAATTATACAATTGATAGTAGACTATCCCTGAACTCTAATCTCAAACAAGTCTTCCTTTGAACATACATGCATGGGTTATTTATGAGTGGGTCTTCAGTTAACTGGTGTGGTATTGGTGATGCACTGGTGCACTACTCCACTACTAGTTCCTCCAACAGTTTGAACTAGTTGAACTGACTATAACTTAGTTAAAATGAGTTATCTAATTAGAACTCAAAATAACTCAACCCAGGCCCCTAAAATTTAGGGATCACTCTACATGAAACTAGATAGACTTCCAACTTGAATTTCCTAAGTCAATTAAGTCAATTTAACTTAATAAACTATTACAAGTTACTATGAGAATAGAATTATAATTTAATTCAAGGACAAATTAAATTTGAATTTCTTGTTACTATTTTTAACACTCCCTCTCAACAAGAAAGGGATTATCAAATACCCCGATCTTGTCTCTTTGAAACTCGAATTTTCATCTTGACAATTACTTTGTCAAAATATCTACATCATTCTTGTAACGAACCTCCTGAGCCCACCCAAGGAATTAGCCCCTAGGCCCCATAAATTTAAAAAATTTCCCTCAGTTTTAAGATTCCACTGTCATCACAAGTACAATGAACTAATGATATTAACTACTGTACAATATCAAGGTAGTGAATCATCCCTTAGGCATAGTCAAAACTATTAACTTTTATGCAACAAGAAAGAATAGATACATTAGCCTCAACTGGAACCATGATGTGGGCATTTAGATCTAGTTCTAAGAATTTATATTTCAGATTAACCATTCAGTACAATTTTCAACTTGTACAAAAGGATTAATCAAAGCATGTACTCATTTTGACAACCCCACACAAGCCTGAATGGAACATTGCTCAGAGTCTCATGTAACTAGCATGACCATAATTCTTTATGCAAAGTCAAATAGGTTAGTGATATCACTATATTTAAAAATAACCAGTCTAGCCTCGTGCATGGCATAAATAATCTTGCATCATACACTATACCATATGCATTTATTTCTGATGCACCCATTAACGAGAGATACCACCTAGTATTAGATTCAATAGCTATTCCAACCACGACCCTTTCATAAATAAGTCTTAATGAAATCATTATCAAAAGTATATACTGCCATTATCATTTTCTATAGCATATTCAAAAGCATACTTAACATATATCTTAGGCATAACCAATGTTAGCATAGGCACTCATTCATAAGGCTAAGTACAAGCATAGACAATTTTAAACCTTAAGCTACTTCATGTCAAGTGATGTAACAGAAATATATATATATATATATATATATATATATATATACACTACCTCATAAATAGGGTTTAGATAAGTTAAAAGAGGTGACAACATGAACAATTATTGCATCAACACTCACATATCATGTTCCTTTACTACATTTAACTTGGACTACTTTGTCACATGCATGCATCTAAAATCATCTCATAAAAACCCTCAACACAAAATAACTTTACTCATATATAATGGCCACATGCAAAGTCAATCATGAGTAATCTAGCTCTTTGGCACAAGTATTAACAACTAATTACCATGATTCCACCACATGATTTAACAACTTCAACAGTAAGAAGTAACATAAAGGTAAGAAACCATATACAGTACATCTCATTCAAGAGTATTCAACTAGGATAGAAGAACATCACTTCGAGAGTGGAGCACCACCACCCAAACATGAATCACCTCTGATTCACCCTGAGCCGATGTTCTTTCCATGGATCAACTACCTCCAATTGATCTATGCAATGGGTATTTAATACCCTCTTTCATGATATGGTTTCCATTAGTGGCATCCCGCTTTTATGGATTTTTATCCATTTTCCTAGGCCTTTCTCAGAAAAGCTCATTTTTCTCTCCCGCGAGGATTTTCCTCATAAAGCTTTCCTTTATCTCCTGCAAAGCTTTTATGTTTTTTCCTTGGTGTATATTTATCTCTAATCCATCCGATGGATATTTATCTCCAATCCATCCAGCTTATCTAGAAGCTTTATCATGAAATATTTATTCCTATCCCATTCCTCAATGGGATTTGGCAAGAATCTCATCTCTTGGTGTCTCGCTTTTCCATGTTATTTACTTATTAATTTATTTAATAATATATTTTCTTTTCATATTACATATCACACCTCTCTTTTCTTAGCTTAGGTTTACAAAATTTGACACATAAGGGAGGGGTGTTACACTGCTCCTTTGTGGAAATGTACTCCAACAACATAATTCTCCTCTACACACAATCCTGAATATGATGATACTAGATATCAATATGCTTAGATCGATCATCGAAAAATGGATTTTCAAAGAGTTTGATACAACTCTCATTGTCATAGTAAATCAGAGTGGGATCCATCTGCTAACCAAACAAACCAACCAAAATCTTCCTCATCCATATAGCCTCACGAGTTGCTTGACTAACAACCATGTACTCTGCCTTTGTTGAACTCAGCACAACTGATCTCGCTTTCTTGCAGTACCAAGAAACAACTGCTGACCTAAAATTGAAGATCCCTCCTGATGTGCTATTCCTGTCCGATGGAATCACTGCCCAATTTGCATCGGTGAAGCATTGAAGATTCACTCCCTCTATCCACCTATACCATAAACCATACTGATTAGTGCCTCTAAGGTATCTCAACACATGCTTGGCTACCTTCCAATAGAACTTGGTCGGCTTAACCATCGATTGAATAATCTGGTTAACTACATAGCACATGTATGATCGTGTGTTCACCAAATACGTGAGTGAACCCACAAGCTACCTATAAATAGTAGCTTCCACTACTTCATCGGAAGTAGCATCCTCCTTCCTCTAGTTACCTTCTAGAGGAGTCTCCATGGGTTTACTCTTTTCCATGTGGAACCTTTTCAGTATCACGTTGGCATACTTGCCCTGAAAGACAAAAAGTTCCTCATCACCTTACCATACTTCCATACCGAGAAAGTAGTGCATTAGCCCAAAGTCCTTCATTTCGAACTCTCTTGTGAGATCCACTTTACAAGACTTGATCAACTTATCATCACTTATTATAATCAAATCATCGACATATAAAACAATAATCAACAATTTACCTTCAACCAAAATATGGTAAATCATTAGGGAATTTTTGAGGTCTAAAATGGGCCTCCTAAGGAAATTATAAAATAATAGTTGGAAATAATAAAATAAGATTAGATTACATCATCAAATTTTAGAGGGAAAAAGAAGAAACTTTATTTTCAATTCGTATTTTCAACTTATCTCCTTATGCATTTACTCAAATTTCGAGTGGCAACACTTGTTGGATGCATAATTTGAATCATCCTCCAAGGAGTACCCTTGTTTCATATTTTCAATGGACCCTACTACATGAAAAATGACAAATACACAAAAAAAACATTATTACAATCACGTTTTTTCATGTATTTGTCATTTTTCATGTAGCAAGGTCCATAGAAAGTACATAACGTGAGTACTCCTTGGATGAAGAATTAAATTTTGCATCCAATGAGTAATCCCGCTCAAAATTTTAGTAAAACCTTAGGGAGATAAGTTTAAAATATGAGTTGAAAAAGTAGTTTTATTATTTTTACTTTTTTACTCCAAAAATGGTGAATCATCCCCCATGGTTGACATCATCCTCTTGAATCCTATTGGTTCTTCTAAATTTTATTTCTTTTTTACATTTTTCTTAGGAGGTACATCAAATAGTTGTGAGGTTTATCAGTGTAACCCACAAATATCTCCAACTCTGATGTTGGCTCAAGCTTCTTCCGTGCATCTTTCGTTACATGGTAGTAGACCGATGAACCAAAAATCTTGAAGTGACCCACATCTAATCTCTTCTCTCAAAAAGCCTCTTCTGGTGTACTCATCCCAAGAACTCGATAAGGACTTCTGTTATTAAAATAATAGTTGTGTTTCGTGCCTCGACCCATATGTGTAGTGGTAGGCCCTTATCATGCAACATTGCCCATGCTACCCCTACTGTGCTTCTATTCTTCCTTTCATCCATCCCATTCTGCTATGGGTTATGAGGTGTTGTCAACTCTCGTCAAATGCCTTCTGCCACACATAATTTTTTAAACTCATTTGATACATACTCTCCACCGTTATCACTCCTGAGAGCTTTAACCTTCCTGCCAGTATCTTTCTCGACCAATGCTTTAAATTCACAAAACTTTGCAAAATTCTGATCTTTCTTCTGCATGAAGAAGATCCAACATTAATGAGAAAAATTATCAACATATATAACATAATACATGTGCTTGGTTGTGGATGTTTTCAACAACAGTCCACATAGATCTGAATGGACTCAATCGAGGATCGCCTGTGCTCAACTTTTTTTGTCGTGAAATGAAGCTTTGGTGTATTTTCCTAAAGTACACCCTTTGCATTTGTCAACTTGCTCTAGTGTACCTTTGGGAAGACCGTAGAAATTTTTTGTATGATTTGCAAGTGACTCAACCTTCTATGCCACAACCCACTGATGTATCGCCTCCACACCTTCTCTACTTTTGTGCTCAAGGCACTACAATATTCTACCTCCAACTTGTAGATAATGTGATGAAGGAATGCCTTTCCATGACTAAATATCACATCATAACCTCTATTCTCTAACATCGAAACATATACCAAGTTATTCTTCAAATCAGGAACATACATAACATCTCACAAGGTGATAGGACAACCTGAATCCCTCTGAAAGGTAATTGTACCAAGCTCAGTAGCACCATACCTCCCATCATCACCCATCTCGATATGCATCTGGAGATCCTTCTCCTCCAAGTTATTGAAGAGCTCTTTGTTACCAATCATGTGGAAAGAAGCTCCACTATCCAGGTACCATACACTACCCATCATCGATGACACCACACATGCAATGAGGGTAAAGTCTAGTTCGAATTGTGAGGCAAGAGCCTCACCTGCTGCTCCCCCAAGTGCTTCTTACCAGCCTTCTTGAGCAGACACTTTGTGGAAAAAATTTCAAGCTCCTGACAATGAAATCACTTGACTTTCGACATGTCCTTCTTCTTGTCGCCATGACAAGAATCTGATTTGGAATGGGATGAATTCCCCTTCCCTTTCTTTGCCTTACCCGCTAAGGCACAATTTTCGTCATGATCAGTATTTGATGAGAATTTGTCTTTGGTATTCCTCTGAACCTCTTACTGTACCAAATCTGACCACAACCATTCCCAATATGGCATCTACTCCCTCCCATTGAACGAGTCTTGATAATTGTGCCAACTCTTGGGAAGTCTTAGAAGATTTAGGCTCACCTATCATCTTCGGAAACAGTAATTCCGATACTTCCAAGCTCATCTTGAAAATGGGTGAACTTGGTTAAGAACATCAGAATTGAGTCACCCTTCTCCATCTTGATCTTTCTGAGTTTTTCCTTTAGTGCCAACTTCTTATGGTCATTGTTATTTTGAAATTGGTTCGTCAGTGCCTTCCACATTGAGTATGGAGTATCCTTACCATGGAGACTTGAGACAATGTGGTCTCGAACTCCTTCCTAGATAATTATTCTCGCTTTTTGCACACACTTTCTCCATTTAGCCAAATATTTAGCATCCGATGTTGGAGGCTTAGGAATGTCATGATCTATGAATTCCTTGAGGCCATTATCTTCCATCACTAGCTCCATCCTGTCCTTCCAACATATGTAATTCAAAATGCCCTCCAAGGCATACTCAAGTCGCAAACTGTAGAATGAGATATTGCTGCTCTAAAGTATGAACTCAAAAATTCAATTCTCCCCTGCACAACAAACTTGAATTCTCCTCTTCTATACTTTCTTTAGCTCTAGTACCATGTAGATTCTTACTATAGATTCAACAACTTATGTGATATGCTAAAACACAAGACAAGAATCTACTCTACTCTTCAGCAGAAACCAAAATTGATCGATGAAAACAATAACCATAAAAGGAAGAATATCAATCGCACATAACACAATATTTCTGTAGGGAAAGCAAGTGCTAACAAACCCAACTATCTATATTGCATTCACAAGAAGATCTGAGAATAAAATACAATGCTTGTTCATTTAGAACAATTCCTGCACTAGAACAATCTAACTCTCTACTTCACAAGCCAGTTCAAGCCAACACATCCAATTCTACTACCCGGCAAGCCCTTACTTCCTTCTGCAATCCCTAGAGGAATTAACCAATATTTAATTGGGAAATCCACTCTCCATCACTACACAATCCAAACATAGGTCCTTACCTTATTTCATGCACCATATATACAACTTGAAAAGTTATACAAATGATAGTACAGTTTCCCTGAACTCTAATCTCAACTCAGTCTTACTTTGAATGGACATGCATGATTTATGAGTGAATATTTAGTTCACTAGTGTGGTACTCACGATGCACTGGTGCACTACTCCACTACTAGATTTTTACTAGTTCCTCTAACAATTAGGCATAGTTTAACTGACTATAACTCAATTAGACCGAGTTATCTAATTACAACTCAAAAGAACTCAACTTGAGCGCCTAAAATTTCGGGAGCACTCTACATGACTCTAGATAGAAATCCAACTCGAATTTTCTAAGTCAATTAAGACAATTTAACATAATTGACTATTACAACTTGCTATGGGAATAAAATTACAATTTAATCCACAATCTAATTCAAGGTCAAATTTAATTGGAATTTCTTGTTGCTATTTTTAACACTTCCAGAGTCTTCCATCGAATAATACTTGATCACACTCTTAGCTTAATATAAGGTTGTGCAATGTATGATGTAACATCATAGGGGTTACATCATAGGGAGTTAACCCTGCGATATGTGTGTCAACCCATCGATATCAAAGTTTCGTTATAGCTAAACATATGAAACTATATTATAGTTAGACCCCAGTGAACTGACATCCATAATCATGCAAAATAAACAAAGGACTATAATGTATTTGAACCGCCTCACCTTTTAATTGTGCCAATTTTTATATCAATCTATATATTATACTAATAGACTAATACTAATAGACTAGGGTGTGACTCCCCTTTACTTAGATGTCATATGTTAGTGACGAAGGGGTCTAAGAGTTCCAGAGTCCACAACCATAATAAGTTCAAAGAGAGAAAGTATTTCACCAAGAACATTGCATTGAAAAGATGCCGAAGCAAGTAACTTAAGCAATGTGTCTATGTTGTAAGGTTTCTTAAGTAGATGGTGTATTAGATTATTTTGTTGTTTGTCTCATGTTAGCCGAATTTAGCATGCACATGTACTTTACATTGAAATTTGACGTCCAATAAAGAGTGCCTTTTATTTAATATATCAATATTCTTTAAAAAAAATTAAGAAAGAGACATGACACATATAATGTCAAAGACAAAATTCTTAAAAATTAATATAAGATTTTGTTTTATTATTTGTAATACTTCCAAATTCTATAAAATAATGTAATTCGTTTTATTTTATAAATCGAAATAATTAAAATATATACAATTACACTATATAAAATTTATGAATTATAATTAAAATATATAAAAATAAATTACCTAAGATATAATAATTAAAAAATATTTTTAATATATTAAAAACATGTAAATTTTAAAGATTGAGTATTAAATATATATGGAAAGTTGAATACCTGACTTTGAACTAAACATCCAAATGCAATGTTGCGTGCTTCCCTCATGTTCCAAATGCAAGAAATTCTACCAAACTTTTCATTAAAACTGCGAGGTATTAAAAATTTGAGGATGCTATAAAAAGATTAAAAGCTATTTATTTTAAAATATTTTAACATGAATAGAATAAATAAAGAATTGTAGTCTGATGTTAATATAACATTGACTCAAAAAGTAATTTTTTTGCTCGTCTTTTTTAGGATCTTCATTGGTTATTTTCTTAAAAATAAAATGCCCAAGTGCAAAGGAACGATTATACTATCCTTATGATCATTTAAGTAATTTTTTAAAATTTAGGTATAATTAATTTTTATTAATAATTAATTAATTAGTTAATCAAAAAAAAAAAAAAAAAGAAAATGAAACAAAATTATACAATTTTTTTCCATAATTTTCATTTAATATTTTAAAGGGTTATGTCTTGAGTAACAAATAAAGTAGTATTTTTTTTATTAGGCTAGGTCAAGGCTAGTTTATTTATTGGATAGAGGAAAAACATTTAAGTTACAATGGGATGTTTATCACTAGAATTGTGTGAGCTTTGACAATATTATAAAAAAAATGGATATTTAAGATATCTAATAAAAATAGGGATATCTTTTATTGGAAAAATGTATTTGGAGGAGGTTCAACTAAGAAACTTCGGAGGTATTCTTAATATTGAGTTAATATTATTGTTTAATATCCCATGAGTACACAAGCTATTCCATGTATTTTGTAATTGAATCTTGTGAGTGGGATGTACCAGTAGATATCTATCTATTTACGAGGGATGTCATCCATTAATATGGAAACATCCAGTGGCTTTCCCAAGAGGTTTACAAGGGGAAAAATACTTGTTAATTTAAATTTAACTCAATGTTGATAGTAAAATGAAACTCTAGACTTGTAAAAATAATAATGCTTTGAAAATAATAAATTTTTTTTGAACAATAATAAGATACTGACTCACAATATGAAGAAGATCGCAATACTATTAGAAAATATATCATATAATCATGATGAATATCCTAGGGATATCATAATAAATAATTGCAACGCCAAAATTAATACAAGGAAATGACAATATGTGAACCTTAGTAAAAAAAATTGTAGGAAAATGCTATCTAGAAAATCTAAACAAATAATATGTTTATGAACTCTAATTAAAATTAGTACCTTAAAAACCTTTATGAATCCCCTAATGTTTTAGATAGCATTCAAATTTTTTACAACGCTAGAAGTTTTCACTTTGGGGGGCATTGAGGTTGTGATGAGGTTTATAGGAAAAGATCTAAAATAATCAAATATTACCGAAATGAAATCCTTAAAATTGGGAACTCTAGTCTCATCCATCATGTTGATAGCATTTTTCAACTTAGTAATCAAATTGGGTGCTTCGAAGCCCTAGAAAAAAAATCTGAATTGCTCCTATTTCTAAAAGTGGTGTTAAACATTCCAAAGCTAGGGGTGTCACCTTCATCATAGATGGAAAATGATAATCTGTTGTCATCTACCTTCACTTCTCCTTATACAATAAGGATAGTTATCACCATCCTACAATCCTCTACACATGTAGCACGATTCGACTTTATTGGAGTTGGTACTAGGTTTCTCACCTCTATGCATCGTATTCTCATGATTTTATTATGATGCTCAACTTGGAAATGGATTAGGTAGTATGAAGCAATAGGCTCCTCTAGTACCACATTCACTTCTTTCTCTATATAGGCTAAGAAACTACTTTTGGCTCTTTCAATTTATCCTTTTTATTTGTATTTTTATTTGAGCTATTGCTTGTCATTGTTGATGGAAGATCCAGATTGCATTCCTAGTCCTTCCCCCTTTACTCCCTGAGTGGAATTTTTATCATGCTACATTTATAATTTTCAATCCATTTATGGCTTAGTGGTATTCATACGCGTTGACCTTATCTCTATGTGTTCCTTTTCTCTAGGAGAATGAGCCCACCCCCTAGGCTTCCTCCCTTTTGTTTAGACTCATAGTAGTGTGACTTTGGTGTCCTCTTCTAATTGCAACCCTCCACCGTCTATTATAAGCACCTTTGATTTCTCTCTAATCTCCCTCTCCCCCATTAGCTTTCCTCCTTACAACCATTATGAGTATACCTCCCAGAATTCTTACATTAATGCTAGTTAGAATAGAAGGGACCATCATGGTCCTAGGGGACATCCTCAAAAACATGCATATATTAATTTCAGTACTCAATAATTATATACTATAAGAATACGAATCAAGAGGCAATAAATGATATCAACATTGTCGATAATGAAGAAATGGTAGAAAGAAAGCTCATTCAGGATGAAGAAATTGAAGAGAATGTGGGCTATTGGATCCCTAGAACTAGTACCAATAGAAGGAGAATTTACAATAGGAATATTCAAATAGTGGACCTTTATTGGAAATTGAAATCTATTGTTAGAAAAGTGTAGGTGGAAAGGAGGAGGGTCCAGTTAGAAATCTTGATATGCACATACCCTCTCCAACTCCAACGGAAAAAATTAGATAGGAAGGTCTCTTAGTTAGAAAGAAGATTAGAAACTTGGAATTCCTCGATTCTAAAGACAAAGAGGAGCATCCTGTGGAAGCACAAGTAGACTTATCATCTAGGTAACATGTTAAGAATTTAGCATTTTGTTTTTTTAACTAATAGTCCTAGACATAGGAGAGGCAGTACAAATTCAAACAACATCATAATTATGGTTTTCCTTAATTTTGTTACTTTTGAAATATTGCTTATATGGACAAAAGAAAAGTGCCTATGCTATTGATCATGTTTCCCTAATGGCCGACTAGTATACATGAATATGTGATATTTTGTTTAGAAGAACTATAATATAAATGAATACATTAAAAAGGAATAAAAGTGGTGTAAAAAATAGTCTATCAAATTATAACAAAATTATCACATCTTTTATCTAAGTTGTACATAACTACTTTGGAGAAGTAAATTATTTTTTGGTGAAAAGGTCACAAGAAGAGAGTGAAAGGGATAATGGGTTTTAAAAATTATTGCTCAACCTTGGACCCCTTAATTACTCTTAAGATTATGGAAAAGGGGTGTTGAAATAATAAAATTAATATCCTGTGTGTCTTTGCCGACAATAGGAGACATATTGGAATGATGACTAGAAATAAGCGATGAAATGGGTTGGAAGACCTAAAAGTTCCTATTGGGCTACGATATGTTGAAATAAAGTTGTATGAGTGAGTAATTAACAAGTACAATAATGCTAGTTAGAATAAATTGATATGAATAGAGGGTTCAAGCAAGGCATGTTCTCTACCTCTTTTGACAAATATATTAGCAAGTAAGAGGCATGTGTGGAGAAACAAGGTTTTGTTGGCACCAATTTTGTTGGAATAACCATCATTATACTTCTTTACATAGATGACATTAATATTTTAGCAAGGAGTCTATAGCCAAAGTTATGATCATAAAATATAAGAAAATAACTTACCCTTAATTTTTTTGTAGGAAAATAGCATTTTGGGGGAATTTCTTTACAAATATGGGTACTCACATGAAGATGATCGTAAAAAAAGTGGAAATGGGGTGAACATGAATGTACTAGCAAGGGGACATGCTTGCATTCATGACAATGTGCACGTGTTCCTGATTTTTAACCTTTTAGATTTCATAAACCCCATAAAGGATGCCAATTTGAACACCAAGTATGCATTATTAAGAATGCATACATGTTCCTAGAAGGAAGAATATCATGAACCCTAGGAAGGCATGTGAATTTCTATGGGGAATTTTTATACAATTCCATGGCCAATCTATTTCACCAATAAAATGCACCTTTTATTTTCAGTGATATTGAGAAAATTTTTTAGAACAAAATGAGGATAGATTGATAAATCATTTTGAGACTCTGTTGATATGGTATTCAATTGATTCTAATTATGTACTTTGATGGAATTTGATTATAGGGATTTCTTTTTTAATATTATATGATTATGCTAGATAAAAGGCAAGATAGAGACTTAAGCATTTAAAAAGAATAGTTGATGACATTTTTTAATAAACTAAGAACTAGATTGTAACCACCAATGAAAAAGAGACACATTTTTATCGATTAGTGCAACTACCAACCATTTTTAGGTAATTGGATGGATGGTTGGTTTATAGTATTTGACAGGCCACATTGTAATAGTAGTCTGATATGTCTCTCTATTTACTAAGAAAATTATGGGTAGAGTTTATTTTAGGTCACCATGTCAATTGTTTTGACATTGGTAAATGTTAGGGGGTGAGGCATGGGTTTATGAAGGATAGAGAAAATATTAGGTGTGACCCATTTCTAGGCCTAACCCCTATACCCAACATCCTCCCATTATAAAAATAATTGTCCATACATAGTCATCTATATCCACCTTGACTTGTAGCTTGGTGTAACAAAACACTTGTATAGCATCATCCCACTAGGAGTGACCTACATGTGATGTTGGGGGAGGGGTTTTCTCTTTAGGCCCTATAGTAGATTCTAACCAAAAGAGAGAAAATGGACAAACTAGGGATTCATGTAAGAATCACAAATTCTCAAGATTGACAAGACTTGTTATGGGATGATGGAAGCTACTAGACATAAGAGGTTCTTGGAGAAGGTTGGTATATTGACTATTTGAATGATTATATGTATGCATGTATGTAATTTATTGGTTTTTTTTTATATATTTACTTATATGATGTTTGTAGTTATCACATTTGGAAAAAAAAAACCTCAACATTGGTAGATGCAGTAATGTTAATTTATACCACTAATACAATAGTAGAAATAACCTACTTGTTTGGTGTACCACAAACTCAAGTAGATAGTGGAGAGAGAACTACCACTAGTGCCTGTAATATTTATTCACAATGAACTCTTTTGAAATTTTGATAAAATTTAATGTATTGTCATACATTTGTAGGTAATGATCAAATTCATGTATTCCTTTATTTATTCATTTAAGTGTCTCATCATTCATTGCATTTGTGATAATAATCATGTATATATGACTTGCAGTGATATATTATCGCAATTCCGATGTGATTAATTATGGTCACAATTATGACAAAAGTTTTTGCACCCACTTAACATTAAACAGAAAAAAGATATATGACTTAACGCATAGTCGACAATTATCTTGCCAATGAATGTTGCATATATATATATATATATATATATATATATATATATATATATATAGCTTACTTTTGGTAGCAAAAGGAGGATAAATGTTAGAGGCCTCTTCTAGAAGTACAAGCCTCTCGCCCTCCAAATAATTGTCAATATAATTGAGATCATTTAATTCATAATGAAATTATTTCTCATGAAGCATTGGTGTTAACTTTTCAAGTTTATTTTTCTTTGTTATTTCTACAATATTATTAAAGAAATTATTGTGATATCTCAAGGCTACTATAAGGCTACTAAGATAGATCCATTGAATGAAACTTTGTCAGTTAGAAGGGAATATCAATCCTTTGTTCCTAGTTCTTCTTTGTTGGCTATGTGGGGTAAGCATTGAATCTCCTTTCTAGGTAAACCGTAAATAGTTCCTTAGCAAGGGTTTTATTTTGTTTCATGCCATAATGTACTATATATATTTGTATATTTGATATAGTTTTTAATGATTTATAAGTTGTACATGTGATATTTGTGAATATATTTTGAGGTTTTTTTTTATGCAAAAAATATTTTATTTTATTTGTTAGTTTCATTTATCATTCCTCATCTACATAGCTCATCATATTCTTTTACATAATTATTTATCTTATGACTATGTAATTATTGGTTGGTCGATATGTTCTTACATGCAAATCACTTAATTATTGAAAAATGAATTTCAAAGTTTCCATAAAATTCAAATTAGGATAAAAATTGATTATTGAAGTAGTTATATTGAAAACCCCTCAAGTTAAATGAAGATGTGGCACTTGTATTATCTATATGTCAAAAATTCACATGCACTATGAAAATACTTGTTTTTGTTCCTTTTATCTTTTCTATTGTGCCATGTATTATTTTATTTTAGTTCTAGATATGCATTTACATTTATGAATTTGTTTAATGAACATATGTGATTATGTGAATATTTTATTTCATTGCTTCATTTATTTTTGTATCACACTAATAGTTAGTTACAATGCCAAATAAGATCAATGCCAAATATAATGAAAGGAGACTTGCTACATTCTTTTTTGCATTAAATGTGATATGAAATGTTATTGCACTTGCATGCAATGCAAGGGCATTAATAGAAAATAATTTTAATGAAAATAGATGAAAAACATTATGGACAGTTTGGGCATTCTGAATGGAGGTATGAATATTGTCCCTTGCTAAGTTAATATTCGATATGTGTGTGTGTGTGTGTGTGAGATTGTATTCATAGTTTTTTTTTATTGATCTCCTATATGTTACATATATTATTAATTTTATTTGATTCTAGTTTGTGATTATAAAGGCAGCACCTCCTAATAGTGATCTTGGGAATGTGCCCAGAAGTAGTAGAAATCATGTTGTGCATGTTGAGTAAAAGTATGGAGTGAATATTGTAAATAAATTCAAGCTTATGGAAGAAGATGACACTAAAAATATAGTTGAGAATGATGGTATAAATAGATTGATATAGGACAAGTTTACTGCAATGGATGTCAATTTTGAGGATATTCATGTTGTTCCTTTAATTGATTTGTCACAACAACTCCTTTACGAAAGGTCAAGGAAAAATATTCTCTCTTCTATATTGTCATTGATGAAATTGAAGGTATTGAATGGTTGTTCAAACAGTTGCCTGACAAAAATCTTAAGGACCTATGTAATATAAATCATCACATATACATAAATTCCTACTTTTTTTCTTTTTTCTATTTTTAGTGTTAATGATGTCTAAATTAAGGATGCAATATTTATGGTTAATATTCTTTACATTAACTATGTTAGGGATTGGATAATCCAATGATCCCCATGTATTTCGTGACATATGCTTAACCACCTCTCGAGGATTTGTGAACTCTAACGATACATTCGTTTACTAACACCTGCAGGTTTTGGTGTAACGATAATCATGATTCCAACAAGTGGTATCAAAGCCAAAGGTCTAGAGTTCGAATTACACCGAGCTAGTGTTGGGGGGGAGATTGTTGGGAATTGGATAATCCAATGCTCCCTAAGTGTTTCGTGACATGTGCTTCAACTCCTCTCGAGGATCTGTTAAATATGGCAATACATTCATTTACTAACACCTACGGGTTTTGGTGTAATGGAAATCATGATTCCAACAAACTAGTTTTTTCTATGTTGTAGATTGTTAGGTGATTTTTTACTACCATTGTCAAATAATTTACCTTATACATAATGAGAAGTATTTACTATTATGAAGGATACTGGAATGGAGTATCAAGCCATTGATGTGTGTGTTAATGATCATATTATGTACATTATGGAAAATAATTAGATATCAAATAAATAAAGAAACTAAAAGGTTGCCTTGTAAGGAACATAAGAGAAGATGATGTTCTTTTAATTCTTTTAGATGGTTCTACATTTAGTAACATCAAAGAAAGATGACTAGTTTTCAAAGAATAACCTTATAATTTTGGTCTTCCATTGGCAATTGACGTTGTAAATCCACTTGGAGAGATTAGGGCTATTTATAAAAAATAACCTTCCTCATTTGATGCCAATAAGTAGTAGGGCATATGATTGGTGATGATTATTCTATGGTATTTTCTTACAATAAATTTTGAATGTACGTAATAGTACTCATTTTTCTTCTTCATTACAAAATTTATTATAAAAAATAACCTCCCTCATTGGATGCCAATAAGTAGGAGGGCCTATGATTGGTGATGATTATTCTATGGTATTTTCTTACAATTAATTTTGAATGTACATAATAGTATTCATTTGTCTTCTTCGCTACGAAATTTCTTATAATAAATTATACAAAGTAGTAATTATGTGTATTGTAACAATCCCAAGTTAAAATTTCATGTAATAAAAGTTGATAAGGATAAAAAAGACCAAGGGTAAGGGACATTTATTCCAAGCTGAATGTTGGGAAAAATATCCTAGTGGGAATCACTTCTTGTGTTTTATGACTAAGGATTTGGAAAGGAAAAAAGGTATTTTTAGCACATTATTTATGAAAATAATGGAAATTATGAGAAAAGGAAGGTGAAAGGTCATAGGTTTCATGTGAGGAGGAAAATGAAGGAAAATGATGGAAAATTGAAGAAATTAGATGCCTCACCAATAAGAAAACCTCAGAGCATCAGTTGGTATATTTTTGTCAGCTTCTTGTCAGTTTAGTGTTAGAATCTGTCTTACAAAAAGAAACCACCACGAGGAGAAAGAAAGTAATAAATAAGGAAAGGAAAGGAAAATAAAAAAGGACAAGGAAAGAAAAGAAAGGTAAATATCAAGCAGCTTCAGTGGAATTACTTGTAGGTAACAAATTTCATTTGTGATTTCCTAGATGGTTTGGACATGCATGGTACGTGCACGTTTGTATATAGTTATTTTGTTGTCATTGGCATGGCTTTTGTCGAGATTCGACAGTGGATTCTGGCCTAGCCTTTCCATTTTCATATGGCCATGGTGCGATGGGATTGTTCTCGGTTTGAGCTTTGGATTGTCAGATGGTTTTGGAATCTGGGGTGAGGTGGTCTCATGAAAATTACCAAAGGCCTAGGAATCCCTTGACTAGTAATGGCAGGATACACGGTAAAGCTTGAGGGTAGAGATAGGAAAATTCCTCAATGATGGTGAAGAAATTTTGAGGCATCCAAGCTCAGTTTGGTTTTGTGATCTCAACACCAGTTTAGGTATGATAAGAGTATCGAGAGGGTGGAGGTGGGTTAACCTTTGGATTGCCTTGTTTATCTTTAGATTAGTTTATGCCATGAGATCCCACATTAATGCTTGGAATATGACACAAGGGTGATTGGATGAAAGAAAGATATGGTTCAGCCAATCTACGATTGGGTGGTTTGTGGAAGTTCCAAACTTGATTGGTAATTTCCTATGGTTAATAAAATATAATATCTTATTTCTTTTGGTAAGGAAATGTACTAGTTATTATGTGGATTTAATGACTATTCTCTTATTGTTATTTATATGGCTATATGTCGCTTATAAGCATGGTTGTATGATGAAATGAAGAGCTAGGGTGTATCTTGCAATGAGAAATGTTAAAAGGGATTTTTGCTGACGGGTCGGTGGCTCTGCAACTAAACCCTAGCGGCGGGAGAATTTCAAATGCGGCCATGGAAGCCGAGGACAGGTTTTAGCTGCGGAGATAGATTAGCTCAGTAAAGTCCCAACCCTGTGCGACTGTGCATGTAGACAAACAGGTTTTCCTCTGGCAGTGTTAGCGCTGTTTGCAAGAAGGAAGCAACGCGTCCAGGGAGGCGGAAAGCCGGTCTCTGAAGTAAACATGTAGGACCGTATACTGAAAATGCTATGATAGTTCTCAGTTTTGGATATTAATGGTGGACCCAGGCAGCGGTGCTCATCGCGAGATGGCCCTGGAGCTTGAGACCGTCGATATAGACCCAGCACCGGAAGACCTTCTTGCCTGCTGGGGTCTTGAAGTCTCTGAGAAAAACCTGTCACATTTCTTCCCGAATAAAACAAAGCTCCATCGGTCCCCTGACAAGGCGATGGGAGTAGGGAGGTTGAAGTCAGGAGGTCAGGAACAGGTCTCTGCTATAAAATCTGCATTGGAAGTCCCGGCTGACATCACGACCAAAGACACCTCTAATAAAGAAAAGGGAAGGGAGCTGTCAGATATCGGAAAAGAGGATTTAGGGAGAAGTTCACCTCTTATTCCAGGGGCTGGGATAAAGAGGCCGGCAGAGGAGGAGGAAAAAGAAAACAGAGACTATGTCGCAAATAATCCCGAGCTGAATGAGGCAGACAAGGCAGTCAACCCTGTCAGTAAGGAGACAGAAACGGGAGAAGCCAGGAAGGTCGGTGGGGATGGAAAAAGGAAAAAGATCAACCCCATCAAAATGAAGAAGGAACGTCCTAGCTGTGTGTTTGGAGTGGACATCCTCATCGACCAGGCTATGGAAGCCTCGGAAACTTTACTAGTTGGTAGAGTCCGAGGAAGAAAGTTCTCGGTAGGTTACATAAAAGAATGGACTCAGTTGGAATGGAAAGAGGCCCCGGGACAACCAGAACAAATTAAAAACTTGGATAGAGGTTGGTTTTGTGTTAGATTCGAACAAAAGGAGCACGCCGATTGGGTTATGGGGAAAAGCTGGAGCTTCGGTAAGAGACCTATCCTCTTCAAAAGATGGACGCCCCTGTTTGACGCCCAGAAAGAAAAAGAGGTGGAGTCCCCAGTCTGGGTTAAACTTCCGGGCCTCCCTATGCAATTCTGGACCGATTCTGCCTTCACCTCTATTGGCAACACTCTGGGGAAATTTCTCGACATCGATAGATCATACCTCCGAACGCATGAATGGGGAGTGGCCCGCATTCTAGTTAGTCTAAACCCCAGGGGGGGTCTGGCGGATGCTATGAATCTAAAGTATCGTGGTCTGGAGTTCGTTCAGGTCTTGGACTACGAAAATCTCCCCTTCAGATGCCACCGTTGTCATCAATATGGTCATCTGGCCCGGGAATGTCCGCTTGGATACCGTCGGCGCAGAGGACAAAGGAGAAGCAGAAACACCCAGAAGACAAATCAGAAGGCGATTCCTCAGGAAGCTGAGGCTCTGACAACGGAAAGTGAGCCCCCGGCATCTTCTCTGGGATTGGTCACGGAGCAAAGAAAGATAGATTTCCAGGATCATTCGGGGTCAGCAACAAAGGACTACAACTCTTGCCAGAGGTACTCCTGGGGACCCTCACAAATCTCTGAAATGGTAGGTGAGGATCAGGCGAGTTTGATTCTTTCCCCTCCCTCCTCTGTATGTCTTTCTTTTGCTCCGTCTATGCCTTGTTCTGATGACGCTGGTCCTTTGAGACAGCTTTCGAATGATTGGATGGTCCTGAGGAAGGGGCCAATCTCCTCTGACAGCATTATTATGACCATCCCCTCCCCCCTGCAGCCGTCCTCTTCTCCCTTAGAGACTGTCTGCTCTGCCCCTCCTTCTATTCGAAGTCCTGAACCCCCATACAACCTCAGACCTTTGGCCAATAGAAAAGGAAAAGGGCTTGCTATAAGTGGATTGGAGCTGGATATGGAGAATTCTGGACTGAGGACCAAAAGAGGAAGGAAATCCGATCTGTCGAAGGCTCAGTTGAAGGCAGTCATAGACATTGCAGATGGGAAGCAGTTATCTATTCCAGGGGTGCTTAGAGCAAAGCGGACACCCTCTGCAAGTTTTCGATGATCATTTTATCTTACAACTGTAGGGGTCTAGCTAGCCAACCCAAAAAGCTAGCTCTGAAGGAAATGGTCAGGTCTAACAAACCAGACATTATTTTACTTCAAGAAACTTTGGCGAAAGGGGAAGAAGTCACAGGTTGTCTCAAGAAGATTCTCCCGGACTAGAGCTTTAATGTCATTGATGCTAATGGCCACTCAGGAGGGGTGGCATTGGGTTTCAATTCGAAGGTTCTTAGAGAGATCTCTTCGTGGGGATGGGAAAATGTTCTGGTTATGGAACTCTTCTCAAGCGAGCTATGCATTCCTTTCCTCATAATCAATGTCTATGGTCCTGTTGCGGAGCGGGAGAAATTTTGGAATCCCTTTTTTGCTAAGTCGTTCATAACGCACCCAAATCTTGTAATCGGCGGAGACCTCAACTTTTCTCTGGGGTCGACAAAGTCCTGGGGGGTCAGAGCCCGTGCAGACCCTCTCACGGATTTCTTCATAAACAAGCTGGCCTCCTCTCCTTTGGTGGATGTCACTCCACTTAAGATGCGTCCGTCGTGGAGAAACCGAAGAATAGGAGATGATTGGGTTGGGAAGAAGCTCGACAGATTCCTAATGTGTGATTCGTTGTCCGAAAAGCTTCAGGCTTTTAGACACTGGGTTGGAGACGGAGGTCTCTCGGATCATTTCCCTGTTTTCCTCGAGGTGAAGGGTGCCTTCCCAAAACCGGGCACTCCGTTCAAATTTAATGCTTCCTGGCTTCTGGATGCATCCTATATCAATCTCTTCCACAGCACCTGGATTAAGGACATCCTCAGCGAAGATGAAGGTCGTGGCAAGGCTTTCATGGAAAATCTCACAAGGATGAAGGCCGCTTCCAAGACTTGGGCTCACCAGAAGAAACTAAATGAAGAAAAATCTCTGGAAAATGTCAATGCGGAAATAGCCCTTCTTGAAGATTCAGGAGGTATTGGTTATAGAACTGAAGAGTCTTGGCCCAGACTCAAAGATCTGGAATTGGAAAGGAAGCGGATTCTTCAGAGCAGGGAAGAAAGCTGGCGCTTAAAAAGTAGAGCGATCTGGTTGCAGGCGGGGGACGACAACACCAAGTTTTTCCAAAACTATGCAAAAGGCAGGAAAAATTCCAACACCATATGGGAAATGAAAAAAGCCAATGGGGATAAGGCTCGCTCTTTCGAAGAGCTAGCTTCTCTAGGGAACTCCTATTTTAAGAATCTCTTTAAACAACCAGAGGAAGCAACAATCGCTGAAGTCATTCGAGTTGCTCAGTTTTTCCCTAGGTTCATAGAGGAAGAAGGAAATGATTCCATCATGGCCCCTGTTTCTAAGGAAGAGGTTGAGAACATTCTCAAATCCATGCAAAAGGATAAAAGCCCCGGCCCGGACGGCTGGACTGTCGAATTCTTCCAACACTTTTTTGAGTCCATTGGCGATGAGCTTGTGGCAGTCGTAGAAGAATCAAGGTGTACGGGATCAATTTTCCATCCCTTCAATTCCACTTTTCTCACTCTTATTCCTAAATCTGACCTCCCAGGCTCCTTTGCTGATTTCAGACCCATATCCTTCTGCACCTGTGTTTACAAAATCATAGCTAAAGTCATTGCTTCCAGATTAAAACCCTTCCTCTCCCGAAACATATCCCCTGAGCAATTCGGCTTTCTCGACGACAGACAAATCCATGAAGCGGTTGGAGTTGCTCAAGAAACTCTCCATAGTCTCAAAATCGGGAAAAAGAAAGGAGTAGTTGTGAAAATTGATTTGTCAAAGGCTTTTGACAGAATAAGCTGGCTGTTTCTCAGACTCCTGCTAACTCACTTGGGATTCAGGTATGACTTTGTGAAATGGATTATGAGTTGTGTTTCTTCCTCTTCCATAGCTGTTTTAATTAATGGAGCGGCTTCCAATTTTTTCAATCCTGAACGCGGATTGCGTCAAGGCTGTCCGCTCTCTCCACTTTTGTTCTTATTAGCTGCAGAGGGCATCAGCCTAATGATCCATGACGCTAAAAGACAAGGAACCCTCAAAGGCATTGAAGCAGCTGCAAATCTCTGGGTTACCCACCTTTTATTCGTGGACGACATAATTCTGTTTTGTAATGGCAGTCTGGAGGACTGTAAGACGCTCAAAAGGATCATGGATCTTTTCCTGAAGGCGACTAGACTTTGTATAAATGAGAAGAAATCCTCTCTAACGTGTTCAGCTTTGTCCGAAGATATGGTGCACAGCGTGAAGATGGTATTAAATTTTGATGTCAGAGCGCTAGAGGATACTTTTAAATACTTGGGATTTCTCCTTAAACCGGACAACTACAGAAACAAAGATTGGACCTAGATTCTTGCCAAAATCGAATCAAAGCTAAAACACTGGAGCTTCAGATGGCTTTCCAGGGCGGGAAGGCTTGTGCTGATAAAATCAGTGCTCATGGATGTGCCTGTCTTCTAGGCTAGTTTGACTTGGGTTCCTAAAGGAGTCCTTTCCCAAATCGATAAAGTTTGCAGCAGGTTTCTCTGGGCTAGTTCCAAGTCAGAAAAGGTTACTCCCTGGATCGCCTGGGATAAAGTGGCTCGCCCTAAAGAGTGGGGAGGATGGGGGATCAAAAACCTGCAATGCTTCTCTCAATCTCTAGCAGCGAAGCTTGCTTGGAGGTTAATCTCTTTCGACAATTTGTGGACTTCTGTTACAAAGAGAAAATATATCGACCCCCTATCAATGACAGACTGGATCAGATTGCCATCAAAGGCTAGCAAACACTCATCGGTGGTCTGGAAAGCTGTGGCTTCCTCTGTCAACATCATTGAAAAGGGTTTGGCTTGGAGTGTGGGCGATGGCACTCAAATACGGTTAGGCAGAGATCCCTGGATTGGCTGTTCAGAGCGCTTCACCCTATCTCAGGGATTGGCTGCGGTGTTAAAAGAGAAAGGTCTCCTCACATTAAACCAGGTGGCCGACCCCCGGACTACTTCTATATGGAACCAAGGGTGGATGCAAGGAATAGATCTTCAACTGGATGAAGAATGGCTGGAGGAATGGGATTCGTACAGGAATGACCTCCTCAACTCTTCTGTCAGACTCTCAGACGCCCCAGATGAACTTCGATGGATTTTTGCTCAGAATGGAATCTACACTCCAAAGATGGGGTACAAATGGATGATGACTCAGAAAGGATGGGAAAACCCGTCTTGGTGGGCCAAACCTCTATGGAAGCTAAAAGGTCCAGCGAAAACCAGACTTTTTTTCTGGTGTGCTCTTCTCCAAAAAGTCCCTACTTGGGAGTTTCTTCAAAGACGGGGTAAGATAGGCCCGGGCTGGTGTCCTCTATGCAAGAACAGCGCTGAATCAGTTCAACACCTGTTCCTCTTCTGCCCCTTCAACACTAGTCTATGGGCTGAAACGTTAAGGTTAATCAAAATTCCTTATAGGTGGGAAGGGCAAGGGATTTCGGAAGCCTGGCAAAAGTGGTGGAATGATGCTGCAAACGACAGAGAGAGATCCATCCCACTCCTCATCACCTGGGGGACGTGGCTGGCTAGGAACCAGGTCATCTTCAAGGACTCTATCTTCCCGATCGCAAGATTGGCCGCTGAAGGAGCTACAATTTTCGATAGTATCCCCACTCCGCCTACTTCTCCTCCTCCCAGGCTGGTTCGACAAGAAATAATAAGACCCTCCATCCCGTGGGCTTATTTTGATGGAGCCTCAAATATAAATGGCCGCTGTGGGGCTGGTTTAATTATTCATCTTTCAAAGGATAAGTCTGTCAAGGCTTCTGTTGGCCTAGGACAAGGCTCCAATAATTTTGCTGAATTGAAAGCCCTCCACCTTCTCCTCGGCTGGCTAGTCCTGCGGAATATGCATGAGGTTCAGATCTTTGGGGACTCTATGAACACTGTGCGTTGGTTTAATGGGATGCAATTATGCAACAGTTTCACCCTGCTTCCCTTGCTCAGAGAAGTTTCTCGACTAAAAAATCACTTCTCGGAGCTCTCTCTCAGTCACATTTACAGGGAAAGAAACTCTGATGCTGATCGTCTCTCCAAAGAAGGTGTTAATCAAGCGATGGGGTCGTGGATTGTCCTGGAAGAAGAAAATGGGGTTGCTCGTCCTCTTGAGCAGCCCATTTTCGCTTAGTTCTTTCCTCTGTTTTTCTCCCTCCTGTGTTCTGTACATACAAGTATTGTTTCTCTGGTTTTTTCTTTGTTGTTTCTCTGCTCCATATCAGGTCTCTCGGGCTGCTTTCCTTGTAAGAGGATGCCCGCTTTGACCTGGTCTTATTCTCTTTCCCCATTTCTCCAGAATCCTGGTCGTGCTTACGCAGGATTTCTGCCTGGCAGATGGGTGCTTTTTCCCTGTGCGTTTCGGTGTTTCTTTCTGCATGGGAGCTTCTCTTCGTCGGACTGCTCTTCCTCGGGCCTCAGCGAGGCGTGTTATTAGACAGGTTTCCGCCTCCCCCCATGGCCCTTTTCGGCGCAGGCTTTACGCCTCTTCTCATGGCTCTTTTCGGCGCTCGACTTCTCTTTTCTGAATGTAATTATTAGGGGTCCCTGCGCTGGCTCATTGCCCTCCGGGTGCGCTTGATGGTGCTGATCTTTAGTTTTCAGCAGCGACTCTGTTCTCTGGCAAAGAACAAGTCCTTTAGCAATGCTTTGCATACGCTATGTAACTACCTATTATTATTAATAGATGGTTCATTTTTTTTCGGTGGAAAAAAAAAAAAGCATGGTTGTATGACTGATCTTAGTCATGGACCTATTCATGTTTTTAATCATAATTGAATAAATAATGAATGAAAGACCTAATTGATGTTATGAAAACTAATGTGAGAAGGTAGAGACCATTCTTGTTAAACCTCAAATATGTTTTTGGTCCCTTACATTCAGACTTGTATTCATGACCTATAGGTGGCATATCTACCAAGTGTTTGATAAAATGTTAGTCCTAGTTGGGGATGGTCAGGTCAAGTCTTAGTTCCAGTTTTGGTTTACAAGAATTGTCTTCATGTATTTTATGAATTCTTGAAGTTTCATAACTTTATGGGCAAAGGCTAAGCCTCAACCCTAGAAAATAGCCTTAATTCTTGCAGTCGTTGGTACAACGCTGGAAAAAAAAGGCCACATTTGCACTGATGCAAGATTTTGGGAGCGACTATGAAGCTATAGTTTCATGGATGCCTTAACAAGAGAGCAATTAGGGCTCTAGGTCAAGGAAAAGATGATTTGTCTAAGGGATTGGACACCTAGAGGGGTTGGGTTACTCCTGGGGGCCCCGTGGCACTTGAGGGAGGTCAGTAAGGTCTGGTTGTGTTGACTCCATTTCCTTAAGGTCATCTAGGAGGCTGAGTCATATCATAGTAACCCCTCATCTCATGTTTACCTCAGGTAAGCTGGTGATAGTGGGTAGACGTGAGAGGAGGCGAAGTTACATGTGTTTTGAATCAATTAGGTCTAAACTAAGTTAAATATATCAATGTATATCTTGAGCATTTTATTAATGAGCTTCTAAAGTTATGGACTGACATAATTATGTAGATCCTCTGTAGACCTATAGAGAAAAAGTAATTTAAATTCCATGGAGTACTTACAAGGACAATTCATGATTCCTGAGGCTAATGCATTTTTGTGGTATGTAATATACTACTTGATGGAAATTGGGCTGAACAATTGTTGTTTTTTTCGTGACATGGACTAACTACCTTTGATTGATACTAATTTTGGTAATTGTAACAGATACCATGATTCTAATTGGATCATTATATTGCTTTTCTTCCATCTTAATGCTTTTAGAGTGGAAAAAGTGGAGGAATAAGCTCACAAATTCGGGTTTGAAACCATCCATCACATCCATATTGATGCTTTCAAAGTGGAGAAAGTGGAAGAATCAACTCACAAATTGGGTATTTTACTTATGGGGTCCAATTTGGAAAATTGGGGACTGGAAACTTCCGAGAGAATTTTGAGGAATAAAATGATGTTTTCTAGGGATACAAATTATTTTCTTTAGTTTCAAACTTTTTAATCACATTATACATAGAGATAGCTTTTCAACAATGCAAAAATCATTTGAATTAGAGTTTGTATGCAAACGTTATGCCACTTATAAGTTGACGTTCCTATTTTCACCACCATAATTCAAGAGGGTGCCATGTCAACCCTCATAACTCATGGAAAAGGGGCTAGTCAAATGATTATGCTGTAGAAGAATCTATAATATTCCATGTTGTAACTTTGATTAAGAGTTGAGGTAATCAAACCTAACCACTAGTAGTATATCGAGCTGTGTTATAATTGAGCTATTAGGAGTAAAAGGGGTTCTGTTTTTTTCGAGTGTATTTGTTCCATAGATGAGAAAAGTAGAGAGAGGGGTAGGGAGAGAGAACACAAAGAAGATTTGAGCATTGTATTATCACATAAAACACCGATCATCCTTCTTTGTGCTTAACCATTTTCTATGCTGAGAAAGAGAGTGAAGTGGTCTCACCTTCAAGTTGGGTTTTCTCCCGAAAGGGTTTTCCAGGTTATAGCTTATGTCAAATAATGGTTTGTTAGTTTTTTTTATTATCTATTTTTTATTAATTTTAATTACATGTATACACAATAAATATTAATATATACATCCAAAAATCTAAATATAAATAAACCCTAAGAGTGTAGATTTTAGATTTTTAACTATAGTTCTATTAGATCTGTTGTGATGAAGTGTCTAGTAGAATATCTAGGGTAGTTTATGGATCATACTGGTACAATAGAAGGATTATTTGGGTATATTGTGGATATTTGCAAGGGAAATAAATTGTCCGAGCCACAATTTAGAAAATCCTAGTCATGACCAACGAATTTGTGAATAGCCCTAGTGATGCTTGTTTGTAATCTTGTACAGTTATCAAAATTTAAAGAAACTAAATTTAGAAACAGATCCACATTAATCATTTTTAGTCAATGTTTTCAATCCAAAACAAGACCCATGATTACGCTGAAATAGTTTAGTGAAAGACGAGAAGTAATGATGAATAAATATAATGAAACGAAAAAGATGCAAAAAGCCAATGATTTGGAAACTCCAATATTAAAAGACTAAAAACTTAAATAATAGTCCATCCCTAGAAATTAAAATTAATTACGTTAATATTAGTATCATATTTTATCAGTATATTAATATTTTATTGTATTGCATGAATACATAAATATTAATATACTAATTTGTTACTATATTATATTTATATAATACTCTATTGATATATTTCTTTAATATGTGGACGTATTGCAATAGTATTAATACAATAATACCTTGATATTAATCTATTAATAAATCAATACATTAATAAATATCTACTTCATTATATTACATATAGATTAATACATTAATAATCATAGGCAGAAAAATTAATATATTATTATCAAATTAATATTATATGATATATTATTAGATAAAATACTTATATATTAATTTATTATATTAATATAGCATATTATAGCAATTAGATACTCAATAGATATATTTTATTAATAGATCAATTTATATTAATTAATTAATACTTTCATATATATATATATATCATTTTTGGATATTAATACATTAATAATCATTTCCTAATATACTAATCATTTATATTCATTTATTTTTTTCATTTTAGTTTTTTAGGGTTTTATATTTTTAGTATTTTATGACTAGGGTTTCCTGTCTCTCAAATTTTTCCTTCCTCTTCTTTCCTTTATATTTATTCATCATTCCCTCTGATCCTTCTCTCAATTATTCAATTTTGTTGATGGACCCTATTCTGGACACAAAAGGTTGACTAAAAATGATTACTGTGGATCTATTTTTGAATCCAGTTTCTTCAAATACCCTCATGATCTTGTAGAGGAGATTTTTTGCAAATGGAAGCATGAGTTGTATATTTATGTCATAATATGAATCTCCTCATGTTAGCTCTAAAAAATAAGCTTAGGCTACTTGGATAAGATGGTGGTTCTAACATAGATGATAGATCAGAGGGGAGATTAGGAGATAAGGAAGAAATAAAGGATAAACCAAAGAAAGGACTTGAAAAGGATTAACTCGGTTTGAGTGCCATGAATCATTCATAGTCCCTATTCAAACTCAAAGCCAAGGTCGATATAAAAATGTGCCAAGATAAAATCAATTCTTTGAACTTAAATCATTGATTGTAACAATTAGAAGTGTATTTCAATGGCGATGTGTAACATACCCAATTTGATCATACAATTTATTTTGTATTTTCTCTTCAATTTATATCTATTATTCTCTTCAATTTATCTACTAAGTAGGTGATGCAGCCCAGGCCGCTCCCAAGCCGCTTCTACCGGGATCCTCCGACACCCATGCATAGAAAAACTCATTCACTGATGTTGAATTTATAAAAACCCATGCTTGTTTATCATATAGTGCTATAAAAACCATACTTGTTTAACCCACAGCGCTCTTCTTGAATTCTTAAAAGAAACATACTGAGAATGGTCATGCGCATCCAAAATATATATGCACTCATTTGTGGTACCGACTTATTGTGGACAGGCTCATATATATGGCTCTCGAGGGAAATTAAAAGAGATACCTCACACAACATCTATATCCACTTTATCTATATATATATATATTCACGGCATGATTACCAAAGACAAGGCTCGTATGGAGATATTACCTGGCCTTACCATATGCAAGACTCGTTATATATACAACTGTTGACGGTTGCGTGCGCTGGCTTTTGCCCTAGCAAAGTCTCTTATGTCATGACCGACAGTTATATCTCTTCTTTTTTTGCGATTTAGGTTGATATATATATATGTCCGTCGGCTATATATACCTCTGCCCTTTTCGTTGTTACATCCGACGCATATATGCAAGCCGGCAACTGTTCAAACAAAGACTTTCATCAACGGACCCGATGCTCTCATATGCACTGTTTAATATTTCCGTGGTTCCGCTATTCGTCGGTTGACATAACTAGCAGTTGCTCCACCTCCGAATGACGGGTCTGCGATACATACAGGTTGTAATTTATGTTAAATCGCTCCCCAATTATGGAATTTGTTTACGCTGTGGTTCGGACCTCAAATTCTGGAACTTTGTTACGCTGTGGCTCCGAGATGCTTTATAAGCCGAGCACACAGTTGCCAATTCAAAAGGTTTCCCCACGCTAATCCGGTCTCGGACAGAATAAGGTTTCAAACTTCAATTATAAGATCGCAGATAAGCTACAACATTAAGCAGATTCACTCTCCACGCTAATCAATCAATATGTTAGGATCGCGCGTAAAATGAAAGACAAGCTGATTCAGTAATAACACACCTCAGTTGTGCCAATACATCCAGAATGAACCTCTGCAATTATATTGATAGAAACTGCAATTAAACATCAGCAACATCTCTTGGCCGTTGGCATTATTCTGCGCAACCGTTCGTCCATTGTCAACACTAACACATTCCGTCCTCACACACACAAATTTAAACCATAATTTCATTCAAGAACAGCAACAGTTATACGATAATTCAAATAAACAAGTTCACGATACACGTAGGACCTCATGCGATTCAATATAATACCAATTTCTGCGACCATGTGAGAACCATATCTCGGGATTTGTTAGATGCAACCATATTCATATCGAATTGAATTCAATATACTCATATTTACAATAAACCAAACATTCACACAGAATTCACCGCCAGATATGCAAATCTATGGCCCTTTTACAAACTGCCCGAAGGCTCCCAAGGAGAATCCTTGCTCACTCCTCACACTTGCTCCTCACCCACACTCTTCTCAATGCCTTTGAGCTCCATAATTTATTAAACTTAGCATGATCTAAAAATCCTAAAATCACTCAACTAAAGCTCTAAGACTCTACATGCAATGCATACATATGGCCAAAAGCATCTTTTCAGATTTATTCTGTCTTTTTCCCTGTTCTAAAATAGAAAAGCTTCCTTATGATCCACATCCATTCCTTTATGCCTAAAAGCTCTCCTTAGTTCCTATTTCCTCATTTATTTATTTTGAGAATATCTAAATAACTTGGAATTTAGGAAACTAATGCATGACCCCTATGTCTATTATTTACAATAATTTCCCCTTTGAGTTGAATGCTCCCGCATCATACTCCCAAGGTAGAAAATTTTCATGATCTCCTGATCATGTGTTCAGATCTATGTTTGCCTGGATCCCATATCTTGTACTGTAACTTCCCATTTGCCGCTGCTTCTCTCTGTTGTTCTTCTCCAGGTCTCCACACTTTATGCTGCTTTGCTCCACTAGTTGTACTCTTGCAATCTTCTACTGTCTTCCTCTTGCTGCTTCTCTTTTGTTTCACTGCTGCTGGTCTCTTCTGGAATTCCTTCATCATCATTCGCCTCATCATTTCAATTTCTTTGTCTAGCAGATTTTCTCCAGCTTCTTCAGTAAGACCTGTACTCACAAAACAATTGTTAGAATAAAAAATATAAGGCATCAGTGCCTCTTTTGCTGCTAGTGTCGCTCCACATGTTGCTCTAGCTGTTTCTATGAATGTTGCTGCCTCCCAAACTTCCTGTCCCCCTACAACATTCGTTTGCTTGTCACCTGCAAGTTCATCTGCAATTTCATCTGCAACTTTTTCCTCAGCTTTCTCTGGCAACACTTCAGTATGCTGCTATGAGTTTCTTCCCAATTTCTCTGTCAGCACATCAGTATGCTAATTTACCCTCACCATGAGACTATTAGCTAGTCCTTCCTTCTTACCATCTCCTACTTTATGACTGTCATTCATAAAGACTCTCTTCCCTTGTTTCTTCATCCAATCAGTCCTCTGTCTCTCCAACTCTCTTCTCTGGAGATCTAGTTTCCTATACAATTCAACAACTTCATTAGGAGTAGACCTTGGAAATTTCACATGATTTTCTATACCTCCACTAGTGTTTGACCAATCATCAGCTGGTCCTTCTCTTTCTGCATCAACATCCTGATTAGACTCCTTCTTCTCCATCTGCTTCTGAGATCTTGCTAACTCATTATCGATCTGAACAGCCTTCAGGTTCAATTCTTCTTGCACAAACTCTAAAGCTTGTTTATCTTCCTGTTCTGTACCTGCAAACATGCGCAACTCATTAGTTTTTAAATCATGAGACTTTTCAGTCTTGACTGCTTCCTTCAACATTTTTCTTTTAATATATCTGCATGTGGGAATTTCAAACTCCAACTCTGGCGCAAGAACTCTAAGTCCCTTTTTCAACAAGGCAATCACAATTTGCCTCAACCTCCTCTGCAACTGTCGCCAAATCACTCTCTTTCCCTTCAGTGGAAAGATCCATTTTCTATTTTGATTTTTCTGCTCTTGTAGCCATTCTTCCAGTACCTGCAATTGTACCTTCATTACTGCAATCTCTCTTTCTCGAACTCCTGCAGTCATCCCATTTCTGTTCCATTTCTCTAGACCTCTTCTCTGATTCTCCATGATCACCTTCTCCAGCTGTATATAAGGCCCATCTACCTTCTGCTTTTCCAGAACAGAATTTTGATTCTGCTGGTCTTTTTCCTTCTTCATGACAATATCAGCCAATTGTCTTTCACCTGCAAACATCCACAAATTGTCAGATTTAAAAATATATGACCCTTTGGTCTTACTTGAAGTTTCAGTCTTCAAGCCTTCATCTTCACTATCTCCCAGAAATTCTCCTTGTTCTGGTTCACAGATGTATTCTTCCATTTCAACTTCCTCTGGACTTATATTCTTGCCATTTACCTTGGCATCCTCTTTCTTATGTCCTCTACCGTGGCTTTTTCCTGAACCTCTGCTATGACTATCAGTAGTCATCTTCTCCTTCGCCATGAGTTCCTCACCTATGAGTTGCATGAAGCCTCTACCACAGCAAACTCTCTTGCTACCACTTACCTCACCAATCCTTCCCTCCGGATCTGGTCTTTTGGTAATCATTGGTCCTCTGCTGGAACCTTTCGAGCATTCTCCACTGCTCTTTCAGGCTTCTCTTATCTGCAACTTTCTTCAACCTCTGTTGATTCTCCTTTGCAACAAGCCTCTGCAACAGCTAGTCCTCCTGGCTGCAATCTTACCTCACTAAGCTCTCCTTACTTAGTCTTTTGGTAAGCATGGTCCTTTGTCTGGAACCTTCTCCTGAGCAACACCTTTGCTCCCTCTAGGCTTCTGCAATCTCCTTCTCTCTCCTGAGAACACTTCAGTTGTCCTCTTTATCCAATTCCTTATTGGATTCTTCAGGTTCACTGCCACTTCTCTGCAACCATAAACTTCAATTCACAAATTTCAAATCAGAAAAATAATCTCACCTCTTAAGATCTTGCATGATCTTGTCTTCTTTCCTCTTCTGCAATCCTGTTCACTTGTGTAGTTTGCATATCAAATTTAAAAATCATTCATCACACTTCAATTCTAAAAAAAAACAAACATCTTCAGCAAAGTATTCCCGCTCTGATACCACCTGATGCAGCCCAGGCCACTCCCAAGCCGCTTCTACCAGGATCCTCCGACACCCATGCATAGAAAACTCATTCACTGATGTTGAATTTATAAAAACCCATGCTTGTTTATCATATAGTGCTATAAAAACCATACTTGTTTAACCCACGGCGCTCTTCTTGAATTCTTAAAAGAAACATACTGAGAATGGTCATGCGCATCCAAAATATATATGCACTCATTTGTGGTACCGACTTATCGTGGACAGGCTCATATATATCGCTCTCGAGGGAAATTAAAAGAGATACCTCACACAACATCTATATCCACTTTATCTATATATATATTCACGGCATGATTACCAAAGACAAGGCTCGTATGGAGATATTACCCGACCTTACCATATGCAAGACTCATTATATATACAACTGTTGACGGTTGCGTGCACTGGCTTTTTCCCTAGCAAAGTCTCTTATGTCATGACCGACAGTTATATCTCTTCTTTTTCTGCGATTTAGGTCGATATATATATATGTCCGTCGGCTATATATACCTCCACCCTTTTCGTTGTTACATCCGACGCATATATGCAAGCCGGCGACTGTTCAAACAAAGACTTTCATCAACGGACCCGATGCTCTCATATGCACTGTTTAATATTTCCGTGGTTCCGTTATTCGTCGGTTGACATAACTAGCAGTTGCTCCACCTCCGAATGATGGGTCTGCGATACATACAGGTTGTAATTTATGTTAAATCACTCCCCAATTATGGAATTTGTTTACGCTGTGGTTCCGACCTCAAATTCTAGAACTTTGTTACGTGTGGCTCCGAGATGCTTTATAAGCCGAGCACACAGTTGCCAATTCAAAAGGTTTCCCCACGCTAATCCGGTCTCGGACAGAATAAGGTTTCAAACTTCAATTATAAGATCGCAGGTAAGCTACAACATTAAGCGGATTCACTCTCCACGCTAATCAATCAATATGTTAGGATTGCGCGTAAAATGAAAGACAAGCGGATTCAGTAATAACACACCTCAGTTGCGCCAATACATCCAGAATGAACCTCTGCAATTATATTGATAGAAACTGCAATTAAACATCAACAAGATCTCTTGGCCGTTGGCATTATTCTGCGCAACCGTTCGTCCATTGTCAACACTAACACATTCCGTCCTCACACACACAAATTTAAACCATAATTTCATTCAAGAACAACAACAGTTATACGATAATTCAAATAAACAAGTTCACGATACACGTAGGACCTCATGCGATTCAATATAATACCGATTTCTGCGACCATGTGAGAACCATATCTCGGGATTTGTTAGACGCAACCATATTCATATCGAATTGAATTCAATATACTCATATTTACAATAAACCAAACATTCACACAGAATTCACCGCCAGATATGCAAATCTATGGCCCTTTTACAAACTGCCTGAAGGCTTCCAAGGAGAATCCTTGCTCACTCCTCACACTTGCTCCTCACCCACACTCTTCTCAATGCCTTTGAGCTCCATAATTTATTAAACTTAGCATGATCTAAAAATCCTAAAATCACTCAACTAAAGCTCTAAGACTCTACATGCAATGCATACATATGGCCAAAAGCATCTGTTCAGCTTTATTCCGTCTTTTTCCCTATTCTAAAATAGAAAAGCTTCCTTATGATCCACATCCATTCCTTCATGCCTAAAAGCTCTCCTTAGTTCCTATTTCCTCATTTATTTATTTTGAGAATATCTAAATAACTTGGAATTTAGGAAACTAATGCATGACCCCTATGTCTATTATTTACAATAATTTCCCCTTTGAGTTGAATGCTCCCACATCAGTAGGTTATTTGTATCTCGTATGGGTGACTTTCCTGGTTTCTCTTGCATTAATAACCCGTTAGTAAAAATAGTTTTCCCTTCACCCTTAATCATTTTCTTTATTATAAATGGATCCTTATGAACTCCTTCGCTATATTTGTCTCCTCCATTCCTTACAGAAATTCTTCATACATATTTAATTTGTTCCCATTAATCAATAAATAAATACCTGTTGGTTCCTAGCCAAGATTCATGTAGTAACCTTGTCCCCTATTAAATCATTAACCACATGCAATTCATGTATTATAATTCAGTTCCAAGAACATGCATTTTTGTTTAATGGAATTTTATATGGGATTTTTAATATGATATATTATAATAGTTGGATTCCATGTGGGAAACTTTTTTGTGGCGCGTTATGGTTAACTTGGCAGGTATGGTCCACTTGGCCTATGGATCAGTATCCACACGGCCATGGTCACATGCTCTTTACATGACCATTGTACCAATTGGTTCTAACGGTGGTGATTTATTTCTTGATCATCGACGATTTTGATTTCGAGTGGAAAACCTTAGTCATATTTCCCTGTGGTTGTATTATTTTGAGTTTCATTTTGTTATGCGATTGTCGAGGAGCACTGCTCTCAGGGCTTTGATGTTAAAGAGTTTCTTCCAAGCCCTAGCTCGAATATTTTGGCCCTTTCGCTCTGGTTAACCCTTTGGTTCCCGTACCAATGATTCTTTTCTATCCTAAAGAGTTCATTATTTCGTTGCTAAGGTATATAATAATTTATTTTTAGTTATATCCCCATTTTTTTCTTCCCCTACTCGCTTTTTCTACTATAATTAAATCTTATTGTTTTGACTACAAGGTAAGGGTGCCATGGCAATTCTATGAGGCTTCTACTTATTTTTTTTCACTTCCTTCGGTATAAGCAGTCGAATGATAGAGTATGCATATAGGGGTTCTACCTTTCCTCTGTTCCTTTGATTTATTGCATAAATAGAAGTTAAATACATAATTCATAGGTGTGGTTTTTTCCTTTCTAATGAATAATTTTAGTCATGGCTTAAGGTTTTGTTTTGGTGTTTTGTTTTGGTGTTTCCTATTTGCGCTAGTGCACTTATTAGTATAACTTGATTATTGACTACAAGGGTTCGTTTGTGCCTAAGTTATATTATTGGACCTCGTCCCCTTACACGTAACTTATTTTCTCTTAATAACTAAGTTTTCTCTTCAATTTTTCAAAGGGCTTTTAATATGGAGGGTGTTTCACACTCAGAATCTCATTTGCGGTGATTTTGTGGAATTGCAAGGATAATTTTGGCATTCCTACGATTGGTATCAAATGTTTTCCTTCACGACGTTTCTGACTTGGGACACTATCATTGCTACTAGGTTGGATTTCTACTAGAATCACCTCATTAACCCTACACTAGGGTTTTGGTGCTTTGGAGACATAAATTTCCAGACCCTAACCAAGTTTTCTTTTCCTATGGAAAATTTTGTGTAATATAATTAGGTTCTTTTTATGCGTCCCTTCGCAGCCCTAGTTACTTTCTAACAATAAAATATTTAGTTTAATTTTGGCCCATGTTCTTGACGCGGTTATATGAACATAACAATTTCTTTGTATTTTTGTTATTATCATTAATATATATACTATGTTCATTCACAACATACGAGTATATGTATATGTATATCTATCTATATATATAGATAGATAGTCCCAAGAGTTAGCTCAATCGGTCAAGTCAGGGCCTCACTGTTTGGGAGGTCACAAGGTCAATTCCCGAAAGCTCTTGGGGTCGGGTCTTGTTATAGGCCGAGGGGCATCAACCCTAGATTTTCTCGTGGACATAGTGCCACCCGCTGACCCAAGGTGATCGTGAACCACAACATTAAAATAATAATAATAATAATAAAGATATATAGATATTGAATTCTTCCTTTCAATCAAATGAGTTAATTTTTTTTGTTTATATAGATTCGTTGTAAAGTGTTGAATTAATATGTTGGGTTTTTCTTATAGTGTAGATAAAACCAATAGTTCGATTCTTTTCTCCCCCTTTTACCTTAGTTTACATGCCTGTATTATGTGCCTTATTAATTAATTTCATATGATTCAAAAAGGTATCCTCTTGTTTATTTTCATACTGGTACGCACATACAGTAACTTTATTTACACAAGCTATTGATTCAATTTAAGAAGATTTAGTTTGACTATATTTAGGGCTTTAGTTGACCCATTCTTATATCGTTTATCCCAAATCGCTGGGTAAATTTATTACTAATATAATTTATTAGTTATTGTAACATTATAAAGTTAGGCTCATTGGAAACAATGATTATGTTTTCTATACATATGCTTATCGATTGTAATTATTATATTCCTATATAATTTCTATTATGATCCTATTTGTAACTCTTAGTTTCCTTTGTTTCTTCCCAAAATTGAATTTCATACTTCTCTCACAGTCACATCTAGTTACCCATTCAAAAATAATGTTATTGGAGACTAAATTAACAATTCTAGTTTGACAATACAAGCACATAATCATAATACTCACAACCAAAATAAAATATTAAATTAATTTAATGGAATACAATTGGTATTCCATGTTTCCTTACCCAAATGGAAAACTAATACCTATTCATATATTCATCATTCTTCCATGATAACACATGGTTTTCTTCTCAATCCACAGTAATAAATCAGGGGTCTATTCTAACTCTTATTATTTCTATGTAACTAATTCTTTTACAATTTTCAGTACTACTTTAAAATCTACATGTTTGAAATAAGGAATCCATAGGCTTATTATACATTAAGTATATCATTCTCTTCCAATCTTCTTCTTTATAAAATACACATAATTATTCAATGTACAATCTAGACTCACAAACATAACAAATAGTGTTCAAGTTTTTCAAGAAAAACATAGACATACCGTATCTCGTTTAGTTTATTTTTCTTAGCTCATATTACATAAATATTCACTTTTTATTTATTTTAGGAAAGATACTTTATCCATTTCTATATCTAACTAAAAGCATCTAACGATTCTCTCCTATCCAATACGCGCATTCACTTTCATTCATACAAATATTTCTTCCATCAAATAATTTATTTCTTCCTACTATGAATATGTCTTCATAAAGTATTGTTAATCATACTTTCCGTTCACATTCCATCTTAATATACTACTTAATATTATACCTTGTATATGCATGCATATGATTCTAAGAGCTATGCCTTATACACACATGCAAAATATAATACGAATATAATATATAAGCTATCACTACTATTATAAATTGGAAAAAAAATTAGTAATATAAATGCATATTAATTTCGTGCATCATTTTCCAATTTGCGATTTGCAATAATTCAAATCCAATATGAACAAAATAATTAGAATAGATTTTTTTCCTAACCATAAAATATTCCTGGGGAATATTCAGGAACTAAGCACACTCCACCAACAATGAACTACCTTTCCAGTCCCCCCAAGATAAGATCCTTCCCCTCTAGAATCAACAACCTCTTTTATTAATAGGTGGTTTATTTTATAGATTTATTCCCAACATATTTTAGCAACGTCCTACTTTAAGGTCTGCCAGCCTTTGCCTAGGCCTTTTTGTTTTAGTTTTTATTTTTTTTATTTTTTTCGTAAAGCACACCTTTCTCTCTCATAATGCTTTATTCCACCCCGCTTAGTATTTATCTCCAACTAAGTGATTAACATAATATTTCTCTCCCATTATGTTAATTTAATTTCTTTTAATTATTTTCTTCTAGGGATTTTTAGGAGACTTTTAGGGAAGGTCCATCATGTGGACTTGACCACCAACAACTTTTTCTAAGTTGAAAAATGAGTCTTCTAAACTCTAGTGCTCTTTCCTAAATATTTCCAAGAAATTTATTTATTACTCAATTAAAATAAAATAATAATTTCATCATCACATAAGTTTCAACATGGCTTCCATAACCTTTCAGTTTAATAATAGTTCAATGTCTAAAAATAATGAATTTTTAAAAAACAAAGTCATATGGGGGTTACATCATCCCCCCATTTAAATAAACACCATGATCAGTGTTTTCTTTCAGTTCCATTCCTATTGAAACAAGGATGGAGATGTTTCTCAAATTTTATGCTCCATCTGCTCAGTAGCCTCTTCTGGGGTAAAGTGCTTCCATTGCACTTTAACCTGGGCGATGGCTCGATTCTGGAGCACGATTTCTATTCGATCTAAGATTTAAAGTAGTTCTACTTGTAATTCTCCTTCCGATTCCACATGAAGCACATTCCAATCAATTACATGAGATTCATCATGAATATATTTTTTCAGGAAGGAGACATGAAAAAAATTGTACTTTGATGTGGCTGGGAAATGCTAGCTGATAATCTACTAGCCCAACTCTAGCCAGAATTTCAAAAGGACCACAAAACCTTGGTGCTAATTTAGCACAAGTTCCTAGCCTCATAGTTCTTTTCCTTAGTTTAACTTTCACATACACATGTTCTCCTACTTTAAATTCTTTATGTGTTCTCTTTTAATCAGCATAATGTTTCTGTTGATCTAGGGAAATTTTCAAATTATGCTTCACTTTCTTCGCTACCTGTTCCATTTCTTACAACACATTGGGTCATAACACCAGCTTGTCTTCTGGTTGACTCCAACTTGAGGGAGTATGGCATTTTCTTCCATACAATGCTTCAAAAGGGTTCATATTTATGGAAGCTTGGTAATAATTGTTATAAGCAAATTCTGCTAGATGTAGTAAATCCTCCCACTTGGTAGGTTTGTTCATTACATACATTCTTAACATATCCTCTAAAATTTGATTCTTCCTTTTTGTTTTTCCGTTAGTTTGGGTGTGTTAGGCAGTACTAAAAATTTGTGTGTCCATTCCTCGAAACAGTTCCAAAATTTAGGGGTGAATTCGACATCTCTATCAAATATCGCTATTTTTGGTATGCCATGCCACCAAAAAACTTCTTGTTTAAAGATGTCTACAATCTATGTTGTTACAAAGGCAGACTTAACAAGTATGAAATGTGTTGTTTTTCTTATCTTATCTACTACAACCATAATAGAGTCATGCTACCTTCTAGTTCTCAGTAATCCAGTAATAAAGTCTATAGAAATAACTTCCCATTTCTATTCTAGAAAGTATATTGGATTTAAATTTCCAACCTGATGTTAGTGTTATGGTTTCACTTGTTGGCACTCTAGACACTTGGCCACATTAGAGGAAATTTCAGCCTAAAACTGGCATCCTAAGGTAAAATAATAAAGTAAGAGTTATGAATTTTGGAGGGAAAAGAAGAAAACTACTTTTTTTAGTTGTATTTTTTTGCTTATATCCTTATAGGTTTACTCAAATTTTAAGTGTAGACACTCGTTAGATGCGGAAATAAATTCCACATCTAATGAGTACTCATTATGCATACTTTTGAGAAAATCCACATTGAAAAAAATTGAAGATACATTAAAAAAATGTGTTCAACACATTTTTTTAATGTATCTTCATTTTTTTTATCAATATGGGTCAACACATTTTTTTAATGTATCTTCATTTTTTTTTATCAATGTGGGTCTTCTCAAAAGTATGAATAATGGGTACTTGTTGGATGTGTAATTTAATTCCATATCCAACGAGTGTCTACACTTGGAATTTGAGTAAATGTATAACGAGATAAGTCAAAAATACAATTTAAAAAAGTAGTTTTTCTTCTTTTCACTCCAAAATATTTACATGTACCTCTTTTTAAATTTAAAAGGTTTTGATTAGTTTACATATTATGACATGGAAATTATGTGAAAATTTCATGGGAAGTTTTAGTCTGAAATTTGCTCTAATGAATACTTTGTTACTTCTTTTTTTAATATTAGGCAAATAGAACTCTTTCCTCAAAGTTGAAATCATTTTTTAGTATATTGGGTGTCCTGCAAGGTTTTTTATGAAACTCATTTAAGATAAGTTGTTTTATGTCAGCTTCATTTGGAATGTAAATTCTATTTCTCTAGATCAACATTTTTTTTTAATTTTCTTTATAACTTGACACTTCCATACTACAGTTTTTTCTTAATCTTTACGTAATATTCATCTTTCTGTGCTAGAATTCTAATATGCTTAGCAAAATCTGTTTTAACACTGCTCACAGAAATTTCCATTAGTGAATTCACATTTCTACTTAAAGCATATGTTATTTTATTTTCCTTTTCTTTTATATGCTTTATTTCAAACTCAAATTCACTTAAAAATGCCATCCATCTAGCTTGTCTAGCATTCAAATTAGGTTGGCTGAAAAAATTTAAGCTAATGCGGCCAGTAACAAGTGTGAATTTTTTTCCTAACAAGTAGTGTCTCCACATTTTTAAAGCATGAATAACAACATCCAACTCTAAATCATATACAACATAATTCCTTTCATGCATTTTCAACTTCTTTGACTCATAGGCTACTACATAGTTTTCTTGCATTAGGACACCTCCTAGTCCTTCAAGGCATGCATCAATACAAACTACAAACTCCTTTTTAGGATCTGTAATTTTCAAAATAGGGGCTACAGTTAGCAAATGTTTTAATCTATCAAAGATTTCTTGGCACTTAGCTGTCCATTCAAATTTTACTCCCTTCTTTTGTAAGGAAGTAATAGGATAAGCCAACTTTGAAAAACCTTCAATGAACCTTCTATAATACCCTATAATCCCCATGAAGGACCTAATATCTAACACATCCTTAGGTATTGACCAATTTAAAATGGCCTTAACCTTCTCTAGATCAATAGATAGTCCTTCCTTTGAGATGATGTGACCCAAATATTGTATTTTGTCTTTATAAAACTCACATTTACTGAATTTTTCATATAATTGATGTTCTCTTAAAGTTTGCAGCACCATTTTCAGATGTTCTTCATGTTCTTGTTGAATCTTAGAATACACCAGAATGCCATATGTAAATACCAATATGAATTTATAAAAATACATAAAAGCACAATGTTCATTAAACACATAAATGTTGCAGGTGCATTAGTAAGACCGAATGGTAAAAATACAAATTCATAATGTCCATATTTGGTTTTGAATGTTGTTTTGTGAATATCTTCATCGTTTATCATCAACTGATGATATCATGTTCTCAAGTCAGTGTTTGAGAACATTATTTCTCATATCACTTGATCAAATAGATCATCAATGTAGGGCAATGGTTATTTTTTTTTGATAGTCAATTTTTTCAATTTCATGTAATCTATGCACATCCTAAATGTACAATATTTCTTTTTTGCAAATAATATTGCGGCTCTCGAAGGTGAAACACTAGGTCTGATATAAATTTTATCAAGTAATTCCAGTAATTGTATCTTCAATTCTTTCAATTCTGGGATACTCATTCAGTAAGGTGCCTTAGACACTGGGGCAGCTCCCAGTACTAGATCGATTGAAAAATCTATATCCCTTTGTGGAGGTAGTCTTAAAATTTCTTCTGGCAATACATCCTTGAACTCCGTGATCATCAGTAAATCACCTAAGTTTTGGTTTTATGTTTTCTAGACATTTTCTTCAATTTTAACATCAAAGATTTTACACCCTTTTTGCGCACGCCCTTTCAATTGTAGTGCTGAAATTTGTCTAATGGAAAAGTTTCTTGGTATGCCTTCTATTAGTTGTTCAAATCCATCTTCATTAATACAAGTCACAATTTTCTTTAAATAGTTTATTACAACTTTGTTCTTTTCTAACCAATCCATGCTTATCAACAAGTAATATGAACCTAAAGGAAGTACATTTAGAATTATCTCAATTTTTTTGCCTTTTAAGTTTATAGAACAATGTTCTACATAATTGGTTACTCTTCTCTTGGTTCCTATTTCCAATTATACTAACTAGGGTTTTCTAAAAATTTTAGTTTTCAGATTACATTTTTCCACCACTTGTGGATTAATATAAATGATACTTGACCCCAGATCAATTAACACCAACACATTTTTGTTCAATATGTTACCTTCATTTTTTATCATCATAGACTAGTGCTCCACTTACCTATCTTTCAGAGCAACATTTATCCACATAATGTTTCTTGAAATGTCATTTACTATAGTGGCTTCATGAACTTCTTACACATTTTTTTATAGATCTGATATTGTGTGGACAATCTATTAACGGATGGGGTACCTCACACCCCCAAAATTTTAGAGGCTCTCTCTCTTTTGCAGTGACTACCCCTTTATTGTTTAACTCCATAGTTTTTGAATCAGTCTGTGATTGAGTAGGTTGAGGTTCATTGTTCTGGCTAAATCTCTTTCTCTGATTATCTCTCCCATAAATTTTCAAAAGAGAGGATTTTTGTTTCTTTATTGTTACCCCAAACTTGTTTTTATCCTTATTCTGCCATGATTTTTGTCCTTCAATTTTGTTTTTAAATTGCCGATAACAAATTTTTGTCTTTCTCACCGTTTCATCCATTGTTTTAGGATTTTCAAATTCAATCCTTTCTTTATAAGAAAGTGGCAAACAGTTCAAAAATATTTGTACCTTTCTTTCTCTTCTTTGATATAAGGAACATATCATAATAAATTTGTGAATTTTGCAACAAATTCATCCATTGTGAGTTGTCCCAACCTTAAATCATGAAACTCATTTGCATGATCATCATAGTACCTTTCAGTTAAGTACTTAGATTTAAATTGTTTCTAGAATTCTTCCCATGAATTTTTTTTTCTCTTCTAGTCTATGCATTTTTTTAGTCTCCTCCCACCATAGGGAATTTTTTCCTTGCAACTAATATATTTCTAATCTAGATTTTAAATTACTATCATACTCATAAACTTGAAAATACTTGGTAATATTTAGCAACCAAGCTTCTACGTCCTCCTCTTTTTCACTATCAAAGGTAGGAGGTCTTATCTTTTTAAATTCTTCTTGTAATTCCATTTTCTTTTTGTGATTTTGGAAAGGTTTTGTCTAACTAATTTCCACTCTCAAATATTTATGTCCTTGGATCAACACGTTTTCTCTTCAAGGGATATGCCATATCCCCATCTACCTCCATATCCAAACATTTGTGACTTGACTTCTCAGTCAAATCCTTTATCATTTTTTCCTATTCTTTACTTTCTTTCAACAAGTGTTGTTATACATGATTTACGATTACAGACCAAAGTATCTCCCCTAGGTCAATGGCTAACCTAGAACTATAGAGAGACAAGGAACAAAATTATTTTCCTTAAAATAAATAGAACACAAAGTGAGGCTTACATGGAATCTGTCACACACTTTACTCCTTCTTTATGGAATCTGTCACACACTTTACTCCTTCTTTAGCTTGGAAGCTCCAATTCCAACTCTGAATGCCAAATTTAGAAGTTGTATAGTTAGATAACACAAGCCAAGAAACTACGAGATCTATGCAATATCATATAAGTACTTCATTCAATAGATCTACATGGTATTGAAATAAGTGAAATAACAACATCACATATAGGAAAACAATCAATTGTTTGCATTACTATAAATGGAAGAAAATTACAACCATAAGTAGTAGTTGATCTTGTAGAAGAGCTCCTCCAAGTTGTTGCCTTGTCCTTTCCTTCTCACAATATGTGCCTCCAGTCAACCTAAATGCATGAAAAGATGACCACTCACTACAATAGCATAAGGGTAGAGTCACTCTCCAAAATCCAACCCAAAAATAACTAGGTGCTTATGAAATGATGTAAATATATACGAAGGGGAGGTAGTTCATGAATTCTTATCCATTTACCAATCTAGGCTTCAGATTCAAAAGTGATGAGAGGATGAGCTCAAGGGATAAGCTGGTAATTTCTCCAAGGTGGAATTAGATAGTTTTAAATTTTTGTCCAAGGTAAATGGTTCAAACAATCTCTAGAAGCTTCTAGAAGAGGAAGTTTTGGACTTTTTTTATTTTTTCTTGAATTTCTAGAATCAACGCAGCATGATAGTTATCCAGGGTTCATTACATAACACACTGAGAGAAGGAGAGACTGCACTACAGCACATTTTCTCAGTTGTGCAAGGTGTGTTGGTCCTTAAAATGATTGAAAAAAGGTTCTTTCGGGCAAAAACTGAGGGGTTATGGAGGTTCATGCTTAGGGATATGTGCAAGGATGATGAAAAGGAGGAATAGGATGTTGATTGATCCCAGTAGGAGGCCTACTAGTTGGATGTGACAAATTGTACTATAACATATTACCCCCTAAAGTGCAAAGTCAAATATGATGGCTAATGACTTAAGTGCTTTACCTTGTGACAAGTCAACATCAAGGACAACTAACAAGCTTCATTTGCTACAATACATTTACAACATGACATCTTTTCTTGCTGGGGGAGGTATACCCATACTCAACTCATAAGCTAACATAACATGTATAATGATCAAAAGAGGTGTCCATAGATGCAATTGGTGAACCCATTACTAGATGACAGTCTATATGATCATGGCCATCATACATTGTGATCTTTATATAACTCTCAAAATTGTAGCCTGGATGTATGGAACTAGATCTAGGGTCTTCTATCTCATTCTCACAACCAACTAATGTATGAGTCTAACCTTGTGAATCAATGAGTTGGAGTCAAACATGGTAGACACCATCTGATTACCAACCAATAATGTAGTTTGTTAATAGATGCGAGAGAAACCACCATTGATGTTAATGGATCTAAAGGTACTATAGTACAATTCGTATGGTGTGAATGAATGAGTTGATGTCGAACACCACACATAACCTTTCCATCAAAGGCCATTGATGTAAACCTATCACCGAGAGCGGGGAAACTTTCCATTGATGTGTGCAAGCACCAAGGTACCCAGCAGTGTTTCTAAGTCAAGTTCCTGGATGATGTGCTAGTGTCGACAGGAAGCAACCCATCCTAGGAGGGCCTTGATGCATCCCTCATCAACGACACGAAACAAGTATCATGATTGATACAGAATGATGAGAATGATGCTGACATGGAACTGGATCAGGAAAGGCATACATGAAATGAAGGCTTAAGTGGATTGTATCATAGATCAATTGAATAAATTCTCTTGAACACATCGACGACACTGAATGGAGTTGGCAGCAAAAAGGAGGCTCTGAAAATGGTATGATAACCAAAATACAAGTAGATTACCCAACCCAACAGTCACAAAGATGAAGTGGAAGAGTTTCATGTTCAAGAGTGACTCACTGCCATTAGAAAAATTGAATCCCTTGTTTTCCAAATTTCCCCAACCATACTGATGAGTACTTCTTTATTTTTTAACAAGCTTGAGTAGGATAAGATATGCTTGATCAATAAGTCCATCCTTAAGATGAATCCCTCTGAGAATATTTAATGAACCTAAGCAGGAGTGGTTTAGCCTTGTCATGTTCGACAAGTCCATCATTGTTTGATGTTTTAACAAGTTCACAGAAGGTAAAACTCAAATTATTTTTCATGTTTAGAGAGTTTAAAAAGGAGGTGAAAAGGAAAACTCTAGATGTCCCTTTCTGTAGGTAGTCCCTTAGGTCCGAAAAGGTAGAAAACAATACCCAAAAGAACCTCTTAGCCATGTTCAACTAAGGTATTCCTTTATCGTAGCTAGTCTATCTCAGTCTAGAAAAGTGTTAAACTTACACTGATTAGATGTCTTTTCATTTACTTTTACGAGTTCAAAAAGACAAGTGCTCAGAAATCTTTTCATGTTTTGGGAGTTTGAAAAGAGTTGAAAGAGGACTCCACCTCGAAGAATGAGTGGTATAAAGGGTAGAAACTGGGACTTGTCATGATGGAACTAATCAAAAACATGCAAATGTCATGAGGTTGGCTAATAAGATCACTCATCAGAGCGGTTCCTTAGGAAAGGGTAAACAACCAAGTGAAAGAGTATGATCAGCCATGAAGATGGTGATGATGGAATGATAAAACCAAGGATCATATAGAAAAAAAAGCTGATAAGAATGGAAATCATGAGGGATAAAATGGGAATGGTTTCATTTTTACAGATGCTTGAAACATGGGAAACTATGCTTGAAATTCGTTTCATTTTTACACAAGCTTGAAAGAGAGGAAAAACTATGCTTGAAACAAGTTTGCATGTCGCCAACATAATGAATCAATTCAAGGTACATGCCTCCTAAGCTTCATTTCATGAACCTATGTAGACTACTAGGTATTAACATGTGGATGGAATGAAGGTTCATTTATGAGATCAAGTAAAAGACTCGACTAGGAATTTACGAGATCAAATCAAAGGCTCTAATTGAAAGGGTATTTGTTTCATCTTTTAATGAGAATGAAATAGGAAAGGAACTATGATCATGACACCTTATTTAATATTTTAATGAGCTTGACACAAGAGAAGGAACTATGCTCAGGGAACCTTGTTTCATTTTTTAATGGGCCTGACACAAGAGAAAGAAGTATGCTCCAGAATCAAATCATGGCCTCCAAGAGACCATGCATTCAAATAGGTTCTCATCAGATGGGAGAACAATGCTCTGAAAGGGATAAAAGGATCCAATGGAAAGATCATACTCAAATTCCCCTAGTGAATGATGCACTACATAACATACTAAATCATTGGTAGATGCGGGCATGGAAGATGTTGCCACATAACTAATCTATGGCGAGGGAGATATTGCTTTTATATAAGGAAAATTTAGGGAATTTTGTTGATTGGGAGTCAAATTAGGACCAATGAATGAAAGTTGGTTAATGGTCACAATTATTCCTTCATGTGGGAGGCACATCACACGAAAGAGTCAAGAGACAAGAGCTCCCATGACATAAACATAGTCACGCGAAAGGAGTAAATTAAAATCCAATGAGACTTGGACTACCGTCACATCGATATAGACAGTATTTCCTCAGAAAGTAATAGGAAACTTGAGAAGTATCCCTAATGGTTGGCTGGTTCCTTTGTTAAAATCCAACAAATTCTGGGTAATGGGCACAAGTTGCGGAAAACCTAGAGCTTGCCAAGAAGTTGAGGAAAAAATACTAAGAGATATGCCTTCATCTATGATTATTCTAGGTACAACCAAATTATAACCCTGTACTATGATCTGGAAGGGTATGTAAGGACGAAGACGATATCTTGTCAGTTGACTCCAATTGAATTAAGTGACCATACTATTTGGAGTGGGTGTCGTGGGAACGGGAGAATTGCCCCCTTGTGCTATGGGAATGAGAGGATTGTCCCCTGTATCGTGGGAATGAGAGGATTTCCCCGAGTTCATTGGAATCTGAAGAAACAAGAAGAACATGAGTGGTATGATCCTTACTCTCTATGGGAAAAGTACAATCAACTGCACATGGAATTGGGTCAACTGTTTTCTCAACCAATTGTTGGTCAGGGAAAAACTCATGGGATTAACATTGAAAGAGAGTGGGATTGATGGGGTTTAGATTCTAATAAATAACTTCATCAACTAGTGGAGGATTGGGAGAAAGCTTTTGATAACTAGCCTAGAGTTGAGGCTGATAAGCTGCAAGTTTTTCCAACACTTTTGAGGCTTCATCCATATAAGGAAAAAGGTGAATAGGATGATTCATTTCACATAACTAACAAGGAAATTTTACTTTGCCCTTTTTCCCATGAACCTTACTATCACTAGTTGAGGGTTTGTCACCAGCATGATCTCCAGAAGTTGACGATAAACGCCGCTGTGAGCTTGTGGACCACACCTATAATACCTTGGGAATATGAGGACAATCTCTAAGAAGGTGATCACCCTTACATAACATGCAAGGGAAATTAACTTTACAAAGCTAATTGGAATAATTTTCCATATTATTTGCAACCGTAGAAATGGTAGCTTGGTTGCCCCCCTGCTTATTTTTCTTCTTCTGCTTCCCTTTCTTCTTCTTCTTACCTTCCTGGTAACTATAATCAATACTTTCACCAGGAAAGGAGGAAGAAAGAGATGAATAAACAATAGGAAAAGAAGGCAAAGGGTAAGCTTTAGGATCAACTTGAGGTTAATATGGTTCAGGTGGAGGAAAACTTGGTTGAGAAGAAGTTTGGATATTCAAAACCATAGGGGTCAAAAATAACCAAACTGGTAAACCAATGGTAAATCCAGGAAGGGACAACATTCCATATAAGTAGCACCAATATTTCCCAAAGAATGAAAAGGACCAGGATTCCCGTCAGAGGGGTTACCTTGATTGGTAGACTTTGGAATTATTTCCATTAGTCTCAACCTAAGATCCACTAAGGAGTTTTTCCATGGGGAGGATGTTATTTCACGGTCAATTAATTGATTTTAGAAATTAACAACACAAAATAAAAGAAAGGGGTAAACTAGGCGAGGGTTTACCAAGAAACTATGAACTGCAATATATGCCTTTGAGAACCAAGGAATTAATGTATGTGTAGACAATCTCCCTAAATGATGTGTTTGGTGTATCACAATATACAATGCAGCTGAATCGATTACCTATGGATGGATAGAAACCTATAGGTGATTCCAAAAATATACACGATGGTATGTGGGCGTGCAGTTCATAAGTGTTTTCTAATGCGTAACCATTCGATAAAAGTGTTCCCATATATTTATCATGCATGGAGCGTCATTCGATATACCTGAAGGTACATGGAGAACGATCATATACACTTGCATTTGTTGAATGGGATTTCACCCCTAGGATACAACGTTGGCAAACAATGATAGCTCCTACATTTAATGACGTTGGAACATATCTCTAGCCTAGACCTCTATGTGTGTCATTAAGTTTCAAATTCTCCTTAGGTTAATTGAGATTAATTTTAAATTTGATATTGAATTATGTTTTGGTTTCAAGGCTCAAAAAATGATCTCACATGAACACACCTATGATGCAACTAATATGACAAAAATAACTCTTGTCAACATTGATGAAAGATATCTTGTGTAGGGAAGAGGTGCAAATAATGATGCAACAATCAAATATGTAGCAAACAAGACCTTACCAACTAGATATTTCGATTTCACTATCCCAATTCAATTCAAATAATTAAAAGATACCAAACCATGCAATGTAATCTATGCATGATTCCCCTGAAAGCTATGAAAATGTAATCTATGCACATTTCTCTTTCTGACTGTGAAAATGACAATTATAACTATGAAAATGTGATCCATGTAAGAGAATTATTCGAAAAAAACACAAGAGGATTCCAGTGAAATCAAACATAATCTTGGATTTCATGAATAGAGGACTCAAATAGAAATTCGGTGAAAATTCCAAAAATAAAAAAAATGTCACTGAAAGGCGATTAACACTCATACATAATATGCAATTTCACACTAGGGAATTCAAATTTCATACACAAAACCCTACATGCAAATGCACTATTTTTTCTTTTCACCACACTTAATTTTCAAAATGAAGGAACCTAAGATTCAAAGTCTAATCGCCGATTCAAATGAACCTTTCAGAATGAGGACTAGAACAAAAATTCATCCAAGTGATTAATGATCAAATGAAACAAGTTTGCAAGTGACCTAATGATAATAGAAAATAAAAATCAAAACCAATTCTTACCAAGGAAATCAAACAAATGCAAACCAAACATAGGCTTTAGAGAGCAGAAGACACTCAAGGCTCAGGGAAGTTCAACTGGAAGTGGGTTGACCAAAGAGAGGCTCAAGAACCAAGGAAAAAATTATGCATAAAGAGGGGCCAACGTGGGTATGAAAGAGGAACCAGTGCATTTCAACGCAGGCACAAAGTGGGCCTGGGTGAGGTACAACACTCTATCAAAGGCACATGCAGTGCATTGGGCCTAGGAAAGAGGATTCTGACACAAAAATTGAAAAAAAGGCTCAATGAAATCATTTCCTAGGTCTCTTCTTGATTGGATGATACAACAAAGGTCTGTCAAGGAGGTAGTAAACCACAATGGGAAAGGAAAACCACCAAGGGAACACTCTTTTCCCTAGTATGGTCACCAATTTGTTATATGGGATTTACAATTGTGGACAAAATTATTTCCCCTGGGTGAGTGGCTACCCTAGAACAACAGAGAGACAAGGAACACAATGTTTTTCCTTAAAGTAAATAGATGGCAGAGTGAGGCTTACCTCGAATCCTTTGCACACTTCACTCCCTCTTTAGCTTGGAAGCTCCAATTCCAACTTCGAATGCCAAATTTAGAACATGTACAATCAGATAACACAAACCAATAAACTACGAGATCTATGTAGTATCATCTAAGTATTTCATTCAATAGATCAAAATGGTATTTAAATAAGGGAAATAACAACATCACATATAGGAAAACAATGAATTCTTTGGATTACTATAAATGGAAAGATATTACAACCATCAGTAGTAGTTTATCTTGTATAAGAGCTTATCCAAGTTGTTGACTTGTCCTTTCCTTGTCACAATATCCACCTCCAATCACCCTAAATGCATGAGAAGATGACCACTCACTACAACAACATAAGGGTAGAACCACTCTCCAAAATCCAACCCAAAACTAACTAGGTGCTTATGGAATGAGGTAAATATATAGGAAGGAGAGGTAGTTCATGAATTCTTATCCATTTACCAATCTAGGCTTGAGATCCAAAAGTGATGGGAGGATGAGATCAAGGGATAAGATGGTGATTTCTCCAAGGTGGAATTAGATAGGATTCAAATGTTTATCCAAGGTAAATGGTTGAAACAACCTCTAGAAGCTTCTGGAAGAGGAAGCTTTGCAGTTTTTTTTCCCAAATTTCTAGAATCAACACACCCCCACAGTTATGCAGGGTGCACTGCATAGAACCCTAAGAGAAGGAGAGATTTCATTACAATGCAGTTGCTCAATTATGTATGGTGTGTTGGTCCTTAAAATGACTGAAACAAGGTGTTTTCAGGAAGAAACTCAGGGATTAGATAGATTCATTCTTAGGTCTTTGTGCAAGGATGATGAAAAGGGGTAATAGGATGTTGATTGATCCCATTAGGAGGCCTATTGGTCAGATATGAAAAAATGGACTATAAAAAGTGTTCATGACCAATTTTGATATTGGCCAATTCTTGGTGTAAATATTTTACTATTTCTATGAACTGAGTGGATGGAGGTGTGTCTTTCCCTCCCAACTCCACATACACTTCTCCTCCCTATGTAGGAGGATGCTTTGAGATTTCTTCCATCTTGTATTGTAATTTTATGTCACTTATGTACGTTATTATAAAACAAACAACACATATTAGTTTTACATACATTCCATAATATATCATGACACAGGCATTCTATTCTCTAGTTGTGGTTTTCCCTTAGGCCTAGACTTGCAACGTACTGCTCTGATACCATATGTAACATACCCAATTTCATCATACCATTTTTTTCTCTATATTAGGCTTACTAATGGTATTATTCTCTTCAAATTATCACCTAAGTATTACTTAGGGTATACATAACTAGGATTGGTGACTTTCCTAGCTTCTCTTGCATTAATAATCAATTAGTAAAAATAGTTCCCCCTTAACTCTTAATATTTTTCTTTATTATAAATGGTTTCTTGTGAACCCATTTTTTATAACTATCTCCTCCATCCCTTATGAAAATTCTCCATACATATTTACTTTGTTCTCATTATTAAAAGAATACATTTTAGCTTCCTAGACAAGATTCATGTAATAACCTTACCCCATATTAAATCATTAACCATATGAAATTCAAGTATTGTAGTTCAGCTCCAAGTGTATGTCTTTTTGTTTAATGGAATTCTATATGGGATTTTTAATATGATATATCATAATAGTTGGATTCCATCTCGAGTAATTTTTTGTGGAAATTTACGCTTAACATGGCAGGCATGGTCCACTTGCCCTATGGATAAATATCCACACAACCTTGATCACATGCTATTCACATGATCACTGTACCAATTGATTCTAATGGTGGCAATTTATTTATTGATCACCAACAGTTGTGATTTCGAGTGAAAAACCCTAGTCGTATTTCCCTTGCAACTGTATTATTTTGAGTTTCATTTTGTTATGCAACTATAGAGGAGCACTGCTTCGAGGGTTTTGATCTTGTAGGGTTTATTCCAAGCCCAAGCTCAAATATTTTGGCCCTTTGGATCTAGTTAACCCTTTGGTTCCCGTACCAATGGTTCCTGTCTATCCTTGAGAGTTCATCATTTCATTTCTCATGTATATAATGAGTTATTTGTAGTTATATACCTAATATTTTCTTCAGTTTCTCCCTTTCACTACTCTAATTAAATATTACTATTTTGACTGTAGGGTAAGGGCACCATGACAATTATATGAGGTTTCTACTTATTTTCTATCACTTCCTTTGGTATAACCATTCAAAACACAAAGTATGCGTATAGGGGTTTTAGCTTTCCTCTATTCCTTTGATTTATTGCATAAATAGAAAGTTAAATACATATATTCAAAGGTATGGATATGTTTCCCTTTCTAATAGAGAATTTTAGTCATGGATTAAGCTTTTGTTTTTGTTTTTCCTATTTGTGCTAGTGAAATTATATGTAGCTCAATTATTGACTACAAGGGTTTTTTTGTGTGCCTAGGTTAGCATACTAGACCTCGTCCCCTTACAGGTAACTTATTTTCTCTTATTAATTGTATTTTTCTTTAATTTATCAAAACATTTTTAACATGGAGGGTTTTTCACAGTGGGAGTCTAATTTGTGGTGACTATGTAGAATTGCAAGTAAAATTTTGGAATTCTTGTGATTTGTATGAAAGATTTTCCTTCTTGTATTGTCCAAGGTTCTGACTTGTGACTCCACAATTGTTACTAGGTCTAGTTTCTACTAGAGTCGTCTCATTAACCCTACACTAGGGTTTTGGTTCTTTGGGGACATAAATTTCTAGACTGTAACCAATATTTCTTTTCCTTTGTAAAATTTTGTGTAATATAGTTAGGTTCCTTTTATGTAGCCCTTCGTGGCCCTAGTAACTTTATGATACCAAAATATTTAAGATAAGTTCGGCCCATGCTCTGGGAACTCTCCAAATCTATGAAGGAACGAAATGAAATAAATATATGAATTGAAACACAAATATATAATGAAAACAAAACTTCAATTCATTAATTACAAAGTAATGAAAATTGTTTGCATGCAAAATGGAAATAAACTAGCTCAAGCGATGTTAGCTTATCTCTTGGAAGAAACGTGGTGGCTACATTCCTTCTGAACTATGTTACAATGAGGCTCAAAGGCCTAATTATTATTGGGAAACAATGGAAAACCCTAAACATCCAAAAACCTAACTCGAGGAGATGAAGCACCAACGTTTTGTGGGTCTGGTTGGGCTAAATTGGTACATCAACTACCCAGGGGTCGTAACTTTGCCATACGATCTATGTTTGACACGTACGATACCTCGTTAGAAAGATATATTCAAGGACTACAACTTTTGATTTCAAACCCATGCCTTAGGCTATGAATTTTCTTGTTTTTCAAAACACTTCATTTAGGGCCTAAAAACAACTCTAAAAGTTCATGACCCGAAACACTGTAAAAAATAGTAAATCATACTACAATTAAGGAAACTAAAAGAAACAATCGTGGGGGTTCAAGTGGAATAGGTGGGTGGCCACCAATATCCCCTGGGTCATTCCTCCCCCCTTTGGAAGCAATGGTCCCCATTACATTGTGTGCCTCCATGAGATGGGGAAACTTCTATTGAACTTGGTCCCTAGTGAGCCAATTGCATTGGTGTAGGAGTTGACCAACTTTAACAACCCGATGCAGTTGGATCTTTTGCTGCCAAGTGTTCTTGATCTACATGTCCATAATATGATCAGTTATGTCCAGTTACATGTAGTTTGAGTTTAGCTATGTTGCTATGAGTTGTTCTCCAATGTCTAATATGTCTAATAATGTTGGAAAATATGGTCCAAGGTGGCCCACATTAAACAATCGGTGCAAGCCAAGTAATCGAGGAATGTTGAGCTCAAAATAATTGTCTCCCACAACCTTGGTGATGGTTTAAGGCCCATATAGGAGTTGTCTAAGCTTTGGACATGTGATGGTAAGGCATTATTTTTTCAAATGCAAACAAACTTTGTCCCCCACCAGAAACTTGTGTGGCACCCGATGATCATCTCGTCACTTGTACTTGACATTGAACTTTTGTAAGATGTCGTGAAGCTTCCAGGGGATGTGATGGATATGTTTAATGAACCTGGTATCTTTATCATGCTATTGATAGTGTTGGACCTGCCAACATGTAAGGGGATCTCCTTGGTAAGAAGTCCCAATTAGACCTCAGACCATTTGGTGTAGGAGTCCCATCAATGTGTCGTACAGTAATGCCTTGACCGCGATTTCACACAGAGGAAAGTAAGATGTCGCTATTGGTAGCAAGGGTGTGACAGATGTAGTAAGACAAGGAAGGTGCATGAGAGGTTCTAACACACTAAGGGTGAGGTGAGTAGGCCCCTTGGAAAATTGTGATAGCACTCGGATTAAAAGGGAACACATGAGAAAAGATACATCACAACATGGAAGGTAAGTCAGTGAGCAATCCAAAGTGATGGTTAAACCAACAACACATTTCAAAAAGATTTGTACATACTTATACAGAATAGTCTATACATGCATGTGTAAGAAAACCAATACATATATCATTTAGAGTAAACCAGATAGCATAGAGTACAATACAACATATGCATGAAACGTGCTCACTATGTTATATTAAGTGTAAGTTCCAGACATACAATACATCCATGTCCAACCACTAGTTCCAATAGTGGAACATTACAGCCACAATTGTCTACTACTCCAAAGAGATGTACTAGCTCTGCACAGTGGAGAAGCCAAGGCTCATTACAATATTGTCTGAGCTTTCTCAAAGATACTCCTATCAAAGCTTGGATGACCAAAAGCCTTTACAATGAGTTATGAGGTTCTATTTATAGCAAAGGGTGGGGTGACCCTTCACATTCCCCTTTGTGACAGTTCATCTACCCTCATGAATTTTCATCTACTCTATCACTATTACATCCAACTATTGACACTTGAACATCCACTTGACACAACGTTACATTACAATGGACATGTGCTCATGTGAGAGAAAATGGTTTGATTAAGCCATGCGAGACATCACTAACACTCGGTCCATTGTGGTGAGACCAACCCTTTGACATGCTTGTGATGGTGAAGGTGGTGAGCTGATGCCAAGATTGGTCGTTTGTGATGGTGTGCGTGCACCCCATGGTGACATCTTGCTGAAGCAAACTCTTGCCTTCGTTGCACCCCGGGTGCATTGGTGTGGCTCCTTCATCCAAATTATATACTAGCATGTGCATGGTCCTCTTGGTGTAGCTGAACAAGCAACACAACGATGCATAATGTCCATGTTAATCTTCCAGTGTGTGATGATGGTCATGCACATCAGCTGTCAACTACATGCTCAACTCCAGTGAGATTTTCTTCTTGTCTTCACCTTAGTGAGTGTGCTCAATGGGTTGGATGGCATGTGTGTGCAAAATGACAAGAATGCTATTGAATCCTTTGCATGCAATCAACAACACTGCTCACCATGTCTACTCTGTGCCAACTGCTGGGATGGATCTATAACTTGTACGAGTGCAGCTTCATCTGTGAGGGCATGTTGCATGCCTTCCTGTTCCTGTTCCTGCTGCAACTCATTCGCTTGTCTGTGAAGCTCATGTTCTTCCTTGAGTTGTTTCTTCAGCACGTGCAAATCCTTCTTTGTTCCATTCTCTATCTTCATGTGATCGCGTCATTACCTCATAGTTTGAGTCTCCAAAGTTTCTTTCATCATTAGTGGATCAGCTTGAGATTGCAACTTTGTTCTGCCTCTGTGTTGTCAACAACCTACCTCTTACATTCATTGCATCTGGTATGTTTCATTTTGTTGTTGTTCATGATGCTTCTCGATGTGATGTTGCTGTCGTCATATCTTGATGTCCTTGTCTATCAACAACTTGATGTCTTTGTGAGTAGGAAAGCTCATAGACACTTAATTGACACACTGGTAGAACTCCAACTCTCTGAATGGACCTTATTCGTGAAAAGAAAGTCTAACACCTCCGAAAGTATTGTCTAGTTCTCATCTTGTTTTGGTTTCACACTAGCTTGATTGTAAGATGTAGCATCCGCCAAGCTCTCGGTCAATTGACACACATTCCAAGCCAAGTTGACATAGTCTTTTCGATTAGGGTTGAGGGGTATATTTGTGCACAAGAAGTATAGTCGCTAGAGTCTTAGTTTCATCTCTGATTTTGCTTTGCTGCCAGCAGGCCTGGACAGTACCCCGGTGGAGTCACATAGGAACACAAGCATGGCTCTGCTGCCAACGAACCTATTCATTACCCTGACGGAGTTACTTGCATCACCTCCCTACACAGGAAGCCTTTCTCTTATTTCGCCTTATTCATTTTTTCAAACTTTTTTCACTTTTTCATTTTTTTATTTTCATAACTGTGCATAACAATTATCCATTTCAGAGGCGGAAGAGGGATCCTAACTTATTGAGAGAAGAAGAGGTTGTTCCTATAGAGAAGTAGTTTATTATACCTCTGACATGCCTATTAAGGTTTTCCCCCTCACCTTACTCTACTTTACTTAGCTGACAAGGATTAACCCAAAAACAACCGACTAGAGTGGGTGATACTAGTGAGCACGCAAGAATTGTGTTTTCACCAAGTTTCACTTCGAGCAGTACGTGTTTTCCATTGCTGTATCATGGAATGAGGAAAAAAAGTTCTTACATAAGAGAGCAGACAATAGATAACCAAATGTTGATAATTTTACAAGTCCTCTCATACTTGACCCAACTTGTTTCAAGAGTCATACATGGTTTCATGCGAAACTAACCTACGAATGAAACAATAAAACAAAAAAACAACAAAGCAAAGAAGTAGTAGAAGTAAAAGCAAAAGCAAAACGAGTAATAAAACATGAAAGAAAGTGAACAAACTAACAAAGCATGTAAGAAAACAAGCATGCAAGCAAATAGACTGAAAGAAAACACTACTCCTACTCCTAAGCTAATGGTACATGGGCCATCTCACATTAAGTGATACTTCCAATGCAGCCACCAGCAGATTTGTTGACCCATGTTGGTGAAGGCATGGTTCACAAATAAGAAAGCTGCATGAACTAGAAAACAAGAAAGATATAACAATGAAGACAAACACTCTCTAAGTTTACAGGTGACCACAGAACAGAGATGAGTGAAAGCACATGACATGCACTCTATGAAGCTACCATGGTGTTATGCTACATTGCATGCACATGTTTAGTGTGTGCATTCTCTTGACTGTGACATGCAAGAAAACGTGAGAAAGGTAGACCACTTGTGTTGTGCATGTGTGCTTGTTGTGTAAGATTCCTCCAACGCATGAGCGATGGGATTGTGTAGTTCGAGTGGAGGAAGCAAAATATAGGTGTTTGATTGATATTCAATGAAAAGAAGAGAGTGATGAGGAGCCTTGAGTGTTTCAACAATTTCCTGACTGGAAGTGAAACCAACCTCAAGATAGCAAGGGCCTGACATAACCATCAACTCGGGCTGAAGTGCCTCGAGAGTCTGCGAGGTTTCAACTTCGTTCACAGATAGATTATTGTAGACCAATGTCTTAGATAGATTAACAATGATTAAATCAACATCATGATCATATGAAGAAGTAGAGAGATCACGACAGCCAAGATCGGAAAATTTAGGATGTTTGTCGACATCATCATGATTTGATGAATCGAGCAGAGGGGTAGATGAGAACCAAAGATGTTCACCCTCTGTTTTTTCTGAAATGACAGATGATAGATTGGATGGATTTTCATAGGAAGATGTGTCCTCTCTGCACTGTGATGATAGACTGACATCTGACATGTCCTGTGAATGATCAGGAGTAGAAACATCAGGAAATGGGTTTTCACAAGGGAAATCAACAATGGCAGAATCACAAGTGATGTCAGGATGAAGCGGATGAGGTGGAGCTAGAAGGGATTCATCCTCCATCCTGAGTTCTTCTTTATATTCCTGCACACACTCATCATCAATGATGGCGTAGGTTGGCTGTATAATACCAACTCCATCAACAAGTTGATCCTCATTCACAACAGGTGAGGAGTCCGGAATGGAAGAACAGAATATAGTGCAATCCAGAGTATCAACAGAACGCGAGAAAGAAGGTCGAGGAAATGAATCCATGAGAAAACAAATAGGCTTGCAAGCCAAATCTGCGCAGATATCAAGAGTAGGTGGGATGGGAGGATGTGATAGTTCAACAAAGGTATGTGCATGATCTCCCACATCACTCTATGGTTGTGGAGCCTTTTGATGAGGTGAATACGGACAATCACTTGTGACAGTGATTGTGCCTACTCGTGATTGCATAGTTCAATCACTCGAGTATGAGAAGAATTCGAGTGATTTCAAGAATTGTGGATTTTTAGATATGTAAAGAAGATACTCAAATCTCCCATCGAGAAATTCCCAATCAATATCATCTTTAGGGAATCGGTATGCAAGATTACAAAAGCGTGTGTGAAACTATTCAATGGATTCATCGGGTGCTTTTCGTAATTTCAAAATTTCTTTGTTGAGTGCTTTACAACCAAAGTGATTGAAAGCATGGTCTATCTCTACGACCAGATGAGCAAGAGAATGAATAGATTTTTCGAGTAGCGTGGCACACCAATTCATTGGTGACCTCGAAGCCTATAGATGAACAACGCGCAGGTTATGTATTCTTCTAAGAATACATGTCTTTCGCATGAGCCTACAACGCCGACCGCGTGGCTAGCCAAGGCTACGTGGCCTCCACCATCATATGTTTTATGAGACAAGTCATCAGAGATATTTTCTGAGATAATGAAGTCATTTCCATAAGACATGCACTCCGAAATAGCAACTTGGTAGTTAGTCATTATAGATAAGTAGAGATTCAAAACATATGTGAGGACTCAATTTGTCATCTGGCCCTCCTTCTAGCGCCAAAATGTTGACGGTGTTGGACCCGCCAACATGTAAGGGGATCTGCCTGGTAAGAAGTACCAATTAGACCTCAGACCGTTTTGTGTAGGAGTCCCAGCAGTGGGTCATATGGTAATTCCTTGACCGCGATTTTGCACAGAGGCAAGTAAGATGTCTTTGTTGGTAGAAATGGTGTGACAGCTGTAGTAAGACAAGGAAGGTTCATGAGAGGTTCTAACACACTGAGGGTGAGGGGAGTGAGCCCCTTGGAAACCTGTGATAGCGCTTGGCTTGGAAGGGAACACATGAGAAAAGATACATCACAACATGGAAAGAAAGTTAGCTAGCAATCCGAAGTGATGTTAAATCAGCAACACATTTCAAAAAGATTCATACATACTTATACAAAATAATCTATACATTCATGCAGAAGCAAACCAATACATATATCATTGAGAGTAAACCAGATAGCATATAATGCAATACAACATATGCATGAAACGTGTTGGCTCTGTTATACTAAGTCTAAGTTCCAGTCATACAATACATCCATGTCTAACCACTACTTCCAATATTGGAACATTATAGCCACAACCACCTGCTCCTCCAAAGAGTTGTAATAGCTCTGCATAGTGGAGAAGCCAAGGCTCATTAAAATAATGTCCAATATTTCTCTAAGATACTCCTATCACAGCTTGGCTAACCAAAAGCCTTAAAACGAGTTATGAGGTTCTATTTATAGCAAATGGTGGGGTGAACCTTGACATTCCCCTTTGTAACAATTCATCTACCCTAATGACTCTTCATCTACTCTATGATTGCTACATCCAACTATTGACACTTGAACTTGCACTTGACACGACATTACATTACAATGCAGATGTGCTCATGTGAGACAAAATGGCTTGAGCAAGCCATGCAAGACATCACTGACACTCGGTCCGTTGTGGTGAGACAAACCCTTTGACATGCTTGTGATGGTGAAGGTGGTGATCTGATTCCAAGCTTGGTAATATGTGATGGCGTGCATGCACCCCATGGTGACATCTTGCTGAAGCGAACTCTTGCCTCGATTGCATTCGGGTGTATTGGTGTGAATCCTTCATCCAACTCATCTGCTAGCATGCGCATGGTCTTCTTGGTGCAACCGGACCGGAAACACACTGATGCATAGTGTCTGTCCTGATCTTCCAATGTGTGACAATGGTCATGTGTGTTAACTATCAACTACATGCTCAGCTCCTATTAGACTTGCTTCTTGTCTTCGCCTTGGTGAGTGTGTTAAATGGGTTGGATCGCATGTGTGCACACAATGACATGCATGTTGTTGAATCCTTTGCATACGATCAACAACACTGCTCACCATGTCTACTCTATGATAACTATTGGGATGGATCTACAACTTGTACAGGCACAGTTTCATCTGTGGGTGCATGTTTCACCCCCTCCTGTTCATGTTCCTGCTACAACTCATTCACTTTTCTGTGCAACTCATGTTCTTCCTTGAGTTTCTGCTTTAGCACATGCAACTCCTTCTTTGTTCCATTCTCTGTCTTCACATGATCGCACTATTACCTCATAACCTAAGTCTCCAAAGTTGCTTTCATCATCATTGGATCTACTTGAGCTTGCAACTTTGTTCCGCCTCCGTGTTGTCAACAACCTTCCTCTTGCATTCGTTACATCTGGTATGCTGCCTTCAATTATTGTTCATGATGTTTCTCACTGTGATTTTTCTTCCGTCATATCTTGATGTCCTTGTCTATGAACAACTTGATGTCTTCGTGAGTAGGCAATCTAATAGACACTTGATTGACTGCATCCCCATGTGTGCTCTGAATAGTGTCTTTGACTCTGGTTTCCTAGAAACCATTATAACTATACTGTTGAGAGGCAGATGAACACCTACAATACCTGGAGACATGGAAACACTCATGGCATGAAATCTGTTAGTTGAAAATGAAAATGAACTTGAGAACTGACTTGCAACATACTTGTGGGACCGATCATGATGGTCACGCAATTTCAGTCGAGAGGTCAAGAGAGTGACTGCCAAGACTGCGCAAAGCATAGTCTGGGTTGTTGGGAGGCTGACTAGTTGTTGGAACTACACAATGCACAGTCTAGTTTGGCTGCTGACTAATGGAATTGCGGAATCTCAGTTGGCAATGGTTTTAGGATCAGTGACTGCATTGCGTAATTTTCTGGGCTAGCAGTCACTGCTCCTCAGAATTGCACAATGCAAGACTGAAGAAAAATCACTGGGTAGAAATGCACATTTCCTAAGAGGAAGATAGAGCCTTCCCTCTCAGGATTGCACAATGATTTCTTGGTGAGGCGGAGTCTGGGCCAAGGCTACCCAGACTTGCTGACGGGTAACTAAAAGCGAAAGTGAACGTGAATGCATGGTGATACTGAGTGTAAGAATAAGTGAATGAGTGTGCATGCAAACAGTGATTGACAGATTTTGAAAACAGAGCAACATGCATGTGAGTGAGGCGAGTCATCGAATCAGTGATCATTCCTGAAAAATAGTTTCATGCATGCGACAAGAGTGAGATGTTAATGAAAACTGAAACAATGTTTGTAAAAGATAGTATGTATCAAAGTGACAGCAAGTGCTCACTGAAATCAAGTAGACAACATTCATATGAAGCGAAACACAAAAAGCTTCAAAAATGCACCACAAGACATGGAAAGTGGATTTACCCCAAAACAGCTAAGATGAATGTGCTGACAGCTCCTAGATGTGATGTGGGATGATAGAGCTACAAGGTTGATGTGAGGAATAAGATCTGTAGCGTCTAGTTGATGAGTTTTGATAAAATTGAGGTTGTGACGTGCATGCCACAAATCTAGGGAAAGTGACACTTGATGGGAGGTTTCTGAAATGATCCTTGCATGTAACCACCAACTGCCAAAAATAGGTCCCTAAAGCAAGGGATGCCTTTGCATGCTGCGTTGGGAGAAGTAGTCCATGCATGCAAGTCTATTTTTCTCGGTCCCGAAGGGAACCAATCAACTCAGTTGTACATGCAAGAGGTTCCTCGACTGTTGGGATAAAATTTACATTTTTGGCTGGGAGTTGGGCTGGCTGCTCATAATATTTGTGCAAATTTTGGGTAGAGTGGCTTACTACTTCCTAGATTTGCACAAATTCTGGGCTTAACATCCTAGCTAGGAAGGATTGCACAATTTTCTGGGTGAAGCTTGCTCAACAAAATTGTGCAATTCTGGGACCCAATAGGTTGCCAGTCAGGATTGTGCAGTTTCTGAAGGGAAGGTTGGTTGCCCTCCATATTTGCACAAATTCTTGAAGGAGTTGCTCAACCTACTACTGGACCAAGTCCGGATAAACATCCTATGAGAGGAATGCATCAAGGTTTGATTGACAGGATGTCTTTCTGCAACAAAAATTACTCGAGCTTGTGTACTTGATGAAGAAATACATGCTGCTGTGAGGGTTGGTAGGGAGGCTCCAAAGCGAAGCTAAGGAAACATTTTGGAGGGTGGTTATAGCCGATGCAACACAGCCTTAGGCTGTACATGCATGGATTGTCTCTTTGTAGTCACATGAGGCATGGCGACATCAATTTGACATAATCGTTAAAATACTAGACCCACTTCAAAGTGACTGCCACTAGTCAAGCTATGGATAGATTTATTATAGTTGTGTTTCATATAGGGAAGACTCTCATCCCAGGTTCATGGATGCTTAGAGTTATAAATGTAGAGTATGTGAATAGTCATCCTATTGACAATCTCTGTCTAGCCATCATTATAGGGAATGAATGTAGTCGACTTGGTAAGATTGGTGTCCAATAATGTCCGGAGGCTTGACCAAAATGTGCTCAAGAACCTATTATCCTGATCTGATATAATGGTTTGCAGGGTAAAAAATGAACACACACTCGTTCAAAGAAGAGTTTTGTAGTTTCTTTTGTTGTGATACTTTTCTTGCAGGTCGCCAATATAGCCATATTGGAAAATCTATCCATGACCACAAATACATAGTCATACAGAGTCCATTGAGATGGATTTTCAAGTCTAATTAGGAGTAGGCAGAGGAGTGTACATGCCTTGTTTCTTGATGGTTGTCTTGGTAATGGCCTAGGCAGTGAAGGATCTGATATATTGTCAAACATCCTGTCGGAATTCTTTCTAGTAAAAGTATTTATGTAGGATGACCACAGTTTTCTCCACACCAAAGTGTCTTGTTACGCGACTATAGTGCGTCGCCCAAATTATCTTGGCACACTTTCTTAAAGGAATAAAAAGGTTGGCCAAGTAGCATAATAATGTGTCTTTGAGGTTGAAATTAGGAACTTGCTTGCCATCCACTAACATCTAGTATTTGGTGGTGAACCCTCAATCATTTTTGTATAGTTGCATCCATCTAGAGGTCTCATGGCCACAAGAGTTGAGAGCAATAGCCATTGCTGCAACTAGGGGCTAGTTGAGGTAATATGCAACATGATTGGTGCTACCCTTTTTGTATTAATGTTCAAGTGGATTTTTTGCAGATATGTAGACCACTTTTGATGGTGAGCGTTCTGCAACTTCCCTTATGTCTGTATAAAATGAAGAGGTCAATGATTAGTGTGGATGACCAATTTTACAATTTATGTTAGGGTTTAACTAAAAGAGAGATAATTTGAAAGAGAGACATACTGGGAGGAATGTGGAGCTGCAAAATAGTTTAGATATGCCTAAAAATTAGAATTCGAAAGGTATGGTGGTTCGCTCAAAACCCTGGATAACAAAAATTTTAAATTTTATTGTTAAATTTTTTAACAATTTCTATTAGATCTATTCACAAAAATTACATATTGCATCTAATTATTTAGAACCGAATCAATTTTTGTGGTATGAAGGGCTTTGTTCTCGTAAACCACTTGTCATGTGGTCAATTTTCATGGAGGAAATGATAACACATTATGAGGATACCAAGAGAAACACCTTCTTTAACTAATTGATAAATCTCAAACAAAAGGGTTCAATGGAAATGCACACTGAGGACTTTCAAAAATTGAATATAAGGTTAAATGATACTATAGAGAAGCCAAAGATAAATAGTATTATCTATGCCATGGAAGATGATATCAATGGTATGAAAGCATATTGGATGAAAGGCATGGAAGATTTGAAGAAAGACATGGAAGGTTTGAAGGAAGGTGGGACAAAGCTGCTACAAGAAAGGCATCCTAATGATGAAAAGGATTAAGAAACATCAAAAGAAGAGGATATACACTAGGAACCAACCCTAGAGAAAGAACAAATGAATCTGACCATATCTTGTATTGCAATGGCAGGAATTACCACTCCTCAAACTCTTAAGATAGAAGGACATATCAAGAAGAAGAAGGTTACAGCCATGAAATACCAAAAAGAAAAGTATGAAGAAACATTAAAAGAAAAGGATACTCACTAGGAGCTAACCCCAAAGAAAGAAGAAATGAATCCAACCATATCTTGTAATGCATTGGTCAGAATTACCACTCCTCAAACTATAAATACAGAAGGACATATCAAGAAGAAAAAGGTATTAGTGTTGATTGATTCAGGTAGTACCCATAATTTAATTAATTGTAAGATAGCCAAGGAATTGAATTACTTCCTATATCCAGCACCAAAGTGTCAAGTGACGGTTGTAATTGGAGGAACCATAAATTGCTCTGGAAAGTGCCATAATATCAAGCTATCCATGGGAGAATATGTATTGAATATATCAATGCTTTCCGTTCCAATGGGTGGTACTGACGTTGCACTAGGAGTCGAATGGCTACAACCCTTGGGTACAATAGCTTTTAATTTTCAAGAACATATCATGAAATTTTCTGCGAAAGGAAAGGAAGTTGATTAAGGGGTATCACAAGGAAACCAGGAAATATATTTAGATCTGACGGAATGACAAAGCTTCTAAAGAAAGAACAAAGAGGTGTAATTGCACAATTATGTTAGCTAATGGTTCCCACATTGAAATCATGTATTTCTCCAGATCTCCAAAAAGCCTTGGACAAGCATTCCAAGGTATTTTAGACTCCCAAAGGTCTCCCACGTATTCGTGATTATGATCATGCTATTCATTTTATTCCATGAAGTGTTCCTTCAAACGTTAGGCCTTATAGATATCCATATGCCCAAAGGAGTGAAATTGAACATATGGTTACAGAAATGATAGAGGTTGGTATAATTATCCAACTAAATTTGATAAAAAAAATAAAGGGATGAATGGAAGAATGGCGAAGCAAGGTGGGAACTCATTCAAAAGTTGTCGAAGATCCCAGTTCCAACAATATTGCCAGAACTTGACAAGGACAGAAAAATTATATTGGAACCTGAAGCATTCACAGAACTGAGAAGTCGACAATTATAAAGTCGATCAATTTCAGAGCATCTCATCAAGTGGAAGAACTTACCCGCTAAAGATTCCATATGGAAGGATGAGAATTTTATACAAAAGCATCAAGAACTACTCAAGCATTGAGGACAACACTTTTTTGAAGTAGAGGGGCATGTTAGGTCCCTATTCTACTAGTCTAACCCCTTATTGTTATTATTAGAACCCCCTTATTATATTATTGTGCCCATGTAGTCCCCATATTGTTATTATTGTGCCCCATAGCAGCCCACTATTGTTATTATTGTGCCCTTACATTATTATTTTTAGGTTGGCTCTGATTATATTATGACCCCTTAGACTCCTATTTATAGAAAGGAGGTCTTGTCATTTGTATCATCCAAGAATTGTTCATTTGTGTAATGTAAAGGAGGTTGTCCCCTCGAATAGGCTAAATTCTAAGGAGTTGATCTATCTTTTCTATCTTTTGTGAGCTGGTTTCATAAAAAGAGCTTTTTTGGGTTGAAAATTATTTGATTTATTTGTAAAATATATTTAATGGCTTTTGTATTTATTGGTACATGTTTTATATTGATAACAAATGTCTTAGAAGGTCTCGAGTAACAAGAATATTGATCGATGTGGTGATAGCACATCAAAAAAAATTAGAGAAGGAAAGTTCTTTATAAATTATTTACAAAATTAATATATTTGAACTATATGTAAGTTTAACTAATATGTATTGGTCGGTGTGTATCATGAAGAGGCATAAAACAAAAAGGGCTGATAAGATTATTTCCAATCTTATTGTAGAAGAGTGTAAAAAACTTGATACAAAAATTGTAGAAGGATGATAAAGGTGAATGAAAAAATACTATTCAATATGATTTTTTTTCATTAATAAAATACTTAGGAATATTAGATAACATGTTTCAAACAATCCATTAATTCATATATGTTTAATGTTTTACAAGGAGAAAGAATGAAGGGAAATATCAATGTCGTCCTAAAAAAAGAAAAATTATAAAACATGTAAATGATGATGAATTGGTCCTTAGCTCATTTGGAGTGATGTTAGAGGATAATGAAAGGGGGATTTTTCTTTTTATATAAAACTATGAGGGATCTAGTAGAACAAACGTATAAACATACTTTCCAACTATAATACAAAAATCAATTGAATGATTCTAAGAAGCAAATTATATCTAAACTACATGAAGCGCTTCAAAAGGTAATATTCTTAATTATATAAAATGATTTCTAGAATTATATGTATATATTACTACAAACCATTCATTTATTCATATCAAATTTGTTATATTTAATTTTCATATATCATTATAAAATATTTTATTACTTTTTTTCAGGATGATTATGAAAATCCCAAATTATCAATGTGTTGACATGCGAAACATGCCAGAAGGAATGTCCAAAAAAGTGTACAAGGATATGAACAAAGAAATGGACATAATTACATCACATGAGGAGCCATATCAACAAGAACATTCTTCAAATGTATGTAATCATGATTTACTTTGTACATATAAAAAATAATTTAGCATTAAATATTAATTTTCAAGTTTTTTCTTGCAAAAAAAAAAAACAAGATGGAACTCATTCAACACAAAAAACAAGATGACAAGGAAGAAAATGGTTGATTTCAAAGTTTGTGAGTAGTTGTTAATATTTTATTATAACAACTGAAGGTTTCATTTTTGTATATTTTAGGTTGTTTTTTAGCAACCACCCTTGAATGTCTTCAAATAATTGCTAACATACAAAGAAGAGCTATTGAAAGAGTTGATTAACATTGGGTTAAATAAGAATTGTGAGTATGTGTTGGCATATAAAACTTAATTATGGTATTTGTAATTATCTATGTTGTTTTACTTATCTGAGTTTATAATTAATAGAACAAAAATTTCCTTTATTTTAAATCTATGATTTATAATGGTATTTAAAACATGAAATAAACAAAGTATGGAACTATGTCAGCAAAAGAATTCTTGTAACAAGGCATAAGACTTGGTTTTGGAACCATGTGCACAACTTTTGAGTCACTTCTTGCTATGGTACATTGTTATTTCATTTACATTGATGTATATTATTTATTTCAATTTTCATTATTCTCATCAATGTAGATACACACATTACACTTTATTTTTATGTTTGCAGATAGAACAAGATCAAGAAAACGAAAACAATTGATGCGGTAAAAAAACATTCCTCCAAATAACCCAAGTCACGAAAGTAGATCGAGCACTGAAAACAATTCTAGTGAAGAATGATGATCTATTTGGGTATCAATGCAACCTGTTGTATTTTTTGAAATAACTGTCTGTGAAAATCAAACATTTTGTTTAATGTAATGGACATAGTGTCCCAATTGAAAGACAAGGAGTTACTAATAACAATCCCATTTTGTATGAAAAAGGGCCTCTTATTGATATATAATAAAATACATTTTAATTTATTCTATTGTGTTGTCCAATGTCACCGTGAAATGTTACACAATTGATTAAATATACATATGGTTAAATATTATAATGAAGAGATGAAAAATCTAATAATATAACAAATTAATCCAAACATCATATACAAATTCACTAATCAAAATTTAATTTATATGAATATTGTTATAACATATATCTTGATTTTTCAATGAATAATGGATTTAAAAAATTACAATAATTGCACTGTCGCAGGTCGATATTTCCAAAGAAGAGAAAATCTCATACAAAAAATTGGTATGTTTATAACATAAAAGCACACCAATGTGTTATTTTATATAAAATCACTATGTTGATATATTTGCATGACCAACACCTTTTTGGGAAACAAAAGCACTGGGATGTTTATTCTTTCAAGCACAGGTATTGTTTGAGATTAACGCCCCACTACATTATAATTCATAATAGTGCTTTCACAGAACTAACACACAAGTCCTGCAAAATATTATTTCCACGTTGATGTATTATGAAAGCTAACAATAACGGTCCTTTTATATAACTAATGTGCCAGGGCATTTTTACAAATGATAAACATCGACACTACAAGTTTAAGAAAAATCATTCACTCAACAACTATTTTTGCATACCCCAGTGTCGTTCCTTACAAGAACGTCCCATGGCGTTTTTATTTTTTAGCATTGGTGCAGTTTATATTATGAATTGATATTATTTGTAGTCAACACCTCGTTGCTTTTAGTTATGTATGTCACCCGATTCTTTTATATATGTAGCGCATCGGTGCTACTTGTTCCGTGAAGTGCACCGCAAAAAAAACATCCGATAAAACCTCTGGTTGCCCAGATTTTTTCAGTTGTGATGAAGTTCTATTAAAAACTCCGCTAAAAGATCCACTATCGCAAATGGATATTTTAATGGATTTTTTTTTACATTTCTTGCTAATTTTATAACACTAAAAACCTTAGTTATAACCTCTACCACAAAAGGTATTCTCCTTGTAGTGGTAAGTTCCCATAGTGGAATTAATGAGTATGGTGAGAGATATAAGGATGGAGTTAGTGAACCTTCATGCACGACATGCGAAGTTGCTAAAATTTAGTGCAAAAGAAGAAAAAATCATTAAAACCTTAACAAACAGATTCGACCCAAGCCATTGGAAATAATAATGGAGGAACATGGTCAAGAAGTGGCATCCAAGTGGAAGAACCCTAATGAGGTGGCTGAAATAAATGAAGCTAAACTTGAGGGAGAAGAAGATCACATTAACAAAAATTACATTTGAAGCATGGAAAGAGGCCAAAAATGGAACTACAAGGTGAATTTAACAAGATCAGACCCCCTACTTATGATGGGGTGTCTGAAGAAGTTGTAGAGGCATGGCTATTTAATATCAATAAATATTTTCAAGGTTATGATTATTCTACTAAAGTAGAAGCTAAATTAGTTACATACCAATTATAGGGAAAAGATTCCTTGTTGTGGGAATAAGTTTGAAAATGCATAATTTAGAAAAGAAGAATGTTAACTCGAAGGAATTTCATAATTCTTTTAAGGAAAGATATTTAACTAATCATCATTTTGATTACATGGCCAAAGAACTTCACAATTTCAAGCTTGGCCAAATGTCAATGGATGAGTTTGTGATGAAATTTATTCATATTTTGAGATGTGTGTTGTATATACGAGAAAAAAAAAAAGCTAAAATGCAATTCTTTGTTGATTGTCTTCCTCTCTCTTTTAAATAATGAATTGAATACGAAAATCCCAAAACAATGGATGAGTCCATTACAAAATAAAGAATATGCTATCAACAGGCTAAGTACAGAAATTAAAACATGAAATCATGGCGTAATAAAAATAAGGATAGATATTCCCAGGGTGGAAAAGGAGGAAAATGTGGAACTTTTAAGAACTTTGGTAAGGGAAACTAGAGCAAAAAATCAGTAAAAATATTAATCGAATCCAAAGAACTCAGCGAATGACCCATACTAGATCCCAATGGACAAAATTAGGTAATAAGGGATTTAATGGGAAGGATAAAGAAGCCATAAAATGTTGGGGTTGTGGAGAACTCCATCTTATGTGAAACTATCCCTACAATACTAGATCTATGTAGAATCTATAGAATATTCAAGAGGCCTCCACCATTAATGATGTGGCCAAGAACATTCCATGAATCAACGCAACATTGGAAGAGCACCAAGTAGAGCATCAATCCACCATGGTGGAGATTGTAATAGCCCCTAGTTGATTTTCTATGTAAATAAAGTAAAACCAAGGTCATGAGACACATATTCCAGGTTGAATGTTGAGAAAAACATAGTGATGGGTATCATTGGCCATTAATTAATGGATATGGAAATTGGAAAAGGCATTGGCAAGGGAAAAGTTGCAATAATTGGCATTTTATTTATGAAATAAAGGAAAATGGGAGAAAAGAAAGGTGAAAGGTCATAGATTTCATGAGAGGGAAAATGAAGGAAAATGAAGAAAATATAGGCCTCAATGATAAAAAGGTTGATGAGGATCAATTCATAGCTTTTTGTGAGTTCAGTATTTGGATCTCTCATTCATTCTCCCATTCTTCCATACCGTCGCACACTTAGAGAATTCATATATTATTCTTGAAGCACTCTAGTATTCACTTGGATTCGGATAAAGAAGGAAAATGAAAGAAGGAAAGTGCAAGGGAATAGGTGGGTCAACAACTATAGCTGGATTTATTTATAGGTAATAGGTTGCATGTGTGATTTCGTTGCTAATTTATGGATGCATGGTATATGCATGTGGTAATATGGTTGTGTGAAGACATTAGCATGGAGGATTGTCTAGATTGATAGTGGCTTTAGCCTTGCCATTGCCTAGATAGCCATGGTGTTTTGGGTTTTTCCACTTGATTGTTTCCTAATTGGTGCTCATAATTCCTTATGGTTGTGAATTGGAATAAACACTTAGGAATCCTTGAAATAGTTTGGGTTGAGTTACGAGTCCTGGAGCCTAGGTTGAGATAAATGCTCTGGAGCCCTTGATGATGTGAGATACTAGTCCCTGGAATTAGGTTGGACAAACTCTCTTGAGCCCTAAAATGTTGTGGGTTGAGTTAGTAGTTCCTAGAGCCCTGGATAACTTGGGTAAAAATCGATCTGGTTGGTGTCAGTGATGTCTGACCGTGAGGTGGAATCATTGGTTAGGGGTTGAGATGGTTTGGTCTATGGAAGCCCTGTTTTGGTTTTATTTGTTTTATTCAATGAGATCCCACATTCATGCTGGGAATATGACATTGTGGGGTGATTGTCTTAAAGAGATATTTGGTTCAACCCAATCTGTGGTCAGGTGGAATGCGGAAGTCCCTGACTTAGTTGTTACTTAATTATGTCAATAAGAGTTATTCTTCATTTATGATTCATGTATATTTGTAGTGGTTATGTTGGAAATATTATGGTTGAGTTCCCATGGTTTATATGTTGGTTATTTTCTGGTTATATGTTGTTCATATGATGTGTATCTTTCATGGCTCTTGTCATGAGTTGTTTAAATGTTTATCAATTGATGAATGTATGAAACAATAAGCGTTGTCATAGCTATGTGGAGAGGGAATAGGGCCTTCTAGTTGATTCTTAGATGAATCTCATACCTTCATGATCATATTTGCATTCATGACTTGACATAGCTGACATGTTTTCCATGTGTTTAATGAAATGCCTAGTATGTTCTAGTCAATATAGGTAAAGTTATGCCTTCAATTTTGTATGTTTAGCCTTATTTTCATGTCATTAATGATTATGAGAAGCTAAAGAAGTTATGGGTACTGGTCTAGAGGATGACATGGAATTGAGGCTAAGATCATGGGACCACACCCTCTGAACTGGACAATTTGGGCCACAACCGCACTGAGGCAGGCTTGCGAGTGTGGTTGGAGGCCTTCAACCACATGGAGGCCTTGTCATGCATGCAATTGGGGGTTAAGTCATGTGAAAAGGAACCCCAGCTCAAGGTATAGTCACTAGGGATGGTTGTTGGCCCCCAAGTGTCCTTATAGCCCCGAGGAATGTTGCGAGTTGTCATTTGGTGGTCAGTTGTAGGCCCCACTTTCTTAACTAAAGTTAGGAGGTTCGTTCATATCATAGTAACTCTTCGTCTCATGTTTACCTTGGTAGGCCAGTGAAATTGGGTAAAAGTGGGAGGGGTGGTTACAAAGATAAAAGGTACAAAATTTAACCAACTTGTTTATGTTTTAATAGATCTTGGTGCCAGATTGAGTTACATTAGTCCTCATATTTTAGAAAAAAATCAATTAAATTCTAAAAGGTACAAAAATTCATGGTTGGTCCAATTGGCTACTGGCACAAAAATAAAAGTTACTAATTGGTTAAATAAATGCCCTGTTATTTTAAACGGGAACAAAACCACTATGAACCTAAACGCTTTGTCACTAGACTCATATGACATTCTGGTAGGGATGGACTGATTGGAGGGGCACAAGGCAATTGTTAATTGTCTCAATAAATTTTTTACTCGCACCCTAGACAATGTATAAACTGAAATTGTAAAATCCATACCCATGACCATTTTTGTTCAAAAGATATTCTTCTTTATAGTTAAAGAAAAATAAAAGGAAAAAATGCTAGTTATTTTCCATTCAAGTGGAAGACAACTCACACGATAAACAATCTAAATCCTAAAATGATTTCGAATTTATTCAGGACTATCAAGATGCATTTGCTAATGAGATTCATATTTTTCATCTTAAGAGAGACATATATTTTTCTGTAGAATTTATACAAGGAGTTGCATTGGTATCAAAAGCACCTTACCAGATGTGTGTATAAGAATTAGTAGAGTTAAAAATGTAGTTACAAGAATTATTAAGCAAAGGGTGCATCAGAAGAAGTGTTTCCCCGTGGAGTGCACCGATATTATTTGTCAAAAATAAAGACAGAACATTCAGGTTATGCATTGATTACTAGTAGCTGAATAAACTGAAAATTAATAATTAGTACCCCCTCCATATAATTGACAATTTATTTGACCAAGGGCAGCAACTGTATTTTCTAAAATAGATCTCATGTTTTCTTATCACCAGTTGAGGATTAAGGAATAAGACATTCAAAAAACAAAATTTTGAACCCGATACAAGCAATATGATTTTGCAGTGCTTCCCTTCAGACTTATGAATGCACCTACTACCCTTATGTGTTGGATGAATAGTGTTTTTAGCAAATTTTTGTAACAAGTTCATGTTAATATTTATAGATGATATATTAATTTATTCAAAGACACTTGAGGAGCCTAAACAACATCTAGATATAGGGCTTCAAACTCTACATGAACATCAGTTATATGGTGATTTCAACAAATGTGAATTTTATTAAGATAAGGTGCAATATCTTAGACATGTGATATCTAAAGAAGGAACAACTATGAATCTCAAAAAGGTAAATGTCACTCGTAACTAGCCAACCCCTAAGAATGTGGCAGATGTTAGATCATTCATGGGTATCATAGGATACCATTTCAGATTCATACAGAGATTTTCTAAATTAGCTTACCCAATAACCTCTTTGTAGAAGAAATGGGTGAAATTTGATTGGACTCAAAAATATCATGTAGTGTCTTATGCGTCACACAAACTAAAGAATCATTGAAGGAAACTATGTAGTTTATGACATTGAACTAGTTGTAGTCATTCACGCACTTAAGATGTGGAAACGTTATTTAATTGATAACAAACTTACCATAATTACTGATCATTTGAGTTTAAAATATTTTTTCAACCAACTTGACATGAATGTCCGGAAGGCCAGATGGATGGAAGTCCTGAGTGAATATGACTTCAACATTAATTATATAAAATAAAAATAAAACAAAGTAGCGGACATGATAAGTCGAAATCTGAGGAAATTTTTTGAGGTAACAATAAGTAGTGTTGAAAAATACTTCACATAATAGATTAAGACAACAACATTAGAATATAAACATTATAATCAGATTTATGAAAAATTGAAAATTAAAGCTGAACATGGGAAACATCCAGGTTACACACTTAATTAAATTGGGTTGTTAAAATTTAAATATAGAATCTATGTTGTAGATGTGATCAGGATTAAACATTTCTTAGTAGGTGAACACCACAAAAGACCTTTTTCAGCTCACCGGGTTATCAAAAAATCATCATAGCTCTTAGAAAGGAATTATTTTTTCTTGGTTTGAAGAAGGAGGTAAATGAGTACTTGGCAAGATACCAAGAGTTTCAGTAAGTAAAAGTGGAACATCAACACCCAATAGGGTTATTAAACCCCCTTCCTATACCGAAATGGAAATGGTAAGTATTTTTATTTTATTATATTACTAGGTTACCAAATACTAGAAAAAAGTTGGTTCCATTATGGTTGTGGTAGACAAGTTGTCTAAGTTTGCTCATTTTATTCTTGCTCAGTGTAATTATAGAGATGCATGGGTGGAATAATTTTTCATGAAGGAAATTTTCAAACTTCACGGAATACCAAAGACTATTATATCAAACAAGGATGCAAAATTCACTTCCAACTTTTGGAAGACATTGTTTACTAGATTGGTTATGAAACTAAATTTTAGCACTGCGTAGCATCCATAAACAAATGAGAAAATCGAAAGGGTCAACTAGGTCTTAGAGGACATGATATGCATGTACGTAATGACCAAGCCCACAAAATGGGAGTACTACCTGCATTTAGTTGAGTTTTCCTATAATAATAGTTATCACACATCACTCAAGATGAGTCCTTTTGAATTTATGTATGGAAGGAAGTTCCATATCCAATTAAGTTGGAATCATCTTAAGGATAGGCTTATGTTAGGACCAAATTCACTATAGGAAATGGAGCAGATGATGAAGAAATCAAGCAGGACATAAAATCAACACATGATAGGGAAAAAAGTTACGCAGACCTAAAAATGATACATATAGAATTCCAAGTGGGGGAACATGTATATATATTAAAGTACGAAAAAAAATAGTTCCTTAAAATATTGAAACTAAACTGAAATGACCTCATTATTTTGTGGGTCATTTGAAATACTAGCTAGGGTAGGGCTTGTGACGTACCATTTAGCACTACTAGCCCACATTAGGTTTCATAATGTATTTCATGTGTCTCTTTTGAAAAAGTATATTCATGATCCTACTTATATTATCAATTGGAATGTTGTACAAGTTCAACTGAAAGGTGAGTTCCAGGTTGAGCCTCTACAAGTTTTGGGCCGGAGGGAAACTACACTCCAGAATTGAGCCATCACCGAGGTTAAAGTGTAATGGAAACATTTTGGGCCTAAGAAAGATGGAAGATGAAATGAAAGAAGCTTTTCATATGTCGTTTCAAGGAAAAGTGAAGTATGAAAACATCAAGGATGATGCTCCCTTTTGAAGGGGGGGATGTCATAACCCAGGGAAATTTTCCTTTTCACAGCTTTTATATAGGACATGTGATTAAAAATTCAAGTTGTTCAAGTAATATGTTATGACAATGTAGATATTTATTTTGATTAGTAAAAAGAATTTTTTTGGGGGTATTATTGTTCTTGGAAATGTATTAAACCCTATCATGTGAGATTTTAGACTCATAAATGCTAGGAAAAATAGTTGGAATCAATTATGCCCAGGAAGGGGGAAGGAACAAAAAATATTATCCTCCATTTTGCCACAGAGAGAACTGTTAGCTGAGCAGACCACTATGGAAATACATAATTGGAGATAAATGTCATTGGTGGAAGTTGTTCTAAAAAGGGCCGCAGGAGATAAAGGCAGTCAAAACAAAAGAAAGGCACCAATGGGAGAGAAAGACTGGACCTGAACCCAGAATTAGAAGGATGCTACTAGGGGTTAAGGAGGTGTGAACTGAGGAAGAAACATTGAGTTTTTTCATGGGAGAGAGGAGTTAAAGCTCTAGGGTAAATACTAGAAAACATAGTTCACAGTTGGGAGGAACATGATAAACTTTAATCTGTTTCAAGGCATTATTATATAGGTATATGAACATATCGAAAAATATGAGTGAAACATATTGCTTCTGTAGATTAGGGTTATGAATGAATTAAGTAGAATTTCATTATGAGGACATGTGTTTCCTTGGGTGTGTTCAAGAAAGTGAATGGTTAAATTTTACTAATGTCTCTTTGAATAAATTGTGTGTATATATATGTGTGTGTGTGTGTGTGTGTATGTATGTATGTATGTTTTTCTGACGTGTGAAGGCTGATGGATAAGTGACAAAGAATTTAACTATAGATTTTCTGACAAGTAAAGGTTAAGCATTCCTTTGTTGGAAAAGTTGGTGAAAAGAAACCCTAACCAAGTATTCACTGTATAGGTGAATACGAAAATAAAAAAAAAAAGATTGAATAAAGTTGTGGTAAACCCAATTAGGAATGAAAATTAGATATATGCAAACAATTTGTCTTAAATCTTACTTAACATTTCATTTGTATAAAAATTGAATTCATTTGCAAAATATAGAGGAATAAAGATATTATAAGACAATAAGGAAACCAAGTATATAAAGTAAAGTTTTGATGCCTAAGTTAGCATGTTGCATGCCATAGGAGGAAGAGAAACCCCATCAGCTAGCCAAAAGACATGCAACATGTGGAAATATGATAATAAGGCCTAAAGAAACACCTTAAAAAGAAATCCATAATAAGAGTCCATCATGCTTTTGTCCTGGCTTATGTTTTTAAAAATAAATAACAACCACATAATTCTTATATATATGTGTTCATATTAATATCTGAGACATAATACACATTCGATATCTATAAACAATACCCTTGTACACATGTATGGGAAACAAAAAGGAGAAAAACTATGTATGAGAAACAAGAAGGAAATGAACTATGGCGTAAAACCATGATTGAAATTGCTTTAGCATCCCATAGCACAAAGAAAATATACACCTTTGATATCTATAAAGAGTACCCCTTGTACGCATGTATGGGAAATGTACATGTATGGGAAAGAAGAAGGAAATAAACTATACCTTGTACACAAGTATGGGAAAGAACAAGGAAATAAACAATGTATGGAAAACAAGAAGGAAATGAACCATGTCGTAAAAACATGACTGCAATTACTTTAGCATGCCATAGCACAAAGAAAATATATATATAGTTTTCCCTTTATTAAAATGAAGAAGAAAAGTCACATCTCCGACATCTCCGACAATGTAGGTTCCTGCCACAATTCAAATAATAGAATATGAAAGATTCGAGTTAGCAAAAAGGGAAAAACCCTTTAATAAAAACAAATGTTGCAAGGCTCCATTTATAGTGGTTAAGCCTTTTGCCCTATAAATTAAATGAAACCCCTCACGGAAAATTTATACAATAAACTGGGAAACCCTGGACGGTTAAGGCTTTCCTGTATATATCCTAAATAAAAATAAATTTTATGCAGTTGACAAATAAGCTCAAGCCTGAAGATGGATTCGAGGACCTATAAAGGGTAATGGTAAATGAGTACACGTAACGACCAAAGCACAAATAAGTAATCTTGTATGTAATTAACACCAAAAATGTCTCATTAAAAAAGCCTTAGTCTCGTCTCAGATTACCCTGAAATTCTTTATAAGAATATTATCAAAGGAATTTTATTGCAAAACAGTGTCTCACCTTGAAGGGCAGTAAGTGAAATCTTCTTTGAATCCCCCTATTTCAGTAGAAAATATGTTCAGTGTCGTCAACACATAAGAAGAAACCCTTCTGGAAAAGAATAGAGCTAGAGTTTTTAATTTAGACTTAGCTCTGAAAATTTACCTAACAAAAAATCCGTTGAGAATAAGTGGCAATGTTGAATTCTCGTAAAGAATTGGTGCCACAATAGAACCTCGAGGAGAAGCATAGGGTTGTTCTGCAAAATATACCCACAACAAGAAAAATTAGCAATCGAGAATTGCTCTAAATCCTTGCCAAGAGTTGCAAAATATTTACATAGCAATAAGAAAGAAAATATTTAAAATCTACAAGGTACAATTTGCACCCGGTGTGTAAATTTTGCTTCAGTCAACAAGCTATATATATTTTCATCAAATACTAGCAAAACAATTCAATTCGTGGTGGAAAAACCTAACATAGGCAAAACCCTTGTTTTTATCAGGTTAGCTTCATGATTGCGGAGCTCTGCTCTCAACCGGTTCAAACGCAAATGGCACCACTCTGGTGGAGAGCCTGAGGGTAGGTATTTACCCTAACAGTGATGGCTTCACCCGCACTATCGATTAAACCAAAGTATTCACCATCATTGATCAAAGCCACATGCCTAGGGTTTGATAAGGCTACGTGGACCCCTCGCTTCCACATAGTTTCATCACATGGATAGAATCCCATGAGGCCTCCACGTATGCACAAGGTACCAGGTCAACAATATTCATCCTATATCATAAAATATATATAACCGCCAAAGGAAGACAATATAAATATAACATCAAGGTTATAACACGTATTATGCACCGAACATGGTAACATAAGGTCCCACAAAGATAAATAAATAACAATAACTCTCATCTTTAGGCTATGGAGTGGTTTTGAATTTGTAGGAGGAGACATTAGACAACAAGGAAATAAATGAACAAAGTTCCATATAATGTCCATGAGCAAAGCTTCCGTACAATGTCCACTAGTGAAAGAGAAGAGTTTCCATATAATGCCCATGAGCAAATGAGCAAAGCTTCCGTATAATGTCCACTAGTGAAAGAGAAAAGTTTCCATATAATATCAATGAGTGAATGAGCAATGTCCAATCAAGTTTGGGTATCAAACCAAATTTTAAAATGCAGAGACTACAATGTTACTTGACGGAGGAGAAACATAATCAACATTAGAAATCATTGACGTGTTTTACCTCTACAAGTAAAAATTGTAATTAAAAATCATTTTGTTGATATGAACCATTTTGTATATATTATATTTTAAAAAAATGGTATATATTATATTTAATGAAAAAATATTATATAATTTATAACTATTCTCTCAATGATTTTGGAGAGATGTTACACCCCTAATGTGTTTACATTCTAATCTTTTAAGATTAGTCATTGTGGAAGGTGTATATTTTTTTTTCTAATCTCTTAAGATCAGTGACTATGGAAGGTGTGTATTTTTTTTCTACCTAATTGTACAATGTGTATATAGACCTAATACACAATTTTAACTTTTTACATGACAAATCTCTAAATAACAGGTGCGGTTGCGTTCTCTTGGCACGATTTGATAAATTTCCAAGGTGAGGGGGACAAATGTGTTTGACGTAAAGGTTTTATCCTAGGACCACTTTGGAGCGGTCTTTTGGTTGGTCAAATTTCTGAGATCGAATGGAGCCCGTGGCCCTGTCAGTCCCCTGATGAAAAATGATGCAGGAGCATCCAATTAGGGGGGCGACAGTTGGACATGTTGTTTTAAGAATTTTTTTAAATTTACTTTTCAGTTTACTTTTATTGTTATTTCTTTTCAAAAAGGTTGTCACGGCCAATGTTGTTACTTTTTATTTTTGAAAGTAAATAGATTAGGGCATAGTCTTAAATAAATTAATACTTGAATAACAGAAAAAGGGAATGTAACTGCAAATTGCAACTGTAGGTAGTTCCTCAACTGAATGAGACTACCAGCAGCTTAAATACACAATCAAAAGGTGAACAAAAGGTGGCTGCCAACAAAGGAGGATAGAAACCAGAGAATGTAAACTCTTACAGAATATTTTAAAACAGTAAAGAGAAGCATTTCAGGTATCAAATAGTTGTTATTATGAATGACTATAATCTGGTACTATGCAAGAAATTAACTACATGATTTAGGGACTGTTAACGAGACTGTGCATCACATCGAAGCAACTAAACACTGCAAGAGAACTCATTCAGGTACTTCATGAAAGAAAATCATTGAAATTCTTACAAGTAGAAGATTTATCGTTTCTATAAATATACATACATACATTGCATAAATATTTGTTATAGTTCAAAGACAACATCCTGTAACCCAACACAGGTTCAGAGCATAAGGCATAGTGCCTTCCAAAAACATATACAATTGCCAAACAGTCCTCAGATATTTTCATCACAGACCAAGAAGGGTTCTTGTGACCCAGGATCAACTAAACAAACAAAGACGGGACCATGCTCAATAGCCAAAGCCGAACTGTACAAAAATTACGTTGAATTCACAACCAAAATCTTAGCAAAGCCACGGTCACCAACAACCAACTAACGACCCAGAACTTTCGACGAACAGACAGAACTGAGGACCAACAAAAACGAGACTTCATCTCTACTAAAACAACCTATAGGACTGTAGAAGATAAATAGGAAGGACTCTACCCGGTTCAAGTTGAGAGCAGAACGGAAGGGTGAAGAAACAGTAACTGTCAAGGACCAAACCCTTACCACCACCACAGAGGAGCGAATCACCTGTACAATCAAGAGACAACGATTAGAGAGGCAACATAACCAGTTATATGGAGAATAAACTGAGAGAAGGGTAAAGATGAGTACCCTAAAGGTTACCTAAAGTGGAGAGTAGGTTCCATAGTCGAACCCAGGACCAACAATGTTCGAGCCATGGTCACAGAGCCACAAAACCCTAGCTGCTCACAAGGAGTAGGATTGTTGGCAGAAGAAATGCAAAGAGGGAGCCTGAAATCGGGGCAGAGAAGTTACCTTATGTTAGAGCCAAGCTGTTGCCAAGGAAGTCGGGCTGAGGACCTGATAAGAATGCACACCATAGACACAGTCAAACGGAGCAGAGACAAACTAGAAGTGCAGCAAACCGACTAAAATTATAGAAAAATCACCACATACCCAGGACGGCCACAAAGCCCAGCATTATTTTGAAAAACCACGCAAGAAGCAGCCACCAAAGTCTTCAATACAACATCTTAACGTTACCTAGTAACATAGAACCAGAGCTAAGGCTGGAACCAGCAAACAGTGGGAGGTAGAGAGTCATTACCATCGGGCTGAAGGAACCCGGTAAGGGCACAGAGGAGTGGAGCGAAACCAGCAACAACAATAACCAAGCTACAACCAAAACCAGTGCCATATAACCATAACACAGTGACCAAGACAAACTCCAAAAGGTGGCGGAGTTAATGCTCCATTAAAACCTCACCAAAAACCCTAGTTGCATACGAGCGTGGGAAAGGATCACGTGGGCCAGTTGCCACGAAGGCACCCACATCAGCTTTTGGGGTGAGTCATCAAATTTTGGTATCAGAGTAGTTATTTCCTTAGGGAAGAAAAAATTATGGAGGTAGGAAGAATGGGTAGAGGTAGAGCTATTCAGAGGGTAGTCGATGAAGGACTGTGTGAGGAAATCAAGATCCTAAGTGCCAGAATAACAGCAGTAGAAGTAGGGAGGCACAGGGATACAAAAGGTGGTGATGATAGTGAAGAAGAAGTTGCAGCTACAACAGATGGGTCTGATGAGGAAGGGCCACAGATAAGATTGTTGAAATCTGTTCTATTAGCAATCAGCAAACGGAAGCCTAAACTATCAAACTATGATGGTAGTTTATCCACTGAAGTAGTATTGGACTGGATTAGTGAGTTGGATAAATACTTCGAATGTGAGGAAATCAATGAGGATAGGAGGGTCAGATTTGTAGCTACAAAACTGAAGGGGCATGCAGCATTGTGGTGGGACAGTGTGCAGGCAAAGCAAAGGAGATCAAATAAGCCACCAATTAAAAAGTTGACCAGAATGATCACCAACATGAAAGGTAAGCTTTTACCTAAAGACTATCAGATTGCTCTATATAGACAGGTACATAACCTGAAACAAAGAGCAATGACTATGAAAGAATATACAGAAGAATTTTATAGAGTGAATCTGTGAGCGGGTTATGTCGAAGATACCCCAGAAAAGACAACAAGGTTCATGAATGGATTATGGATGGAGATACTGGATGAGATGAATATTCTTTCTCCAAAATCTATAGAAGAAGCATATCAAAGTGCTTTAAAAGCAGAGGAGAAGATCACTATGAGACAAAATGCCAAGAGAGGATGTGGATTCGGCCGCGGAAGGGGACAGTCCTTTGGCAGAGGCAGAACTTCCAGCAGCAGTGAGGAAGGCAGCAGTTCAAAAATTGCAGGGTCGACTGATAAAGAAGGTAACACTAGAGGGGGAAGGCCTTACAAACGAGGGAGAGGTAACGACAGAGGCAGAGGGAATGCCTATTAGTGTTACAAGTGTCAAAAATGGGGACACCGGTCTTTTGAATTTCTTGAAAGTGATCAAGTAGGAAAAAGAGGAGCATATGTTGCTCAACCAGAGGAAGCTGAGGCCCCACCTCAAGAAGTGGAGAACATGCCTGAAACAGGAGAGGCCTTGGTGTTGAACAAAGTCTTGTTGAAGCTAGCTAAAGAGTTAGCTGATCAGACACAACGAAAAGCCCTGTTCCGGACTGTGTGTAAGTCACATGGGAAGTGTTGTAAACTGATCATTGACAGTGGAAGCACTGATAACCTGGTAGCCATAGAGATGGTAGAGAAATTGGGTTTAAACAGACTGAAACACCCAACCCCATACCGAGTTTCTTAGTTACATAAAGGGCATCAACTACTTGTTGATGAGCAGTGTGAAATGGAATTTCATATTGGCAGGTATAAGGATAAGGTGACATGTGACATTATGTCAATGGATGTGTGCCATATACTAATAGGTAGACAATGGAAGTATGACAGGAAGGTAGTGCACGATGGGAAGACAAACTGTTATAAGTTCGCGAAAGATGGGATCAAGCATACGTTTGTACCCATGGAGGAAGAGGACACAACAGAGAGTAGTGGGACAAAGCCATTATTATTAGGGGAAAAGAGTTCCTACAACATATTGGAGATGATGAAATAAAGTTTGCAACTGTGCAGAGGCCAAGGATAGTGTTAATTCATACTAAAATTAAGGATTTGCCGGAGGAAATTCAAGATATGTTATAGGAATTCAGTGATATAGTAGTAGATGATTTTCTAGATAAGTTACCCCCAAAATGGAGTATCATCCACCATATTGATTTCATCCCAGGAGCTAGTTTACCCAACAAAGCTTCTTACCGAATGAGTCCAAAGGACAATGAGGAGATTAGGAAACAGGTACAGGAGTTGTTGGACAAAGGGTTGATTTGGGAAAGTTTAAGTCCATGTGCAGTTCCAACAGTCTTAGCTCCCAAGAAAGGAGGAGAGTGGTGGATGTGTACCGACTCTCGAGCAATCAATAAGATTACCATTAGATACAGGTTTCCTTTACCACGAATGGATGATATGATGGACTGCTTGAGTGGAGCAGCATATTTTTCAAAGATTGATTTAAAAAGTGGTTATCATCAGATACAAATTCGAGAAGGAGACGAGTGGAAGACTACTTTCAAAACCAATGAGGGCCTATATGAATGGCTGGTCATGCCATTTGGATTGAGCAATGCACCCAGCACATTCATGCGCTTAATGAATGAGATGCTGAAAGAATATATCGGGAAGTTCGTTATTGTGTATCTGGATGATATCCTTATTTTCAGTAAGACTAGGGAAGAACATTTCCGACACGTCAGGTGTGTCTTGGAAAAATTACAGTAGAATGAGTTGCCATTAAATTTGAAGAAATGTACATTTTTTAAGAAGGAGTTGGTTTATTTGGGATTCGTGATCTCAGAGAATGAGTTAAAGATGGATCCGGAAAAGGTTGCAGCCATAGTTAGTTGGCCATCCCCATAAAGTTTATTTGAAATATGGAGTTTTCATGGGCTAGCAAGTTTTTACTGGAAGTTTATAAAAAAAATTAGTGGGACTTGTGCACCCATGGTGGACACCATCAAGAAAGCTAATCAACCTTTTCATTGGACGGAGTCAGCTGGAAAGAGCTTTCAGCTGCTGAAAAAGAAGATCACCGAAAGACCCATTTTGAGGTTACCAGATTTCAACAAACTTTTTCAAGTTCATTGCGATGCCAGTGGGACATCCGTTGGAGCGGTACTGAGTCAAGAGGATAAATCGGTGGCCTATTTCAATGAGAAATAAAATGAGAGTAGACAAAAATATACGTCCTGTGAGAAGGAATTCTATGCAGTGGTGCAAGCACTAAAACATTAGAGACACTACTTGCTAGGAAATGAATTTGTTCTGTTTTCGGACAATTCTGCTTTGCAATATGTCATGCAACAACATAAGCTGAATCATAAACATGCGAAGTGGGTGGAATATCTCCAGAGTTTCACGTTTGTTTTGAAACACGTCAGTGGCCAAGCCAATAAAGTGGTAGATGCGTTAAGCAAAAGAAGTTTGATTTTACAAGAAAGCAAGGTGCAGGTGTTGGGCTTTGAACATCTCAAAGATCTGTATGAGACAGATGCATATTTTCGGGAAGCATATGAAGCTTGCCAAAATCCGCTATTGAGAGACAACAGTTTGTGGTGAGATTATAACATACAAGAAGGATTGCTATTCAAGGGAGGACAATTGTGTATTCTAGAATGTTCAATGAGGGAGAACTTAATTTAGGAGAAACATAGTGGTGGTCTAGCTGGTCATTTTGGCATAGACAAGACTTTGGACCGAGTAAGTCATTTCTATTATTGGCCAAAGATGTAGTGAGACGTACGACAGTATGTGGCTAGATGTAAGATGTGTTAGCTCACAAAGGGACATAGTCAAAATATGGGACTGTATACGCCCCTACCTGTTCCAGACATGCCATGGGACTCAGTCAGTTTAGAGTTTGTCCTGGGTTTGCCGAGGACACAGAAAGGATACGATTCAATCATGGTAGTAGTGGATCACTTTACTAAGATGACACATTTTATTCCTTGTAAAAATACCAGCGATGCCACGCATGTAGCCCGTTTATTCTTCATAGAAATTGTCAAACTGCATGGCTTACCAAAGTCTATTATTTCGGATAGGGATGTGAAGTTTATGGGCCATTTCTGGCAGACTTTGTGGAAGAAATTGGATACTAAACTGAACTTCAACTCAGCTTATCATCCACAGACCGACGGGTAAACTGTTGTAGTAAATCAAAGTCTGGGAAATCTGCTACATACTCTAGTTGGATAGAATTCACGATAGTGGGATTGCGTACTTGCACAGGTAGAGTTCACTTATAATGATTCACCCAACAAGAGTACAGGCAGAATCCCTTTCCAGATCCTATATGGCATGCACCCTCCTGGAGTGCACGAGTTAAGAGATTTGGGTCGGTTGGAATGGAGGAGTGCGGATGGAGAATATTTCACCAAAATGATTAACGATCTTCACGAACAGGTGAAAACTAAATTGCATAATAGCAACCAAAGATATAAGCAGAAGGTAGATTTAAAATGACGAGAAGTGCAATTTAATGTAGGAGATCTGGTACTGGCACACCTACGAAAGGAGAGGTTTCCTAAAGGAGAATATAACAAGCTCAAACTAAGAAAGATAGGTCCTTACTGAATACTACGGAAATTCTCTGCCAATGCATATGAACTGCAATTACCCCCGGGTATTGGGATCTCGCTCATTTTGAATGCAGTAGACCTATACCCTTATATTTCTACTAATACGAAGGATAGTTCAACAGGACACACGGGACACCTAGGGAGACGAAGAGACAGGGACATGGATCAGATAGATGCCCCCAGCCAAGCCTTTGGAGATTGACCAAATATTGGACACTCAGGTAGCTAGGCAGACACACCGAAAGGAGTACTTGCAGTACTTGGTTAAGTGGAAGGACCGTCCAATTGAGGACAGTTCCTGGTTGGATGCCAGACAGATTCAACGCACTGGGTATTCAATTGAAGAGCTCATGGACAAGAGCCATGAGTTTCATTCACCTTGGGAGCCTGATGCAGGAGCATCCAATTAGGGAGGTGAGAGCTGGACATTCTGTTTTAAGAAATTTTTTAAATTTAATTTTCAGTTTACTTTTATTGTTATTTCTTTTCAAGAAAGCTGTCACAACCAATGTAGTTACTTTTTATTTTTGAAAGTAAATAGATTAGGGAATAGTCTTAAATAAATTAATAATTAAATAACATAAAAAGGTAATGTAGCTGCAAATTGCAACTGCAGGTAGTTCCTAAACTGAATGAGGCTACTAAATACACAATCAAAAGGTGAACAAAAGGTGGCTGCCAACAGAGGAGGATAGAAACCAGAGAATGTAAACTCTGACAGAATATTTTAAAATAGTAAAGAGAAGCATTTCAGGTATCAAATAGTTGTTATTATGAATGACTATAATCTGGTACTGTGCATGAAATTAACTACATGATTTAGGGATTGTTAACGAGACTGTGCATCACATCGAAGCAACTAAATACTGCAAGAGAACTCATTCAGGTACTTCACGAAAGAAAATCATTGAAATTCTTACAAGTAGAAGATTTATCATTTCCATAAATATACATACATACATTGCATAAATATTTATTATAGTTCAGAGACAACATCCTGTAACCCAACACAAGTTCAAAGCATAAGGCATAGTGCCTTCCAAAAACACATACAATTTCCAAACGGTCCTCAAATATTTTCATTACAAACCAAGAAGGGTTCTTGTGAGCCAGGATCAACTAAACAAATAGAGACGGGATTGTGCTCAACAGCTAGAGCTGAACTGTGCAAAAATTGCGTTCAATTCACAACCAAAATCTCAGCAAAGTCACGGTCACCAACGACCAACTAACAACCCAGAACTTTCGACGGACAAACAGAACCGAGGACCAACAAAAACGAGACTTCGTCTCTACTAAAACAACCTACAGGACTGTAGAAGATAAACAGGAAGGACCCTACCTGGTTCAAGTGGAGACCGGAACGGAAGGGCAAAGAAACAGTAAGCGTCAAGGACCAAACCCTTACCACCACCACATAAGAGCGAATCACCTTCACAGTTAAGAGACAATGATTAGAGATGCAACATAACCAGTTATATGGAGAATAAAGCGAGAGAAGGGTAAAGATGAGACCTGAAGTGGAGAGCAGGTTCCATAGTCGAACCCAGGACCAACAATGTTCGAGCCACGACCATAGAGCCACAAAACCCGAGCTGCTCACAAGGAGCGGAATTGTTAGTAGAAGAAAAGAAAAGAGGGAGCCTAAAATCAGAGCAGAGAAGTTACCTTGTGTTAGAGTCGAACTGTCGTCAGGGAAGTCAGGTTGAGGACCTGACAAGAAAGAGCACCATAAACATAGTAAAACACAGCACAGACAAACCATAAGCGCAACAAACCAACTAAAATTATAGAGAAATCACCGCATACCCAGGATGACCACAAAGCACAACATTGTTTCGAAAAACCACACAAGAAGCAGCCACCAAACTCTTCGATATGACAGCTTAACATTACCCAGTAACATAGATCCAGATCCGAGGCTGGAACTAGTAGACAGTGGGAGGTAGAGGGTCATTACCGTCAGCAGAAAGGAACCAGGTAAGGGCACAGAGGAGCAAAGTGAAACTAGCGGCAACAATAACCAAACTACAACCAAAACCCATGCCATAGAACCATAACATGGTGACAAAGACAACCTCGAAAAGATGGCACAGTTAATGCTCCATTAAAACCTCACCAAAAACCCTACTTGCATATGAGCGCGGTAAGGGATCATGTGAGCTAGTTACCATGAAGGCACCCACCTCAGCATTTGAGGTGAGTCATCAAAACACGCTTGTTCCTTGCCTTTAGAGCCGCATCCAATAAGAATTTCAAAAAGTACATTTGGAAATTAATGTTATACCTACATATAAACCTGAGTGTCACATTCAGTAATCAGTGAGTCATGCACTGTATATGCATGCAGTCGGTGAAGCCTGTGGAGGTTGACGCTTTCAAGGAGGAAGAGAACATGCGCCACAACACAAGGTGGGAGATTAGTTATATGGGTTGGTAACAATTTAACTTTTTTAATTTATGGATATATTGCACTGCAATTATATTAAAATCGTGATAAAATTATTTCACTTTAACTTCGTTTTTCATTGTGTATTTATCAAAATTCTAATAGAATATATTTATATTTTAATTTTGTTATGTTTATACTTATAGTATAGGTTACAATTTTGTTTATAATAGAATATTTTGATGATTTTGAGAAAAATTGGTTAAATTTTTTTAAAATCTAGATTATAATTTTGAAGTTTGAGGATTTTGGGTATTTTTCTAATTCAAATTTCAAAATTTTGAGTATTAAAGATTCTTTGGGATGTTAAATCTATTTCTACAAAAACAGAAATTAAACACTATTAATTTCTTTAAGAAATTCACCAAATTCCTGTGAATTTGAAATTCACTTCCCAACTAAATTGTGTCCTTGGTAGACAATGCCATGCTTATATGCGCATCCATAAGCATCCAGTTTCAGAAATAAGGAGATCCATTGAAATATTTCAAAATTTAACCGACAAGGAGATCAATTGTTTGGACTTACCCATCCCCAATTATGTACCATCCATTAATGAAGTCGATAACCTATTTAACAAATCTGACATTAACTAATTAAAATCTCGATCAAATGCGCGGTTTTCAAAGACAGTTTATTTTGTGTCAAGGTTCGGCCAAACAGGTCGTATTCGGTTAGAAAGATTCGGTCCTGAATAGTGCATTGAAGCGCTCCCTAAGCAAACATTTTCTTCCTTTTTACTCAAAATAGATGTCTTTGTCCTCGGCGGCTGCCATGCCGCCCATGCTGCCATCCACACACTAGGCCCACCGGTTGCCATGCACGGCAAACTCATGTGATCAACTCTTCTAGTTTTAATCTTGTCAGTACACTTACGCGCTCTTTCATGGCAATTTCAATTGACACGAAGTTTTTTAAGTAATCCAGTGCCACAGAATATATGTATCTATATACATAAATATTATGTCATGCATTCAGACTGATAGTACGCCGTAGCAGTTGCCTTGCAACCCAGTACAGATTTCACCGTCGTGACAGCGAAATATGCCTATGTGTGGCATCTCTACAAATTTCTTATTCCATTTTTTTATTGAAATATTTGAAGCTCTTCGGAGCCGGGTCTGCAGCTATATAATAATATCGACAGGCATGCATTGTGTAGACAGCCCCATCTGGATCTGCATTCTATTGTTATCGTCTAATATTTTTCCTCGGTTCCTGTCTCTTTGCTTTCCACAATTATTTTGGTTTAGAAATATCGTTTGCTTTCTTCCACATGCATTAGGACTAGGAATCGCATATTTCTTATGTGAACGGGAAAGTATAACAACACAAGGAAATTAGGTTTTCCAGGCCGTTAAGAAGGATCAAATGGCTTGGATTAAAAGGCACCTGAGAACATTTCCATTGCTTGTATCTGCGCTTGTGCTACTTTGCACTGCAAACGCCATTCGATCTTTGACAACAGGTTTAACTTATTGCATTTTCCGGGCATATTTGCGTTTCATTTTTCGTTTGTAATACCAAGTACGAAGTGATTATGACCAGCCGGTTTGCTTTCAAATAGCTGTTTATTCGTCGAGTACATTAGTTGTTATGAATGTAAAACCATATTTTCGGTTTGCTATCATTGTAATCCATTTGGAAATCACTATTGTGGCCATATATATATTCTTTCAGTTCACATAATCAGATAACAATGTGTAGCAAAGTAGATTATTATCATAGTTTTTGGATGACTAACTTGTTATATAAACTCGTGTTATGTAAAGTTATATGAACGTGTTATGTAAAGCTATATCCATGATAAAGATACCATATCCAATTCTCTCACTGTCATAACATTGTCACCGTCTTATCACAATATTATTATAGATTGAACTTTTGTTAGAAGTGTTTAGTTAGAAGTGTCCTTGGATTAGGGTATTAGTTTTGTTCCGCTACTAGCTCTTGTTGTTTTAGGGTGCTAATATACGTTAGCATATTGTTAGAACCCTAGGATATTATCATATCATTGTTATAGATTGGGCTTTTGTTGAACTCAAATTGCTGTTGTTGTATTACGGTATTAGTTTTGTTCAACTCTGGTTGTTTCATGGATTAATCTATGCTAACATATTTGCTACTAATAACAACCCTTGAATTTTTAACTGGGATTTTCTCACTCCTTTTTTATTACTATATTTGACAAAAAAATTATAAGACAAAGTTATTTACACAAGGTTATTAAAAACCATTGTCATCGGTCCGCTCGGAGCATTAGCAACATAGCAGGACACCAAAAAGAAATGTGAAAGCTAAAGCAGGTTTGGTCTTCTGCTTACAGAGAAGGATAATATTTTAAAGGACTCAGACATGTGGACAGAAAAGGAAACAGACTACGGAGTAAGTGTAAGGACCACTTCTGAGAATTACTCATGATTATAAGCTTTCAATTGGTGGATTTATTATTTAAAAGAGTTATGATTTTGCAGCTACCCACTGGCGGCTCTAATACGGAGAAGCCAGCAGATGGAACGCCAGAGATGAATGATTTGGAAGAAAAGTGCAACAGTGTAGATGATGCGGAAGAATGCTTGATGACACGCAAACTGGCTGCTCATGTGGACTACGTCTACACTCAGCAACACAACCCATAAGGCTCCCGTAACACTCAGCTGTGTTTCTTACTTGGCCTACTTCTGTAAATCAGTTAAACAATACTTGATAGTGAAAGTATAAGTACGTTACTTTAGGTTGAATGTATAAGATATTAGAGCACAAATATCACAGAGACTTCCATAAAGATTTATGCGTTAAGAGTTCCGCGTTCTGCCTTTACTGCTTTCTTAGCTTCGATATGGGAAGCGGGATGTCCTCTGCTCATCTGGCATGCAGTTGTTACTTAATGTACAAAAATAGCAACATTTTTTCGCTTTGCGTTATCACGGATCCTTTCCATTAATATTTTTCTTACGAGGTGAATTTTCAGAAAAGCATTTTTATACTTCGAAAATAATCGACAGGGTTGATCAGTGGAGTTAAAGCCAGGTGTATCATTTATGAATGAGGTATAATAATTATGGTTTAGAAAGTATATATTAGGGTTTATTACTAACAAAAATGGTAATTTTGTGTGGTTTATATTTAATATTTTTAAAAATAATAAATTATTAAATAATATTAATATTTTTTAACATAGGTAAACCATTTTCTCAATCTTCCATGTCAGTGATTATATATTATATATTAGCTTACATATTAGCTTAAATATTTAAAACACCTGTATAAAAATGAATACCATGGACATCACCATATACAATATAAAATTTTACATTAGCGTACATCTTTGAAACATTTATATAAATTATTAATGGCATGGATATTACTATGACATTACCATGTAAACCATACAATTTTATATTAGCTTACGTTTTTTAAACACCCATATGTAAATTAATACAATGGACATCACCATATACAACATAAAAACAAATAACGGTTTTAGGTAATTTACTTGTAAATACGAATATGGAATTTATTTATTTTTAATATATTAAAGGTTAAAAGTAATAGGAAATAAGAAATTTGTTTATATATGAATTTAGGTTTTTTTATCTATATTTTAAATATTAACAAATATTTTGATAATAATTACATTAAAATAAATGGCTTATGTATTTCAAATCATCCAATATGGTTTATCATCAAGACAAGAAATTTGGATAGTTTATTATGAAAACAAGAAATTTGTTAAATATTAATTATTGCTAATTCTTGACTTATATACAATAATTTGAACAATAAATAAGAATAAAAACAATATACAATAAAATAAAAATAATATACAATATAATTTTTTACATAGTAAAGGTGTAACAATTTATAAGCAACATTCATGAAAAAACATAAAGTGTTTGTTTTGTTTTTTTAAATATATATATATATATATATTGGAATGGATCTAGAGAAGTCTTGTGAATGGACTTGGAGAAGTCTTGTGGAAACCAAATCACCACACGCATGTATTTTATTATATAAAATGAACAATTTTAATTAGGATTACAACTATGGTGAATATTTAAGTTTTTTTGTGACATATTTATCTCCCCACCATTATATTCATTATAAAAATTACTAATGGTTTTGAAAATCAACATTGTTAAACCAACCATTGAATATTTACTTAAGAAAATTTTGGGTTTTTACATTTTTTTAATTAATTGATGTCACATTCTAGCAATAGCAATCTCAACCTTAAGAATAATTTACTTGATATATTGCCCAAGCCCGTTCATCACATTTTTTTTATGCCACAATAAGTCAAACATCATCCTAGCTTCTTTAACAACATTCGTTTTGTAAATATGTCTACACAATTTTATTGAGTTTGGACCCTTTTAAGATCTACTCCACTTCCATCAATGACTTCTTACATAATGCTATTTAATATTAATGCTCTTAGTCTTACTATGTAAGCTAGATATGTAGCTAAATGAATAACACTTTTGACTATCACAAAGCATTGTTACAATGTCCTATATTTTTCCAAGCTCACCCAAACTCTTGAATGAAATTCCCTCCTTGTAGGCATGGGAGGAAATGATATATTTTGCCTCGATAGTGGATAAATTAACTATGTGCTCAAGCTTTGACATCCAACTAATAGATCCTCCTACAAGAGTAAATACATGACATACAGTAGACCTCTTCTTGCCCAAATTACTTGCAAAATCTAAATTGACATCATTGCATATAAAACCATTCCAACTGTTAAAACCAATGCAATAATAACATGTACCTCTAAGATATTGAAGAACATATTTCACTGCATTCCAATATTGTCTTCATAAATTGCCATGTGCATATTGAAAACACCTACAAACATGTGAAATATTTGGTATGGTACATACCATTATGTAAATCAAACTTCCTACTATTTTAGAATATGGTACATGAGACATATAATCATTTTCTTCCTCACTACTAGAACATAAAACTGACAAAAGCTTAAAGTGGGAAGAAAAAGGGATATTTATAGGCTTCACATTATTCACTTTGAATTTAACAATTATTTTCTTAACATACTTCTCTTGTGAAAATCTCATCTTGCCATTTTTTTGTCTCTATGTATTTCAATGCTAAAGATTTATTTTTTTGCTCCTATATCTTTCATATCAAAGATCATAAGCATTTGAGTCTTCAACATGTTGATCTCATCCATGCTTTTACTCGCAACAAGCATTTCATCAACATATAACCCTGAGATAATGAATATACCATTCAAAATTTTAAAGTAAATGCAATGTCCATACTGACTTAAAATATAATTTTGGATTAGCATGAAGGAATCCAAATTCACATATAATTATCTCAGAAACTGTTTTTAGACCATACAATGACTTCTTAAGCTCACAAAATAACCTTCTCTTGCGATGTTACACAAAGCCTTTCGGTTTTTCCATGTATATTTTCTCATCCAAATATCTATGTAAAAGTGTTATTTTAACATCTAATTTCTCTAACTCCAAATGAAGAAAAGAAACTAGTGCTAACACAATACGAACAGATACAAACTTCACAACTAGTGAAAACATTTCATACAAATCAATATCTTCCATTTGAGAGTATGGATTTGCAAACAATATGGATTTATACCTTTCAACATTAATATTGATACCTTCAATTTGTAAACTCACTTACACTTGACAATCTTTCTATCTTTAGGAACTTCTACCAAGTCCCAAGTTTTTTTTTTGTTCTGAGGCATCTATTTATTTTTTGGTTGTCATATTCCGTTTGAAATTATTGATGTCATTTATTTCTTAATGATATTAGTAAGAAATGAAACATATGAAATAAAATTAATATACCTTTTACAAGGATTTACTTCTCATGCATATCTTACCACTATTGGTTGTGGAATTTTCACATTTTTTTAAATATCTTCAACCTATACAAACTCTTTCTCCTTAGAGGCTTCTTCTTGACTTTAAGTTTCTATAGATGATGGACTTTCCAATAGAATTTGTTTATTAAAGGTATATGCTCGTATTTGAAGTTAACTTTGACATTGTTTGATTTAATAGGAGGGGATTCATCAAATATTTCATCTCTGCTAATCATGCTTTTCTGGGAATTAGTATCCAACATCATACATTCATTTTTTACATCATCATAATGAATAAAGACATATTTATTTCATATAGGATCTACCTTAGAATGTTAATTTTTAGGAGTAAGAGCATAAGTGTCAACAAAAATTTTAAAACTTTGAATAATCACAAGGATGAAGTGTCTATACCTATTGAATATTTTTATCTATTTCAATTGATGGTGATTAGTTTATAAGATAGCAAGCACTAGTGACTACTTATGCCTGTAATTCTTGTTGTAATTTTCCATTGTTGAGCATGTTTCTTTCTCTTTCTAGAAGAGTCATATTCATGTGTTCCACAATGTTATCTTTTTGAGAAGGATATACAATGGTTTTGTATTACAACTCTGTAATTTCTTACTAACACATTAATTTTTTTCTTTCTTTGATGTATATAATTTTAGTTTTACTATCCTTCACTTGTTGAATGTTTCCAAATGATAGAGATATCTTACAAACTTTAATACTCATACCATGTATTAAAAAAGATTTTAATTTCCATAGACCTTGCTTAGGCCTGTAGCTCTATAGTCACGCTCGCTCAAGTTTGCGCCTAACTATTTTATTTACTAAATTAGTGCATGCTTGTCACCTTAGTGAACTATGTTCCCTAAGACTTTGGTTAACGTTACTAAGTTGGTGACATGTTGGGAATTAAGTTGTGCATCTCTATAGTGATGTGTTGCAACTCTAATTTTTATGTTATTTTTCTTCTCGATGAAATATTAAATGGTCAAGCCCAAGGGTTAGTTCAACCGGTCAAATCACTGTCTCACCGATCTGGAGGTCACAGGTCATTCTCCCAAAAACCCTTCGGATTAGGGGCAAGGCTTGATTCGCTTATGAGTCTACATACCATCAAAAACCTCCCTTGATCAGCGCACATATCATCAGCCCAAATGTTCCGTAAACATTGCGGCCACCCAATAACCAGCCCAGATATTTCCGCCCAATGACCAAAATGTCTGTCAGCCACAGAAAAAAAAAAGAGGAAAAAGAAAAAAAAAATAAATGTTTTCCACTATGATTCTAAATTCGCCCTGCGTGTTTACTACCCAAAATACGGCGGGCACTACTACACGGCATGCTACTTATACAGGAATTAACCCTCATCCACTCACCGCACGCCACTTATGCCTCCTTCACATGGCCAACATGTGGCCTTCTGAATAGATCCTCCGGGACGATACTGGAGACTTGGGATGTGCGCTCCACAATCGATGATTAGGATTTGGTGTACCTAACCCTAATTTTCCCCTTGTTTCATTTCCTGTGATCATTCTTACGCTTGACACTCTTCGTTTTGTGACCTTTCGACACCTATTCGTCTCTGTTTCCATCATGCGTTAAACGTAATTTGGTCGACCAGGTAACTTGCTGAGGATATTCCTTTCGCGCTGAGCTGGTGCTTCGAACCAAATCCTCCATAGGTTGATTTTGGCTTAATATGCAGCGATTCCTCCACGATGGTTGTCGACACATGTTTCAAAAGTTTTGGCTCTCTGGTAAGCAGCCATTGTATTAATGCTTGGGATATGCACGTTGGTTAACGTGGGAGCGGGAAGTTTCGGCATTAAATAATATTTGGATTTTTGCGTATTATCAAGCTAAGCTGCGTGCATATCCCCGAGCATTAAATACCCTATAAATCGCTGGTTAGGCGTTATAGCCAGAGGGTCAGTAATAAATTCTTTTGGAACCCAGTTTTCATCATGTGACGTTGGCTATTTTTCTTGGTTTTTTATCTGTGCTATATCACCTTCAGGATTTTCCGATTTTTCTGTGCATCAACATAATTCGTATGCACACCTTCATTTTATGCATCTAAGTCACCGTTCTTCATGCGATTCATTGGCTCGGAAAACCGAGCACTGTCTCAGGTAACAAAATAGATTTTATTTTCCTTGAGTCGAATTACGCCTTAATGAAAATTTATGCGTATTCTTCAGGTTAATTGTTCCTTAAAAATGGCGTTCCTTTCCATCTTGCCTAAAGGAATAATTCTCAGGAATTTAGAAATGTATTTACTTTCTAATCCCTTTGCTTCGTCCATGTTTGAATCTCTTTGAGGGGTTGAATGCTGGTTCAAACCCAACTTTGTGAAGAGGATTTGAACTCAGGACCCAGAGTCTCGTTCTCGAGACAAGTATTTATTGATTGATTCAAGGCAATTTCTGTTGGGTTCATCCAATTTATTTATAGAATTGAGGGCTTCCTAATTAAAAACGAAGAATAGCTCTGTAAATATGGCTTAATCAGATTCGACTCTCATTTGCAGGCTTTGCCAAAGCTACGAGAGAATGCCTCGGAAAAATGTGCTTCTTATATTTTTTTCCCCGGAACCGTCCTCATACCCAGGTGTTGTTTAAATTCCTCCCGGAGTCTTTTGTAATCCTAAATTATACCTTCTCCCTCCAAATATGTTAATCTTCTTTCTGTAGGCTAATGTCGGTTTACAGGATTTTGTAGGCAGGTCCTGCCTCGAATTAAACCATAATATTTCTACTGTCATTTTTATGCTACTTCAACCTTTCAGGTTGGTGTGACTTTCCCCCCTTGACCGAGACTATACTCTGTTTTTTTTTCTAGACCATCGAATCAGGGTCAAGGTTGAATTGTCATGATTTCATGGTTACAACATATTTTAGGTTTACTCGCGGCATCTTTCATGTATCAGAGAGAGCAGAGCTAAACACAGAACGCAACAACGAACTGAGAACTCAACAACTTGATTTCATTCGCTGTTTAAACATGTATTTATACACATCAAGAGAAAGCTTTGGAGATTGGAGCGGTGGCTTTTTTAGGTAGCTTCCCCCATTGTCAATGGTTTCTAGAAACTCTATTTAATATATCTGTTGAATTTTGGATCAAGACAACCACTGTAATAATGATATTCAACAGACACATTAAACTTGTGGTTGCACATTTGAGTAGTTGTGATTACTGGTCTAACACCTCCCCTTAATCACAACTACCTAAAATTTAACTTCGTCTAAATCTCAGCTAGTCTTACAATAAAACATTACATTTTTGCCTTCTTGCGAAAGGTTTCATGCTTCTTCATTTGCTCGTACAGTTTCATTTTCACCTTCCTAGTTTCCTTATGAAATTCCTTTGCTCCTTGCTTACGTACTTGATGTCAACAACCGCTTCTGGATTGGGATGCAATGCAAGATCCCGAACAAGGTAATCTAATTCATGTTCTCCCCATTTTCCATTAGGAACGAGCGAAGGAGTCACCAAAATGCCACCAAATCTAAATCCAAATGCACCATAAAAATCTTAACTCCTTTTCACTTTTCTTGTCATAAGATAGTTTCTCCTTTCTTGATTGCAGGTTAATATTCTTTGTATTCAACATTGCTTCAGGTTTTTGGGACTTATACTTGTCCTTGATGCTTGGAATTTCTTCAAGTTTTGTTGCTTCTTCATGATTGTCAATATCTGGACACTCAAAAACAATGTTAGATTCATAAACAGAACCATATTGATTTTTGTCATTGTGCTCTTTGGAAAGAGCACAGGAATAGGTACAAGTTCAAGAACAAGTAGCATCAAGTAATCATGACACTCCAAAGAGAGGAGAGGAGACTCTGCAAAGCCAAAAGAAAGATGAAAGCAGTAAAACTCCAAGAAGGTCATCACATCAAAGTCAGGTATTTGTAAGGTATAAAGATTATGCATTAATGTCTCATGTTATGAATGTTGTAGAATCTTTAAGCTACGAGGAAGCTAAAGAATATGAAGAATGGAGAAATGCAATGAATAAAGAATATAACTCTATAATGAAGAAAGACACATGGGAATTAACAGAATTGCCTAAAAACAAAGTCCCCATAGGATGCAAATGGCTTTATAAATCTAAATTCAATACTTCCATCAGCATTAATTTTTTTTTAAGGAAACATCAAACCCTTCTATTATGAATGATTGCATTTGCAGAGGCTTCAGCAAAAGCACATTGAACCATTAGTTCGACACAGTTCAGACAAAATTAGCAAGCATTAAACCCTACTATATGCTAATGTCGACTAGTTTTTGACATAATCCAATACGATGCTGTTCACCTTGACCAAATAATATTATAAAGAGCCAAAACAACTGTTAAAATTGCTGAGGCAACAGCCTACAGAACACGGATTGAAGATGTACACCTCACGAACTCCGGGAGAGTCCAACAAACACAAGAAGCTTTCAGCATCTTCCCCTGAAAATTACCACTTCCGAACCCCTGCATTCAAAACAAGTTTGGCTACAGGCACTCGTACATTACATTATTTATTTCTTGCTCAAATATTTGCATAGTACTTGGCAGCAAAAAAAAACAGGAACAAGGAATCCCTCAAAAGCATCCACAGAAGGCCTTATTAAAAATGAAACGTTTAGCGGATAAACAAGAGAAGCATACAATGCTCAAACTTCTTCGGAACGCTTGCCACCAGTACCCCGTTCTCCAAGCTCACAGCACACAACTCACCACCGAGTCCTCCTTTGCACGGCTTCTTGACTCGCTCTTACATGCAGGATCTCGCCTGATTTCTCAGCAGCACACCCTTTACTCACACATAGGTGCCTTTAACGCAGGTTTTCTGCCCTCTCTGCAACTTACCCTCACAGAAGAACCTTTATCTCCTCGTAGCTCACCTCACTGAGCCAACAACTGGCTGAGCACATAGCTCCCAACTATATAAGCACACAGCTCCACCACACGCAGCCACACGCACAGCTCCCAACTCGATGAGCACACAGCTCCACCACTCTGGATAGGGGTGCGCCTTCCTCCTCACGGTTTACACAACACTGGTCCACGACAGGCTTTACTCCTCTCTTTCGTCGTGCTCGAACTAACTATATCTTCAACCTACGAACAGCGTTGCCAGGACATCCACAGGCCAAGTGAATACTTTGTGCAGGCTCCTTTCTACTGACAGCTTTCACCAAGTCCGCGGCTTTGAACGGTTCTGCACATCTACTTCCAGCCTCACAGATCTTTGCCCTCTGGTTCACGATGATAGCTGCAACAACAGGACAAACACACTCCCAAGTGGCACACAATCCATCACTAATCACAGCTCACCTCACCTGAGCTCTGATACCATATCAATGAGAGCAGAGCTAAACATAGAACGCAACAAACTGAGAACTCAACACCTTGATTTCATTCGCTGTTTAAACATGTATTTATACACATCAAGAGAAAGCTTTGGAGATTGGAGCGGTGGCTTCTTCATGAAGCTTCCCCCATTGTCAATGGTTTCTAGCAACTCTATTTAATATATCTATTGAATTTTGGATCAAGACAGCGGCTGTAATAATGATGTTCAACAAACACATTAAACTTGCTGATGTCTGAACAGTAGTCGCACATTTGAGTAGTTGTGATTATTGGTCTAACATCATGATCATGGATATGGTTCTTATCTGTTGTACTTATCCAACATCGTTCTGTCCTGATTGGAGTTTCCCCATCAACCTCTTTATGTTTTGACTGTAACATGCACAATCTATAGATTTATAGATTTTGTTATTTATGACATTATACGTAATGCACTACGGCCTAGAACTTCCCATCTTGGTATGGTTCAGTCACTCTTCATGTTTACTCTCTTCCCATTATATAGTTATTTTATTAATTCCACTTCCTGGAATTAATAAAAGCTTTGTCTTGTTAATTTTGAAATACTATTTCTCATGAAATTTAAGGAGTTCTTCCAACTTTACGTTAACGTCAAAGTCGGCATGGGTCTAGTGCTACTTCATCTATGAGGTTACTCCTATATTTACGCTCATTATTATTATTATTATATATGAATAGTTCCTGTAAATTATGTTTGTGCCTTAGTAGTTGAAAGGAAAACTCGAGGAATCACCCCTTGGTTAACTCTCTTTCATGCATAGAATGCTAGTGATGAAAAATCCTTCTCGGCCCATGTCATGATATTGAACTGGGGATTTCCATTTACTAGATTTCTATTTTCTTGTTTATAAATTGTTGCCAGGTAATAATTTATTTTCATTTACCCTGCAACCATTTTCTCATGTTTTGTTTTTGCTGATAAAATTTTAGCTTGGAAAAAATTGTAGCTTTCGTGACACATTATTGACAATACTGTTGGTGGGGACAATTTTTGACAGTTGGAAACAATCATCACTATTAGTATTTATAAGCTACTGATAAATCAAACATTTTTAATACAGAAAATACTCTGTTGGTATTTATGAGCTAATGTATGATTATATTGTTATTAGTACCTCTTGTATACGTGTTTTCCATACTTCTGTCATTTCCACTACTATATCCATGGCACCAGTGTAATGGTATTGACTGCTCACTAGGGAGCCTAACACTTATACATTGATATATACTTTCGTTTTCCAACAGGCGAGTGATTTATCTAATTTTTAATTGTAATGATGATTTTATGGTTATAGGAACGCTAAATTCTTGTTAGGTCCATTAGATGCTTAAAAGTCGCATCTACTTTCCTTATTAATGTATGTATGCAATTACTCCTTGTTTTTATATTGTTATATGTTTAGTATTTCATAATTTTGACTTACTTTCACCCACACAGACGTTACTCTCGCGAGTATGAGTACGCTCTACATCCATTCGGGATGATGTATGTTTATTATTTCATAATTCTGACTTACTTTCGCTCTACATACACTTTACAGATAAACCTTTATTAAGGTGATGATGACATTTATTTCTAGGATCCTCCCTTCTGTATTCTATTTACAATAATGGCTTCACCCACAACAATAGTTACTCTGTGAGTCTGCAGTCTTAGGGTACAATTATACTTTTAAGTGCAAACAGTAATCCTCTGTTACTTAACCAGATAAATTGTATTTCCTCACATGCCTAATAAGTTCACCTATTAAACTTAAAACAATATTCCTATATTCATGATTTAAAAGGATAACGAATTTCCCATAATCTGATTTTCACTCAATAACTTAATAATCAATGAATAAATTCAACTATTAAATTCAACTATTCAGAATATCATATTCTCTATATCTTTTGTAGTGCAAGAAGTTTCTACAATTTATTCCTCTGTAGTCTTCTAATGGAAGAGTTCAACTACTAAAGTCTACATAAGCCAAACTATAGTGACATAATAGATCGATTATAGTTCATATCTCCAGCCGTAAGTATATTCATCCAAAGCACTAGATTATGACCTTAACATACACAATTCCCATACGAACAAACCGTTATTGCTATGACTTCTTTTCTTTCTTATTAATCTCAAGCCAACATACCAGGCATTATAGCATGAGAACTCTAGTGAATTGTAATAATGGAATTCTATACTTCCCACTATATTTTTCCTTCTTATATCCAGATACAAACATTACGGTAATATTATTCTAACATATTATGCTCATTACGAATTTCCTTAATCTTAATTAATTGTATCACTGCCATGCAATGCATATCCTAATGAATTTTGCTTTAGACCACATATTATTCATAGATGTAACATATGCATGTAGTTGATTTTCTGACAAAATAATTCAATCACATTCAATATTTTTCCTTCTTATATCCAGATACAAACATTACAGTAATACTATTATTCTGACATATTATGCTCATCACGAATTTCCTTAATTAACTGTATCCCTTCCATGAAATGCATTATCCTAATGAATTTTGCTTTCAACCACATATTAGTCATAAGTGTAACATATGCATGCAGTGGATTTTCTGATAAAATAAATCAATCACAGTCAATATAAATAAAATCACAATCATCATCAGGGTACTTGGAAATTCACACATGCTTTCCATCGAATCTAGAATTGTTTCCTACAATTCACCTAAGATGAGAGTTTCTTGCCATCATGAATCTCCCCATGTGGATTCCTTCAATTGGTATTTAATACTTTTATTTCATGATAAATTTTCTTTTAGCGACATCCATCTTTTGTTGATCTTTTTATCCACTTTCCTAGGGTTTTCCATAAAAGTCTTTTCTGTGACGCTTTTATGCTTGACCAAGCTTAACATCGTTCTCCAGCGAAAAAAATTAATGTATTTTTCTCTCCCATCCATTAAACTTATCTAGAATTTCATCTAGAATTCTTCTCATGAAAGAATTATTCAATCTCATTTATTAATAAGATTTTGTTTGGGAAGAGTCTCATTTCTAGATGTCTTATTTCCGGAAATGTGTCTTATTTCGAAGTACATACATTCCATATATTTACTTATTAATAAATATTAATTTACATAATTCCAATATGTTTCATGGCTTTTAGGTCATTCTACCCAATGCAATTTAATTTTACCAAAACGATATTATAACAATAGAGGGATATTACATTTTGTGTCTCTCATTCTCAACTTGTTTGCAATATATTTTGAATTCTAAAGAAGTGAACTTGCCTCTATTATTGGCTCTTAAACATTTGATTGTTCCGCTAATTTTTTATTTCTACCAGAGCTCTAAATTTTTTAAATGTATTAAACACATTAGTCCTTTTTCAAAGTAATAGATTGACCTTTTCTAGATAAATAATCTATAGTTACAAAATCATAAAACTGTCCAAATAAAATGTATAAGATGGCCCCCAAACATATGAATAGATATAATCAATAATACTTTTAATAATATGACCACTTTCTTCAAATTTATGTCTACACCACCTTCAAAATATGCAATGTTTGCAAAAAATTCAAATTCAAAGACTTTAAATTTTGAAGCAATTTGTTTTTTTAGAAATACATATGGCACTTTCTCACTCATATTATCTATTTGTTGATGCCATTAATGAGTAGATTCATTTCCCTCCTTAGATACCATTATTTTTTCATTTATTTATGCACTCTCTTTTTAGCTTCTGAATGTTTCTTGTCATTGTATCCTTTATAACGACTAAAACGCCCTACTCCACCTTGAATACTCCACCTTGACCTATAAAATTGTAACCTAGATAGAATCCAAAGAATTTAAAGAAATTGTTTCTTCTTTAGTTTATGGACATGCGTAACCTTTGTTAATGCTTTTATTTTACCATCAAACACATTATTTTTTATTCTTCCAACCACAACAATCTTATAAGAAACATTATTCCCCATAAGGAAAATTCCACCAATCAATAATTTGATATGAAGAGAACCAACTTCTATGTGTACACATGTGATGAGAAGAACCAAAATTTAACGTTCATTATTTCTAGTATTGAGGTACATTAAAAATAGAAAAAACTTCATTAATCGTACCTTGGCATAATTAAACTTTATCTACCTCCTTTTTGGAGTCTTCCTTGGATTCACGTTGCTTCCAACAATTCTTCTTGAGATGCCTTAACTTGTTAAAGTAAAAACCTTGAAGTTTACCCTTCTTTCCTTTTGGCATTCAACTATATGTACCTCTTGACTTTTCTCCTTTATCTCTAGGAACCATTAATATTTGTGGAGAGGTTTCAACATTAGATTTCCTCTACACTTCCTGAGACAACAAGGCTCCAACAACATAATCATATTAAATATCATCGGTTTTCCATAAAAGTCTTTTCTGTGACGCTTTTATGCTTTACCAAGCTTAACATCTTTCTCCAGCGAAGAAAATTAATGTATTTTTCTCTCCCATCCATTAAACTTATCTAAAATTTCATCTATAATTCTTCTCATGAAAGAATTATTCAATCTCATTTATTAATAGGATTTTGTTTGGGAAGAGTCTCATTTCTAGATGTCTTATTGCCGAAAATGTGTCTTATTTCCAAGTACATACATCCCATATATTTACTTATTAATAAATATTAATTTACATAATTCCAATATTTTTCATGGCTTTTAGGTCATTCTACCCAATGCAATTCAATCTTACCAAAACGATATTATAATAATAGAGGGATATTACATTTTGTGTCTCTCATTCTCAACTTATTTGCAATATATTTTGAATTCTAAAGAAGTGAACTTGCCTCTATTATTGGCTCTTAAACATTTGATTGTTCCGCTAATTTTTTATGTCTACCATAGCTCTAAATTTTTTCAATGTATTAAAGACATTAGTCCTTTTTCAAAGTAATAGATTGACCTTTTCTAGATAAATAATCTATAGTTACAAAATCATAAAATTGTCCAGATAAAATGTATAAGGCCTCCAAACATATGAATAGATATAATCAATAATTCTTTTAATAATATGACCACTTTATTCAAATTTATGTCTACACCACCTTCAAAATATGCAATGTTTGCAAAAAATTCAAATTCAAAGACTTTAAATTTTGAAGCAATTTGTTTTTTAGAAATACATATGGCACTTTCTCACTCATATTATCTATTTGTTGATGCCATTAATGAGTAGATTCATTTCCCTCCTTAGATACCACTATTTTTTCATTTATTTATGCACTCTCTTTTTAGCTTCTGAATGTTTCTTGTCATTGTATCCTTCATAATGATTAAAACGCTCTAGGACACCTTGAATACTCCACCTTGACCTATAAAATTGTAACCTAGATAGAATCCAAAGAATTTAAAGAAATTGTTTCTTCTTTAGTTTATGGACATGTGTAACCTCTGTTAATGCTTTTATTTTACCATCAAACATTTTATTTTTTATGCTTCCAACCACAACAATCTTATAAGAAACATTATTCCCCATAAGGAAAATTCCACCAATCAATAATTTGATATGAAGAAAACCAACTTCTATGTGTACACATGTGATGAGAAGAACCAAAATTTAACGTTCATTATTTTTAGTATTGAGGTACATTAAAAATAGAAAAAACTTCATTAATCGTACCTTGGCATAATTAAACTTTATCTACCTCCTTTTTGAAGTCTTCCTTGGATTCACGTTGCTTCCAACAATTCTTCTTGAGATGCCTTAACTTGTTAAAGTAAAAACCTTGAAGTTTACCCTTCTTTCCTTTTGGCATTCAACTATATGTACCTCTTGACTTTTCTCCTTTATTTCTAGGAACCATTAATACTTGTGTAGAGGTTTCAACATTAGATTTCCTCTGCACTTCCTGAGACAACAAGGCTCCAACAACATAATCATATTAAATATCATCACTTGAACTAAATTCAATGAAGTGACTAAATGATCTTACAATTTAGGAATTGAACACAATACTATAATTTCATTATCTCCTCCATAGATTTTTACATCCATGCTAGTCACAATGATATATAAGAGTACTAAAAACATTCAAATGATTTGCAATTTTCATGCCTTCTTTCATTTTTAGACTGTATGACTACCACTTGAAAAATATTCGAATTGCCAAAAGGTTCATCTTTGTAAATGCTTTCCATATTGCTTCACAAGCCTACTATTTTTACTTTTGTGGTAATATTAAACATGACATGATCTACAGGAAATAACCAAATTATGTTAAGAGCTCTTACATCTAGGTTTTCCCACTCTTCATCAATTATAATTGTAGGTTTCTTATTTTTCCCATCTAAATCCTTATGCAACCCTTGTATTAATAAAGACTACATTCTAAGTTCTCCATCACTTGAAATTATATTTACCATTAAATTTATCCACTGCAAATTTGGGATTCATCATCTTTGCATTTATTCTCTACACATAGATTCTCCCACCAAATCATTTTATTTTTAATCTTAAATCTTTAAATATATCAATTTTGAAATTTTGGAATAAACAATATGCATATTGTCACCAATGAAATAATAGATCATGTGGGCCAAACTTGTATACTTACAAATTTATATTTCCATCACCTAAACTTGGCTTATTAAAAAATTATATGTCCATAATACACCCACACACTTTGCCTCCAACTTTGGCTTGGAAATATTTAGCTTGATTAACCACAAATCTAAGTAGGTTGACTTGGTTACTCCACCTCTGTAATCCCACTTGATCTCCTCCTTTACAACTATGGTTTTAACCTATCATGGCTCTTTCTTTATGTGTAAACTTCCATGGTGTTATACTATGTAACAACCCCCCATTTATATATAATAATAGCTAATATTAGACATATAAATGGGGACCCTTTTAATTTTTTATTCTTTGAAAAATAAATCATGACTCTAAGAAATTTCTTAGAAAACAACCCATGTTTAGGATCCTTATCTAAAATCGCATTTCACATTTTTTCATGTAAACACCTTTAAGTAATCTTGAATTCTGATATGCGATCAAACCTCCCCCTACGATATTCCAATCAAAAGACCCTTGAGAATTCACAATCGCACTTCGCAGAAATCGCAAATAAATAAGCCTTTCCATTATGTCATCCTTTAAAGATTTGTGAAATGCGATATTGCGATAATCGCAATCACAATTTGCATTATAATTAGGGAACACTATATTACATTGTTTAAAAGTTGTGATGTGCGAATAAAGCACTAAGCGTGGGAAGTCACTGTGTTAATAGACGGTTTGACAGGGTAATTAATGTTTAGCAGCCCGAGGAGAAGTAATGATGTTTCAAGTTATGGCTAGTTAACGCTGAATATCTCATTTGAAATCCTCCCACAATTCAAAGTAATTTCACAGAGCTTTCAACCTTAATTGCCCTATATCGTCTGTGCTGATATATCTCTTCCATTTTAAGTGAGCTTCAAAAGACATGTCATTGCAGAAGGTGATGCAAAAATAGAAAAAGAAGAGCATTACGAAGTTTGAGCTATTAGAATTGTCTCCTCTATTCTCTGATACGATCTGCAGTACCGATGGGGAGCAACAGCATGGGAGGTCATATACAACAGGATTGAGGATGAGCATCTCAAATTTACTGTGGTAGAAGCAACAACTAACTCAATAAAACCTTCGGGAGTCCGATTCAAAGATGTTCCCTGTTCCTTCCTTCACAGAATAGGAGCGAGAGAAAAAATATTCTCATATACTGATATGGTTAGATGGGTGGTGGAAAACCTCACTATGGAAGATGGACAATTCAGAAACTTGAGAATGGAACTCATGGGGTCATTCAAAGATGAGGACATGCAGCAAATGTACCATATACCTGACCCTTGGGACATATATGACAGCTCATACGTCGCCAACTTTGCGAATAAGAATGAAGAACCTTTCAAGATGATCAACGGGTTTGAGGGTACTAGAGAACAAGTTCAAATTTGATAAAACGGGTATGTATCCTACAGCCTCTTTGGCTAACCCCTACAACCATGCAACTACTATGTTATGTAGGCTATACGAATTACCTAATAATGCTAAGTTTTCCATAGAATGGATTACTCTGATTGATGCCTGTGTCAATTCAGACATTATGAATTGGGCCACTATCCTATTTGATAACCTAGCCACTATCATCACATAGTATCGTCAGAAGAGATCCTTCTCCACAGAAAACCTTCCTCCATTCTATTTCAGTGCCCACATCATGGATCCCATCTGTTTTTGCGCTAAATTTCCAATCATGGGTTGGAAATGGACCTTGCAGGACCCCTACCCTATCCATCTCAGCGATAAATAGATTTGGGAATCCCATTACATACCTCATTTCTATAAAATATGCCATGTCGTTATTTTGCCATCACATAAATTAATTTTTAATAAGAAAGCCCCTAGGTTTTCCAAAAAAGCCGCTACAGACCTTCTAGTAGTGGGCAAGTATTTTGTTGAAGAATGGTTTACATACATCAGGGTTTTTGGCAGTACAATGGACCTGCATGTCCTTCCTTTGTATGTCTGATAAATTATTAGCAAGAGAAATAGCCCACCAGACTGTGGGAAAAGGCTTGACCAAAGTCCTGAAAGAAAGCAAGAAGTTATTATGGCCACCTTTTCCTATTCGGTGCGGTTCCTTTTCATTAGCAAATTTTAACCATGCAACCAAAGAGTTAGTAAGCCTAGAAAGCCTCAGGCTCCATACTTTGCCAAAAAGGCAATTTGATCCAGAAAAAATAGCACATAACATTACTACTGCAGTAAAGATCAAGCCTTATAATCATGAGGCTAATAATTATGAAGACCTTTTAGAGTCAGTTGAATCTTTCGAATAAGTGTTCGAGTGGGCAAGGGAAAATCTAAGTCCTGAAAATTTTGAAAGCTTTCAGGAGTTAAGAAACAAAAGGCTCGCAATAATTCCACTGAATTTGTTAAAAATCGAGGACAAGCCTACACCCAGTGTGACTGTCAACATTGAGGGACCTAATTCTCACATAGAGTCTCAAATGGATATAGGGAAAACACTTGATACAGGGAGGGTCCAAGATCCCGCGAATACAGCCGAATCCAGCAGAAGGTCAGCCGAATAGCAGGGTAAGAGCAACCCACCTAGAGATGTCAGATCTGGGATCAAAATCAGCAGTTTGGAACAAGAGTGTGACCAATTCAATAAAAAATACAAAACACTCCCAAGATGAGAGATACGCAGGAAACCATGGAGTATCAAAATCCTCTGCATATTCAGAAAAATACAGAGTGTGAACTGATGGATGAGCAAGCGACAGCGTCTCAGCAGACTAAAATCATTCTTGTTTTATCCACATTGGAAACTGTCTTAAAGGTGACTGAAATCCCTCCTCTAGATGTGTTATACAACCCGCTGCACAAGGCTATAGTAAGAAGTCAGAGAAAAAGGAGGGTAGAGATGCTCAAAATCCCACCTGGGAATGAACCAATGGAGATATTCTGGAATGAAATCCCTTCCAATCCAGCGAAAAACTTGACCAAACTATCATAGTTTACAGGGGCATATGCAACAACCACCCTGGATAAAGCTACTGAGATATCTATTTTGTTGAAGGAAAAGGAAGAGAAGATTGCACAGCTCGAGCAATAACTTGAAATAGAGAAGGAAAGTGTGAACAGGCAGGCCGTTGAGAAGCTAGCCTAATTGCAACAGAACATGGAGGTGTTGAAGATAAGCCATGAAGAAAACATATCAGAGAAAAACTTGCAACTCCAATACTTGTAGCAAGCCATGGAAAGATATAAGGATGTTCCTACTGTCAAGGAATTCATCAAAGAGGTGCTAGAGCTAAATTATCTCTTATTGAAACAACAAGAACAATTTTGCCAAAAGATGTCACATATCGCTCCTTATATGATCACTAGTGACCAGCTAACGGATAAGGCAATTGACCAAAGCATTGAATTTACTGATCTAAACACAAGAATCTCAGAATTCATCGAGTGGAAAGAAACAGAGGAGGGAAGAAAATTTGATCTACTTGAGATCGAAGAGACACATAAGGATATTCTATTCACCGATTGGGATGCGAGGATCAAACACGCTGAATTATCAGTGGCAAGAGCGGCCAGGGAGTCAAAGAACATAGTAAAGGTGGTAAACCACACTTTGTTTGCCACCAACTTGGTGAAGGAAGGCAACCCAAAAGAATTGCCCGATTTAAATGACTTGCATAAAATATGGAAGGAAAGAGCGAAATCCAAAGGGAAGCAATGGAAAAGATAGCAAAGACAGACTAAGAAGTGTATTGGCAATACCTTTTCAAGCTTCACAGCCAAATCATGACCCCTAATTTCTCACTCCATTCAACTCAGCTGCCGCTTCCACCTCTTACAGTTGCAATTTATGGAGGACAGGTCAGAACATAGTTTGGGGCTTCTCCTCAAGTCAAACCGATGGCCGATATATGTGATTTAAAAGACAAGCTGGCAGACAGTGAGTCATTACCATAGCCTCTCCTCATCAAGTCGCTTTTATTTTTGGAGTTAATTAACTAGTTAGGAGGAAGGTTGTTTGAAACCTCTTCAAGATTTTGTATAATTTATTTTTGAACATTAGTTAGAATAGTATTTATACCCTTCTCATTCATTTAGAGAAGGGCCTAGAATTTTATCAAAAACATTTGCAAAGAATGCACTTTTGGAAGTTTGTGAATGCTTTGGTGAAATTATGGAACATGATCGTTTCTTTTAAATATCAGATTACTTTCCTTTGTTGATGCACTATTGTATACTTGGAAGATAATTTGATCTGAAAAGAAGAAGTTGATCTATGTCATTAGTCAAATGAGCAGAACTTCACATATATGGTACTTCTATCTCGCATGATTAGTTTTGTTTTTGTTTAATTAGTGATAACATTATTGTGATTGATCTTTATTATCACATGTTAAACAGATATCTTTTTAGATTGCATATCACATAGAAATCCCTGGATTTATATTAGATTAAGTTAGCTAGAGATTTGCATGATAGAATAGGTCATTTAGTTATCATTATCCTATTCACAGTCCTTTCAAACTCTCATTTTAAAACCCACACTAGGAAAATGGTCCCATATCCCCAGTCGGAGCCACCACTTTAAATGGAAAATGAGTTGTCTTAAGGTTCGAACCGGGTGGTTATCCCCCATGTTGGAGCAGCATGAATTTGAGGCTTCAACATTTTGGTGCTAGAAGGAGGGCCATTCGACTATGAATGACATATAAACTTAAATATCAATTAAAAAACATTCATAATAGTTAAAACCCCTCCACAACTTCTACACCTTATAGATCTCACTTAAAATCTTCGGATCAGAAATATGAAGTTGTAGAAACATCTCCCTCGTCTCCTGAAGTAGTAAGACAACCACATTCTCCATATTACACTCTTGAGTATCCCAAAGTTCACTCTTTGATGCATAAATTCGAATAGATATCTATTTCTTTAGAGAAATGAGAGAGGCCTGAAGCTTCTAAAGAAAGTGTTACTTCCTTATTACGAGAAACTGGTGTATTAACTAGATTGCAAAGTGAAAAGCTTGGAGTAACTCTTTTGAGTTTCCCATCCCTCCACGACGCAGGAAAGTTATTACATCAAGATCTGAATCAGATACTAGCGAGATCGCATCACCCTTCCATCCATTCACTTCTTCTCAATCCACTTCTTCTCAACAATCGACTTCTCCAATTAGTACTGCTACTAGTAGTACTAACCCAATATTAAGTTCTTTGCCATCTATAACTACGTACTGACCGGCGTTCTTATCTTCACAGTGCCCAACTCAAGTTATGGCCAATCAACCCACTAAACCTTGAACGAATCCTGGTGTTGTTCTAGTTGCCAATCTAAATGCTCTCCCAGCAAACCCAAAAAAATGGCTACCTAAGTACAATCCTGATGATGGTCTTCCTACTGAAGAACATTTTAATAACATTATGCTAGCCATGAATCTTAATGGAGTTTCACATGAAGACGTTGTAATCAGACTGTTTCTTTATACCTTCCAAGGATCTATTGGATCTTGGTATTTTTCCCTTCCAGTAGGCTCAATAAGAGATTGGGACACTTTTCAAAAAGTATTTATTGCAAAATTTGGTGATGACAGGGCCATAACATCTTTAATCAATGATATTTCTAACTTAAAAGCAAACTCAGATGAAAGGATCAAAGATTTCAACTCCATATTTAAAAAGTTACTAACTAAAATCCCAGCGGCCTCAAAACCTCCAGTCGATGTACAAATAGAATGCTACATATCTTCCCTTATAATATCGCAATTTTTGTAGATAGAGCCAATATGTCTACCCTTGTAGAAAACATAAAAGAAGCTTCGTCTGTAGAAAAAAGAATTATTGCTTTAGAAAAGAGGTCACAGCCAGAGGAAAGGAAGTAAAAGAGGTAACATTCAAAGATGATTCAAAAAAGAAAACTTCAAAGGAGCCTTTCGATCTTGAAGGCCTTTAGAAAGTGTTAAACACCATGTCCAATGAAATGGTCGAAATGAAAAAGCAGGTCGTAAAGTCTTCTGCTCCCAAGAAAACTTTTCACTCATTTAAAAGAAATCCTTCTTCTGCATCGCAACCACCGAGTATTATTTCAAATGCTGAATCAAATCAAGAAACAGAAGAAAACTCACCAGCCGAAGAGGAAGCTGAAATAGAGGAAGAAGTTTAGTTAAATTGGAATGTGGGATTTCATTCTACCATTTGAAGAGGAATCACAAGCTATGACAGTGACTACATGAAGTAAAAACTTTCTTGATATGTCTATAACAAATCAAAAACAAAGAACTGCTACTCTTGTAAAGGAGAAAACAGTTAGTAAGAAGTCTAAGACTAGTCAAACTAATGCTATTCCATTAGATCCCCCAAATGCTTCCAAAACATTGGTAATATCGGATATAGTGGAATATAACATAGTCGAAGATATGAAAAAGACCAGAGCAAATATTTCATTACATGAACTGACTAAATTCAAACATCAATAGAAAATTCTATTAAGAGAGTTGAAAAAAGTTTCTGTATACCCTCTACCATTTGCTGTAGTTATTCAAGCTACCTACGATATGGGAAAACCTCCCTCATCTTCAAATAAGGTAAATCCCATAGATTTAGTTTTAATAGGTGATAGGTCTATTTTTCACACACTTCCATTTCTATTTATGATATTTTCAACAAAAATGTCCATAATTGCCTTGTTGATTCAAGAGCCCCTTCAAATATTATGCCAAGGACCATGTGTACTAAATTGAACATTACTCTTAAAAAATCTGCAGTACACATTGTTCAATTGGACAGGACAAAAGTAGAGGTTTTTGGAGAAATAACATAGTTTCAATTAAGCTTTCCTCTAATCCAAAATTTTCGCAGAAAACCTCCCTCATCTTCAAATAAGGTAAATCCCACAAATTTAGTTTTAATAGGTGATAGGTCTATTTTTCACACACTTCCATTTCTCCTTATGATATTTTCAACAAAAATGTCCATAATTTCCTTGTTGATTCAAGAGCCCCTTCAAATATTATGCCAAGGACCATGTGTATTAAATTGAACATTACTCTTAAAAAATCTGCAGTACACATTGTTCAATTGGACAGGACAAAAGTAGAGGTTCTTGGAGAAATAACATCAGTTTCAATTAGGCTTTCCTCTAATCCCAAATTTTCAAGACAATCGATATTCTAGTGGTTGATATCCCTGAATTTTATGGTTTAATTCTAAGTTAGGGATTGGTATGAAAAGTTGCACGAATATTTCGCAATCAATTGGTCTCATATGTGGTTGCCACACAATGGTAAACCAAACCAAATCACAGTAGACCGAGTGAAGTTAATGAAATACACTGTCACTGATCTCGAGGGAAGCAATGAACCTATTTCTTTCACCAATAATATGATTGGAAATTACTGAGCTAAGTCATTTTTTGGATCTTTAAATGCCCAAAGATTTGTTTTTCCAGATAATGATGTAGTGTCTCAAATAGAAAAAATTTCACAAACTGATGCTTCCAAGTGTGTAAATATAGTCGATAAAATTTTAGATAATTCATTGTTTTGGACTCTCTATTTTGATGGTTCCAAATCTGAAGATGGTGCAGGTGCTGGATGTATTTTAAGCAACCCGCAAGGAGAGAAAACCATGTTAGCATGCAGACTTGAATTCCAATGCACTAACAATACTACAGAATACGAAGCATTGATTCAAGCGCTGTATAAATCCATTGGCCTTAAAGTCAAGTCTTTGAAAGTATATGGAGATTTTGAAATAGTCATTAAATGGGTAAGAAACACAATTCATTATGTGTTTGGGAACCTTAAACATTATCAATCTCTAGCCCAGGATCATACTTCTCATTTCACTGCTTTTAACATTTCTTCAGTTCCCAAATTGCAAAACACAAGCGCTGATTTATTTGCTAATGTGGCATCCAAGCTTATACCTTCGGAAGAATTTAGTCCAGATAGATTTTCTATAGAATTAGTTTTTAGGCCATCCATTCCTGATAATGTAACAAATTGGAGAGTGTTTAATAATGATGCCGATATAATCAATTTCCTTACATCAGAAGAATCTTATGAGGAACAAATCATAGATGAACATAAGTATGACCTGTAAATCAACCATAAACAAGATCAAAACTCGATCCCAAAGTCCATAGTTAAGATGGAAGATCTCTATGAATTAATGGACAGATTTAAGAAAATTACCAACTCCAAAACTTAGAGTTTTACTCTATAAGGTTTGAAGTAGTAAACCTAGGCTCAACTGAAAAACCCCAAAATGTCAACCTAAGTCTTGGTTTGTCATCTGAAGAAAGATTATCATACATTAAGTTGTTGAAAATATATAAAGGTGTCTCTACTTGGGATTACGTAGATCTCAAGACCTATGATACCTCTATAATTCAACATACCATACCAATGACTTCTAATGAAAATCCTGTTCAACAGAAGCTTAGGAAAATTCACCCAAACTTTGAAAGTCAAATCAAATCCGAATTGAACAAGCGTCTGAAAACCAAAATAATATTTCCTGTTAGACACTCAAAGTGGGTATCAAATATGGTCATTGTGAGGAAAAATAATGGTTATATTAGGATTTTTATTGATTTTATAAACTTGAATATAGCTTGTCAAAAGGACAACTTTCCTTTGCCTACCACGGAAAAATATTGCAATTAGTTGCAGGTTCCAAATTAATGTATTTTCTAGATGGATTTTCAAGATACAATCAAATTCTTGTAAAACCAAATGACAAATTGAAGACGACATTCAAAACCAAGTGGGGTACATATGCTTATCAGAAAATGCTTTTTGGACTCGTTAATGTAGATGCTACGTTTCAACGTGGTATGGATACTTCTTTCAAAGGTCTGATTAATAAATTAATGGTTATTTACCTAGATGACATTACAGTCTATTCTAAGGATAGAAACAATCATTTAAATGACCTAAAACACATTTTTTAAAGATGCAAGAAATATGGCATTTCTTTAAATCCCAAAAAATCATATTTTGCTTTACTCGAAGGCAAACTCCTTGGATTTATAGTGTCCAAGAAATGGATTTATATTGATCCTGATAGAGTCCAAAAAATTGCAAAGATTCATCTCCTACATAATAAAAATACATTGCAATCATTCCTAGGCCAAATTAATTTTGTAAAAATATTTGTTCTAGATTTTTCACAGATTGTCCTACCTCTTCAAGCAATGATAAGAGAGAACGCAATTTTCAAATGGGGTAAATATGTGAATCATTTGAGTTGATAAAAAAAGCCATTATCAATGCTCCTTCTTTGAAAACTCCTGACTTTCTCAAACCTTTTGTGTTATACACTTTCATTCGATATATCATATGTAGCGATTTTAACACAGCTGAATGATCAAAATATAGAGGCACCCAACTCTTTTTTTTGTTCCAACTTGCAAGGTGTAGAGTTAAACTATTCAGCTATTGATAAAAAAACTTTTTCTGCTTTTAAAACATTGAAACATTTCAGAGGTTTTCTTCTCAAAACCCATACAAGGATAGTAGTACCTTACCCTGCAGTAAGGCAATTATTGATTCAAAGAGAAGTAGGGGAGAAAAGAGCCAATTGGGTTATTGCGCTTCAAAAGTAGGATGTAGAAATCTGGCCAGCTAAAATTGTTATGGGCCAAGGTTTTTGCAGGATGCTAACTGGAGCTTCCCACTTATCATCAGAAGAAGACCAAGGTAATGAAGTGCAAATATCAGAGGTAGGCCTCAATAATTCACAATCACAGTATGCTGATTTGAAGTTTTATTTAAAGAATGGATATGCTCCTATGCATCTCAATTATAAAAAAAAGTGTGCTTTAAGGTTAAAATCAAATAAGTATCAATTAATTGATGATTTATTGTGTAAAAAAAGCTATGATTCAATATTATTAAGATGCTTGGAAAAAACTGACGCTGAAAAGGTCATGTAGGAATTACATGATGGACCAGTGGGAAGTCATTTTGGAGGAAACACAACAACTCACAAAACCCTGCATGCACGTTATTATTGGCAAAAAATATTCAACGATGCACATGAATATGCAAGAAAATGCAAAACTTATCAAACTGTAGAAGAGAAAAGAAACCAGTGTTCCCTTTGCAGTGAGTCAATATCCAACAACCATTTGAACAATGTGGATTATATAAAAATTTTGATATTGTCCTTAACTCTTCCAAGCAACACAAATACATCCTTACTACTACTAATTATTTCACAAAAATGGGTAGAAGTTATTTCACTAAAGATAGCTAATACAGAAAATATTACAGAGTTCATTGATCATTACATAATTACTAGGTTTGGCTTATCCACAGCTTTAATGTTTGACAATGCATCTTATTTCTCTGGAAATACAATGGTAGAATTTGCTTTAAAGTGAGGTTTCAAATTAAAGTATTCAGCCAACTATTATCCACAAGGTAATGGATTAGTAGAATTAACAAACAAAAATCTTATCAAAATCATCAAGAGGACTATAGAAAAAAATCATGGGAATTGGCACAAAGCATTGACATTTTCTCTTTGGGAAGACAGAATTACACAAAAGGCCTACATCGATTTTTCTCCTTTTTCTTTAGTTTATGGAAAAAAGTTGTTCTCCCCACAAACATAGCAATCCCATCTCTCATACTAGTGCAATTTATTGATGAAAATCCATCCTCTTCTCTTCAAGCAAGAAAATTCCAAATTCTTAAGCTTGAAGAAGAATGAGAGAAGGCTAAAGAAACCCACTTTCATCATCAACAATTAGTCAAAGCCTCTTTTCAAACAACCTCTGCTAGTCATAAAACTTTTGAAGTAGGCGATTTGATTTTGAAATGGGACAAAACACACGAGGAAAAAGGTAAACATACCAAATTCCAAAGACTATGGCTTGGCCTTTTCCAAATCATTGAGAAAATTGGTCAATCAACATTTCTTTTAGAAGACTTGTCAGGTAGGATGGACTCCTTGCCCGTTAATGGGCAAATTCTGAAAAAATATTTTTCCTAGAAGATAACCTCTTCTAATTTTGTACCATATCGCCTTTAAGATTCTTAGGAAAATAAAGGTTAAGTAGTATTTACTTTTGGCTTCTCAAAATAAAATCTTTGATAAATTTTCGATTTTTCGCTTCTATAAGTAGGAAAAGTTAAAGAAATAATTAGGACATTTGAGTATCAAAATAAACCTGATTTCTTTAGAAAAACTTGACCTTGCTAAAACATTTATTCTATGAACAAGCTCTTATCTTTATAAAGTATAGATTCTTTGTTATCAGTTAAGAAAAGAATCTTTGACCTCGTAAAGACTTTCTACAAATAAGTATCTCAAAACTATATCATTATCATTCAAAACTCTTAAAAGGGCCAATGATTCACTCCATCTGATAAAATTTTCCTTTTTAAGAGTGTAATTCTAAAATGTAAAAAACCTAGAAGATAATAAGTCTCATTACGAGCTTGTTTACCATGATCATAGGGGAATAATTAAATTGATATTACCAAAATTACATACCCAAACAGGGTAATAGTTGATGATCTAATCAATCAAAAGACAAGGGGTCTCATCAAGAGCCATCTTGTTCAGTTTAGTTAAAACCAGTGAATGAAATTTTCATTATTAGGTTACCAAGCTTAGACAATGTCTTTTAAGGAACTTAAAAAGAAAGATTATATAAAAAAGAAAAAAGAACAAGATCCAAATTAGATTGAAAGCAAGTGAATATCATTTTGAATTTTGAAAATTGCTTCAGATGGGACAATGAATCATTGTTTGTTAAAAGATAACCTTGTCGAAGTTATAATGCCTGCTGGTAGGAGAGACTCTATCTGTGATAAATGAGTAAACAATAAAAACTAATCAGTAGAAGACACCTGTTATATCTCTTTAAAATCATAATATTGACATATTTAAACATTTATATTTTTATCACTATAAGAGCAAAGTAGTTGAATAAATAGGTTGAGTAAGTGATTATGATTCTATAGAAATGTTGTTTAGTTTATAACTCATGTAATTATTATTCTTATAACTTTTCTAATTTTGAAAGTTCTAGAAATTTCAGAAAAAAAAAATAAAATAAAAAATAAAATAAAAAATCAAAGATAACTGGTTCTCTGAAGTGAATTGCCAATTTTTGTACTATGTAACGATCTGCCCATATATATATAGTAATAGCCAACATTAGACATATAAATGAGGACCCTTTTAAATTTTTTGTCTTTGAAAAATAAATCTTGATTCTAAGAAATTGCCTAGAAAACGCTTAGAAAACAACCCAAGTTTAGGATCCTTATCGCTAATCGCATTTCGCATTTTTTCATGTAAACACCTTTAAGTAATCCCGAATTTTGATATGCGATCAAACCTCCTGCTGCAATACTGATCAAAAGCCCCTTGAGAATTCACAATTGCACTTCACAGAAATCACAAATAAATAAGGCTTGCCATTGTGTCATCCTTTAACGATTTGTGAAATGCGATATTGTGATAATCGTATTTCGCATTATAAACAGGCAACACTGTATTACATTGTTTAAAAGTTGTGATGCACGAATAAAGCACCAAGCATGGGAAGTAATTGTGTTAATAGATGGTTTGACAGGGTAATTAATGTTTAACAGCCTAAGGAGAAGTAATGATGTTTCAAGTTATCACTAGTTAATGCTGAATATCTCATTTGAAATCCTCCCACGATTCAAAGTCATTTCACAGAGCTTTCAGCCTTAATTGCCCAATATCATCTGCGCTGATATATCTCTTCCATTTCAGGCAAGCTTCAAAAGACATGTCATTGCGGAAGGTAATGCAAAAACATAAAAAGCATAGTATTACGGAGTCTGAGCTATCAGAAATGTCTCCTATATTCTCTGATACGGTTTGTAGCACCGATGGGGGAGAAACAACATGGGAGGTCAAATACAACAAGCTTGAGGATGAGCGTCCCAAAGTTAGTGTTGTAAAAGAAACAACCGACTCAATAAAACCTTCGAGAGTCCAATTCAAAGATGATGCCTACTCTTTCCTTCACATAATAGGAGCGAGAGAAAAAATACTCCCATATATTGATATGGTTAGATGGGTGGTGGAAAACCTCACTATTAAAGACATGCAATTCAGAAACTCGAGAATGGAACTCATGGGTCATTCAAAGCTGAGAACCTGAAGCAAATGTACCATATACCTGACCCTCAAGAGATATATGATAGCTCATACCTCGCCAACTTTGCAAAGAAGAACGAAGAACCTTTCAAGATGATCCACGGTGCGGTTCCTTTTCAATAGCAAATTTTAACCATGCAACCAAAGAGTTAGTAAGCTTAGAAAGCCTCAGGCTCCATACTTCGCTAAAAAGGCAATTTGATCCAGACAAAATAGCAGATAACATTACTACTGCAGTAAAGATCAAGCCTTATAATCATGAGGCTAATAATTCTGAAGACCTTTTATAGTTAGCTAAATTCTTCGAACAAGCGTTTCACTGGGCAAGGGCAAATCTGAGTCCTGAAGATTTTGAAAGCTTTCAAGTGTTCAGAAACAAAATTATCGAAATAATTCTGTTGCATTTGTTAAAAATCGAGGACAAGTCTACACCCAGTGTGACTGTCAACAGCGAGGGACCTAATATTTGCATAGAGTTTCAAATGGATACAGGGAAAACACAGGATACAGGGAGGTCCCAACACACTGAGAATGCAATCGAATCCAGCAGAAGATCTGCCGAAAAGAAGGCTATGAGCAGCCCACCTAGATATGTTAGTTCTGAGATCAAAATCAGCATTTTGGAACATGAGTGGAACTAATTCAATAAAAAACTAGAAAACATTCCCAAGACGACAGATCCCGAGGAAACCATGGAGTATCAAACTCCTCTGCATATTTAGAAAAATACAGAGTCTGAACCAATGGAGAGCAAGTGACAATGTCTCAGTGAACTGAAATCATTCCCACTTTTCCAACATCGGAAATTGTCTTAAAGGTGACTGAAATCCCTCCTCTAGATGTGTTCTACAGTCCATTGCACAATTTTGTAGCAAGAAGACAGAGAAAAAGGAGGAGGGTAGAGACGCTCAAAATCCCACCTAGGAATGAACCGATGGGCACAGTCTCGAAGGACATCCCTTCCAATCCAGCGGAAAACTTGACCAGATTGTCATAGTTTATAGGGAAATATGTGATGACGACCATGGATAAAGCTACCAAGATATTTATTTTGTTGAAGGAAAAGGAAGAGAAGATTGCACAGCTCGAGCAATCGCTCGAAACAGAGATGGCAAGTGTGAACAGGAAGGCCGCTGAGAAGTTAACCCAATTGCAACAGAACATGGAGGTGTTGAAGATAAGCCATGAAGTAGACATACCAGCTAAAAACATGGAACTCCAAGACTTGCAGCAAGCCATGGAAAGATATAAGGATGTTCCTACTATTGAGGAATTCATCAAAGAGGTGTTAGAGCTAAATTCTCTCTTATTGAAACAACAAGAACAGTTTTTCCAAAAGATGTCAGATATCGCTCCTTATCTGATCACCAGTGACCAGTGAACAGATAAGGTGATTGACCAAAAACTAAATTTATTGAGCTAAACACAAGAATCTCATAATTCATCGAGTGGCAAGAAACATAAGAGGGAATAAAATCTAATCTACCTGAGATCGAAGAGACACATAAGGAAATTCTATTCACTGATTGGGATGTGAGGATCAAGCAAGCTGAATTAGCAGTGACAAGAGTGGTCGGGGTGTCAAAGAACATAGTAAAAGCGGTAAACCACACTTTATTTTCCACCAACCTGGTGAAGGAAGGCAACCCGAAAGAACTTCCCGATTTAAATGACTTGCATAAAAGATGGAACGAAAGAGCGGGAACCCAAAGGGAAGAATTGCAATGATAGCAAAGACTGATTGGGAAGCGTATTGGCAATACCTTGTCACGCTGCACAGCGAAATCATGACCCTTAACCACTCACTCCATTGAACTCAGCAGATGCTGCCACCTATCACAGATGAAATTTTCGCAGGACAGGTTAGAACACAGTTTGGGGTACCTCCTCAATTCAAACCAATGGTTGATATATGCGATTAAAAGAGAAGCTGGCAGCAATCAAATCATTACCATATCCTCTTCTCATCAAGTCACTTTTATTTTTGGCGCTAGTTAACTAGTTAGGAGGAAGGTTGTTTGAAACCTCTTCAATTTTTTGTATAATCTATTTTTGAACGTTAGTTAGAATAATATTTATACCTTTCTCATGCATTTAGAGAAAGGTCCAAAATTTTATCAAAAACATTTGCAAATAATGCACTTTTGTAAGTTTGTGAATGCTTTGGTGAAATTATGGAACATGATCGTTTCTTTTAAATATCAGACTACTTTCCTTTGTTGATGCACTGTTGTATACTTGGAAGATAATTTGATCTAAAAAAAGAAGTTAATCGATGTCATTAGTGAAATGAGCAAAACTTCACATATACGGTACTTCTATCATAAATGGTACTCTATTTTGATGAATTGTGTATGAGATATGTTCTTTCTGTTAAGTGTTAATTGCACTATTGTATGATGCTTAGCTCAAATTGTTTATTTTCATATATAAATCATTAGATATATGCGATATAGTTTATACATTTCTTTGACTAACTATTTAGTCAAAGAAATTATCTTTATATGTTATCACCTCTGTTTTATGCGTGATTGATCTTTATTATCACATATTAAATAGATTAAGTTAGCTAGATATTTGCATGATAGAATGGGTCATTTAGTTATCATTATCCTATTCACATTCCTTTGAAAACCACCCACTCTCATTTTAAAACCCACACTGGAAAACTGGTCCCATCATCTCGAGTCGGAACTACCAGTTTAAATGGAAAAGGAGTTGTCTTAAGGTCTGGACCGGGTGGTTATCCCCCATGTTGGAGCAGCATAAATCCGAGGCTTCAACACATGGATATTGCGCAAGATAGTTCATGAAAACATGTCTAATAAAACATATAAAAAATATGGAATGTATATCATGCATGTTAATGTTCCTTAGATTCATGGATTTATTGAAATATTGTGTTTTCTTACTCATGCAATATATGAAATATGGAAAATAGATAACAATAAAAAAATTAACACTCACAAACCATAATGATGGAAGATATGCTCTAAGAAAATCTTACAAGAGAAAACCTAACTAGAAGGTGAGGCTACTTTGCTTTCTCTTTATCTAAATAGAAATGTATGCAATCATAAATGAGTGAGAGCTATGGATTGTAGGATTATAGAAAAAACCAAACCTCTTTATTTTCTCTCTATCTATACACTCTCAGCGACTCTTCTCATCTATGAAACAAAATGCATTCAAATAGAATGGAACCCCTTTTACTCCTTGAGGCCTAGTTATAATGCAACTTGATATCCAACTAGTGGTTAAGTTTGACTCATTCAACTCTTAACTAGAGTTACAATATTGACACTTCTATATTCTTCTTCATCATGATCATCTAGCTAGTCCCTTTTCCATGAATGCTACAAGTTGATGTGGCAATATTTCAAATCATGGTGATCAAATCAGGATGGTCAACATCCAGGTGGCATAAATTTTGCATACAAACGTTTTTTAGGCCTTTCTTGAGCAGAATAGATCTATGGGTGCCTTGCTTAAGAAACAAAGTTTTATACCAAAATAAACATTTCTTAATTCCCAAAACTTCTTGTAGAATATTTTAGACTCAAATTCTCTAAACTAGGACCTATGGGTAAAAATGGTCCTATGAGATGATTCCTCCAATTTTTCCATTGTGAAAGTATCAATATGGATGATAATTAGTTTTATTATGTAATTTAAACCATATATCTCCATTTCAGGATGATTTTGGTCCCTAAAACCTTTTATCAAATGATGTAAGGAATCTTTTTGTCTACCTTCTTCTTGGAATGTCATTTAGTCCTACTTGGAAGCTATCCTTTCAACCGAATTTTCCAAATGTCATGATTCCCCTGTCATGTAGTTTTGGACCTCTTCTGTAAAAATATATCCCTTATCAAGCCTTCCTGAACATTTGGTTCTAAATCATCTACATAATGTATGATTGTTCCTTTTCTTGCTCCAACATGGAGGCTCATAGAGTTTCATATTTTCTACATTCATCATTGAGTGAATGTGCATGTATGGGGATATAAAAAGTCTATAGGAATTATCTCCTAATTATCTCAAAGTGACCATATTACATAACCTTAATTTTATTACCAGGGCTTTGTATCCTCTCCGTGTTTAATTGTAACCATACTCTGTCTTCCACTCTGAATGAATTCTTTGTTTTGTGTTAGTCATGTCAAGCCTTGTATTTTTGTTATGACTTTTGTGACATTTATTGTAACTCTAAGCGTATCTCCTTGATATTCTCAACAAACATTTTTGGCCCTTAAGGCATCCCCTATGAGATCCTCCCTTTCTCCTCCTTTCTATCCAAATGTAATATCCAAAATTGAAGGTCGAAAATAATCAAAATGTGTTTCAAATGGGTACTCGCCAGTAGAATTGTGGGATACTCTATTCTAAGTCTATTGTATATATACCATATTTTAATCCAAAGTATTTGTTTGCTTCTAATTATAACCCCTCAAAACCAACAACAAAGACTTGTTGACTACTTTTGTTCACTAACCTAATTATGGATGGAATGTTGTAGACTCGTCAACTTTGTGTTGATATTCGCCCACAATTTAGTCCAAAATGCACTAATAAATCTTGTGCCCTTGGCTAAAATGATGCTCCTTAGGATTCCGAGGTGTACCAAAACCTGTCCAAAGAAAACATTTGTTGGTTCTTTCCTATTAATGGTATTTTTATATGGCATGAGGACACACATATTATTGAAACTATCTCCTAACATGAATAGGTAGTGATGTCTCTTCTATTTGTTAGTAACAATACCACAAAGTCTAAGGAAATTATTTCTCAAGGATGGGTGAGTATAGGAAGGGTATGGTATTGACCCTATTTCTTATTACTTAGCTTGTTGGTGCAACAAATAATTCATGCTCTTATTAACCTAGTTATGTGTTCTTGAATCCTAGGCTAGTAAAAATACCTCTATAAGTTTCCCACTATCTTATGTACCCAAAAATTCCCTACAACCTTGGAGGTGTGAGATCTTTGATGAACTCCAGTTGCTCACCCTTAACACATAACTTTTCTGTACTACAGAGTAAGATGACATTCAATTGTGTTTTCACCATCATGTACGTAACTTTATCTCTACAATTACTAAAACACCTTCTTGAAGTCCTCATCTTCTGTGTATGCCTCTTTGCAAGCATTATGGCTAAAAGGCTCCATGTTCATCATAGTTCCCAAAGATTTGATATTTGATGTGTGTGGCATCAAAATCATGTCTTCCAACTTGTTTGTGTTACCCTTCTCTGCTTGATCATTGAATGAAATTGTTGCAGAAAACCCATCCACTTTTAATTCTTGGTCTTTTGTAACTTAATCTTGTCTTTTCAGTACTATAGTGGATGGTGATCGATGAGGATTACTATCTCATTTCCTATCAGAGAATGTTTCCACATTTTCACACTTGAACTAGAGCATAGAGATCCTTATCATAGGTAGGGTACTTAAGAACCACCCATAAAATACTTTTTAATGGGAGCATACAAGTGTTCCTCCCTACATTAAGACTACTCCCTTTGGATACCCACTCACACTTTTCTCCACTTCAAAGCATTGTTGCAATTTTGGTAATGTTATAATCGACACTCTATTGATATTCATTTTTAACATCTAAAAGGTCCGCTGCTCACCCTTTCTCATTAGAACATCTTTCCACTCTTTGTTATGGTACAGAGTGATGTTTCTATTTCTAAAAAAAAGGCTACGAAATTCCTTAGGTACTATGTTTCCCCAATGAAACCCATAATCTCAGAAACATTGGTAGGAAACATCCACTTCATGATGTTCTCCATCTTGGTAGGATCTATGTTTATCTCTCCTTCACCTATCATATATCCTAAATACACAAAAGATTACTATGCAAAATCAAACTTCTTGATATTTTCCAGCAACTAGTGCTTCATCAATGTATTTAGAATCTACATCAAATGTGATATGTTCTCCTGGAAGGTAACACTATATACCAATATGCACTCCAAACAAACAATAACAAATGAATCTACAAAAAAGGGCATAGTATATATTTCATTAATACCATGAACATAGTTGGTGCATTGCATAGGCCAAATGACATAACTAACCACTCAATAATATTGTCTAGATTTTAGACTAATAATATTCATCTCTGGCACCCTTATTGCACCTCTCTTTGGAATCATTTTCCTTAGTAAACCCCTCCATGGATGAATTTTCTCTCACTAAATCATCTACAACCCAATTTTATCTTAAAAACCATAAATCATATTTTTTACTAGAATTGATTAGCTTCTTTTTATTTTTAATATATATTAGTTGATTAGTTACATCAAAACTGCTCCCATTGGATACCCACTCACATTTTTCTCCACTTCAAAGCATTGTTGCAAGCTTGGTAATGTTAGAATCAACGCTTGATTGATTTTCATTTTTAACATCTCAAAGGTCCTATACTAACCCTTTCAAAGTTGAACACCTTTCCACTCTTTGTTATGGTGTGGAGTGGTGTTTCTATTACTAAACAAAAGGCTATGAATTTCTTCAGGTACTATGTTGCCCCAATGAAACTCATAATCTCAAAAACAATGGTAGGAAGAATCCACTTCATGATTGTTGGCTTGAGGGAGCCTGACCCAGGTTTAACGTTAGTTAGCCAAACAAATCTCTACACTCCTGTCCCTTTCGGCATCAGCGTGCGGAGCACGGACTGAAGTCTCACCCGAAGCAATATGGGGGGATGTTGGAAGAAAGTTTCCGCACCCTTAAGATGGATGTGATGTTGGTTTATTCTGGCTATACCTGCCTTCGCACAGGTTGCTTAGCCCTCTGTTCCACCCTTTAGTATCTTCACAAAAGGGTACAATTGGTTTTTGCGTAGCCCTAACCTGCGGCTTATGGACTTTCGCCCTGCTAAGGCAATGAACTGCGATATCTCCCAAACTAGACTAAGTGTTTACTTATCTTATTAACCGATCTTAGTTAGCTCCACGTAAACATATGTTCTTACTTGCGTTCACTTAATCAACACATATACATACATTCGCGCATCATATAAGCGTTATGAGTGAAATTCATACCCAACATAACAAGATGCATAAACAGGAAATAAAGACACAGAAAGTGTAGAATACTTCTCTTTATTGATAATTCCAGATGATTATAGACTCGACCCGCCCTGCGCACTCAGCTGTAGGGGTCCGCGCAAAGGCCTAGAAGTCTGCAGCGTAGCGTAGGTAGAGGTCGGTGACTGCTGCTGAACTGCTACCTTGAATATTTTGTTGAGCCACCTGCAGTGTTGCGAGCTTTCCTTCAATGGAAGTTGTGATCGTATATGCCTCATTTATCCATGGCTATAGGCACGCTTTTGGGACTGCTTCTTTGTGCTGAGCGGCATCCACCTGTTCCTTAAGCACCTTTGCTTCCTGCATCCGTGCAAGCCTCTATGTAAGGGCGACCATTTGCGTGGCCCCTTTGACCTCGTCATATCTTGGTTGTAGCTTGTGCGCCTCTATCTCCAGGTGCTCTACATTCGGGTCCTCCTGCAGGGTGGTCAGGACCTCGAGACCTCGAATGATTGTTCAAAAAGTCACATGTAGTCTGCTACTGCACTGTTGACTGCCGCTATTTTTGTTGTAACAATGGTGGCATGCTATTCCCTTACTTTCGGCGAAGTTGAAGGCTGAGCCCTCAACTGCAATTTTGCAATATGTAGGTTCAGCTCTAGATGAATCTTGGCCATCTGTTTTTGAGCGTCGTGCACCCCTGTGGCCAACTTATGGACGCATGCCTCAACTGGTTCTTCTGCTTGAATGTCCAACTCCGGGACTATTCGGCAGGATTCCTCCACACCCTGCATGATCTGCTTATTTTGTTCCACTGCCTCATTGCGTTGCAGGCCCAACTGCTCAATGTTGATGTGCTCCTTGCTCATCACCTGCAGAGCGCGACTTTCCAGGGCCCTAAGTTCCATGATGACTCCATCCTGCTAGAGGTAGAGCGTCTCTCGATGGAGCGCGACCATATTCAATCCCACCCCTTTCAAATTGCTAACCGTGGGCCTGTTGGCCTCATTTTCTGTAGTAAGTGCCCCATTTGATAACACTATCATATTGGTCACCCTTGTGTGCAACATCTCCATGACAGCTGAAGTGCCGATCGCGAGGCTGGTGGACACTGTGCCAGTGTGTGGAGTGCGAGCCTGCGACTCCTGCAGCTCTGTCCAGAGAGTCCCTAATACCAATTTCTGCTGCTCTTCGAACTATTGGAGGGCCTCCGCGGTGACATCCCTCACCGTTTCTCCAATATCGTGCAAATCCCGCTTAGTGAGGGTGATTGAGTCGAAGGATGTCTTTCACACCTTGGTTTTCTTTTGTGGCATTGCCTTCTCTTGTGGGCACTAACACTTGAGTTGGGTGGACGTCATCTGTGGGTCTACGCCACCTTGCTGTTTGGCTCCTCTATTTCTGCTTCAGTCCCGGGCAAAGGTGACTTCTGTCCTTCGCGCTCTTCTCCTCTTGTCCTCTGTCGTTTGGCCAATTTCGTGGCATGACGCGCTGCCTGGACCTTAGCATCCACTTCCTCATTTCGGTGCTTCTTAGCTAGCTATGCCATTTAGAGCTTTGTATCTTCCTTCTTACACTGCACGGCCGACTTGTCAGTTTCCACCGCGGAGCTTGCTGTAGCGCGCCACTCCGGTAGCCAAGACTCGAGGACTACAAAGATAATATTATCAGTCACCATATATGGTAAGTTATGCCATGTCTTTGTAGGGTTCGTACGTGCCTTGATAAAGACATGGTGGAAATCTGCTTTGAACTCTGCAAAGATTTGCAAACTAGCGTATATTGTGGGCGACAACCGCGGCTTGCGATTAATCCCCATGTAGATACTCATCTCCATCAAGATCCAAAAGATTTTGATTTCTTTTATACGATGCACGTCCTTGGTTGCCCACAACGAAGCGTACTTCTCTGCCTCTAGAAGGTCCGACGTGACCGAAAGGAATTGGCTGTCTTCTGGCAGCTCCAATGCCACTAGCACAATCAACAGCAAGAGCCATGCGTAGTGGAACGTCTTGCCCTGATCCTGTGCCTCACGATAATTCGCAAGGAAATCCCTGCATAGATAATTTGCCCAGTTGAACTGGACTCCTTCAGCGCATTGGGCTACTAATGAAATCACAGGCGCGGACACCTCATCTGCGCGACACTTTTGCATCACCTTCCCTGCTAATATTTGGGTTGCTACTTTGATTGTAGGTTTGTTAATGTTGGATATGGCATATACCTGCTTCTTCTTCTCTAACTTGAATTTCTTCTTCATAGCTTGCAGGAGGGCCAACTCACCACATTTTCCTTCTGATATATTGGTTGGATCCCCCCTTGAGTAAGGCAGCCGTGTGATCTGATGGATCAAGTGGTTTATCATGGGAATGGGCTCCTCCAACCACAAACACCCATCATGCACCAAACATAGCAGTTGCCTGATGACGAATATGGTCACTGGGGCATGGTGGTAATGCGGCACCCAGAGTAGGTTTAACAACCTGGCTTTCTCTACACCCTTGAGCCATGTCCGCGGCTCCAATTCAATCATTCCAACAATCACGTCAATTCGTCAACGCATTAGCTACTCAATCACTAAATGCGGGAATTTCTCGTGATCTACGAGGTCACAATCTTCAAACTTTAGTACAGGAACCACAGCCCCTCAAAAACAATGTTATCCGGGAGCAACGGAGTTTGCAGGGAGCTCTTTCTCTTGTCTATGTCCTTTGGAACCTTGGCTTTGCCCTTGCGCGGAGGAACATATTCTGGTAACCTGGTAATAGGGTCCACACCTTGGGTTTCAACTTCCATTTCCAAATCCTCCTTATCCGCCAAGATTTCTTCAGATTCTTCCTTGTCTGCCTCCAGATTAATGGCCTTCCCCTTTTCCTATAAAGTGAGCTTGAACCTCTGTGGGTTTCTTGGTGAGACGCGCATCGGTATCATAGTCTGCTTATCCTTCTTTGGTCTCGGTGTTCTGGGTGATTTAGGGACTTTGAATATCACTCCAACACTCTCTGGGGCAGCTTCTACTACCAAAATTTCCTGTGCAGCTTCTTCGGGTGTCGACATCATTCTATTCAGGAGGTCCTGCGTTTCCTTCGACAATCTCTCAAACGTTGAACTTGCTCTCAAAGCCTAAAAATTTGCAAGGTCCATACACACTTGATAGCGCAACAACTGAATTTTCAAAATGCCAAGTGTTTTTCACTGGATAGCCACTTGCGATTTATAGGGCTTTTTGAATTCAAATCCGACCATTCCCCCCACATTCGGCCCATTAATGTTAGATTGGTGGCAGATTTTCAAGAATCTAATCCATAAATTTTTCCTTAAATGTCTGTCGCCCTCTCCATGTGGCCATAATGCGAACATCAAATCGTGAACAATGACTTTAATGGTCACTTTCCGGCAGACTTGCGTACTATTTCCACGAGTAGCACAACTTCCTTCGTGCTGTCGCGGACCCTGTGACACTTTGCTGCTTCGCGCAGTCCTGAAATTGCACAGCTCCTCAACTCGGGCAGTGTAGTTTAGAGTCCTGCACCTCCTTTCAGCTTCCTGGAGCACTAAGACTGTGCTACTTTCATTTAGTCAGATGGCCGGACTGCTAGTGTATGGCTTCAAGCGACTACCATTCACCTATCCTGGGAAGGGTTCTCCATTCAACTTAACCAATTGGACCGCACCATTGTCGATAATCTTCTTAATAACATAGGGCCCCAACCAATGCATTCTGAATTTTGCTGTAAATTTATCAAACTTACTATCATACAAGACCACCAAGTCATTCACATTGAAGGTGCGCAGCTTAATATGTTGGTCATGCCACGCTTTTTTGCGTTGCTTTTGAACTAGTTGATGAAATCCAGCCAAAAATCTTTCTTCTTCGAGCTCATCTAGCTGTGCGAGCCTCTCTTCCACGGCTCCGCGATCTGTCATACCTATGAGCGCTGCTATGCGCAGACTAGGCATGATATATTCCATAGGCATTACGACTTCCACACAATAGACAAGCCTAAAAGGGGTTTGTCTTGTCAGCTTTTTGCATGTGGTTCGATAAACCCACAATATTGCAGGTTTGCGTAGGTCCGAATCACTTCATTGAGCATTGCAAACCTTGGTCAGTTCATTTTCAAGCACTTTGTTGAACACCTCCACATGTTTGAAAATAGAAACTTCATGACAGTCGCACCCGTGTAATCCTTCACCGACTGCGCTTCTGCCCAACGAGTCAAATATTCTATCACAGTGATAATGTACTTCACTCCTGTCTTCCCTTGTGGTTGAATGGGTCCTACACAATATATTGCCCTTTTTTGAAGGGTTGCAACGTCATTTGTGGATTCAAAGGCATTTCATCCCTCCACGATGGCATGCATGTTCTTTGACATACATCACATGCCTTGCAATATGCTTTTGAATCCTGATGAAGGGTTGGCCACCACAACTCGGTGCGTAGAATCTTATGCGCGATTTCTCTCCCTGCATAATGTCCTCCTCCGGTGCCCCCATTGCGGATGCTGCTTCATTCTAAATCAGGTACATACCTTTGCAGGATCTCGCCAGTCCCCATCTTGTATACATTCCTAGCAATGACAAAGAAATCTGTCACGCGCACCACTAGTTCCCTATTTTGTTGGATAGAGTATCCTTCTAGTGCAGTTCCTGTTGTTAGGAAGTGTATTATATCCTTGAAATGACAATCCGTGACACACACTGAAAATAGTTGCGCGTCAGGTAATCCTTCTTCCATTTTAGTAGGTTCCTCCCTTGTTTCGATGCACGATAGATGGTCTGGTCCCACGTTCAATCGTTCATGCTTCACAACAACTTCAAAATCATAATTTTGGAACAATAAGAGCCATATGCAGATTCACGCCCCCAACACAGGCTTATTAACTAGGTATTTTAGCACGGAGTGATCCATATACATCTTGAAGTGGCCTCCTAGAAAGTAGTGTCGGTACTTTTGGAGCGTATACACCATAGCTAGTCCCTCGCATTCAGTGGTAAAATAGTTCTTCTCTGCTTTGGAAAACTGCACACGCGGATCATTTTTCCCATCGTATTTGTCTATCAGTCGCATCTTAGGCTTCCCAAATTGTGCTCGCATCATCCTCCTACATTCGCGTCAATCATTAAAGATTCCCTTGTGTGTACCCCACCATCTTGCGGGCACAGCGCGTAGTGCCCAGTCCAAGGCCTTGAAGCGTTGTTTTTCTGGCACCTCCCTTTCAAATGCATCCAAAAAGATATCTACCTCATTTAGACCATCATAAATAGGCATATTACTTTTCTCTTACGATAGACAGTGCAGTGACCGGGTCATCATGTTGCCATTCAGCGTAGTTACCTCGTGTAACTGATTTTGCCAGCATTCTATATCTTCGTCGGAACCTGAAGTGTAGGAACTCTCGCACTCCCATGTAATCCATCCATCCGTAGTGGGATTCACCCAGTTTTGGTCTCATGTTGTTATCTTATAGATGTAGTCCAGATCATTGTCACTTTCATAATCGTGGACTGGTTCAGTATAGTGCGATCCTTCAACAAGATCCATGGGTATTATTACGCGTAGTGACTTTTTCTCAAAGATCATATTTCGCTTTTTCAGATTGATTCCCCCATTCATATCAGTAGCCCAGTGAATTCCCAGGAGCACACGGTAGGGATTTATATCATCTGCTATCTCTATTACTTCAAAATCTGCTAGTGCGCTCACTCCCTCAATATCAACGGTCACCCCCGGCAGTCGCCCCATAAGTATGATTTTCTCCTGATTTGCCATCCTTAGCTACATTAGAGACCATTACAACATAGGTTTCCCCATTCGCTCCCAAGTCTGCATTGGCAGAAAATTCGCATTTGACCCCAGGTCCAAAATGACCTTATCCATTTCATACTCTCTTATTTGTGCAGTCTGTCTCATCTCCCGTCTCGTCCTTGTTTTAATCTTACCAATTTTTCGTAATACGCATGGCTCACCTGGCGTGGTCCCAACACATCTATTGATGAGTTCGTGTAGCCCTTTTATAACCTTACTGTCACTCAGTAACATCATATAGGTTTCTAGGAAAGTTATGAGCATAGACGGGTCCATCTCCGGCTCAGGCTTATCCTTACTTCTTGAAGTGGAGGCCTCAGTGAATCTCTTCTTAGCTTCCATGAAGGCTTCACGAGCGCGCTCCAAATCGAACTCAACTTCTTTCATCAGGGCTTTGCGAACCTAGGTACTATCATCTAGCTATTTCCCCTTGTCATCTCCCATCGTGGTTCCACTCCAGGGCATTATATTTATGTTTGGATCTTCCTCTCGTGGCTCAGACATCATTGTCTACAGGTTCTGACTCGAGGAGGCGGCAACATCCCTTTGTCACATATCCTAGCTATCAACGTAGGAAAATCTTCCGTTTCATGATCAAACATTGTGTAATACTTGCACGAAGGACGCGTCAGGTTAGTGCAATCGCGGTTATAGTGCCCTGGTCCTCCACAATTGTAGAAAATCCACTGTCCTCGCCCTTTACTAGGTCCTCCTTGGCCTCGACCTTGTTTGCGCCCCTGAAATTCTGTTCGCGCCATCCCTACATTTTGGTAAAGGGGCCGCGTTTCGGCTTGAACCCTATAGGCGGGAGTTCTATCCATCATCAATTCATAGCTCCTGCAAGTACGCTCATCATGTCTTACCAACCTACAAAAATTGCAGAACAACTATTGCGGGGCTTGTACATACTTCTGTACCAAGTGACAGTTATCTGTGGCATGTTTTCTAAAGCCCTGATAGATAACGCACCATAAATCAGGCGCCGCGCTAGGTACTTCTTGAGCTTCCAGCCTTAAAGGCATTAGTCCTCCTCCTAAAAAGTAGTTTGCGAAGACTGGGCAATGGTGTTTGTCATGACTCCGACTCTTGCATTTCAAGCACCATGCTTCATCGCGTACCTCTGGCTGAACCATCCCGTCTTGCTTCAGACTTTGCGTCTTAAGGCAAATATTCTTCAGCTACGCATGGATCTGCTAGACTCATAGATTAGGATCTTGTTGATGAGCCTCATCATTGGGTAATTATATGGGCCTTAATTCACCTCCTAGCTTAGTCAAACCAACTACTCTCACAACTTATTGCATACTTTGATTATATTTTGTTTATGAGATGAGTTAGAGTTGGATATTTTTCTTTGTGGTCTAATGTGCATTTAATGGAGTATTTAAGGATAAAAGCAAGGGATTTTGGCAAAAGACCTTGGTCAAAACTCGAATGGGATAAGGGAGAGGAATTATAGGAGGTAAATCCTCCTCATTTACTACCCCTCCATTCGAATATTCCTCCATTAGCTCAGAGTGCAAACAACCAAATCATGAGGACTAGAAGGCAACCGAGCAAGTGAAAATCAAAGCATTAGTTTATCTCAAGTTTGGGAGCCGAGCCTCCCTAATTTTAAGGAAGTCGTTGGAGACTTCAGATGTATAAGTAGAGAGGCCTAGGACCTTGTAGGAGGATTCATATTTTTTATTGTAAAACTTTATTCTATTTTTAAGCTGCAAGACTTGTGACAGTTTTTGATGTAATCCATTTTTTGATAATAAGAATGAGGTTTGTTTTGAGCCATCATTGAGTTAACTCAGGGGGCTAAAGCTATTGGGTTAGGGACCAACCTTAGCAACCAAGGCTTCTCTTTATTGTACATGTATGTTGTCATAGATTTGTGGTTTAATCATTCATTTGCTTAAGTTGCTGCATTTCCATTTCAACAGTGTAGCGTAAATTGGTTGTGTTTTAGTTTGCTTCCATTTGTACCTTTTTTCAATTAGCAGGTTAGCAAGGAGAAAAAGATCACCATAAGGTTGTCAAAAGGTGTCTCAACCTCACCTCCTCCCTTTGGGACCATGACTTGAGAAAGAGACCCTTAAGCAACCCCAAAAACATAGATTTCTAGTTCTTGCATGAGCTTTGGAGTGTGTCATCTTAATTCAGTACTTGGTTCATTTCATCGTCATCTTTTCCCATCACTCTCTTTTTGTAATAAGATCTCACTCATATTCTCATTTCCTTCAACACTTCCTTCATGCATAATATATGCGGAAGCCAATAAATCACGCCTTAATCAGATTATACATGTAGATTTCCTTACCGTCTGATCCGCAACAAACCTGACCAATTGACGTTACATGTGACTTGATGTGATCCATCCATCTATTCACTTAATCTCTGCGATAAGATTTCCGTCGCTCATCTTCCATTAATCATGTTCATTGATCGATACATCCATGTATTCACGTAATCTCTGCGATAAGATCTCCGCCACTCATATTCCGTTAATCCTGTTTGTTGATTGACCCGATCCAACGGTTCCTATGCACTGTTGCTTCATTACGTCTCATTTTCACTGATTTTGATTTTCGATTTCTCTTCCACTTGACTCCTTCCTGAACTTTGTTCTATGTATTATTTAAACGTTGCCACTTCTAAGCTTTGATTTGGTTATTCAATTAGACTCCAACACCGTCTGATCATCGCAAACACCAAAAAAACCAAAAAAAGTGAAAACAGATTTAGTTTAGTTTTCTTGCTTACACATTAGTATGGTTTGATTCTCTTTACTTATGTAACTTAGATAGCAGCATTAGGTTAGCGTTGATTTAGAAATTCTTCTTAGCATGGCTATTTAAATGGTTAATTAGGATATGGTGTGATTTAGCATTACATGTTGTTTTCTTTATTACTGCAATAGAGTAGCTCTATTAGAATATATTTGCTCTTCTTCCATCAAATAATTAAGCTTCTTCTGACTATAGAAGTCTGACTTGGAACCCTTGGGGTCTCTCGCCAGATGAACAGTGACAACAGGCATGACCTTCACTTTTACTTGTGCATATAGCATTGTCACCTCCAAGTTTGTACGAACCCTGGGTTGATAAGTAAGGCTGGTAGCCCAGGAGTTGCAGCATTCTTGCTGCAATACTGACGCTCATCACTTTTTGGCGTCGTTGTGGGGGAGGTGTTTGAGTAGAATGTGATTACTTCTTTCTTTTCTTCTATTTCTAGTTTTCAATTTTCTGCCATTAGTTTTTGTGCAAAAGTAATCTAGTAGCTTCCTTTCTTTCAGTTGTCATTATTTTTGTTCCTTTACATTCTGCAAGTAGAATTTCAATTTAGAAAGTAAATTTTCTTTCTATCAGTAGATTTCATTCAATCAAAAATTTCATTTTTGCAAAGTACTTTCCAGCTAAAAAAATCTTACAAAAAACCAACCCAAAAATATTTCTTTTCATGCCTCGCAGGAATAGGGAAAATTTAGGGAAATTCTTGCCAAATACCCCCACTGCATCCAACAGCGAACCTTCTCTCTTCTTTGGTGGCTGTGAACTGGAGGAACCTTTAGGTGAGCAACCTGACATATTTGAAGAACCTACAGGGGAAGAAGAAGAAGAAGAACCTGTTCCTACTGAACCAATGGCTGAAAACCGAAATGACAGAGGGAATAGAGAGATAGTTGAGGGTGCCTTCCCCATCAGGGAAACCAATGGGGACACCAAGATGAAGAATATAAGCCCCTTTTCCCTACCTCATTTCCATGGCTTGACCACAGAGGACCCTGGCACTTTCCTATTTGAGTTTGCTATTATATGCCGAACTTATGACTATATAGATGATGAGCAAAAGTTAAAATCGTTTCCATCTAGCCTCAAGGATGCAACATTACGCCAGTTCATGGCTTTACCTAGAGATAACATCACAACTTGGGCTCAGATGCAACAGGGTTTTAACAACAAATGTCAGGACTACTATAGGTCAAAGGATACTAAATAAGAGATTTTTAGGATGACCATGGGCCAGGATGAATCCTTAGAAGACTAAGAAGAAAGATTCCAACTTAGTTACAAAAGGGCCAGGTGCACACTTGACCCCAAGTCACTAAAGTTGGTCCCACTCAGAGGAGTAAGGGAAGATCTTCTGGATACTTTATATTTGTTAGCAGGAGGAGATATCTACCAATTACCCTATGAGGATATTAAGACTGTCTTTAGAAACCATTCTAGGGCAGCGAGGAAAAAGGGTAGGAGTAGTCAACCTATGGCCAGTGCATCATCTTCCAACTCATCCATCAAGGGTGAAATTGGAAATATGCTGGAAGATTTTAAAAGTGAGATGCTGCAAACCCTTACCTTACAATAGTACACCATGAATATCAAAAGGAAGCAAGAGGAAACAGAGAGAGTTTTGGCCATATTTTGTCCTAGATGCACGAGGAAGCATCCCAGGAACGAATGTCCATTTTACTGCATTGAGGTTTGCTCGGTCTGTGAAGAAAACCACTCCACAGACAAGTTCCTTTCTTTACCCGGACTCAAAGTTGTATATCAAGGCACTGAAGGTGTCACTGAGTAGCTTTGCTACATCAACCAAAGGAGATCACATGGGCCTAGACCATACCAGCAGGGTATGCAAGGGTCATTCCATGCATATTACAACCCCAACCAAACCACAACTATACCTTCTTGGGGAACTCCTACTCATCCTTAATGTTCTACACCCCCTCCTTGGTCCCATGCATCTCAGTATCATTCCCAACCAGCCAGCTAGTCATTTCAACCTTATGTTCCGCCACAACCTCAGTGGAATACCCCACTTGAGGGGTGGAGGCTCCAATACAACAATGTTCCCTCTCTATTGCCTCCACCACCTTCCCAACCACAACTCCTACACTCTTCTCCACCCAAGCAACCCGAGATGCATGCTCAGCCAAATCCGAACCCGAACAATAGGCATGTTCAACAAGTATACATTTGAGAGACATCATACCTAGCTTATGTTGTAGAAATCCAGGAGATCAACCTAAGATCCAGGAGAATTTTTCTGGATAGCCAACCTCCCTCTCCACATAGGGAGGTTGAGGAAGGAAGAGAAGAAAACAACTTTGAATTAAATCCACCATTTCCTGAGAGATTAGCCCAACCACTCCAGCTTACCCCAGAAGAAACTGAAATTCTGGGAGAATTGAAAAATCTATGTGTAAAGGTCCCCCTTCTCTAGGCAATAAAAGATGTTCCCATTTATAATAAGTTGATTAAGGAGAAATGCTTCAAGCATCTAGGAAGAAGAAAAAGGAATGCCCCTACCATTAATTTCATTGGGCAGATGTCCGACTTAATGCTGGGGCAGGTAATATGTCCAAAATATTTGCTTCCTGGAAGCCCTGTAGTAGATGTGCACATCAATGGCACCATCGTTCCACACACTTTGATCGATCTTGGAGCTTCCATTAATGTGATGACCAAGGACACCATGCTCAAGCTCAACCTCCAAGGGTCATTGAGGAAGATCACAATAATTCTACAACTTGCAGACCATTCCATAGTCACCCCTGAGGGAATTGTGGAGGATGTGATGGTCTCCATTAACTACTGGGAGTACCCTGCAGATTTTCTAGTTCTCCAGCTTAAGGCCAAGCTTATTGGTTACCCTCACATCCTTGGGAGGCCATGGTTGGCCACAACCAATGCTTACATTAGCTGCAGAGCTGGGAATATGACCATCAAGAACGGGCATATGTCCAAACAATTAGTCTTACACCCTCCTACTCAACCTTCTCTAGAGCATGATTTACCTGTATGGTTGGAGGAGGAGGAAGAAGATGAGTTTTATTCAACCCAACTTTATGCTTTGGAAACAACCATAGGAGGAGGACAACAAGATGAGGATGACTTAATTGAACACTTGCTATATAGTCCAACTCCGAGTTCACTACCATTAGAAGAATAAGTAAGGGAAACCCAGAACAATCATCCAATTGACTTATGCTTGGTCGATTCCAACCCACTTCGTGTCAAAACTATAGAATTCGGCCTAGAAAAAACTTTGAAAATTAATCCATCTCTTTCTGCTCTTGAAGAGGAAAAGTTATGCAACATTTTGAGAGAAAACCTAGAAGCCTTCGCTTGGAGTTACAAGGAAATGAAGGGAGTATACCCCTCAGTGTGTACTCACCACATATACATCAAAGAAGGTTGCAAGCCGGTGTGACAACAACAAAGGAGGATGAATCCAGCTCTTAAAGATATATTCAAAGAAGAACTGCAAAAACTACTAGATGTAGGATTCATTTACCCTATCTCTGGCAGTGAGTGGGTCTCTCCTTTAGTGTTAGCTCCCAAGAAAAATGGTAATTGGACAATTTGTGTCGATTATAGGGAGTTGAACAAGCCACAAAGAAGGATCATTTTCCGCTACCCTTCATTGACCAAGTTCTAGATGGCCTGGAAGCAAAGAATTTTTTTTTTCTTCCCTAGATGGATTTAGTGGGTACAACCAAATCTAAATCTACCCAGAAGACCAGGATAAGACCACATTCACCTGTCCTTGGGGTAGTTTTGCCTATAGGGTCCTTCCTTTTGGCCTATGCAATGCTCCTGTCACTTTCCAGAGAGTAGTCTTTAGTATTTTTCTGAATTAGTACATGATGCAGTGGAAATTTATATGGATGATTTTACATCTTATGGCTATGATTTTCAAGAATCCCTGACTAACCTAGGCAAAGTATTACACAAATGCATTGAAATGAACTTGTCACTAAGTCTCGAAAAATGTGAATTCTTAATGACGGAAGGGATTGTGCTAGGTCATTCAATATCTCAGCAAGGACTACAGGGGGACCCAAACAAAATAGAAATCATCCAAAGGGTCCCACCTCCACAAAAGCAAATGGATGTCAGGAGTTTCTTGGGGTTAGTTGGATACTACTGAAGGCTCTTAAAGGACTTCAACAATTTGGCCTCTCCTTTATTTGGGTTGTTGACCAAAGATTCAGATTTTATATGGTCAAAAAGTCGTCAAGAGGCCTTAGATATTTTAAAGGGATGTGAGGATCAAGCAAGCTGAATTAGCAGTGACAAGAGTGGTCGGGGTGTCAAAGAACATAGTAAAAGTGGTAAACCACACTTTATTTTCCACCAACCTGGTGAAGGAAGGCAACCCGAAAGAACTTCCCGATTTAAATGACTTGCATAAAAGATGGAATGAAAGAGCGGGAACCCAAAGGGAAGAATTGCAATGATAGCAAAGACTGATTGGGAAGCGTATTGGCAATACCTTGTCACGCTGCACAACGAAATCATGACCCTTAACCACTCACTCCATTGAACTCAGCAGATGCTGCCACCTATCACAGATGAAATTTTCGCAATACAGGTTAGAACACAGTTTGGGGTACCTCCTCAATTCAAACCAATGGTTGATATATGTGATTAAAAGAGAAGCTGGCAGCAATCAAATCATTACGATATCCTCTTCTCATCAAGTCACTTTTATTTTTGGCGTTAGTTAACTAGTTAGGAGGAAGTTTGTTTGAAACCTCTTCAATTTTTTGTATAATCTATTTTTGAACGTTAGTTAGAATAATATTTATACCTTTCTCAGGCATTTAGAGAAAGGTCCAAAATTTTAACAAAAACATTTGCAAATAATGCACTTTTGTAAGTTTGTGAATGCTTTGGTGAAATTATGGAACATGATCGTTTCTTTTAAATATCAGACTACTTTCCTTTGTTGATGCACTGTTGTATACTTGGAAGATAATTTGATCTAAAAAAAGAAGTTAATCGATGTCATTAGTCAAATGAGCAAAACTTCACATATATGGTACTTCTATCATAAATGGTACTCTATTTTGATGAATTGTGTATGAGATATGTTCTTTCTGTTAAGCGTTAATTGCACTATTGTATGATGCTTAGCTCAAATTGTTTATTTTCATATATAAATCATTAGATATATGCGATATAGTTTATACATTTCTTTGACTAACTACTTAGTCAAAGAAATTATCTTTATATGTTATCACCTCTGTTTTATGCGTGATTGATCTTTATTATCACATATTAAATAGATTAAGTTAGCTAGATATTTTCATGATAGAATGGGTCATTTAGTTATCATTATCCTATTCACATTCCTTTGAAAACCACCCACTCTCATTTTAAAACCCACACTGGAAAACTGGTCCCATCATCTCGAGTCGGAACTACTAGTTTATATGGAAAAGGAGTTGTCTTAAGGTCTGGATCGGGTGGTTATCCCCCATGTTGGAGCAGCATAAATCCGAGGCTTCAACACATGGATATTGCGCAAGATAGTTCATGAAAACATGTCTAATAAAACATATAAAAAATATGGAATGTATATCATGCATGTTAATGTTCCTTAGATTCATGGATTTATTGAAATATTGTGTTTTCTTACTCATGCAATATATGAAATATGGAAAATAGATAACAATAAAAAAATTAACACTCACAAACCATAATGATGGAAGATATGCTCTAAGAAAATCTTACAAGAGAAAACCTAACTAGAAGGTGAGGCTACTTTGCTTTCTCTTTATCTAAATAGAAATGTATGCAATCATAAATGAGTGAGAGCTATGGATTGTAGGATTATAGAAAAAACCAAACCTCTTTATTTTCTCTCTATCTATACACTCTCAGCGACTCTTCTTATCTATGAAACAAAATGCATTCAAATAGAATGGAACCCCTTTTACTCCTTGAGGCCTAGTTATAATGCAACTTGATATCCAACTAGTGGTTAAGTTTGACTCATTCAACTCTTAACTAGAGTTACAATATTGACACTTCTATATTCTTCTTCATCATGATCATCTAGCTAGTCCCTTTTCCATGAATGCTAGAAGTTGATGTGGCAATATTTCGAATCATGGTGATCAAATCAGGATGGTCAACATCCAGGTGGCATAAATTTTGCATACAAACGTTTTTTAGGCCTTTCTTGAGCAGAATAGATCTATGGGTGCCTTTCTTAAGAAACAAAGTTTTATACCAAAATAAACATTTCTTAATTCCCAAAACTTCTTGTAGAATATTTTAGACTCAAATTCTCTAAACTAGGACCTATGGGTAAAAATGGTCCTATGAGATGATTCCTCCAATTTTTCCATTGTGAAAGTATCAATATGGATGATAATTAGTTTTATTATGTAATTTAAACCATATATCTCCATTTCAGGATGATTTTGGTCCCTAAAACCTTTTATCAAATGATGTAAGGAATCTTTTTGTCTACCTTCTTCTTGGAATGTCATTTAGTCCTACTTGGAAGCTATCCTTTCAACCGAATTTTCCAAATGTCGTGATTACCCTGTCATGTAGTTTTGGACTTCTTTTGTAAAAATATATCCCTTATCAAGCCTTCCTGAACATTTGGTTCTAAATCATCTACATAATGTATGATTGTTCCTTTTCTTGCTCCAACATGGAGGCTCATAGAGTTTCATATTTTCTACATTCATCATTGAGTAAATGTGCATGTATGGGGATATAAAAAGTCTATAGGAATTATCTCCTAATTATCTCAAAGTGACCATATTACATAACCTTAATTTTATTATCAGGGCTTTGTATCCTCTCCTTGTTTAATTGTAACCATACTCTGTCTTCCACTCTGAATGAATTCTTTGTTTTTTGTTAGTCATGTCAAGCCTTGTATTTTTGTTATGACTTTTGTGACATTTATTGTAACTCTAAGCGTATCTCCTTTATATTCTCAACAAACATTTTTGGCCCTTAAGGCATCCCCTATGAGATCCTCCCTTTCTCCTCCTTTCTATCCAAATGTAATATCCAAAATTGAAGGTCGAAAATAATCAAAATGTGTTTCAAATGGGTACTCGCCAGTAGAATTGTGGGATACTCTATTCTAAGTCTATTGTATATATACCATATTTTAATCCAAAGTATTTGTTTGCTTCTAATTATAACCCCTCAAAAGCAACAACAAAGACTTGTTGACTACTTTTGTTCACTAACCTAATTATGGATGGAATGTTGTAGACCTCATCAACTTTGTGTTGATATTCGCCCACAATTTAGTCCAAAATGCACTAATAAATCTTGTGCCCCTGGCTAAAATGATGCTCCTTAGGATTCCGAGGTGTGCCAAAACCTGTCCAAAGAAAACATTTGTTGGTTCTTTCCTATTAATGGTATTTTTATATGGCATGAGGACACACATATTATTGAACCTATCTCCTAACATGAATAGGTAGTGATGTCTCTTCTATTTTTTAGTAACAATACCACAAAGTCTAAGGAAATTATTTCTCAAGGATGGGTGAGTATAGGAAGGGTATGGTATTGACCCTATTTCTTATTACTTAGCTTGTTGGTGCAACAAATAATTCATGCTCTTATTAACCTAGTTATGTGTTCTTGAATCCTAGGCTAGTAAAAATACCTCTATAAGTTTCCCACTATCTTATGTACCCAAACATTCCCTGCAACCTTGGAGGTGTGAGATCTTTGATGAACTCCAGTTGCTCACCCTTAAGAACACATAACTTTACTGTACTACAGAGTAAGATGACATTCAATTGTGTTTTCACCATCATGTACGTAACTTTATCTCTACAATTACTAAAACACATTCTTGAAGTCGTCATCTTCTGTGTATGCCTCTTTGCAAGCATTATGGCTAAAAGGCTCCATGTTCATCATAGTTCCCAAAGATTTGATATTTGATGTGTGTGGCATCAAAATCATGTCTTCCAACTTGTTTGTGTTACCCTTCTCTGCTTGATCATTGAATGAAATTGTTGCAGAAAACCCATCCACTTTTAATTCTTGGTCTTTTGTAACTTAATCTTGTCTTTTCAGTACTATAGTGGATGGTGATCGATGAGGATTACTATCTCATTTCCTATCAGAGAATGTTTCCACATTTTCACACTTGAACTAGAGCATAGAGATCCTTATCATAGGTAGGGTACTTAAGAACCACCCATAAAATACTTTTGAATGGGAGCATACAAGTGTTCCTCCCTACATTAAGACTACTCCCTTTGGATACCCACTCGCACTTTTCTCCACTTCAAAGCATTGTTGCAATTTTGGTAATGTTATAATCGACACTCTATTGATATTCATTTTTAACATCTAAAAGGTCTGCTGCTCACCCTTTCTCATTAGAACATCTTTCCACTCTTTGTTATGGTACATAGTGATGTTTCTATTTCTAAAAATAAGGCTACGAAATTCCTTAGGTACTATGTTTCCCCAATGAAACCCCTAATCTCAGAAACATTGGTAGGAAACATCCACTTCATGATGTTCTCCATCTTGGTAGGATCTATGTTTATCTCTCCTTCACCTATCATATATCCTAAATACACAAAAGATTAATATGCAAAATCAAACTTCTTGATATTTTCCAGCAACTAGTGCTTCATCAATGTATTTAGAATCTAAATCAAATGTGATATGTTCTCCTGGAAGGTAACACTATATACCAATATGCACTCCAAACAAACAATAACAAATGAATCTACAAAAAAGGGCATAGTATATATTTCATTAATACCATGAACATAGTTGGTGCATTGCATAGGCCAAATGACATAACTAACCACTCAATAATATTGTCTAGATTTTAGACTAATAATATTAATCTCTGGCACCCTTATTGCACCTCTCTTTGGAATCATTTTCCTTAGTAAACCCCTCCATGGATGAATTTTCTCTCACTAAATCATCTACAACCTAATTTTATCTTAAAAACCATAAATCATATTTTTTACTAGAATTGATTAACTTCTTTTTATTTTTAATATATATTAGTTGATTAGTTACATCAAAACTGCTCCCATTGGATACCCACTCACATTTTTCTCCACTTCAAAGCATTGTTGCAAGCTTGGTAATGTTAGAATCAACGCTTGATTGATTTTCATTTTTAACATCTCAAAGGTCCTATACTAACCCTTTCAAAGTCGAACACCTTTCCACTCTTTGTTATGGTGTGGAGTGGTGTTTCTATTACTAAACAAAAGGCTATGAATTTCCTTAGGTACTATGTTGCCCCAATGAAACTCATAATCTCAAAAACAATGGTAGGAAGAATCTACTTCATGATTGTTGGCTTGAGGGAGCCTGACCCAGGTTTAACGTTAGTTAGCCAAACAAATCTCTACACTCCTGTCCCTTTCGGCATCAGCGTGCGGAGCACGGACTGAAGTCTCACCCGAAGCAGTATGGGGGGATGTTGGAACAAAGTTTCCGCACCCTTGAGATGGATGTGATGTTGGTTTATTCTGGCTATACCTGCCTTTGCACAGGTTGCTTAGCCCTCTGTTCCACCCTTTAGTATCTTCACCAAAGAGTACAATTGGTTTTTGCGTAGCCCTAACCTGCGGCTTAGGGACTTTCGCCCTGCTAAGGCAATGAACTGCGATATCTCCCAAACTAGACTAAGTGTTTACTTATCTTATTAACCGATCTTAGTTAGCTCCACGTAAACATATGTTCTTACTTGCGTTCACTTAACCAACACATATACATACATTCGCACATCATATAAGCGTTATGAGTGAAATTCATACCCAACATAACAAGATGCATAAACAGGAAATAAAGACACAGAAAGTGTAGAATACTTCTCTTTATTGATAATTCCAGATGATTATAGACTCGACCCGCCCTGCGCACTCAGCTGTAGGCTTCTGCGCAAAGGCCTAGAAGTCTGCAGCGTAGCGTAGGTAGAGGTCGGTGACTGCCGCTGAACTGCTACCTTGAATATTTTTTTGAGCCACCTGCAGTGTTGCGAGCTTTCCTTCAATGGGAGTTGTGATCGTATATGCCTCATTTATCCATGGCTATAGGCGCGCTTTTAGGACTGCTTCTTTGTGTCGAGCGGCATCCACCTGTTCCTTAAGCACCTTTGCTTCCTGCATCCGTGCAAGCCTCTATGTAAGGGCGACCATTTGCGTGGTCCCTTTGACCTCGTCATATCTTGGTTGTAGCTCGTGCGCCTCTATCTCCAGGTGCTCTACATTCGGGTCCTCCTGCAGGGTGGTCAAGACCTCGAGACCTCGAATGATTGTTCAAAAAGTCAAATGTAGTCTGCTACTGCACTGTTGACTGCCGCTATTTTTGTTGTAACAATGGTGGCATGCTATTCCCTTACTTTTGGCGAAGTTGAAGGCTGAGCCCTCAACTGCAATTTTGCAATATGTAGGTTTAGCTCTAGCTGAATCTTGGCCATATGTTTTTGAGCGTTGTGCACCCCTGTGGCCAACTTATGGACGCATGCCTCAACTGGTTCTTCTGCTTGAATGTCCAACTCCGGGACTATTCGACAGGATTCCTCCACACCCTGCATGATCTGCTTATTTTGTTCCACTGCCTCATTGCGTTGCAGGCCCAACTGCTCAATGTTGATGTGCTCCTTGCTCATCGCCTGCAGAGCGCGACTTTCCAGGGCCCTATGTTCCGTGATGACTCCATCCTGCTAGAGGTAGAGCGTCTCTCGATGGAGCGCGGCCATATTCAATCCCACCCCTTTCAAATTGCTAACCGTGGGCCTGTTGGCCTCATTTTCTGTAGTAAGTGCCCCATTTGATAACATATCATATTGGTCACCCTTGTGCGCAACATCTCCATGACAGCTGAAGTGCCGATCGCGAGGCTGGTGGACACTGTGCCAGTGTGTGGAGTGCGAGCCTGCGACTGCTGCAGCTCTGTCCAGAGAGTCCCTAATACCAATTTCTGCTGCTGTTCGAACTATTGGAGGGCCTCCGCGGTGACATCCCTCACCGTTTCTCCAATATCGTGCAAATCCCGCTTAGTGAGGGTGATTGAGTCGAAGGATGTCTTTTACACCTTGGTTTTCTTTTGTGGCATTGCCTTCTCTTGTGGGCACTAACACTTGAGTTGGGTGGACGTCGTCTGTGGGTCTACGCCACCTTGCTGTTTGGCTCCTCTATTTCTGCTTCAGTCCCGGGCGAAGGTGACTTCTGTCCTTCGCGCTCTTCTCCTCTTGTCCTCTGTAGTTTGGCCAATTTCATGGCATGACGCACTGCCTGGACCTTAGCGTCCGCTTCCTCATTTCGGTGCTTCTTAGCTAGCTATGCCATTTAGAGCTTTGTATCTTCCTTCTTACACTGCACGGCTGACTTATCAGTTTCCACCGCGGAGCTTGCTGTAGCGCGCCACTCCAGTAGCCAAGACTCGAGGACTACAAAGATAATATCATCAGTAACCATATATGGTAAGTTATGCCATGTCTTTGTAGGGTTCGTACGTGCCTTGATAAAGACATGGTGGAAATTTGCTTTGAGCTCTGCAAAGATTTGCAAACTAGCGTATATTGCGGGCGACAACCGCGGCTTGCGATTAATCCCCATGTAGATACTCATCTCCATCAAGATCCAAAAGATTTTCATTTCTTTTATACGATGCACGTCCTTGGTCGCCCCCAACAAAGCGTACTTCGCTACCTCTAGAAGGTCCGACGAGACCGAAAGGAATTGGCTGTCTTCTGGCAGCTCCCATGCCACTAGCACAATCAACAGCAAGAGCCATGCGTAGTGGAACGTCTTGCCATGATCCTGTGCCTCACGACAATTCGCAAGGAAATCCGTGCATAGATAATTCGCCCAGTTGAACTGGACTCCTTCAGCGCATTGGGCTACTAATGAAATCACAGGCGCGGACACCTCATCTGCGCGACACTTTTGCATCACCTTCCCTGCTAATATTTGGGTTGCTACTTTGATTGTAGGTTCATTAATGTTGGATATGGCATATACCCGCTTCTTCTTCTCTAACTTGAATTTCTTCTTCATAGCTTGCAGGAGGGCCAACTCACCACATTGTCCTTCTGATATATTGGTTGGATCCCCCTTGGGTAAGGCAGCCGTGTGATCTAATGGATCAAGTGGTTTATCATGGGAATGGGCTCCTCCAACCACAAACACCCATCATGCACCAAACAGAGCAGTTGCCTGATGACGAATATGGTCACTGGGGCATGGTGGTAATGCGACACCCAGAGTAGGTTTAACAACCTGGATTTCTCTACACCCTTGAGCCATGTCCGCGGCTCCAATTCAATCATTCCAACAATCACGTCAATTTGTCAACGCATTAGTTACTCAATCACTAAATGCGGGAATTTCTCATGATCTACGAGGTCACAATCTTCAAACTTTAGTACAGGAACCACGACCCCTCAAAAACAATGTTATCTGGGAGCAACGGAGTTTGCAGGGAGCTCTTTCTCTTGTCTATGTCCTTTGGAACCTTGGCTTTGCCCTTGCGCGGAGGAACATATTCTGGTAACCTGGTAATAGGGTCCACACCTTGGGTTTCAACTTCCATTTCCAAATCCTCCTTATCCGCCAAGATTTCTTCAGATTCTTCCTTGTCTGCCTCCAGATTAATGGCCTTCCCCTTTTCCTATAAAGTGAGCTTGAACCTCTGTGGGTTTCTTGGTGAGACGCGCATCGGTATCATAGTCTGCTTATCCTTCTTTGGTCTCGGTGTTCTGCGTGATTTAGGGACTTTGAATATCACTCCAGCACTCTCTGGGGCATTTTCTACTACCGCAATTTCCTGTGCAGCTTCTTCGGGTGTCGACATCATTCTATTCAGGAGGTCCTGCGTTTCCTTCGACAATCTCTCAAACGTTGAACTTGCTCTCAAAGCCTCAAAATTTGCAAGGTCCATACACACTTGATAGCGCAACAACTGAATTTTCAAAATGCCAAGTGTTTTTCACTGGATAGTCGCTTGCAATTTATAGGGCTTTTTGAATTCAAATCTGACCATACCCTCCACATTCGGCCCATTAATGTTAGATTGGTGGCAGATTTTCAAGAATCTAATCCATAAATTTTTCCTTAAATGCCTGTCGCCCTCTCCATGTGGCCATAATGCGACCATCAAATCGTGAACAATGACTTTAATGGTCACTTTCCGGCAGACTTGCGTACTATTTCCACGAGTAGCACAACTTCCTTCGCGCTGTCGCGAACCCTGTGACACTTTGCTGCTTCGCGCAGTCCTGAAATTGCACAGCTCCTCAACTCGGGCAGTGTAGTTTAGAGTCCTGCACCTCCTTTCAGCTTCCTGGAGCACTAAGACTGTGCTACTTTCATTTAGTCAGATGGCTAGACTGCCAGTGTATGGCTTCAAGCGACTACCCTTCACCTGTCCTGGGAAGGGTTCTCCATTCAACTTAACCAATTGGACCGCACCACTGTCGATAATCTTCTTAATAACATAGGGCCCCAACAAATGCATTCTGAATTTTGTTGGAAATTTATCAAACTTACTGTCATACAAGACCACCAAGTCATTCACATTGAAGGTGCGCAGCTTAATATGTCGGTCATGCCACGCTTTTTCGCGTTGCTTTTGAACTAGTTGATGAAATCCAGCCAAAAATCTTTCTTCTTCGAGCTCATCTAGCTGTGCAAGCCTCTCTTCCACGGCTCCGTGATCTGTCATACCTATGAGCGCTGCTATGCATAGACTAGGCACGATATTCCATAGGCATTACGACTTCCACACAATAGACAAGCCTAAAAGGGGTTTGTCCTGTCAGCTTTTTGCATGTGGTTCGATAAACCCACAATACTGCAGGTTTGCGTAGGTCCCAATCACTTCATTGAGCATTGCAAACCTTGGTCAGTGCATTTTCAAGCACTTTGTTGAACACCTCTACATGTTCAAATAGAAACTTCGTGACAGTCGCACCCGTGTAATCCTTCACCGACTGCGCTTCTGCCCAACGAGTCAAATATTCTATCACAGTGATAATGTACTTCACTCCTATCTTCCCTTGTGGTTGAATGGGTCCTACACAATATATTGCCCTTTTTTGAAGGGTTGCAACGTCATTTGTGGATTCAAAGGCATTTCATCCCTCCACGATGGCATGCATGTTCTTTGACATACATCACACGCCTTGCAATATGCTTTTGAATCCTGATGAAGGGTTGGCCACCACAACTCGGTGCGTAGAATCTTATGCGCGATTTCTCTCCTTGCATAATGTCCTCCTCCGGTGCCCCCATTGCGGATGCTGCTTCATTCTAAATCAGGTACATACCTTTGCAGGATCTCGCCAGTCCCCATCTTGTATACATTCCTAGCAATGACAAAGAAATTTGTCACGCGGACCACTAGTTCCCTATTTTGTTGGATAGAGTATCCTTCTAGTGCAGTTCCTGTTGTTAGGAAGTGTATTATATCCTAGAAATGACAATCCGTGACACACACTGAAAATAGTTGCAAGTCAGGTAATCCTTCTTCCATTTTAGTAGGTTCCTCCCTTGTTTCGATGCACGATAGATGGTCTGGTCCCGTGTTCAATCGTTCAGGCTTCACAACAACTTCAAAATCATAATTTTGGAATAAGAAGAGCCATATGCAGATTCACGCCCCCAACACAGGCTTATTAACTAGGTATTTTAGCACGGAGTGATCCATATACATCTTGAAGTGGCCTCCTAGAAAGTAGTGTCAGTACTTTTGGAGCGCATACACCATAGCTAGTCACTCGCATTCAGTGGTAAAATAGTTCTTCTCTGCTTTGGCAAACTGCACACGTGGATCATTTTTCCCATCTTATTTGTCTATCAGTCGCATCTTAGGCTTCCTAAATTGTGCTCGCATCATCCTCCTACATTCGCGTCAATCATTAAAGATTCCCTTGTGTGTACCCCACCATCTTGCGGGCATAGCGCGTAGTGCCCAGTCCAAGGCCTTGAAGCGTTGTTTTTCTGGCACCTCCCTTTCAAATTCATCCAAAAAGATATCTACCTCATTTAGACCATCATAAATAGGCATATTACTTTTCTCTTACGATAGACAGTGCAGTGACCGGGTCATCATGTTGCCATTCAGCGTAGTTACCTCGTGTAACCGATTTTGCCAGCATTCTATATCTTCGTCGGAACCTGAAGTGTAGGAACTCTCGCACTCCCATGTAATCCATCCATCCGTAGTGGGATTCACCCAGTTTTGGTCTCATGTTGTTATCTTATAGATGTAGTCCAGATCATTGTCACTTTCATAATCGTGGACTGGTTCAGTATAGTGCGATCCTTCAACAAGATCCATGGGCATTATTACGTGTAGTGACTTTTTCTCAAAGATCATATTTCGCTTTTTCAGATTGATTCCCCCATTCATATCAATAGCCCAGTGAATTCCCAGGAGCACAGGGTAGGGATTTATATCATTTGCTATCTCTATTACTCCAAAATCTGCTAGTGTGCTCACTCCCTCAATATCAACGATCACCCTCGCCAGTCGCTCCATAAGTATGATTTTCTCCTGATTTGCCATCCTTAGCTGCATTAGAGACCATTACAACATAGGTTTCCCCATTCGCTCCCAAGTCTGCATTGGCAGAAAATTCGCATTTGACCCCAGGTCCAAAATGACCTTATCCATTTCATACTCTCTTATTTGTGCGGTCTATCTCATCTCCCGTCTCGTCCTTGTTTTATGCTTACCAATTTTTCGTAATACGCACGGCTCACCTGGCGTGGTCCCAACACATTTATTGATGAGTTCGTGTAGCCCTTTTATAACCTTACTGTCGCTCAGTAACATCATATAGGTTTCTAGGAAAGTTATGAGCATAGACGGGTCCATCTCCGGCTCAGGCTTATCCTTACTTCTTGAAGTGGAGGCCTCAGTGAATCTCTTCTTAGCTTCCATGAAGGCTTCACGAGCGCGCTCCAAATTGAACTCAACTTCTTTCATCGGGGCTTTGCGAACCTAGGTACTATCATCTAGCTATTTCCCCTTGTCATATCCCATCGTGGTTCCACTCCAGGGCATTATATTTATGTTTGGATCTTCCTCTCGTGGCTCAGACCTCATCGTCTACAGGTTCTGACTCGAGGAGGCGGCAACATCCCTTTGTCACATATCCTAGCTATCAACGTAGGAAAATCTTCCGTTTCATGATCAAACATTGTGTAATACTTGCACGAAGGACGCGTCAGGTTAGTGCAATCGCGGGCATAGTGCCCTGGTCCTCCACAATTGTAGAAAATCCACTGTCCTCACCCTTTACTAGGTCCTCCTTGGCCTCGACCTTGTTTGCGCCCCTGAAATTTTGTTCGCGCCATCCCTACATTTTGGTAAAGGGGCCGCGTTTCGGCTTGAACCCTATAGGCGGGAGTTCTGTTAAACTCACATGGACAGCGAGACAGATGGAAAGATAAATCATTGAGTACAATTTTTATTAACAATAGATGTACATTTATAGTACAATAGGTGACTCTTGGGATTCAGATCCCAAGGTCTCTTGGACTGCTTTGTCCATTCGAATTCCACACTAACCCTTTAGGATTAGGTGTCCAACATTCCCCCCCTTAATCCGAAGGGTTATGTATGAGTCCAAGAAGAGAGCTGTAATACAAAATGTGCAAAGAATGCATGGCAGCACTAGGCTGAATGTGCTCTATGAAATGTTGGTAAAAAGAAGGGCGGTGGTTTAAGGATGACCACCAACACTGGAACGCTTAGTGCAGTTCCCGGAACTCTTCCAAAACTGGCAAGAAACTGAAGTTTTCTGCTAGAGGAAGTGATCCTATTGTTTTAAAGAGGGAAACCTTCAACCATAAAATGGAGGTCTCACCCCACATAAAAGGTAAAACTTCAACCTGAAAAGGGAAGTCTCAACCTGTGATGGTTTAAGGATAACCAACAACTCTGGAATGCTTAATGCAATTCCTGAACTCTTCCAAAACTGGCAAGAAGCTGGTGTCTTCTGCTAGAGGAAGTGTTCTTAATCTGTGTTCACGGGCATCTTTGTCTCTGGCTGCAACTCTGAAACTGGTGTGGCAGGTTGTAGCTCAGGCTCGCTTGATGTGACTTTGAAGCTTGTAGATGACCATCATTTCCCCCCCTGTCAGGTACAAGGTGAGAAGATGGAGAAAACTCAGCTGCAAGACTGTTCAATACTCTGGAACAGGTTCTGACATGTGTTTGGAATATCTTCTTGGCTGTTGATGCCCATTGCCAAGAAGCGATCCATCCAAGATGAATCTTCGTTCTTGCAGGTCGTTTGTTTTTGAAGCATCTGTGTGAAGAATGGCTGGTTTTATGACAGTGCTTACATGGATGAAGATCAAAACAGTGATCTTTCAAATGGCCAACTCGATCACAGTGTTGGCATTTCACGATCTGTTGTTGTTGTTGCTGTGGAAGAGGGGCAGAGTCTGGAACAGTTGAAGCTGAACTGTCATTAGGAGCAGGTGAACCGTCATTAATGAAACCAGCACTCTGAAACTGAATGGGCTTGGCATAGTTTGGAATATGAAAGGACAAGTCCTTGTCATATCCAAGACCAGTTCTGTGCTTGTTGTGGACAAGCTGTTCCCAAGGTCTGATGATGGGCTTGGGAAGTGCAGATTGGGTTTCTGCATCTGCATGTACCACTGTTGCTTTATCTGAATGAAGTGTAACATTATTGACTTGCTGTTTATGGGAGTCTGTTTTATTGTTCTGAACAGAAACAGGTTCAGAAGGATGACTCCATTGTTGTAATTCTTCCTATTGTAGCTTTGTTTCTAGCTGCAAAAACTCAATATTTTCCTGTGCATTTTGTAGACATGTCTGAATGTCAGCAATAATGTCTTTATTGATTATGATTGTGCTGTCAGTAGTGGATATGATTAGAGTTCTCAGTAACTCTAATATTCTTTCAGGCTTAGCCATTTCTTAAAAATCCTCCAAATCCCACAGAAAAATGTAAGCTGCTAAATATCTTCAAGTTTACACAAGAAAGCCCTGTAGCTTAAAAGAAGAAAAAAAAAGACAACCAGAGATATCTTGAAACTATGAAAATTATACAAATATCACCGAGCCCAAATCCTTTAATATTTTGAAAAAATCCTTCGACTGCTGCAAAAACAATCAGCTGCTAAATACCTTCAATCCACGATCAATGTGCATCATCACTTTTAAATACCTTCTAGATGCAAGCAGCAGGCATAAAAAATTTGTTATGGCCAACCAGATTCAACTAAGTGGCATAGAAAAAATCATTAGTGATTTTGCACTCTGCACGACTCCATGGTTGCATACAGAAGCAATGCCTTTCACCAACTCGTACAAAATTATCAATAAAATATCACACTGTTAACCCTCATAACCACAGTTCAGTTAAAGTTCTAAATCTCCATGCAGAAATCAACAAAATCGCCTCAGCGCACCTTGATAACCAAAATATCTGAGCAATTTGTCACAGTCACTGTACTGCTGCTCCTCTTCGGCACGGGAGTATTTCACTGACTTCTCTGCAAAGCTCTGGAGTGCGCACAGGCTTTCATTTAATGTATGTTGGCGTGCAGAGGATTCGATCCGTGAATCGTTTGGAGCCACACAGAAAATCCTCGTCCCAAATTTGTGCGCTCGTTTCTTCTTTCTATCAGCCAGCGCAAACAAAGGAAACCATGTCGAACAGGGTTCTATGTAAATACTTTATGCACGGATCACGCTTGAAGGGCGAGGCTTGTGAATTCTCACATGACTGGAAGGATCAGGAAAACAATGTGTGTACATTCTACCAGCGAGGAGTTTGCTCTTATGGAAGTCGGTGTAGATATGATCATGTGAAGGTGTCTCATCGTGAAAGAACATTTTCTTTGTCGCCGATATCTCACTTGGGCTCTAAAGTGGAACCTAAATCAGCTTCTGTACATAATGGAGTGACAGTGGGCAATGACACCTCAATAGCATGGCATACAGGAGAGTTTTCAGGCTTCCAACTTTCTGCTATTTTTATTCCACGAGACAAGACTTGAATATATGAATACTTTGACCCCCGTTGAAACACAGCTTACAACAGAGCAGCAAGTCCTATCAAAACCCGCAATTGGTTGTCATTCACGTCGGGTTCACCATTTCATGAAGCTGCTTCCTTCCAGCAAAACATCTGAAGAAATCTTGCAATCATTGATCATCTCTGTCACATATTTTTCAAAATTTTCAAGACTTTCTTTCTTTTGGTCCGCGCCTTCTTTAAGATCTTTCAAAGCCTCTTCTACACGCGCCCAAAAGCATGAGTCCCGATTGAGGAATGGTAGCTTTGTACGAGATCTCTGATCTCTTGAACTGCGATTAGTTTTTCTGTGTTCCAACCATTTCTCAAGGACTTTATAACGAGCGGGTCTTTTGTCTAGATAGTTACCGCTGTCCTTCGCGGTGCTATAATACTGTGCAATATCCAGAGGCTCCACAAGTTTTCTATAGGCAGTGCCAACATTTATCCACTTATTGCGGGATTGGAAATCACTCGGCAACGAGGGACTGTTACAGATCCCAATAATCCCATCCCAGAATTCATTGAGCGTTGCCCTCAGCAAATTAGTGTTACTGTCACCATAGTCCTTGTCATTTCGGTTCTTGAAAGAGTCATAATACCCGTTGGACCATCCCTCCTGAAATAACCGTCAATCAATAAAGAAATTCTCTCTCGGTGATTTCGCATCACTCAAACTAGGCGCCAAACTCTCTACCGTGTAGCCATGCTTTCACAAGTAAAACACTTTCTTCCATTAACAATATCTGAACTTTGAGAATTCACAATGATTCTAGAGTGTTCTTACACTATTTGATCAATCAATGAATTCCTATGATTGCCGAAACTCAGCGAGTATAACTGACATTGCCCCGCTGGAGCCCTGGCATCTTTTCAGAAAACCCCTGAAGAGAAAACCCGCAGTCCACTCCAAACCACAGACTGAGTAAAAACAGACAGAAGGCTCCTTAAAAGAACTCGATCGTCAATAAAACCTTTCACATTACAGGTATATCAATGGCCATATCTGGGAGTTGAAGCGATGTTTTGAGCAGGAAATACGAGATGGAGAGAACGAATGGACTGCTTGAATGATCCCGGGTTAGATCAGTGAACATTTGAATCCGCTCCTGTTTCTATTGCTTTCTCCAGGACGGAAAACCAGAAGTTCGACGCAGCACAGCACAGGACGTCTTGCAAATGAACGAGAGAGGCGTTACCATGCACAAAGGCGCAGTTCCCTCATGGACTGACCGCTACACACTGATTCAAATGAGAAATTATTCGAAATGCAGGTAATGTCAGACGCAGGTCTGATAAATGGAATATGACAGACCCCACACACTGTAACACAAGGTGAGAAGCAGGCAATGAATTCTGGACATAGTCGGCCCGATTCTTCTGAATTTGCAGAGGCAGGTATGTCAGAGGCAGATTATCAAGGGTATATTTTCTGCATGAACGCTTATGCTTCTCAGGTGCATTCAATATCAAAAACGCCCATTCAGTAGCGCATAACTATGGACAATGCGCAGTCTCACAGAGGTGCTCAGGACAGAGGCAAGCAGTCTCAGGACAGTGCTCAGTGTCAGGACAGAGGCATGCAAGACATAGGCGCTCAGCTAAAATAAACCATGAAAAAACTACACAGGCCACACATCATGGCTCTGATACCATGTTAAACTCACATGGACAGCGAGACAGATGGAAAGATAAATCATTGAGTACAATTTTTATTAACAATAGATGTACATTTATAGTACAATAGGTGACTCTTGGGATTCAGATCCCAAGGTCTCTTGGACTGCTTTGTCCATTCGAATTCCACACTAACCCTTTAGGATTAGGTGTCCAACAAGTTCTATCCATCATCAATTCATAGCTCCTGCAAGTACGCTCATCATGTCTTACCAACCTACAAAAATTGCAGAACAACTATTGCGGGGCTTGTACATACTTCTGTACCAAGTGACAGTTATCTGTGGCATGTTTTCTAAAGACCTGATAGATAACGCACCATAAATCAGGCGCCGCGCTAGGTACTTCTTGAGCTTCCAGCCTTAAAGGCATTAGTCCTCCTCCTGAAAAGTAGTTTGCGAAGACTGGGCAATGGTGTTTGTCATGACTCCAACTCTTGCATTTCAAGCACCATCCTTCATCGCGTACCTCTGGCTGAACCATCCCGTCTTGCTTCAGACTTTGCGTCTTAAGGCAGAGATTCTTCAGCTACGCATGGATCTGCTAGACTCATAGATTATGATCTTGTTGATGAGCCTCATCATTCGGTAATTATATGGGCCTTAATTCACCTCCTAGCTTAGTCAAACCAACTACTCTCACAACTTATTGCATACTTTGATTATATTTTGTTTATGAGATGAGTTAGAGTTGGATATTTTTCTTTGTGGTCTAATGTGCATTTAATGGAGTATTTAAGGATAAAAGCAAGGGATTTTGGCAAAGACCTTGGTCAAAACTCGAAGGGGATAAGGGAGAGGAATTATAGGAGGTAAATCCTCCTCATTTACTACCCGTCCATTCGAATATTCCTCCATTAGCTCAGAGTGCAAACAACCAAATCATGAGGACTAGAAGGCAACCGAGCAAGTGAAAATCAAAGCATTAGTTTATCTCAAGTTTGGGAGCCGAGCCTCCCTAATTTTAAGGAAGTCGTTGGAGACTTCAGATGTATAAGTAGAGAGGGCTAGGACCTTGGTAGGATTCATATTTTTTATTGTAAAACTTTATTCTTTTGTTAAGTTGCAAGACTTGTGACAGTCTTTGATATAATCCATTTTTTGATAATAAGAATGAGGTTTGTTTTGAGCCATCATTGAGTTAACTCAGGGGGCTAAAGCTATTGGGTTAGGGACCAACCTTAGCAACCAAGGCTTCTCTTTATTGTACATGTATACTGTCATAGATTTTTGGTTTAATCATTCATTTGCTTAAGTTGCTGCATTTCCATTTCAACAGTGTAGCGTAAATTGGTTGTGTTTTAGTTTGCTTCCATTTGTTCTTTTTTTCAATTAGCAGGTTAGCAAGGAGAAAAAGATCACCATAAGGTTGTCAAAAGGTGTCTCAACCTCACCTCCTCCCTTTGGGACCATGACTTGAGGAAGAGACCCTTAAGCAACCCCAAAAACATAGATTTCTAGTTCTTGCATGAGCTTTGGAGTGTGTCGTCTTGATTCAGTACTTGGTTCATTTCATCGTCATCTTTTCCCATCACTCTCTTTTTGTAATAATATCTCACTCATATTCTCATTTCCTTCAACACTTCCTTCATGCATAATATATGCGGAAGCCAATAAATCACGCCTTAATCAGATTATACATGTAGATTTCCTTACCGTCTGATCCGCAACAAACCTGACCAATTGCCATTACACGTGACTTGATGTGATCCATCCATCTATTCACTTAATCTCTGCGATAAGATTTTCGTCGCTCGTCTTCCATTAATCATGTTCATTGATCGATCCATCCATGTATTCACGTAATCTCTGCGATAAGATCTCCGCCACTCATATTCCGTTAATCCTGTTTGTTGATTGACCCGATCCAACGGTTCCTATGCACTGTTGCTTCATTACGTCTCATTTTCACTGATTTTGATTTTCGATTTCTCTTCTGCTTGACTCCTTCCTGAACTTTGTTCTATGTATTATTTAAACATTGCCACTCCTAAGCTTTGATTTGGTTATTCAATTAGACTCCAACACCGTCCGATCATCGCAAACACCAAAAAAACCAAAAAAAGTGAAAACAGATTTAGTTTAGTTTTCTTGCTTACACATTAGTATGGTTTGATTCTCTTTACTTATGTAACTTAGATAGAAGCATTAGGTTAGCGTTGATTTAGAAATTCTTCTTAGCATGGCTGTTTAAATGGTTAATTAGGATATGGTGTGATTTAGCATTACATGTTGTTTTCTTTATTACTGCAATAGAGTAGCTCTATTAGAATATATTTGCTCTTCTTCCATCAAAGAATTAAGCTTCTTCTGACTATAGAAGTCTGACTTGGAACCCTTGGGGTCTCTCGCCAGATGAACAGTGACAACAGGGATGACCTTCACTTTTGCTTGTGCATATAGCATTGTCACCTCCAAGTTTGTACGAACCCTCGGTTGATAAGTAAGGCTGGTAGCCCAGGAGTTGCAGCATTCTTGCTGCAATACTGACGCTCATCACTTTTTGGCGTCGTTGTGGGGGAGGTGTTTGAGTAGAATGTGATTACTGCTTTCTTTTCTTCTATTTCTAGTCTTCAATTTTCTGCCATTAGTTTATTTCTGCAAAAGTAATCTAGTAGCTTCCTTTCTTTCAGTTGTCATTATTTGTGTTCCTTTACATTCTGCAAGTAGAATTTCAATTTAGAAAGTAATTTTTCTTTCTGTCAGTAGACTTCATTCAATAAAAAATTTCATTTTTGCAAAGTACTTTCCAGCTAAAAAAATCTTACAAAAAACCAACCCAAAAACATTTCTTTTCATGCCTCGCAGGAATAGGGAAAATTTAGGGAAATTCTTGCCAAATACCCCCACTGCATCCAACAGCGAACCTTCTCTCTTCTTCGGTGGCTATGAACTGGAGGAACATTTAGGTGAGCAACCTGACATATTTGAAGAACATACAGGGGAAGAAGAAGAAGAAGAACCTGTTCCTACTGAACCAATGGCTGAAAACCGAAATGACAGAGGGAATAGAGAGAGAGTTGAGGGTGCCTTCCCCATCAGGGAAACCAATGGGGACACCAAGATGAAGAATATAAGCCCCTTTGCCCTACCTCATTTCCATGGCTTGACCACAAAGGACCCTGGAACTTTCCTATTTGAGTTTGCTATTATATGCCGAACTTATGACTATATAGATGATGAGCAAAAGTTAAAATTGTTTCCCTCTAGCCTTAAGGATGCAACATTACGCCAGTTCATGGCTTTACCTAGAGATAACATCACAACTTGGGCTCAGATGCAACAGGGTTTTAACAACAAATGTCGGGACTACTATAGGTCAAAGGATACTAAATAAGATATTTTCAGGATGACCATGGGCCAGGATGAATCCTTAGAAGACTAAGAAGAAAGATTCCAACTTAGTTACAAAAGGGCCAGGTGCACACTTGACCCCGAGTCACTAAAGTTGGTCCCACTCAGAGGAGTAAGGGAAGATCTTCTGGATACTTTATATTTGTTAGTAGGAGGAGATATCTACCAATTACCCTATGAGGATATCAAGACTGTCTTTAGAAACCATTCTAGGGCAGCGAGGAAAAAGGGTAGGAGTAGTCAACCTATGGCCAGTGCATCATCTTCCAACTCATCCATCAAGGGTGAAATTGGAAATATGCTGGAAGATTTTAAAAGTGAGATGCTGCAAACCCTTACCTTACAATAGTACACCATGAATATCAAAAGGAAGCAAGAGGAAACAGAGAGAGCTTTGGCCATATTTTGTCCTAGATGCACGAGGAAGCATCCCAGGAACGAATGTCCATTTTACTGCATTGAGGTTTGCTCGGTCTGTGAAGAAAACCACTCCACAGACAAGTTCCTTTCTTTACCCGGACTCAAAGTTGTATATCAAGGCACTGAAGATGTCACTGAGTAGCTTTGCTACATCAACCAAAGGAGATCACATGGGCCTAGACCATACCAGAAGGGTATGCAAGGGTCATTCCATGCATATTACAACCCCAACCAAACCACAACTATACCTTCTTGGGGAACCCCTACTCATCCTTAATGGTCTACACCCCCTCCTTGGTCCCATGCATCTCAGTATCATTCCCAACCTGCCAGCTAGTCATTTCAACATTATGTTCCGCCACAACCTCAGTGGAATACCCCACTTGAGGGGTGGAGGCTCCAATACAACAATGTTCCCTCTCTATTGCCTCCACCACCTTCCCAACCACAACTCCTACACTCTGCTCCACCCAAGCAACCCCAGATGCATGCTCAGCCAAATCCGAACCCGAACAATAGGCATGTTCAACAAATATACATTTGAGAGACATCATACCTAGCTTATATTGTAGAAATCTAGGAGATCAACCTAAGATCCAGGAGAATTTGCCTGGATAGCCAACCTCCCTCTTCACATAGGGAGGTTGAGGAAGGAAGAGAAGAAAGCAACTTTAAATTAAATCCACCCTTTCCTGAGAGATTAGCCCAACCACTCCAGCTTACCCCAGAAGAAACTGAAATTCTGGGAGAATTGAAAAATCTATGTGTAAAGGTCCCCCTTCTCTAGGCAATAAAAGATGTTCCCATTTATAATAAGTTGATTAAGGAGAAATGATTCAAGCATCTAGGAAGAAGAAAAAGGAATGCCCCTACCATTAATGTCATTGGGCAGATGTCCGACTTAATGCTAGGGCAGGTAATATGTCCAAAATATTTGGACCCTGGAAGCCCTGTAGTAGATGTGCACATCAATGGCACCATTGTTCCACACACTTTGATCGATCTTGGAGCTTCCATTAACGTGATGACCAAGGACACCATGCTCAAGCTCAACCTCCAAGGGTCATTGAGGAAGATCACAATAATTCTACAACTTGCAGACCATTCCATAGTCACCCCTGAGGGAATTGTGGAGGATGTGATGGTCTCCATTAACTACTGGGAGTACCCTGCAGATTTTCTAGTTCTCCAGCTTAAGGCCAAGCTTATTGGTTACCCTCACATCCTTGGGAGGCCATGGTTGGCCACAACCAATGCTTACATTAGCTGCGGAGCTGGGGATATGACCATCAAGAACGGGCATATGTCCAAACAATTAGTCCTACACCCTCCTACTCAACCTTCTCTAGAGCATGATTTACCTGTATGGTTGGAGGAGGAGGAAGAAGATGAATTTTATTCAACCCAACTTTATGCTTTGGAAACAACCATAGGAGGAGGACAACAAGATGAGGATGACTTAATTGAATACTTGCTATATAGTCCAACTCCTAGTTCACTACCATTAGAAGAAGAAGTAAGGGAAACCCAGAACAATCATCCAATTGACTTATGCTTGGTCGATTCCAACCCACTTCGTGTCAAAACTATAGAATTCGGCCTAGAAAAAACTTTGAAAATTAATCCATCTCTTTCTTCTCTTGAAGAGGAAAAGTTATGCAACATTTTGAGAGAAAACCTAGAAGCCTTCGCTTGGAGTTACAAGGAAATGAAGGGAGTATACCCCTCAGTGTGTACTCACCACATATACATCAAAGAAGGTTGCAAGCCGGTGTGGCAACAACAAAGGAGGATGAATCCAACTCTTAAAGATATATTCAAAGAAGAACTGCAAAAACTACTAGATGTAGGATTCATTTACCCTATCTCTGGCAGTGAGTGGGTCTCTCCTTTAGTGTTAGCTCCGAAGAAAAATGGTAATTGGACAATTTGTGTCGATTATAGGGAGTTGAACAAGCCACAAAGAAGGATCATTTTCCGCTACCCTTCATTGACCAAGTTCTAGATGGCCTGGAAGCGAAGATTTTTTTTTTTCTTCCCTAGATGGATTTAGGGGGTACAACCAAATCCAAATCTGCCCAGAAGACCAGGATAAGACCACATTCACCTGTCCTTGGGGTAGTTTTTCCTATAGGGTCCTTCCTTTTGGCCTATGCAATGCTCCTACCACTTTCCAGAGAGCAGTCTTTAGTATTTTTGCTGAATTAGTACATGATGCAGTGGAAATTTATATGGATGATTTTACATCTTATGGCTATGATTTTCAAGAATCCCTGACTAACCTAGGCAAAGTATTACACAAATGCATTGAAATGAACTTGTCACTAAGTCTCGAAAAATGTGAATTCTTAATGACGGAAGGGATTGTGCTAGGTCATTCAATATCTCAGCAAGGACTACAGGGGGACCCAAACAAAATAGAAATCATCCAAAGGGTCCCACCTCCACAAAAGCAAATGGATGTCAGGTGTTTCTTGGGGTTAGTTGGATACTACTGAAGGCTCTTAAAGGACTTCAGCAATTTGGCCTCTCCTTTATTTGGGTTGTTGACCAAAGATTCAGATTTTATATGGTCAAAAAGTCGTCAAGAGGCCTTAGATATTTTAAAGGGTAATTTAACCACTGCACCAATTCTTCGAGGCCCAAATTGGGCCCTCCTTTTTCATATTCATGCTGATGCCTCACACAAAGCCATAGTAGCAGCCTTAGGTCAGGTAGAGGAGAAATTGCTCTATGCTATCTATTTTATCAGTAAGAACCTATCAAAGGCTATGCTAAATTATACTGTGACTGAAAAGGAACCCCTCGCTGTTGTGCATTCATTAAACAAATTTAGGCATTACATTACAGGCTACCAAACATTTGTGCATATTGACCATGCTGCAATCAAATATTTAATGAACAAACCAGATGTGAATGCTAGAATTATAAGATGGTTGCTTTTATCACAGCAGTTTGATCTAACTATTTATGATAAGCCTAGTAAGGAAAATATTGTTGCAGACTTTCTATCTAGGATGAATCTGCTTGCAGGTGAAGAAGGAATGGTGGATGACCAGTTACCAGACGAGCATTTGTTTGCTATTTCAGTCCTTTCCCCATGGTTTGCTGATATATCAAACTATTTGGTATCAACACATTTCCCACCAAACTTGCCTCCAAAGAAAAGAGCAATATAGTCAGGAAAAGTGCTCCCTTCACCTCAATTGGGGGCAATACTTTCAAACTTGGCCCAGATCAAATCTTGAGAAGGTGTGTAAGAGAAGAGGAAGTTTTTGACTTCCTTATGACTTGTCATGATGGGCCTTGGGGAGCTCACTTTGCAGCAAAGAGGACAACATTCAAAGTGCTACAAGCGGGCTATTATTTGCCCACTCTTCATCAGGATGTGAAAAAGTACATTAATCAGTGTGATCGGTGCTAGAGGATGGGAAAGCCTACTCCAAGAGATGAAATGCCCCTACAACCTCAAGTGACTTTCAAGCCATTTGACAAGTGGGGCATGGACTTCATTAGGCCTACCAACCCTCCAAAGCAAAAACAATACATTATTGTGTGCACTAATTATTTGACTAAGTGGGCGGAAACTAAGGCAATTAAGGCAGCAACAGAAGAAGAGGTGGCTGAGTTCCTAAGGGAGAATGTATTCTGCAAATTTGGGTACCCTAAAGAGCTAGTCATAGAGCACGGTAGCCAGTTTACCTCCAACATGATTGAAGAACTGTTCAGCCATCAAAAAATCAAGAATAGGACCTTCACTCCTTATCATCCACAAGCTAATGGGAAATTGGAGGTGACCAACAGAGCATTGGAGAGAATCTTAACCAAGGTAGTAAGTAGCAACAGGAAGGATTGGGTAGAGAGACTAGTTGAGGCCACCTAGGCCTATAATACAACATGGAATACCACCACTGGATTTACATCCTATGAGTTGCTCTATGGGAAAAAGACTTTGCGGTCCATTGAGTTTGAAAATAACACATTGAGGATGGCAACCTAACTAGATTTGGATCTCAGTCATGCACAGGCAGAAATATTGTTCCAATTGAATGGCTTGGATGAATTCAAAAAAACATCCCCTCCTACATATAAAGATAGTTCAACTTCAGAGGAAGATCTGACATGATAAATATATTAAAGAGAAGCAATTTCAAGAGGGTGATTGGGCATTGTTATATGATTCTAGGTATAAATACTTCAAGGGAAAGCTAAGGACAAGATAGCTCGAACCTTATGTGGTGGAAAGATGCGATGATAATGGTTCTTTGCAAATTAGAACTATAGATGAAGAAGCCATTACATTGCATGTTAATGGACATTGAAAATGTACAAGAAACATTTATCAAAACAAGAGTTCATTGACAATATCAATAAGAAATTGATGATGGTGGAGCAAGTTCTAGCTCCTCCCTCATCAAGTCACTGAAAAAGAGAAAAAATAATAAGGATTTAGGTGAAAACCTCCATGAGGCACCTCAGTCCCATCTTTGGGTTGAAAACCTTGTGAGGCAGCCCAATGATGAAAAAAATGTAAAAAAAAATAAGAAGATCCCTACGTGAAAACCTTCCTTGAGGCACCTAGGGAAAACATCTAGGGTGAGAACCTCTCTGAGGCAGCCTAGGTGTTTTTCAAAAAAGAAAAAGAAAAAAAAAATACATAATTATATTTGCAGGTGGGTGAGAAAGACAAGTAAGGAGTAAAGAGAAGATCCAAAGGGAACCCTGCCTCACATATATTCATTTCCTCCTCTCTTTACCATGCATCCCTCCATCAATTCCATTGTTTTTTTTTATTTCATTGCTTCAATTTAGGCGAAGACTGTGTTTTTTACAGGATCCCTTGTATTCCTACAGGATCCCCTGAAAACCTACAAGATGATCTTGTAGGAATTAAAGTGGCCCGGAAAACCTACAGGAAGCAATCTGAGGGTGAATGGTAGGTTGGTTAGGTCCCCAAAATTCATTCTAAATATGATATGACCCCTCAAATCGTCCATTACCATCATCCTTGCACTCACCATTCAAAACAAAAAGAGATCAGTTTCTACCAGTTATGAAAAAAATAAAAAGGGAAAACATAGGAGAGTAAGAGAATTCCCTGAACGTCCCTTGCTCCACACACACTCCTACTCCCTCTATCCATTCATTGCAACATCCTCACAGCTCTAGCCAGCGACATGATTAAGAAATTCCAAGGGAGAAGCAGCTATAGGACATCCTGTGGTAGCCTATCCCACAAAAGATCAATCATCAGCTACAGTTCTTCACTAGGATGATCCAGGAGCTCCAGAGCAGCGGCAACATCAGATCTTCAGTCACAAACACCTGCAAAAGCCGAGAAACCATCATCAGAGAACCGAGGAGGAAGAAGAATGACCATGTAGCAAATAAACAATGCAACACGTCTAATCTTGGACAACTGTAGCATGGCATCGAGACCACAGGTAAGTATCCCACTCACTCACTCATATGCATCATTTGATCAAAAGTTGTAAGGGTTACAAGGTAGTTGGTTTATAAGTGAAAAGGTGGCCAGTTAACTTGGCCACCTTCGTTCAGTCATCACATAAATGCAGTCAACTCAAAGACAGAGGAGGAGTAGGACAAGAAGTGGTTAACTATGAATCTACGAGGTGGGAGTTGATTACGAGGAGTGGGAATGATGAGGTGGTAGTGGGGACCAACGGTCCAAATATGGAAATGTACGTTTGCTGCCAGCACACCACCTCACCTCGAAAAGATATAAAGGGAAACAAAACATCATTTGCATGCATTTATGCATTCCACCTTCTTGAAACTCCCTCACTCAAGTCTCTAATAACTCTGGCCACCCATCGGAAGCAAAGATCCATCGTTTTGCAAGAGAATTTATACAAGAGCATGCACAGGAATTCTTATAGGTGCAGTCTACAAGATACACTGAGGCAGTCTACGGGATGGGCAGAGAAGGTTTCAAGAGGGAATATCATGAGAATTGTCCACTTCTGCCATTCTAAAGGTAGGATCTAAAAATCCATCCCCATTTACAAACAAATGAACTATAAATGCTCTAAAAGCTAGTGGATATAACAACTGTGGGAGGTGAATTACATACACAGGAAACTCTGTTTTCTCCTGAATTTAAAATTCTTATGTCAAAACTCTCATTTCCTCCTCAAACCTCACAAGCAAGATGACAGGAGGGTTTAATAGGAGAGAACCCACAAACACTGCGAGGACACAACAATGCCCCAAGTGCTTGAAATGTTTATAAGACACCAATGGATGGGATTTTCGAAAAAGTCACAGGGTATGATGATGAGGTGGCTCAAGAATTTTCTCATTCCCTCACTCCACACAACAAAATCCATGCCACTGTTATAGTTAGAGGGCTCACTATAGATCTCACCCTAGAGCTCATCAGTAGGGTCACCACACTTCCCCTAGGAATTCCATCGAGAAAAGAGGACAAAGCAGATAGTCAGGTGGCAAAAAGGAAATTATTTTTAGAAGGTGAAGAACCCACAGAGGATAAAAATGGAGTAAGGAGGGATAGTTTGCCATACCCATGGAGTGAGGTAGGTTACCAAATCATCAAATATATCTCATGTGAGGGTAGATACAATGTTTTTTATGGCTACCATTTTAGGATGCTTGAAGAATTAATATTTGGGGTAGAAACACCAGTTCACCAAAACCTTAGGATCCCTATAACATGGTCAGTTTTCAGAGACTTATAAGTAGAGGATGACATCAAAACCCTCACATATGATGTTAGTCCTTCTGTCAGTGAGGAGGAGGCAAAACAAGAAGAAGAAGATACAGAGCTAGATGGGGATGAGATGGATGAAGAAGAAACTAATACAGAGGAACACGATGAAGCAAAACAAGAAGGGGGAGAAGAGGAGGAGGATGATGTTGAAACAGAGGAGGAAACAAAGGAAGAAACTAATGGAGATGAGAAAGAATAGCAAGAGGAAGAAGGCATTAAAATAGAAGGGGAAGAACACAAAGGGGAGTCGCCTAGGGTGTCTCCATAGGCTTCTAAGAGGGAGGCAGTAGCTGCCCTCATTGCTCTCAGCACCCTAATCAAGAAAAAAGGGAAAAGAAGGAGGCAAACCCCTCTATATTTCAGAATAAGAAAGAGCACATGAATCAAACAAGGGAAGCCACAAATATCAACAAAAATCCCTATTGAGATTGAAGATTCCCCTACACCAAGGGACATAGAAGCAATGATTAGAGATCAACTTGAGAGGATAACTATAGGAAAGGGAAAACCAACTAGCATGTATGGCCAACCTCTCCTTGGAGGCCATCCAATGTAGGATGTCAGCTAAATCCTATGCTCTTTACCTCAGAAAATAATGGTTGCAATTTCAGATTAAAACACTAGCACAAAGGGGCACCATGCCATTTCAGGACTACAAGGAGTTTATTGATCTTTGTGATCAAAGTACACTAGAGGATAGGGCCAAAATGGTTGAGTTTTACTTGCACAACATGGCCCTCACGGACATGAATGTTTGGGATCCTAATGCCGAGCTAGGAGATATACAATTAATGGCTTTGGCATCATGGATGAACAATGAAGAGTCAAGGGTTGCAGAGATGAAAAGAATATTGGCCAGAGAGAAAAATGAACCTATTTTCATTAGATCTGAACAATCAAATATCATGGCCCTAATCAGCAACCATAATCTAATTGCAGATGATCCTCAGCTGACACCTAGATATCTTGTTGCCCAAGAGCAAGCAATTTCACATTTTGAGGATATGTTTAGGCTGCTAGGAGATGATAGTATACATCCCCGCTTCAGGAGATGGAACACACTGCCACACAACTTGAAGATCAAAGAATATCAGTCGCCTCAAAGGTTGAGAGAGGCACTCAACAGGACACCTCTGTATAAGCAATCAATGAAAAGGGTGAAGGCCAATTGAATAGGCCTAAAACTCAGCCCACCACTACTCCTAAGGATGTTAGAAGGTAGAAAAGAAGAAGCGGAAAAGAGGCAGTGGGAAGAAGTAGAAAGGAAAGTAGGCTTCTATGCACAAGAAGAAGAGACCATAGTAGAGGCATGGGATGTCAGAGAGGCTACCAGAGCCATGAAGGTCATGGACATTGACTAAGTTGCTTAGAGGATGAACAACACTTTCAGTAGGGGCAATGATGAACCCCATCATTGGGTAATTATACGGGGCTTAATTCACCTCCTAGCTTAGTCAAACCAACTATTCTCACAACTTATTGCATACTTTTGATTATATTTTGTTTATGAGATGAGTTAGAGTTGGATATTTTGCTTTGTGGTCTAATGTGCATTTAATGTAGGATTTAAGGATAAAAGAAAGGAATTTTGGCAAAGACCTTGGTCAAAACTCGAATGGGACAAGGGAGAGGAATTATAGGAGGTAAATCCTCCTCATTTACTACCCCTCCATTCGAATATTCCTCCATCAGCTCGGAGTGAAAACAGCCAAATCATGAGGACTAGAAGGCAGTCGAGAAAGTGAAAGTCAAAGCACCAGTTTATTTCGAGTTTGGGAGCTGAGCCTCCCTAATTTTAAGGAAGTCGTTGGAGACTTCAGATGTATAAGTAGAGAGGCCTAGGACCTCAATAGGATTCAGATTTTTGATTGTGAAACTTTACTCTATTTTCGAGCTGCAAGACTTGTGACAGTTTTTGATGTAATCCATTGTTTTGATAGTAATAGTGAGGTTTATTTTGAGCCAGCACTGAGTTAAATCAGAGGGCTGAAGCTCTTGGATTAGGGCCCAACCCTAGTAGCCAAGGCTCCTCTTTATTTTACATTTATGCTAGCATAGATTCGTGGGTTAATCATTCATTTTCTTGAGTAGCTGCATTTCCATTACAACAGTGTAGCGTAGATTGGTTGTGTTTTAGTTTGCTTCCATTTGTGCCTTCTTTCAATTAGGAGGTTAGCAAGGAGGAAAAGATCACCATAAGGTTGTCAGCAGATGTCTCGGCCTCACCTCCTCTCTTTGAGACCATGACTTGAGGAAGAGACCCTTCAACAACCCCAAAAACACAAATTTCAAGTTCTTGCATGAGCTTTGGAGTTTGTTGTCTTGATTCAGTGCTTGGTTCATTTCATCGTCGTCTTTTCCCATCACTCTCTTTCTGTAATAATATCTCACTCATATTCTCATTTCCTTCAGCACTTCCTTCATGCATAATATATGCGGTAGCCAATAAATCACATCTTAATCAGATTATACTCATAGATTTCCTTACCGTCCAATCCGCAACAAACCTGAGTAATCATTGTCGACTATGTGCCACATATTCATTTTAACGTTTGACTTTAGGCACTCCAAATCTCCACCGTCGATCTGTTTTTCTTGATCCAATTGCTATCACGTCACCTGATTACCAACTAGCTTGGCCGATCTCCACTGTTGATCAATCTCGGATGATCCAATGGCTAACGCGCAATATCGCATGGATTCTTGTGCGACCGATATCAGATCGAGAGTGTGCGAGAAAAGTGGTTTTCATGTATTACGTGTAACCCACTTAGGCTGATCGCGTAAAATTTAGGAATTCCACTTACAACTTTAAGGGTGCACGAGAAACTGCTTACCACCTACGAAGACCGCTCCATCATTCCGCATATTTTCCACCCTTCTTCTAACACGTGACTTGATTTGATCCATCCATCTATTCACTTAATTTCCATGATAAGATCTTCGCCGCTCATCTTCCGTTAATCCTGTTCGTTGATCGATCCATCCATCTATGCACTTAATTTCCGCGATAAGATCTCTACCGCTCATCTTCCATTAATCCTGTTCGTTGATCGACCCGATCCAATGGTTCCTATGCACCGTTGCTTCATTACATCTCGCTTTCACTGATTTCAATCTTTGATTGCTCTTCTGCTTGAATCCTTCCTGAACTTTGTTCTACGTATTATTTAAACGTTGCCACTCTTGAGCTTTGATTTTGTTATTCAATCAAACCCCAACATTTTTCGATCATCGCAAACACCAAAAAAACAAAAAAAAGTGAAAACATATTTAGTTTAGTTTCCTTTCTTACACATTAGTATGGTTTGATGCTCTTTACTTTTGTAACTGATCCGGATTTAAACAGGAACGCAATAGATTACAGAGATAACCATAAATACAGAGATGCGATAACCATAAATACAGAGATGCAGCGGAGATAATACTTCATTTCATTAATGGAAAATACTGAAATATGCTTACAACCAGAAATGGAAATAAACCAGCTAGGGCGATGGTAGCATATCTCTGAGAAGAGATGTGCGGCTACATGCCTCTGAACTGTTCCGAACTGTATTACAATGAGGCTCGAAGGCCTATTTATTGTTGAGAAACAATGGAAAACCCTTCACATCCCGAAACCTAACCCTAGAAGATGAAACGCCAAATTGTGGGCCCCGTTTGGGTAAATTGGTACATCAATTTCCCGGGGTCGTAACTTTGGCATACGATCTCCGTTTGACGCGTACGATAGCTCGTTAGAAAGATCTATCCGAGTACTACCACTTTGGGAGGCAACATCGGTCCACGGACCCATGTTGCCCCAGAATCCCAAAAAAACGCCGTTTAGGGCCTCAAAACTGCTCCGGAAGTTCAGGACCCGAAAAACTGCTAAAAATAGTAAACTATGCTACAATTTAGGAAACTGAAAAGACTGAAAGAGACAATTGTGGGGGTCCAAATGGGTTGGTGGGTGGCCACCAACATCCACCTGGATCATTCCTCCCCCCTTAGGAAGCAATGGTCCCCATTGCGTTGAGTTCCTCCATCTGCTGCACTTGTCCTGCAATCTCTGATGTGTCCAGTGATGGTGGGAAGCATGGTCGACGATGGTCCACATTGAACATTTGGTGCAGGTGAAGGAATGGAGGAATGATGTGCTCCAAAGCATTGTTCCCCATAGCCTTGGTACTGCTGTAAGGACCATGTTGGAGTGATCTGAGCTTCTGATGGGTTCTGGTAAGGCGTTCTTTCTGTCGATGCAACCAGACTTTGTTGCCCACCTGAAACTTGTGTGGTACCCATGTGGGTGAGGAGAAGTTGTTCCTGTGTTTTTTCATGACCGTATCCTTTTGCTGCTGCTGCTGCATGGAGGAACCCTTTACAGGGGTCATGGATGTAGCAACAATCTTATCCTTATTTTGGGAGTGAACCAGACAGATGAATTTCCTGGTCTGTGATATGAGCTTGCTGCCTTTTTTGGTAGTGATCAAAGATGTGGCGGTAGGTGGGGCTACCTCTGGTATCCTGTATAATGAATTATCCAAAGAAATAATGACAGCACGAGGCCTAGACTCATACACAGCATGTCGCCTCCACAAGTATGGCTAGCCTAATAATACATCACAAACATCCAGAGGTGTAACATCACATAATACCTCGTCGGTGAAGGGCTTGATGTTGTAGGGAAGGCGGCACTGCTGGCGAACTTTGAGATCTCGTCCTTCATGAAGCCACCCGATACTGTACGGCTGTGGGTGTGGTGTAGTTGGTAGGCCCAACCGCTTCACGACCTCTGCCGAAACCAAGTTCTTTTGGCTACCACTGTCGACAATGAATCGCAGCGGTGAACCCTTCACCCACATCTATGAGTGGAAAAGACGCTCCCCTTCCTCTGGATTTTCGGGCTCATCTTTCTGGATCTTGGCGGTGGCAACGGTGGCGCTGGGATCCGCATCAATGATCTTCTTCCCTTTGCCATTCCCCTTGTCGAGTTCTGTCTCAGGGTCGGAACATGCATCTGATTCAGAAGCCTTCAACTCGGCCACCAGCGACTGCTTGGTCCGACACTCACTTGTGTTATGAGTGGGACTCTTGTGGAACTCACACCACTTTCCTGTGTCCTTCTTCGACTTCATGGTGTTGTTATTTTCTTGCGGCTTCGACGGGTTGTCTTGGGTCACCCCGCCTTGGCTTTGTCCTTTGGGCTTCGGATTTGCAGATCCAAAGTCTCGCTTCTTCTGTTTGAACTTTTGCTCAATTTTGACAGCGTATCGGTATGCTGTGCCGAGTGAGGGGATGTTCAAGAACACCATCTCTTCTTGGATGTATCTGTGTAGGCAACCGCGGTATTTGAGTACCAGATGCATCTCAGAATCTTTGATACCCAACTGTGTGCGAAGGGTATGAAAAATGTTTGTGAACTCCGGCACATCTTGGTCTCGTCCCTGTCACAGTGTGGTCCATTTGATGTATTTGTCCTCATAGCTTCCGACAGGGTAGTACTGCTCCTTGATGGCATCCCGGAAGTCATTCCAAGTGGGTGCAGCTGAAAATAGTGAGCCTGTACTTTCATCCTTCTGCTCGCAGTACGTTTCCCACCAGTCCTTGACGTCGGGGGCTGCTTTGAGAAGAGCGAAAACAATCTTTTCCCGACTTGAAAATTCATGAACAGAAAAATACCCATCTAGCAGATTTAACCATTTATCTACGGCATCTGCGTCTATTTGACCCTCGAATATGGGGATTTCAAAATTAACTTGTACCTTAAACGGCGTGGCATTTCCAGAGTCGCTGTTGGAAGTCGATGCGTCGCCTCTGGGTAGCCGCTGAAGGATCTGCGCAAAGCTATCCATCATCGCGTTCCTTTGCCGCTCGAGCGCTTCTTCGAGCAAGATTTTGATAGGATCTCCTGCCCCCTCGTCTTTCTTCTCATCCGCCATGGGAGGCCGTCGGGATTTGCGAGGCTGGTCTTGCAAAGGTTCGACCAGTTCAAGCCCTAACTCCTTATATCCCGACCTCGTTGGGGACATGCAAAGAAAAACAGAGAAAAAGCAGACCGCTCTGATACCACTGATCCGGATTTAAACAGGAACGCAATAGATTACAGAGATAACCATAAATACAGAGATGCGATAACCATAAATACAGAGATGCAGCGGAAATAATACTTCATTTCATTAATGGAAAATACTGAAATATGCTTACAACCAGAAATGGAAATAAACCAGCTAGGGCGATGGTAGCTTATCTCTGAGAAGAGATGTGCGGCTACATGCCTCTGAACTGTTCCGAACTGTATTACAATGAGGCTCGAAGGCCTATTTATTGTTGAGAAACAATGGAAAACCCTTCACATCCCGAAACCTAACCCTAGAAGATGAAACGCCAAATTGTGGGCCCCATTTGGGTAAATTGGTACATCAATTTCCCGGGGTCGTAACTTTGGCATACAATCTCCGTTTGACGCGTACGATAGCTCGTTAGAAAGATCTATCCGAGTACCACCACTTTGGGAGGCAACATGGGTCCATGGACCCATGTTGCCCCAGAATCCCAAAAAAACGTCGTTTAGGGCCTCAAAACGGTTCCGGAAGTTCAGGACCCGAAAAACTGCTAAAAATAGTAAACTGTGCTACAATTTAGGAAACTGAAAAGACTGAAAGAGACAATTGTGGGGGTCCAAATGGGTTGGTGGGTGGCCACCAACATCCACCTGGATCAGTAACTTAGATAGCAACATTAGGTTAGCATTGATTTAGCAATTCTGTTTAGCATAGCTGTTTAAATGGTTAATTAGGATATGGTGTGATTTAGCATTACATGTTGTTTTCTTTATTACTACAGTAGAGTAGCTCTCTTAGAATAGATTTGCTCTTCTTCTATCAAAGAAATAAGTTTCTTTTGAATCTATAGAAGTCTGGCTTGGAACCCCTGGGGTCTCTCGCTAGATCAATAGTGACAACAGGCAGGACATTCACTTTTACTTGTGCATATAGCACTATCACTTCCAAGTTTGTACGAACCCCGGGTTGATAAGTAAAGATGGTAGCCCAGGGGTTGCAACGTCCTTGCTGAAATACTGGCACTCATCAGTTGCATCAGAGTCTCATGTAGTCTCATGGCAATCTCCAAGGCCTCTGCCTGAGTGGTTATCTTCTGCTGTTACAGCGCACTCCTTAAGTGTTGTAGTAGCGAAGCCACAAACCACTTGCGATGTTGTCCATTAGTCAAGTTCATGTTGGCTTCGCGAATTGTATATTTCAGCCTCTGATCCAGTTTCCAAGGCATTTCGCCTGGTTGCATCGCGATCTCTTTGAATCCCACAATCGACTATGCCTCAGATTTAGGCCTGCTAAATTCCCTATTTAGTGCTACTTGGATGTCTGCTACTCTAGCATTCGGTTTATCGTTGGAGTACTTAATATATCAAGTTAGCACGAGATCTTGTAGAGCACTAACCAGTGTCGCTTTCTTTATGTCATCATCTGTAACACCTTGAGCTTCCCATACAACCCTCACAATGAACCAGAATTGGTCCAGGTCCTCATTTACCAAGCCTTTGAACAAAGGCAACTTCACCGTATTCACCATACTGAATTGCAGTTGACGTGGAGGTGCTACGGGTGAATTTGGAGGCGATGGTGGTGAAGTTGGACGTGGTGTGGGCGGAGGTGGTATTCACAAGAATCCTTGTCTTATTAACTGAATAGAGCTTCGCGGAGAAACCTTCACTATCCCTTCTTCGCTTCTTCGCGGAGGTGAAATCAAGGGGCTATGCTTTGGACCCTTATTTCCTTCGTTTTTGTAAAAATTTTCCGCTTCACATAGTCCCGAACATCAAGGTAGCGACATAACCCGTTTTTTGCACAACAACATTTTAATCCAAGTATTCAAAGACTTTACGTACTTACCTCGCAATCCTTTGAAAAAACGTCGCTCTGCCTTGCTATCGCTGACTGAGGTGTCAACCGCGAATTCAGTGAAAAATCATCCTATGGCCCAATCAATCCAATGATCAATAGCATGGGCGATCTTATCCTTTGAGGCTTCCAACCATCACACTAGCTCTGGGGTCCAAACAATAGGACCGTCAAATTTCCACCTTTCTTGGCTATCTGCTAGTTTCGCGATCCATTCATATAGCTCAGTGGGAAAGGAAGCGAAAAAGATTTCGTGGATCTCCGTATACAGGTATTGGTCCAACCATTGTTCTTTTGATAGTCACAGGTTTCTATTCTCTTGTGCCATGAACTCGTGGACTCTTTTGTCCAACTGGCCTTCGAATTCTTTCTTAGTTGGATTCCAGCGATATGACATCACACATCTCTTATGAAAATTCTGGTCCTGGTAACGCAACCATTTATTTGCTTGAGGGGGCCTAACCCAGGTTCAACGTTAGTTAGCCAAACAAATACCTACACAACTGGCCCTTTCGGCATCAGCCCACAGAGCGCGAACTAAAGTCTCACTCGAAGTAGTATGGGGGGATGTGGGAACCAAGTTTCCGCACCTTGAGATGGATGTGATGTCGATTTATTCTGGCTATACCTACATTCGTGTAGTTTTCTTAGCCCTCTGTTCCACCCTTTAGTATCTTCGCGAAAGGGTACAATTGGTTTTCGCGCAGCCCTAACCTGTGGCTCAGGGACTTTTGTGCTGCTAGGGCAACGAACTGTGATATCTCCCAAACTAGGATAAGTGTTTACTTATCTTATTAACTGATTTTAGTTAGCTCTGCGTAAACAAATGTTCTTACTTGCGTTCACTTAACCAACACATTTACATACATTCGCGCATCATGTAACCATTATAAGCATTATGATTTGGAAGAAAAGTGCAACAGTGTAGATGATGCGGAAGAATGCTTGATGACACGCAAACTGGCTGCTCATGTGGACTACGTCTACACTCAGCAACACAACCCATAAGGCTCCTGTAACACTCAGCTGTGTTTCTTACTTGGCCTACTTCTGTAAATCAGTTAAACAATACTTGATAGTGAAAGTATAAGTACGTTACTTTAGGTTGAATGTATAAGATATTAGAGCACAAATATCACAGAGACTTCCATAAAGATTTATGCGTTAAGAGTTCCGCGTTCTGCCTTTACTGCTTTCTTAGCTTCGATATGGGAAGCGGGATGTCCTCTGCTCACCTGGCATGCAGTGGTTACTTAATGTACAAAAATAGCAACATTTTTTCGCTTTGCGTTATCACGGATCCTTTCCATTAATATTTTTCTTACGAGGTGAATTTTCAGAACAGCATTTTTATACTTCGAAAATAATCGACACGATTGATCAGTGGAGTTAAACCCAGGTGTATCATTTATGAATGAGGTATAATAATTATGGTTTAGAAAGTATATATTAGGGTTTATTACTAACAAAAATGGTAATTTTGTGTGGTTTATATTTAATATTTTTAAAAATAATAAATTATTAAATAATATTAATATTTTTTAACATAGGTAAACCATTTTCTCAATCTTCCATGTCAGTGATTACATATTAGCTTACATATTAGCTTAAATATTTAAAACACCTGTATAAAAATGAATACCATGGACATCACCATATACAATATAAAATTTTACATTACATCACCATATACAATATAAAATTTTACATTAGCGTACATCTTTGAAACATTTATATAAATTATTAATGGCATGGATATTACTATGACATTACCATGTAAAGCATACAATTTTATATTAGCTTACGTTTTTTAAACACCCATATGTAAATTAATACAATGGACATCACCATATACAACATAAAAACAAATAACGGTTTTACGTAATTTACTTGTAAATACGAATATGGAATTTATTTATTTTTAATATATTAAAGGTTAAAAGTAATAGGAAATAAGAAATTTGTTTATATATGAATTTAGGTTTTTTTATCTATATTTTAAATATTAACAAATATTTTGATAATAATTACATTAAAATAAATGGCTTATGTATTTCAAATCATCCAATATGGTTTATCATCAAGACAAGAAATTTGGATATTTTATCATGAAGACAAGAAATTTGTTAAATATTAATTATTGCTAATTCTTGACTTATATACAATAATTTGAACAATAAATAAAAATAAAAACAATATACAATAAAATAAAAATAATATACAATATAATTTTTTACATAGTAAAGGTGTAACAATTTATAAGCAACATTCAAGAAAAAACATAAAGTGTTTGTTTTGTTTTTTTAAACATATATATATTGGAATGGACCTAGAGAAGTCTTGTGAATGGACTTGGAGAAGTCTTGTGGAAACCAAATCACCCCACGCATCTGTGATGTATTTTATTATATAAAATGAACAATTTTAATTAGGATTACAACTATGGTGAATATTTAAGTTTTTTTGTGACATATTTATCTCCCCACCATTATATTCATTATAAAAATTACTAATGGTTTTGGAAATCAACATTGTTAAACCAACCATTGCATATTTACTTGAGAAAATTTTGGGTTTTTACATTTTTTTAATTAATTGATGTCACATTCTAGCAATAGCAATCTCAACCTTAAGAATAATTTACTTGATATATTGCCCAAGCCCGTTCATCACATTTTTTTTATGCCACAATAAGTCAAACATCATCCTAGCTTCTTTAACAACATTCGTTTTGTAAATATGTCTACACAATTTTATTGAGTTTGGACCCTTTTAAGATCTACTCCACTTCCATCAATGACTTCTTACATAATGCTATTTAATATTAATGCTCTTCGTCTTACTATGTAAGCTAGATATGTAGCTAAATGAATAACACTTTTGACTATCACAAAGCATTGTTACAATGTCCTATATTTTTCCAAGCTCACCCAAACTCTTGAATGAAATTCCCTCCTTGTAGGCATGGGAGGAAATGATATATTTTGCCTCGATAGTGGATAAATTAACTATGTGCTCAAGCTTTGACATCCAACTAATAGATCCTCCTACAAGAGTAAATACATGACATACAGTAGACCTCTTCTTGCCCAAATTACTTGCAAAATCTAAATTGACATCATTGCATATAAAACCATTCCAACTGTTAAAACCAATGCAATAATAACATGTACCTCTAAGATATTGAAGAACATATTTCACTGCATTCCAATATTGTCTTCATAAATTGCCATGTGCATATTGAAAACACCTACAAACATGTGAAATATTTGGTCTGGTACATACCATTATGTAAATCAAACTTCCTACTATTTTAGAATATGGTACATGAGACATATAATCATTTTCTTCCTCACTACTAGAACATAAAATTGACAAAAGCTTAAAGTGGGAAGAAAAAGGGATATTTATAGGCTTCACATTATTCACTTTGAATTTAACAATTATTTTCTTAACATACTTCTCTTGTGAAAATCTCATCTTGCCATTTTTTTTGTCTCTATGTATTTCAATGCTAAAGATTTATTTTTTTGCTCCTATATCTTTCATATCAAAGATCATAAGCATTTGAGTCTTCAACATGTTGATCTCATCCATGCTTTTACTCGCAAAAAGCATGTCATCAACATATAACCCTGAGATAATGAATATACCATTCAAAATTTTAAAGTAAATGCAATGTCCATACTGACCTAAAATATAATTTTGGATTAGCATGAAGGAATCCAAATTCACATATAATTATCTCAGAAACTGTTTTTAGACCATACAATGACTTCTTAAGCTCACAAAATAACCTTCTCTTGCGATGTTACACAAAGCCTTTTGGTTTTTCCATGTATATTTTCTCATCCAAATATCTATGTAAAAGTGTTATTTTAACATCTAATTTCTCTAACTCCAAATGAAGAAAAGAAACTAGTGCTAACACAATACGAACAGATACAAACTTCACAACTAGTGAAAACATTTCATACAAATCAATATCTTCCATTTGAGAGTATGGATTTGCAAACAATATGGATTTATACCTTTCAACATTAATATTGATACCTTCAATTTGTAAACTCACTTACACTTATCTTTAGGAACTTCTACCAAGTCCCAAGTTTTTTTTTGTTCCGAGGCATCTATTTATTTTTTTGGTTGTCATATTCCGTTTGAAATTATTGATGTCATTTATTTCTTAATGATATTAGTAAGAAATGAAACATATGAAATAAAATTAATATACCTTTTACAAGGATTTACTTCTCATGCATATCTTACCACTATTGGTTGTGGAATTTTCACATTTTTTTAAATATCTTCAACCTATACAAACTCTTTCTCCTTAGAGGCTTCTTCTTGACTTTAAGTTTCTATAGATGATGGACTTTCCAATAGAATTTGTTTATTAAAGGTATATGCTCGTATTTGAAGTTAACTTTGACATTGTTTGATTTAATAGGAGGGGATTCATCAAATATTTCATCTCTGCTAATCATGCTTTTCTGGGAATTAGTATCCAACATCATACATTCATTTTTTACATCATCATAATGAATAAAGACATATTTATTTCATATAGGATCTACCTTAGAATGTTAATTTTTAGGAGTAAGAGCATAAGTGTCAACAAAAATTTAAAAAATTTGAATAATCACAAGGATGAAGTGTCTATACCTATTGAATATTTTTATCTATTTCAATTGATGGTGATTAGTTTCTAAGATAGCAAGCACTAGTGACTACTTATCCTTGTAATTCTTGTTGTAATTTTCCATTGTTGAGCATGTTTCTTTCTCTTTCTAGAAGAGTCATATTCATGTGTTCCAAAATGTTATCTTTTTGAGAAGGATATACAGTGGTTTTGTATTACAACTCCGTAATTTCTTACTAACACATTAATTTTTTTCTTTCTTTGATGTATATAATTTTAGTTTTACTATCCTTCACTTGTTGAATGTCTCCAAATGATAGAGATATCTTACAAACTTTAATACTCATACCATGTATTAAAAAAGATTTTAATTTCCATAGACCTTGCTTAGGCCTGTAGCTCTATAGTCACACTCACTCAAGTTTGCGCCTAACTATTTTATTTACTAAATTAGTGCATGCTTGTCACCTTAGTGAACTATGTTCCCTAAGACTTCGGTTAACGTTACTAAGTTGGTGACATGTTGGGAATTAAGTTGTGCATCTCTATAGTGATGTGTTGCAACTCTAATTTTTATATTATTTTTCTTCTCCATGAAATATTAAATGGTCAAGCCCAAGGGTTAGTTCAACCGGTCAAATCACTGTCTCACCGATCTGGAGGTCACAGGTCATTCTCCCAAAAACCCTTTGAATTAGGGGCAAGGCTTGATTCCCTTGATGAATCCACATATCATCAAAAACCTCCCTTGATCAGCGCACATATCATCAGCCCAAATGTTCCGTAAACATTGCGGCCACCCCATAACCAGCCCAGATATTTCCGCCCAATGACCAAAATGTCTGTCAGCCACAGGAAAAAAGGAAGAGCTAAAAGAAAAAAAAATTAAATGTTCTCCACTATGATTATAAATTCGCCCCGAGTGTTTACTACCCAAAATACGGCGGGCACTACTACACGGCATGCTACTTATACAGGAATTAACCCTCATCCACTCACCGCACGCCACTTATGCCTCCTTCACATGGCCAACATGTGGCCTTCTGAATAGATCCTCCGGGACGATACTGGAGACTTGGGATGTGCGCTCCACAATCGATGATTAGGATTTGGTGTACCTAACCCTAATTTTCCCCTTGTTTCATTTCCTGTGATCATTCTTACGCTTGACACTCTTCGTTTTGTGACCTTTCGACACCTATTCGTCTCTGTTTCCATCATGCGTTAAACGTAATTTGGTCGACCAGGTAACTCGCTGAGGATATTCCTTTCGCGCTGAGCTGGTGCTTCGAACCACATCCTCCATATGTTGTTTTTGGCTTAATATGCAGCGATTCCTCCACGATGGTTGTCGACACATGTTTCAAAAGTTTTGGCTCCCTGGTAAATAGCCATTGTATTAATGCTGGGGATATGCACGCTGGTTAATGCGATAATATGGGAGCGGGGAGTTTTGGCATTAAATAATATTTAGATTTTCACGTGTTATCGGGCTAAGCTACGTGCATATCCGAACATTAAATACCTTATAGATAGCTAATTAAACGTTGCCTCCATTGTAGAGGGTCAGTAATAGATTCTTTCAGAACCCAGTTTTCATCATGTGACGTTGGCTATTTTTCTTGGTTTTTTTATCTGTGCTATATCACCTTCAGGATTTTCCATTTTTCTGTGCATCAACATAATTCGTATGCACACCTTCATTTTATGCATCTAAGTCACCGTTCTTCATGCGATTCATTGGCTCGGAAAACCGAGCACTGTCTCAGGTAACAAAATAGATTTTATTTTCCTTGAGTCGAATTACGCCTTAATGAAAATTTATGCGTATTCTTCAGGTTAATTGTTCCTTAAAAATGGCGTTCTTTCTATCTTGCCTAAAGGAATAATTCTCAGGAATTTAGAAATGTATTTACTTTCTAATCCCTTTGCTTCGTCCATGTTTGAATCTCTTTGAGGGGTTGAATGCTGGTTCAAACCCAACTTTGTGAAGAGGATTTGAACTCAGGACCCAGAGTCTCGTTCTCGAGACAAGTATTTATTGATTGATTCAAGGCAATTTCTGTTGGGTTCATCCAATTTATTTATAGAATTGAGGGCTTCCTAATTAAAAACGAAGAATAGCTCTGTAAATATGGCTTAATCAGATTCGACTCTCATTTGCAGGCTTTGACAAAGCTACGAGAGAATGCCTCGGAAAAATGTGCTTCTTATATTTTTTTTCCCGGAACCGTCCTCATACCCAGGTGTTGTTTAAATTCCTCCCGGAGTCTTTTGTAATCCTAAATTATACCTTCTCCCTCCAAATATGTTAATCTTCTTTCTGTAGCCTAATGTCGGTTTACAGGATTTTGTAGGCAGGTCCTGCCTCGCATTCAACCATAATATTTCTACTGTCATTTTTATGCTACTTCCACCTTTCAGGTTGGTGTGACTTTCCCAACTTGACCGAGACTATACTCTGTTTTTTTTTCTAGACCATCGAATCAGGGTCAAGGTTGAATTGTCATGATTTCATGGTTACAACATATTTTAGGTTTACTCGCGGCATCTTTCATGTATCAGAGAGAGCAGAGCTAAACACAGAACGCAACAACGAACTGAGAACTCAACAACTTGATTTCATTCGCTGTTTAAACATGTATTTATACATATCAAGAGAAAGCTTTGGAGATTGGAGCGGTGGCTTTTTTAGGTAGCTTCCCCCATTGTCAATGGTTTCTAGAAACTCTATTTAATATATCTGTTGAATTTTGGATCAAGACAGCCACTGTAATAATGATATTCAACAGACACATTAAACTTGTGGTTGCACATTTGAGTAGTTGTGATTACTGGTCTAACACCTCCTCTTAATCACAACTACCTAAAATTTAACTTCGTCTAAATCTCAGCTAGGCTTACAATAAAACATTTCATTTTTGCCTTCTTGCGAAAGGTTCCATGCTTCTTCATTTGCTCGTACAGTTTCATTTTCACCTTCCTGGTTTCCTTATGAAATTCCTTTGCTCCTTGCTTACGTACTTGATGTCAACAACCGCTTCTGGATTGGGATGCAATGCAAGATCCCGAACAAGGTAATCTAATTCATGTTCTCTCCATTTTCCATTAGGAAGAGCGAAGGAGTCACCAAAATGCCACCAAATCTAAATCCAAAGGCACCATAAAAATCTTAACTCCTTTTCACTTTTCTTGTCATAAGATAGTTTCTCCTTTCTTGATTGCAGGTTAATATTCTTTGTATTCAACAGTGCTTCAGGTTTTTGGGACTTATACTTGTCCTTGATGCTTGGAATTTCTTCAAGTTTTGTTGCTTCTTCCTGATTGTCAATATCTGCACACTCAAAAACAATGTTAGATTCATAAACAGAACCATATTGATTTTTGTCATTGTGCTCTTTGGAAAGAACACAGGAATAGGTACAAGTTCAAGAACAAGTAGCATCAAGTAATCATGACACTCCAAAGAGAGGAGAGGAGACTCTGCAAAGCCAAAAGAAAGATGAAAGCAGTAAAACTCCAAGAAGGTCATCACATCAAAGTCAGGTACTTGTAAGGTATAAAGATTATGCATTAATGTCTCATGTTATGAATGTTGTAGAATCTTTAAGCTATGAGGAAGCTAAAGAATATGAAGAATGGAGAAATGCAATGAATAAAGAATATAACTCTATAATGAAGAAAGACACATGGGAATTAACAGAATTGCCTAAAACAAAGTCCCCACAGGATGCAAATGGCTTTATAAATCTAAATTCAATACTTCCATCAGCATTAATTTTTTTTTAAGGAAACATCAAACCCTTCTATTATGAATGATTGCATTTGCAGAGGCTTCAGCAAAAGCACATTGAACCATTAGTTCAACACAGTTCAGACAAAATTAGCAAGCATTAAACCCTACTATATACTAATGTCGACTAGTTTTTGACATAATCCAATACGATGCTGTTCACCTTGACCAAATAATATTATAAAGAGCCAAAACAACCGTTAAAATCGTTGAGGCAACAGCCTACAGAACACGGATTGAAGATGTACACCTCACGAACTCCGGGAGAGTCCAACAAACACAAGAAGCTTTCAGCATCTTCCCCTGAAAATTACCACTTCCGAACCCCTGCATTCAAAACAAGTTTGGCTACAGGCACTCGTACATTACATTATTTATTTCTTGCTCAAATATTTGCATAGTACTTGGCAGCAAAAAAAAACAGGAACAAGGAATCCCTCAAAAGCATCCACAGAAGGCCTTATTAAAAATGAAACGTTTAGCGGATAAACAGGAGAAGCATACAATGCTCAAACTTCTTCGGAACGCTTGCCACCAGTACGCCGTTCTCCAAGCTCACAGCACACAACTCACCACCGAGTGCTCTTTTGCACGGCTTCTTGACTCGCTCTTACATGCAGGATCTCGCCTGATTTCTCAGCAGCACACCCTTTACTCACACACATGCGCCTTTAACGCAGGTTTTCTGCTCTCTCTGCAACTTACCCTCACAGAAGAACCTTTATCTCCTCGTAGCTCACCTCACTGAGCCAACAACTGGCTGAGCACATAGCTCCCAACTATATAAGCACACAGCTCCACCACACGCAGCCACACGCACAGCTCCCAACTCGATGAGCACACAGCTCCACCACTCTGGATAGGGGTGCGCCTTCCTCCTCACTGTTTACACAACACTGGTCCACTGCAGGCTTTACTCCTCTCTTTCGTCGTGCTCGAACTAACTATATCTTCAACCTACGAACAGCGCTGCCAGGACATCCACAGGCCAAGTGAATACTTTGTGCAGGCTCCTTTCTACTGACAGCTTTCACCAAGTCCGCGGCTTTGAACGGTTCTGCACATCTACTTCCAGCCTCACAGATCTTTGCCCTCTGGTTCACGATGATAGCTGCAACAACAGGACAAACACACTCCCAAGTGGCACACAATCCATCACTAATCACAGCTCACCTCACCTGAGCTCTGATACCATATCAATGAGAGCAGAGCTAAACATAGAACGCAACAACAAACTGAGAACTCAACACCTTGATTTCATTTGCTGTTTAAACATGTATTTATACACATCAAGAGAAAGCTTTGGAGGTTGGAGCGGTGGCTTCTTCATGAAGCTTCCCCCATTGTCAATGGTTTCTAGCAACTCTATTTAATATATCTATTGAATTTTGGATCAAGACAACTGCTGTAATAATGATGTTCAACAAACACATTAAACTTGCTGATGTCTAAACAGTGGTCGCACATTTGAGTAGTTGTGATTATTGGTCTAATATCATGATCATGGATATGGTTCTTATCTGTTGTACTTATCCAACATCGTTCTGTCCTGATTGGAGTTTCCCCATCAACCTCTTTATGTTTTGACTGTAACATGCACAATCTATAGATTTATAGATTTTGTTATTTATGACATTATACGTAATGCACTACGGCCTAGAACTTCCCATCTTGGTATGGTTCAGTCACTCTTCATGTTTACTCTCTTCCCATTATATAGTTATTTTATTAATTCCACTTCCTGGAATTAATAAAAGCTTTGTCTTGTTAATTTTGAAATACTATTTCTCATGAAATTTAAGGAGTTCTTCCAACTTTACGTTAACGTCAATGTCGGCATGGGTCTAGTGCTACTCCATCTATGAGGTTACTCCTATATTTACGCTCATTATTATTATTATTATTATATATGAATAGTTCCTGTAAATTATGTTTGTGCCTTAGTAGTTGAAAGGAAAACTCGAGGAATCACCCCTTGGTTAACTCTCTTTCATGCATAGAATGCTAGTGATGAAAAATCCTTCTCGGCCCATGTCATGATATTGAACTGGGGATTTCCATTTACTAGATTTCTATTTTCTTGTTTATAAATTGTTGCCAGGTAATAATTTATTTTCATTTACCCTGCAACCATTTTCTCATGTTTTGTTTTTGCTGATAAAATTTTAGCTTGGAAAAAATTGTAGCTTTCGTGACACATTATTGACAATACTGTTGGTGGGGACAATTTTTGACAGTTGGAAACAATCATCACTATTAGTATTTATAAGCTACTGATAAATCAAACATTTTTAATACAGAAAATACTCTGTTGGTATTTATGAGCTAATGTATGATTATATTGTTATTAGTACCTCTTGTATACGTGTTTTCCATACTTCTGTCATTTCCACTACTATATCCATGGCACCAGTGTAATGGTATTGACTGCTCACTAGGGAGCCTAACACTTATACATTGATATATACTTTCGTTTTCCAACAGGCGAGTGATTTATCTAATTTTTAATTGTAATGATGATTTTATGGTTATAGGAACGCTAAATTCTTGTTAGGTCCATTAGATGCTTAAAAGTCGCATCTACTTTCCTTATTAATGTATGTATGCAATTACTCCTTGTTTTTATATTGTTATATGTTTAGTATTTCATAATTTTGACTTACTTTCACCCACACAGACGTTACTCTCGCGAGTATGAGTACGCTCTACATCCATTCGGGATGATGTATGTTTATTATTTCATAATTCTGACTTACTTTCGCTCTACATACACTTTACAGATAAACCTTTATTAAGGTGATGATGACATTTATTTCTAGGATTATCCTCCCTTCTGTATTCTATTTACAATAATGGCTTCACCCACAACAATAGTTACTCTGTAAGTCTGCAGTCTTAGGGTACAATTCTACTTTTAAGTGCAAACAGTAATCTTCTATTACTTAACCAGATAAATTGTATTTCCTCACATGCCTAATAAGTTCACCTATTGAACTTAAAACAATATTCCTATATTCATGATTTAAAAGGATAACGAATTTCCCATAATCTGATTTTCACTCAATAACTTAATAATCAATGAATAAATTCAACTATTAAATTCAATTATTCAGAATATCATATTCTCTATATCTTTTGTAGTGCAAGAAGTTTCTACAATTTATTCCTCTGTAGTCTTCTAATGGAAGAGTTCAACTACTAAAGTCTACATAAGCCAAACTATAGTGACATAATAGATCGATTATAGTTCATATCTCCAGCCGTAAGTATATTCATCCAAAGCACTAGATTATGACCTTAACATACACAATTCCCATACGAACAAACCGTTATTGCTATGACTTCTTTTCTTTCTTATTAATCTCAGGCCAACATACCAGGCATTATCGCATGAGAACTCTAGTGAATTGTAATAATGGAATTCTATACTTCCCCACTATATTTTTCCTTCTTATATCCAGATACAAACATTACGGTAATATTATTCTAACATATTATGCTCATTACGAATTTCCTTAATCTTAATTAATTGTATCACTGCCATGCAATGCATATCCTAATGAATTTTGCTTTAAACCACATATTATTCATAGATGTAACATATGCATGTAGTTGATTTTCTGACAAAATAATTCAATCACATTCAATATTTTTCCTTCTTATATCCAGATACAAACATTACAGTAATACTATTATTCTGACATATTATGCTCATCACGAATTTCCTTAATTAACTGTATCCCTTCCATGAAATGCATTATCCTAATGAATTTTGCTTTCAACCACATATTAGTCATAAGTGTAACATATGCATGCAGTGGATTTTCTGATAAAATAAATCAATCACAGTCAATATAAATAAAATCACAATCATCATCAGGGTACTTGGAAATTCACACATGCTTTCCATCGAATCTAGAATTGTTTCCTACAATTCACTCGGGATGAGAGTTTCTTGCCATCAGGAATCTCCCCATGTGGATTCCTTCAATTGGTATTTAATACTTTTATTTCATGATAAATTTTCTTTTAGCGACATCCATAAAAGTCTTTTCTGTGACGCTTTTATGCTTGACCAAGCTTAACATCTTTTTCCAGCGAAGAAAATTAATGTATTTTTCTCTCCCATCCATTAAACTTATCTAGAATTTCATCTAGAATTCTTCTCATGAAAGAATTATTCAATCTCATTTATTAATAAGATTTTGTTTGGGAAGAGTCTCATTTCTAGATGTCTTATTTCCGGAAATGTGTCTTATTTCGAAGTACATACATCCCATATATTTACTTATTAATAAATATTAATTTACATAATTCCAATATGTTTCATGGCTTTTAGGTGATTCAACCCAATGCAATTTAATTTTACCAAAACGATATTATAACAATAGAGGGATATTACATTTTGTGTCTCTCATTCTCAACTTATTTGCAATATATTTTGAATTCTAAAGTGAACTTGCCTCTATTATTGGCTCTTAAACATTTGATTGTTCCGCTAATTTTTTATTTCTACCATAGCTCTAAATTTTTTAAATGTATTAAACACATTAGTCCTTTTTCAAAGTAATAGATTGACCTTTTCTAGATAAATAATCTATAGTTACAAAATCATAAAATTGTCCAAATAAAATGTATAAGATGGCCCCCAAACATATGAATAGATATAATCAATAATACTTTTAATAATATGACCACTTTCTTCAAATTTATGTCTACACCACCTTCAAAATATGCAATGTTTGCAAAAAATTCAAATTCAAAGACTTTAAATTTTGAAGCAATTTGTTTTTTTAGAAATACATATGGCACTTTCTCAATCATATTATCTATTTGTTGATGCCATTAATGAGTAGATTCATTTCCCTCCTTAGATACCATTATTTTTTCATTTATTTATGCACTCTCTTTTTAGCTTATGAATGTTTCTTGTCATTGTATCCTTTATAATGACTAAAACGCCCTAGGACACCTTGAATACTCCACCTTGACCTATAAAATTGTAACCTAGATAGAATCCAAAGAATTTAAAGAAATTGTTTCTTCTTTAGTTTATGGACATGCGTAACCTTTGTTAATGCTTTTATTTTACCATCAAACACATTATTTTTTATTCTTCCAACCACAACAATCTTATAAGAAACATTATTCCCCATAAGGAAAATTCCACCAATCAATAATTTGATATGAAGAGAACCAACTTCTATGTGTACACATGTGATGAGAAGAACCAAAATTTAACGTTCATTATTTTTAGTATTGAGGTACATTAAAAATAGAAAAAACTTCATTAATCGTACCTTGGCATAATTAAACTTTATCTACCTCCTTTTTGGAGTCTTCCTTGGATTCACGTTGCTTCCAACAATTCTTCTTGAGATGCCTTAACTTGTTAAAGTAAAAACCTTGAAGTTTACCCTTCTTTCCTTTTGGCATTCAACTATATGTACCTCTTGACTTTTCTCCTTTATCTCTAGGAACCATTAATTATTGTGGAGAGGTTTCAACATTAGATTTCCTCTACACTTCCTGAGACAACAAGGCTCCAACAACATAATCATATTAAATATCATCGGTTTTCCATAAAAGTCTTTTCTGTGACGCTTTTATGCTTTACCAAGCTTAACATCTTTCTCCAGCGAAGAAAATTAATGTATTTTTCTCTCCCATCCATTAAACTTATCTAAAATTTCATCTATAATTCTTCTCATGAAAGAATTATTCAATCTCATTTATTAATAGGATTTTGTTTGGGAAGAGTCTCATTTCTAGATGTCTTATTGCCGGCAATGTGTCTTATTTCCAAGTACATACATCCCATATATTTACTTATTAATAAATATTAATTTACATAATTCCAATATTTTTCATGGCTTTTAGGTCATTCTACCCAATGCAATTCAATCTTACCAAAACGATATTATAATAATATAGGGATATTACATTTTGTGTCTCTCATTCTCAACTTATTTGCAATATATTTTGAGTTCTAAAGAAGTGAACTTGCCTCTATTATTGGCTCTTAAACATTTGATTGTTCCACTAATTTTTTATTTCTACCATAGCTCTAAATTTTTTCAATGTATTAAAGACATTAGTCCTTTTTCAAAGTAATAGATTGACCTTTTCTAGATAAATAATCTATAGTTACAAAATCATAAAATTGTCCAGATAAAATGTATAAGGCCTCCAAACATATGAATAGATATAATCAATAATACTTTTAATAATATGACCACTTTCTTCAAATTTATGTCTACACCACCTTCAAAATATGCAATGTTTGCAAAAAATTCAAATTCAAAGACTTTAAATTTTGAAGCAATTTGTTTTTTAGAAATACATATGGCACTTTCTCACTCATATTATCTATTTGTTGATGCCATTAATGAGTAGATTCATTTCCCTCCTTAGATACCACTATTTTTTCATTTATTTATGCACTCTCTTTTTAGCTTCTGAATTTTTCTTGTCATTGTATCCTTCATAATGATTAAAACGCTCTAGGACACCTTGAATACTCCACCTTGACCTATAAAATTGTAACCTAGATAGAATCCAAAGAATTTAAAGAAATTGTTTCTTCTTTAGTTTATGGACATGTGTAACCTCTGTTATTGCCTTTATTTTACCATCAAACATTTTATTTTTTATGCTTCCAACCACAACAATCTTATAAGAAACATTATTCCCCATAAGGAAAATTCCACCAATCAATAATTTGATATGAAGAAAACCAACTTCTATGTGTACACATGTGATGAGAAGAACCAAAATTTAACGTTCATTATTTTTAGTATTGAGGTACATTAAAAATAGAAAAAACTTCATTAATCGTACCTTGGCATAATTAAACTTTATCTACCTCCTTTTTGGAGTCTTCCTTGGATTCACGTTGCTTCCAACAATTCTTCTTGAGATGCCTTAACTTGTTAAAGTAAAAACATTGAAGTTTACCCTTCTTTCCTTTTGGCATTCAACTATATGTACCTCTTGACTTTTCTCCTTTATTTCTAGGAACCATTAATACTTGTGTAGAGGTTTCAACATTAGATTTCCTCTGCACTTCCTGAGACAACAAGGCTCCAACAACATAATCATATTAAATATCATCACTTGAACTAAATTCAATGAAGTGACTAAATGATCTTACAATTTAGGAATTGAACACAATACTATAATTTCATTATCTCCTCCATAGACTTTTACATCCATGCTAGTCACAATGATATATAAGAGTACTAAAAACATTCAAATGATTTGCAATTTTCATGCCTTCTTTCATTTTTAGACTGTATGACTACCACTTGAAAAATATTCGAATTGCCAAAAGGTTCATCTTTGTAAATGCTTTCCATATTGCTTCACAAGCCTACTATTTTTACTTTTGTGGTAATATTAAACATGACATGATCTACAGGAAATAACCAAATTATGTTAAGAGCTCTTACATCTAGGTTTTCCCACTCTTCATCAATTATAATTGTAGGTTTCTTATTTTTCCCATCTAAATCCTTATGCAACCCTTGTATTAATAAAGACTACATTCTAAGTTCTCCATAACTTGAAATTATATTTACCATTAAATTTATCCATTGCAAATTTGGGATTCATCATCTTTGCATTTATTCTCTACACATAGATTCTCCCACCAAATCATTTTATTTTTAATCTTAAATCTTTAAATATATCAGTTTTGAAATTTTGGAATAAACAATATGCATATTGTCACCAATGAAATAATAGATCATGTGGGCCAAACTTGTATACTTAACAAATTTATATTTCCATCACCTAAACTTGGCTTATTAAAAAATTATATGTCCATAATACACCCACACACTTTGCCTCCAACTTTGGCTTGGAAATCTTTAGCTTGATTAACCACAAATCTAAGTAGGTTGACTTGGTTACTCCACCTCTATAATCCCACTTGATCTCCTCCTTTACAACTATGGTTTTAACCTATCATGGCTCTTTCTTTATGTGTAAACTTCCATGGTGTTATACTATGTAACAACCCCCCATTTATATATAATAATAGCTAATATTAGACATATAAATGGGGACCCTTTTAAATTTTTAATCTTTGAAAAATAAATCATGACTCTAAGAAATTTCTTAGAAAACAACCCATGTTTAGGATCCTTATCGAAAATCGCATTTCACATTTTTTCATGTAAACACCTTTAAGTAATCTTGAATTTTGATATGCGATCAAACCTCCCGCTACGATATTCCAATCAAAAGACCCTTGAGAATTCACAATCGCACTTCGCAGAAATCGCAAATAAATAAGCCTTTCCATTTTGTCATCCTTTAAAGATTTGTGAAATGCGATATTGCGATAATCGCAATCACAATTTGCATTATAATTAGGGAACACTATGGGGAGCAACAGCGTGGGAGGTCATATACAACAGGATTGAGGATGAGCATCCCAAATTTACTGTGGTAGAAGCAACAACTGACTCAATAAAACCTTCGGGAGTTCGATTCAAAGATGTTCCCTGTTCCTTCCTTCACAGAATAGGAGCGAGAGAAAAATATTCTCATATACTGATATGGTTAGATGGGTGGTGGAAAACCTCACTATGGAAGATGGACAATTCAGAAACTTGAGAATGGAACTCATGGGGTCATTCAAAGATGAGGACATGCAGCAAATGTACCATATACCTGACCCTTGGGACATATATGACAGCTCATACGTCGCCAACTTTGCGAATAAGATTGAAGAACCTTTCAAGATGATCAAGGGGTTTGAGGGTACTAGAGAACAAGTTCAAATTTGATAAAACGGGTATGTATCCTACAGCCTCTTTGGCTAACCCCTACAACCATGCAACTACTATGTTATGTAGGCTATACGAATTACCTAATAATGCTAAGTTTTCCATAGAATGGATTACTCTGATTGATGCCTGTGTCAATTCAGACATTATGAATTGGGCCACTATCCTATCTGATAACCTAGCCACTATCATCATAGAGTATCGTCAGAAGAGATCCTTCTCCACAAAAAACCTTCCTCCATTCTATTTCAGTGCCCACATCATGGATCCCATCTGTTTTTGCGCTAAATTTCCAATCATGGGTTGGAAATGGACCTTGCAGGACCCCTACCCTATCCATCTCAGCGATAAATAGATTTGGGAATCCCATTACATACCTCATTTCTATAAAATATGCCATGTCGTTATTTTGCCATCGCATAAATTAATTTTTAATAAGAAAGCCCCTAGGTTTTCCAAAAAAGCCGCTACAGACCTTCTAGTAGTGGGCAAGTATTTTGTTGAAGAATGGTTTACATACATCAGGGTTTTTGGCAGTACAATGGACCTGCATGTCCTTCCTTTGTATGTCTGATAAATTATTAGCAAGAGAAATAGCCCACCAGACTGTGGGAAAAGGCTTGACCAAAGTCCTAAAAGAAAGCAAGAAGTTATTATGGCCACCTTTTTCTATTCGGTTGCGGTTCATTTTCATTAGCAAATTTTAACCATGCAACCAAAGAGTTAGTAAGCCTAGAAAGCCTCAGGCTCCATACTTTGCCAAAAAGGCAATTTGATCCAGAAAAAATAGCACATAACATTACTACTGCAGTAAAGATCAAGCCTTATAATCATGAGGCTAATAATTATGAAGACCTTTTAGAGTCAGTTGAATCTTTCGAATAAGTGTTCGAGTGGGCAAGGAAAATCTAAGTCCTGAAAATTTTGAAAGCTTTCAGGAGTTCAGAAACAAAAGGCTCGCAATAATTCCACTGAATTTGTTAAAAATCGAGGACAAGCCTACACCCAGTGTGACTGTCAACAGTGAGGGACCTAATTCTCACATAGAGTCTCAAATGGATATAGGGAAAACACTTGATACAGGGAGGGTCCAAGATCCCGCGAATACAGCCGAATCCAGCAGAAGGTCAGCCGAATAGCAGGGTAAGAGCAACCCACCTAGAGATGTCAGATCTGGGATCAAAATCAGCAGTTTGGAACAAGAGTGTGACCAATTCAATAAAAAATACAAAACACTCCCAAGATGAGAGATACGCAGGAAACCATGGAGTATCAAAATCCTCTGCGTATTCAGAAAAATACAGAGTGTGAATTGATGGATGAGCAAGCGACAGCGTCTCAGCAGACTAAAATCATTCTTGTTTTATCCACATTGGAAACTGTCTTAAAGGTGACTGAAATCCCTCCTCTAGATGTGTTATACAACCTGCTGCACAAGGCTATAGTAAGAAGTCAGAGAAAAAGGAGGGTAGAGATGCTCAAAATCCCACCTGGGAATGAGCCAATGGACATAGTCTAGAATGAAATCCCTTCCAATCCAGCGAAAAACTTGACCAAACTGTCATAGTTTACAAGGGCATATGCAACAACCACCATGGATAAAGCTACTGAGATATCTATTTTGTTGAAGGAAAAGGAAGAGAAGATTGCACAGCTCGAGCAATAACTTGAAATAGAGAAGGCAAGTGTGAACAGGCAGGCCGTTGAGAAGCTAGCCTAATTGCAACAGAACATGGAGGTGTTGAAGATAAGCCATGAAGAAAACATATCAGACAAAAACTTGCAACTCCAATACTTGCAGCAAGCCATGGAAAGATATAAGGATGTTCCTACTGTCAAGGAATTCATAAAAGAGGTGCTAGAGCTAAATTATCTCTTATTGAAACAACAAGAACAATTTTTCCAAAAGATGTTACATATCGCTCCTTATATGATCACTAGTGACCAGCTAACGGATAAGGCAATTGACCAAAGCATTGAATTTACTGATCTAAACACAAGAATCTCAGAATTCATCGAGTGGCAAGAAACAGAGGAGGGAAGAAAATTTGATCTACTTGAGATCGAAGAGACACATAAGGATATTCTATTCACCGATTGGGATGCGAAGATCAAACACGCTGAATTATCAGTGGCAAGAATGGCCAGGGAGTCAAAGAACATAGTAAAGGTGGTAAACCACACTTTGTTTGCCACCAACTTGGTGAAGGAAGGCAACCCAAAAGAATTGCCCGATTTAAATGACTTGCATAAAATATGGAAGGAAAGAGCGAAATCCAAAGGGAAGCAATGGAAAAGATAGCAAAGACAGACTAGGAAGTGTATTGGCAATACCTTTTCAAGCTTCACGGCCAAATCATGACCCCTAATTTCTCACTCCATTCAACTCAGCTGCCGCTTCCACCTCTTACAGTTGCAATTTATGGAGGACAGGTCAGAACATAGTTTGGGGCTTCTCCTCAAGTCAAACCGATGGCCGATATATGTGATTTAAAAGAAGCTGGCAGACAGTGAGTCATTACCATAGCCTCTCCTCATCAAGTCGCTTTTATTTTTGGAGTTAGTTAACTAGTTAGGAGGAAGGTTGTTTGAAACCTCTTCAAGATTTTGTATAATTTATTTTTGAACATTAGTTAGAATAGTATTTATACCCTTCTCATGCATTTAGAGAAGGGCCTAGAATTTTATCAAAAACATTTGCAAAGAATGCACTTTTGGAAGTTTTTGAATGCTTTGGTGAAATTATGGAACATGATCATTTCTTTTAAATATCAGATTACTTTCCTTTGTTGATGCACTATTGTATACTTGGAAGATAATTTGATCTGAAAAGAAGAAGTTGATCTATGTCATTAGTCAAATGAGCAGAACTTCACATATATGGTACTTCTATCTCGCATGATTAGTTTTGTTTTTGTTTAATTAGTGATAACATTATTGTGATTGATCTTTATTATCACATGTTAAACAGATATCTTTTTAGATTGCATATCACATAGAAATCCCTGGATTTATATTAGATTAAGTTAGCTAGAGATTTGCATGATAGAATAGGTCATTTAGTTATCATTATCCTATTCACAGTCCTTTCAAACTCTCATTTTAAAACCCACACTAGGAAAATGGTCCCATATCCCTAGTCGGAGCCACCACTTTAAATGGAAAATGAGTTGTCTTAAGGTTCGAACCGGGTGGTTATCCCCCATGTTGGAGCAGCATGAATTTGAGGCTTCAACATTTTGGCGCTAGAAGGAAGGCCATTCGACTATGAATGACATATAAACTTAAATATCAATTAAAAAACATTCATAATAGTTAAAACCCCACCACAACTTCTACACCTTATAGATCTCACTTAAAATCTTCGGATCAGAAATATGAAGTTGTAGAAACATCTCCCTCGTCTCCTGAAGTAGTAAGACAACCACATTCTCCATATTACACTCTTGAGTATCCCAAAGTTCACTCTTTGATGCATAAATTCGAATAGATATCTATTTCTTTAGAGAAATGAGAGAGGCCCGAAGCTTCTAAAGAAAGTGTTACTTCCTTATTACGAGAAACTGGTGTATTAACTAGATTGCAAAGTGAAAAGCTTGGAGTAACTCTTTTTGAGTTTCCCATCCCTCCACGACGCAGGAAAGTTATTACATCAAGATCTGAATCAGATACTAGCGAGATCGCATCACCCTTCCATCCATTCACTTCTCCATTCACTTCTTCTCAATCCACTTCTTCTCAACAATCGACTTCTCCAATTAGTACTGCTACTAGTAGTACTAACCCAATAGTAAGTTCTTTGCCATCTATAACTACGTACGGACCGGCGTTCTTATCTTCACAGTGCCCAACTCAAGTTATGGCCAATCAACCCACTAAACCTTGAACGAATCCTGGTGTTGTTTAGGTTGCCAATCTAAATGCTCTCCCAGCAAACCCAAAAAAATGTTTACCTAAGTACAATCCTGATGATGGTCTTTCTACTGAAGAACATTTTAATAACATTATGCTAGCCATGAATCTTAATGGAGTTTCACATGAAGACGTTGTAATCAGACTGTTTCTTTATACCTTCCAAGGATCTATTGGATCTTGGTATTTTTCCCTTCCAGTAGGCTCAATAAGAGATTGGGACACTTTTCAAAAAGTATTTATTGCAAAATTTGGTGATGACAGGGCCATAACATCTTTAATCAATGATATTTCTAACTTAAAAGCAAACTCAGATGAAAGGATCAAAGATATCAACTCCATATTTAAAAAGTTACTAACTAAAATCCCAGCGGCCTCAAAACCTCCAGTCGATGTACAAATAGAATGCTACATATCTTCCCTTATAATATCGCAATTTTTGTAGATAGAGCCAATATGTCTACCCTTGTAGAAAACATAAAAGAAGCTTCGTCTGTAGAAAAAAGAATTATTGCTTTAGAAAAGAGGTCACAGCCAGAGGAAAGGAAGTAAAAGAGGTAACATTCAAAGATGATTCAAAAAAAAAAACTTCAAAGGAGCCTTTTGATCTTGAAGGCCTTTAGAAAGTGTTAAACACCATGTCCAATGAAATGGTCGAAATGAAAAAGCAGGTCGTAAAGTCTTCTGCTCCCAAGAAAACTTTTCACTCATTTAAAAGAAATCCTTCTTCTGCATCGCAACCACCGAGTATTATTTCAAATGCTGAATCAAATCAAGAAACAGAAGAAAACTCACCAGCCGAAGAGGAAGCTGAAATAGAGGAAGAAGTTGAGTTAAATTGGAATGTGGGATTTCATTCTACCATTTGAAGAGGAATCACAAGCTATGCCAGTGACTACATGAAGTAAAAACTTTCTTGATATGTCTATAACAAATCAAAAACAAAGAACTGCTACTCCTGTAAAGGAGAAAACAGTTAGTAAGAAGTCTAAGACTAGTCAAACTAATGCTATTCCATTAGATCCCCCAAATGCTTCCAAAACATTGGTAATATCGGATATAGTGGAATATAACATAGTCGAAGATATGAAAAAGACCAGAGAAAATATTTCATTACATGAACTGACTAAATTCAAACATCAATAGAAAATTATATTAAGAGAGTTGAAAAAAGTTTCTGTATACCCTCTATCATTTGCTGTAGTTATTCAAGCTACCTACGATATGGGAAAACCTCCCTCATCTTCAAATAAGGTAAATCCCATAGATTTAGTTTTAATAGGTGATAGGTCTATTTTTCACACACTTCCATTTCTATTTATGATATTTTCAACAAAAATGTCCATAATTGCCTTGTTGATTCAAGAGCCCCTTCAAATATTATGCCAAGGACCATGTGTACTAAATTGAACATTACTCTTAAAAAATCTGCAGTACACATTGTTCAATTGGACAGGACAAAAGTAGAGGTTTTTGGAGAAATAACATAGTTTCAATTAAGCTTTCCTCTAATCCAAAATTTTCGCAGAAAACCTCCCTCATCTTCAAATAAGGTAAATCCCACAAATTTAGTTTTAATAGGTGATAGGTCTATTTTTCACACACTTCCATTTCTCCTTATGATATTTTCAACAAAAATGTCCATAATTTCCTTGTTGATTCAAGAGCCCCTTCAAATATTATGCCAAGGACCATGTGTATTAAATTGAACATTACTCTTAAAAAATCTGCAGTACACATTGTTCAATTGGATAGGACAAAAGTAGAGGTTCTTGGAGAAATAACATCAGTTTCAATTAGGCTTTCCTCTAATCCCAAATTTTCATGACAATCGATATTCTAGTGGTTGATATCCCTGAATTTTATGGTTTAATTCTAAGTTAGGGATTGGTATGAAAAGTTGCACGAATATTTCGCAATCAATTGGTCTCATATGTGGTTGCCACACAATGGTAAACCAAACCAAATCACAGTAGACCGAGTGAAGTTAATGAAATACACCATCACTGATCTCGAGGGAAGCAATGAACCTATTTCTTTCACCAATAATATCATTGGAAATTACCGAGCTAAGTCATTTTTTGGATCTTTAAATGCCCAAAGATCTGTTTTTCCAGATAATGATGTAGTGTCTCAAATAGAAAAAATTTCACAAAACGATGCTTCCAAGTGTGTAAATATAGTCGATAAAATTTTAGATAATTCATTGTTTTGGACTCTCTATTTTGATGGTTCCAAATCTGAAGATGGTGCAGGTGCTGTATGTATTTTAAGCAACCCGCAAGGAGAGAAAACCATGTTAGCATGCAGACTTGAATTCCAATGCACTAACAATACTACAGAATACGAAGCATTGATTCAAGCGCTGTATAAAGCCATTGGCTTTAAAGTCAAGTCTTTGAAAGTATATGGAGATTTTGAAATAGTCATTAAATGGGTAAGAAACACAATTCATTATGTGTTTGGGAACCTTAAACATTATCAATCTCTAGCCCAGGATCATACTTCTCATTTCACTGCTTTTAACATTTCTTCAGTTCCCAAATTGCAAAACGCAAGTGCTGATTTATTTGCTAATGTGGCATCCAAGCTTATACCTTCGGAAGAATTTAGTCCAGATAGATTTTCTATAGAATTAGTTTTTAGGCCATCCATTCCTGATAATGTAACAAATTGGAGAGTGTTTAATAATGATGCCGATATAATCAATTTCCTTACATCAGAAGAATCTTATGAGGAACAAATCATAGATGAACATAAGTATGACCTGTAAATCAACCATAAACAAGATCAAAACTCGATCCCAAAGTCCATAATTAAGATGGAAGATCTCTATGAATTAATGGACAGATTTAAGAAAATTACCAACTCCAAAACTTAGAGTTTTACTCTATAAGGTTTGAAGTAGTAAACCTAGGCTCAACTGAAAAACCCCAAAATGTCAACCTAAGTCTTGGTTTGTCATCTGAAGAAAGATTATCATACATTAAGTTGTTGAAAATATATAAAGGTGTCTCTGCTTGGGATTACGTAGATCTCAAGACCTATGATACCTCTATAATTCAACATACCATACCAATGACTTCTAATGAAAATCCTGTTCAACAGAAGCTTAGGAAAATTCACCCAAACTTTGAAAGTCAAATCAATTCCGAATTGAACAAGCGTCTGAAAACCAAAATAATATTTCCTGTTAGACACTCAAAGTGGGTATCAAATATGGTCATTGTGAGGAAAAATAATGGTTATATTAGGATTTTTATTGATTTTATAAATTTGAATATAGCTTGTCAAAAGGAAAACTTTCCTTTGCCTACCACGGAAAAATATTGCAATTAGTTGCAGGTTCCAAATTAATGTATTTTCTAGATGGATTTTCAAGATACAATCAAATTCTTGTAAAACCAAATGACAAATTGAAGACGACATTCAAAACCAAGTGGGGTACATATGCTTATCAGAAAATGCTTTTTGGACTCGTTAATGTAGATGCTACGTTTCAACATGGTATGGATACTTCTTTCAAAGTTCTGATTAATAAATTAATGGTTATTTACCTAGATGACATTACAGTCTATTCTAAGGATAGAAACAATCATTTAAATGACCTAAAACACATTTTTTAAAGATGCAAGAAATATGGCATTTCTTTAAATCCCAAAAAATCATATTTTTCTTTACCCGAAGGCAAACTCCTTGGATTTATAGTGTCCAAGAAATGGATTTATATTGATCCTGATAGAGTTCAAAAAATTGCAAAGATTCATCTCCTACATAATAAAAATACATTGCAATCATTCCTAGGCCAAATTAATTTTGTAAAAATATTTGTTCTAGATTTTTCACAGATTGTCCTACCTCTTAAAGCAATGATAAGAGAGAACGCAATTTTCAAATGGGGTAAATATGTGAGTCATTTGAGTTTATTTTGAAATGGGAAAAAACACACGAGGAAAAAGGTAAACATACCAAATTCCAAAGACTATGGCTTGGCCTTTTCCAAATCATTGAGAAAATTGGTCAATCAACATTTCTTTTACAAGACTTGTTAGGTAGGATGGACTCCTTGCCCGTTAATGGGCAAATTCTGAAAAAATATTTTTCCTAGAAGATAACCTCTTCTAATTTTGTACCATATCGCCTTTAAGATTCTTAGGAAAATAAAGATTAAGTAGTATTTACTTTTGGCTTCTCAAAATAAAATCTTTGATAAATTTTCGATTTTTCGCTTCTATAAGTAGGAAAAGCTAAAGAAATAATTAGGACATTTGAGTATCAAGATAAACCTAATTTTTTTAGAAAAACTTGACCTTGCTAAAACATTTATTCTATGAACAAGCTCTTATCTTTATAAAGTATAGATTCTTTGTTATCAGTTAAGAAAAGAATCTTTGACCTTGTAAAGACTTTCTACAAATAAGTATCTCAAAACTATATCATTATCATTCAAAACTCTTAAAAGGGCCAATGATTCACTCCATCTGATAAAATTTTCCTTTTTAAGAGTGTAATTCTAAAATGTAAAAAACCTAGAAGATAATAAGTCTCATTACGAGCTTGTTTACCCTGATCATAGGGGAATAATTAAATTGATATTACCAAAATTACATACCCAAACAGAGTAATAGTTGATGATCTAATCAATCAAAAGACAAGGGGTCTCATCAAGAGCCATCTTGTTCAGTTTAGTTAAAACCAGTGAATGAAATTTTCATTATTAGGTTACCAAGCTTAGACAATGTCTTTTAAGGAACTTAAAAAGAAAGATTATATAAAAAAGAAAAAATAACAAGATCCAAATTAGATTGAAAGCAAGTGAATATCATTTTGAATTTTGAAAATTGCTTCAGATGGGACAATGAATCATTGTTTGTTAAAAGATAACCTTGTCGAAGTTATAATGCCTGCTGGTAGGAGAGACTCTATCTGTGATAAATGAGTAAACAATAAAAACTAATCAGTGGAAGACACCTGTTATATCTCTTTAAAATCATAATATTGACATATTTAAACATTTATATTTTTATCACTACAAGAGCAAAGTAGTTGAATAAATAGGTTGAGTAAGTGATTATGATTCTATAGAAATGTTGTTTAGTTTATAACTCATGTAATTATTATTCTTATAACTTTTCTAATTTTGAAAGTTCTAGAAATTTCAGAAAAAAAAATAAAAAAAATCAAAGATAACTGGTTCTCTGAAGTGAATTGCCAATTTTTGTACTATGTAACGATCTGCCCATATATATATAGTAATAGCCAACATTAGACATATAAATGAGGACCCTTTTAAATTTTTTGTCTTTGAAAAATAAATCTTGATTCTAAGAAATTGCCTAGAAAACGCTTAGAAAACAACCCAAGTTTAGGATCCTTATCGCTAATCGCATTTCGCATTTTTTCATGTAAACACCTTTAAGTAATCCCGAATTTTGATATGCGATCAAACCTCCTGCTGCAATACTGATCAAAAGCCCCTTGAGAATTCGCAATTTCACTTCGCAGAAATCACAAATAAATAAGGCTTGCCATTGTGTCATCCTTTAACGATTTGTGAAATGCGATATTGTGATAATCGTATTTCGCATTATAAACATGCAACACTGTATTACATTGTTTAAAAGTTGTGATGCATGAATAAAGCACCAAGCATGGGAAGTAATTGTGTTAATAGATGGTTTGACAGGGTAATTAATGTTTAACAGCCTGAGGAGAAGTAATGATGTTTCAAGTTATCACTAGTTAATGCTGAATATCTCATTTGAAATCCTCCCATGATTCAAAGTCATTTCACAGAGATTTCAGCCTTAATTGCCCAATATCATCTCCGCTGATATATCTCTTCCATTTCAGGCAAGCTTCAAAAGACATGTCATTGCGGAAGGTGATGCAAAAACATAAAAAGCATAGTATTACGGAGTCTGAGCTATCAGAAATGTCTCCTATATTCTCTGATACGCTTTGTAGCACCGATGGGGGAGAAACAACATGGGAGGTCATATACAACAAGCTTGAGGATGAGCGTCCCAAAGTTAGTGTTGTAAAAGAAACAACCGACTCAATAAAACCTTCGAGAGTCCAATTCAAAGATGATGCCTACTCTTTCCTTCACATAATAGGAGCGAGAGAAAAAATACTCCCATATATTGATATGGTTAGATGGGTGGTGGAAAACCTCACTATTAAAGACATGCAATTCAGAAACTCGAGAATGGAACTCATGGGGTCATTCAAAGCTGAGAACCTGAAGCAAATGTACCATATACCTGACCCTCAAGAGATATATGACAGCTCATACCTCGCCAACTTTGCAACGAAGAACGAAGAACCTTTCAAGATGATCCACGGTGCGATTCCTTTTCAATAGCAAATTTTAACCATGCAACCAAAGAGTTAGTAAGCTTAGAAAGCCTCAGGCTCCATACTTCGCTAAAAAGGCAATTTGATCCAGACAAAATAGCAGATAACATTACTACTGCAGTAAAGATCAAGCCTTATAATCATGAGGCTAATAATTCTGAAGACCTTTTATAGTTAGCTAAATTCTTCGAACAAGCGTTTCACTGGGCAAGGGCAAATCTGAGTCCTGAAGATTTTGAAAGCTTTCAAGTGTTCAGAAACAAAATTCTCAAAATAATTCTGTTGCATTTGTTAAAAATCGAGGACAAGTCTACACCCAGTGTGACTGTCAACAGCGAGGGACCTAATATTTGCATAGAGTCTCAAATAGATACAGGGAAAACACAGGATACAGGGAGGTCCCAACACACTGAGAATGCAATCGAATCCAACAGAAGATCTGCCGAAAAGAAGGCTATGAGCAGCCCACCTAGATATGTTGGTTATGAGATCAAAATCAGCATTTTGGAACATGAGTGGGACTAATTCAATAAAAAACTAGAAAACATTCCCAAGACGACAGATCCCGAGGAAACCATGGAGTATCAAACTCCTTTGCATATTTAGAAAAATATAGAGTTTGAACCAATGGAGAGCAAGTGACAATGTCTCAGTGAACTGAAATCATTCCCACTTTTCCAACATCGGAAATTGTCTTAAAGGTGACTGAAATCCCTCCTCTAGATGTGTTCTACAGTCCATTGCACAATTTTGTAGCAAGAAGACAGAGAAAAAGGAGGAGGGTAGAGACGCTCGAAATCCCAACTAGGAATGAACCGATGGGCACAGTCTCGAAGGACATCCCTTCCAATCCAGCAGAAAACTTGACCAGATTGTCATAGTTTATAGGGAAATATGTGATGACGACCATGGATAAAGCTACTAAGATATTTATTTTGTTGAAGGAAAAGGAAGAGAAGATTGCACAGCTCGAGCAATCGCTCGAAACAGAGATGGCAAGTGTGAACAGGAAGGCCGCTGAGAAGTTAACCCAATTGCAACAGAACATGAAGGTGTTGAAGATAAGCCATGAAGTAGACATACCAGCTAAAAACATGGAACTCCAAGACTTGCATCAAGCCATGGAAAGATATAAGGATGTTCCTACTATTGAGGAATTCATCAAAGAGGTGTTAGAGCTAAATTCTCTCTTGTTGAAACAACAAGAACAGTTTTTCCAAAAGATGTCAGATATCGCTCCTTATCTGATCACCAGTGACCAGTGAACAGATAAGGTGATTGACCAAAAACTAAATTTATTGAGCTAAACACAAGAATCTCATAATTCATCGAGTGGCAAGAAACATAAGAGGGAATAAAATCTAATCTACCTGAGATCGAAGAGACACATAAGGAAATTCTATTCACTGATTGGGATGTGAGGATCAAGCAAGCTGAATTAGTAGTGAAAAGAGTGGTCGGGGTGTGAAAGAACATAGTAAAAGTGGTAAACCACACTTTATTTTCCACCAACCTGGTGAAGGAAGGCAACCCGAAAGAACTTCCCGATTTAAATGACTTGCATAAAAGATGGAACGAAAGAGCGGGAACCCAAAGGGAAGAATTGCAATGATAGCAAAGACTGATTGGGAAGCGTATTGGCAATACCTTGTCACGCTGCACAGCGAAATCATGACCCTTAACCACTCACTCCATTGAACTCAGCAGATGCTGCCACCTATCACAGATGAAATTTTCGCAGGACAGGTTAGAACACAGTTTGGGGTACCTCCTCAATTCAAACCAATGGTTGATATATGCGATTAAAAGAGAAGCTGGCAGCAATCAAATCATTACCATATCCTCTTCTCATCAAGTCACTTTTATTTTTGGCGTTAGTTAACTAGTTAGGAGGAAGGTTGTTTGAAACCTCTTCAATTTTTTGTATAATCTATTTTTGAACGTTAGTTAGAATAATATTTATACCTTTCTCATGCATTTAGAGAAAGGTCCAAAATTTTATCAAAAACATTTGCAAATAATGCACTTTTGTAAGTTTGTGAATGCTTTGGTGAAATTATGGAACATGATCGTTTCTTTTAAATATCAGACTACTTTCCTTTGTTGATGCACTGTTGTATACTTGGAAGATAATTTGATCTAAAAAAAGAAGTTAATCGATGTCATTAGTCAAATGAGCAAAACTTCACATATATGGTACTTCTATCATAAATGGTACTCTATTTTGATGAATTGTGTATGAGATATGTTCTTTCTGTTAAGTGTTAATTGCACTATTGTATGATGCTTAGCTCAAATTGTTTATTTTCATATATAAATCATTAGATATATGTGATATATTTTATACATTTCTTTGACTAACTATTTAGTCAAAGAAATTATCTTTATATGTTATCACCTCTGTTTTATGCGTGATTGATCTTTATTATCACATATTAAATAGATTAAGTTAGCTAGATATTTGCATGATAGAATGGGTCATTTAGTTATCATTATCCTATTCACATTCCTTTGAAAACCACCCACTCTCATTTTAAAACCCACACTGGAAAACTGGTCCCATCATCTCGAGTTGGAACTACCAGTTTAAATGGAAAAGGAGTTGTCTTAAGGTCTGGACCGGGTGGTTATCCCCCATGTTGGAGCAACATAAATCCGAGGCTTCAACACATGGATATTGCGCAAAATAGTTCATGAAAACATGTCTAATAAAACATATAAAAAATATGGAATGTATATCATGCATGTTAATGTTCCTTAGATTCATGGATTTATTGAAATATTTGTTTTCTTACTCATGCAATATATGAAATATGGAAAATAGATAACAATAAAAAAATTAACACTCACAAACCATAATGATGGAAGATATGCTCTAAGAAAATCTTACAAGAGAAAACCTAACTAGAAGGTAAGGCTACTTTGCTTTCTCTTTATCTAAATAGAAATGTATGCAATCATAAATGAGTGAGAGCTATGGATTGTAGGATTATAGAAAAAACCAAACCTCTTTATTTTCTCTCTATCTATACACTCTCAGCGACTCTTCTCATCTATGAAACAAAATGCATTCAAATAGAATGGAACCCCTTTTACTCCTTGAGGCCTAGTTATAATGCAACTTGATATCCAACTAGTGGTTAAGTTTGACTCATTCAACTCTTAACTAGAGTTACAATATTGACACTTCTATATTCTTCTTCATCATGATCATCTAGCTAGTCCCTTTTCCATGAATGCTACAAGTTGATGTGGCAATATTTCAAATCATGGTGATCAAATCAGGATGGTCAACATCCAGGTGGCATAAATTTTGCATACAAACGTTTTTTAGGCCTTTCTTGAGCAGAATAGATCTATGGGTGCCTTGCTTAAGAAACAAAGTTTTATACCAAAATAAACATTTCTTAATTCCCAAAACTTCTTGTAGAATATTTTAGACTCAAATTCTCTAAACTAGGACCTATGGGTAAAAATGGTCCTATGAGATGATTCCTCCAATTTTTCCATTGTGAAAGTATCAATATGGATGATAATTAGTTTTATTATGTAATTTAAACCATATATCTCCATTTCAGGATGATTTTGGTCCCTAAAACCTTTTATCAAATGATGTAAGGAATCTTTTTGTCTACCTTCTTCTTGGAATGTCATTTAGTCCTACTTGGAAGCTATCCTTTCAACCGAATTTTCCAAATGTCATGATTCCCCTGTCATGTAGTTTTGGACCTCTTCTGTAAAAATATATCCCTTATCAAGCCTTCCTGAACATTTGGTTCTAAATCATCTACATAATGTATGATTGTTCCTTTTCTTGCTCCAACATGGAGGCTCATAGAGTTTCATATTTTCTACATTCATCATTGAGTGAATGTGCATGTATGGGGATATAAAAAGTCTATAGGAATTATCTCCTAATTATCTCAAAGTGACCATATTACATAACCTTAATTTTATTACCAGGGCTTTGTATCCTCTCCTTGTTTAATTGTAACCATACTCTGTCTTCCACTCTGAATGAATTCTTTGTTTTGTGTTAGTCATGTCAAGCCTTGTATTTTTGTTATGACTTTTGTGACATTTATTGTAACTCTAAGCGTATCTCCTTGATATTCTCAACAAACATTTTTGGCCCTTAAGGCATCCCCTATGAGATCCTCCCTTTATCCTCCTTTCTATCCAAATGTAATATCCAAAATTGAAGGTCGAAAATAATCAAAATGTGTTTCAAATGGGTACTCGCCAGTAGAATTGTGGGATACTCTATTCTAAGTCTATTGTATATATACCATATTTTAATCCAAAGTATTTGTTTGCTTCTAATTATAACCCCTCAAAAGCAACAACAAAGACTTGTTGACTACTTTTGTTCACTAACCTAATTATGGATGGAATGTTGTAGACTCGTCAACTTTGTGTTGATATTCGCCCACAATTTAGTCCAAAATGCACTAATAAATCTTGTGTCCCTGGCTAAAATGATGCTCCTTAGGATTCCGAGGTGTACCAAAACCTGTCCAAAGAAAACATTTGTTGGTTCTTTCCTATTAATGGTATTTTTATATGGCATGAGGACACACATATTATTGAACCTATCTCCTAACATGAATAGGTAGTGATGTCTCTTCTATTTGTTAGTAACAATACCACAAAGTCTAAGGAAATTATTTTTCAAGGATGGGTGAGTATAGGAAGGGTATGGTATTGACCCTATTTCTTATTACTTAGCTTGTTGGTGCAACAAATAATTCATGCTCTTATTAACCTAGTTATGTGTTCTTGAATCCTAGGCTAGTAAAAATACCTCTATAAGTTTCCCACTATCTTATGTACCCAAAAATTCCCTGCAACCTTGGAGGTGTGAGATCTTTGATGAACTCCAGTTGCTCACCCTTAAGAACACATAACTTTTCTGTACTACAGAGTAAGATGACATTCAATTGTGTTTTCACCATCATGTACGTAACTTTATCTCTACAATTACTAAAACACCTTCTTGAAGTCCTCATCTTCTGTGTATGCCTCTTTGCAAGCATTATGGCTAAAAGGCTCCATGTTCATCATAGTTCCCAAAGATTTGATATTTGATGTGTGTGGCATCAAAATCATGTCTTCCAACTTGTTTGTGTTACCCTTCTCTGCTTGATCATTGAATGAAATTGTTGCAGAAAACCCATCCACTTTTAATTCTTGGTCTTTTGTAACTTAATCTTGTCTTTTCAGTACTATAGTGGATGGTGATCGATGAGGATTACTATCTCATTTCCTATCAGAGAATGTTTCCACATTTTCACACTTGAACTAGAGCATAGAGATCCTTATCATAGGTAGGGTACTTAAGAACCACCCATAAAATACTTTTGAATGGGAGCATACAAGTGTTCCTCCCTACATTAAGACTACTCCCTTTGGATACCCACTCACACTTTTCTCCACTTCAAAGCATTGTTGCAATTTTGGTAATGTTATAATCGACACTCTATTGATATTCATTTTTAACATCTAAAAGGTCCGCTGCTCACCCTTTCTCATTAGAACATCTTTCCACTCTTTGTTATGGTACAGAGTGATGTTTCTATTTCTAGAAACAAGGCTACGAAATTCCTTAGGTACTATGTTTCCCCAATGAAACCCATAATCTCAGAAACATTGGTAGGAAACATCCACTTCATGATGTTCTCCATCTTGGTAGGATCTATGTTTATCTCTCCTTCACCTATCATATATCCTAAATACACAAAAGATTACTATGCAAAATCAAACTTCTTGATATTTTCCAGCAAATAGTGCTTCATCAATGTATTTAGAATCTACATCAAATGTGATATGTTCTCCTGGAAGGTAACACTATATACCAATATGCACTCCAAACAAACAATAACAAATGAATCTACAAAAAAGGGCATAGTATATATTTCATTAATACCATGAACATAGTTGGTGCATTGCATAGGCCAAATGACATAACTAACCACTCAATAATATTGTCTAGATTTTAGACTAATAATATTCATCTCTGGCACCCTTATTGCACCTCTCTTTGGAATCATTTTCCTTAGTAAACCCCTCCATGGATGAATTTTCTCTCACTAAATCATCTACAACCTAATTTTATCTTAAAAACCATAAATCATATTTTTTACTAGAATTGATTAGCTTCTTTTTATTTTTAATATATATTAGTTGATTAGTTACATCAAAACTGCTCCCATTGGATACCCACTCACATTTTTCTCCACTTCATAGCATTGTTGCAAGCTTGGTAATGTTAGAATCAACGCTTGATTGATTTTCATTTTTAACATCTCAAAGGTCCTATACTAACCCTTTCAAAGTCGAACACCTTTCCACTCTTTGTTATGGTGTGGAGTGGTGTTTCTATTACTAAACAAAAGGCTATGAATTTCCTCAGGTACTATGTTGCCCCAATGAAACTCATAATCTCAAAAACAATGGTAGGAAGAATCCACTTCATGATTGTTGGCTTGAGGGAGCCTGACCCAGGTTTAACGTTAGTTAGCCAAACAAATCTCTACACTCCTGTCCCTTTCGGCATCAGCGTGCGGAGCACGGACTGAAGTCTCACCCGAAGCAGTATGGGGGGATGTTGGAACAAAGTTTCCGCACTCTTGAGATGGATGTGATGTTGGTTTATTCTGGATATACCTGCCTTCGCACAGGTTGCTTAGCCCTCTGTTCCACCCTTTAGTATCTTCACAAAAGGGTACAATTGGTTTTTGCGTAGCCCTAACCTGCGGCTTAGGGACTTTCGCCCTGCTAAGGCAATGAACTGCGATATCTCCCAAACTAGACTAAGTGTTTACTTATCTTATTAACCGATCTTAGTTAGCTCCACGTAAACATAAGTTCTTACTTGCGTTCACTTAACCAACACATATACATACATTCGCGCATCATATAAGCGTTATGAGTGAAATTCATACCCAACATAACAAGATGCATAAACAGGAAATAAAGACACAGAAAGTGTAGAATACTTCTCTTTATTGATAATTCCAGATGATTATAGACTCGACCCGCCCTGCGCACTCAGCTGTAGGGGTCCGCGCAAAGGCCTAGAAGCTGCAGCGTAGCGTAGGTAGAGGTCGGTGACTGCCGCTGAACTGCTACCTTGAATATTTTGTTGAGCCACCTGCAGTGTTGCGAGCTTTCCTTCAATGGAAGTTGTGATCATATATGCCTCATTTATCCATGGCTATAGGCACGCTTTTAGGACTGCTTCTTTGTGCCGAGCGGCATCCACCTGTTCCTTAAGCACCTTTGCTTCCTGCATCCGTGCAAGCCTCTATGTAAGGGCGACCATTTGCGTGGTCCCTTTGACCTCGTCATATCTTGGTTGTAGCTCGTGCGCCTCTATCTCCAGGTGCTCTACATTCGGGTCCTCCTGCAGGGTGGTCAGGACCTCGAGACCTCGAATGATTGTTCAAAAAGTCACATGTAGTCTGCTACTGCACTGTTGACTGCCGCTATTTTTGTTGTAACAATGGTGGCATGCTATTCCCTTACTTTCGGCGAAGTTGAAGGCTGAGCCCTCAACTGCAATTTTGCAATATGTAGGTTCAGCTCTAGCTGAATCTTGGCCATCTGTTTTCGAGCGTCGTGCACCCCTGTGGCCAACTTATGGACGCATGCCTCAACTGGTTCTTCTGATTGAATGTCCAACTCCGGGACTATTCGGCAGGATTCCTCCACACCCTGCATGATCTGCTTATTTTGTTCCACTGCCTCATTGCGTTGGAGGCCCAACTGCTCAATGTTGATGTGCTCCTTGCTCATCACCTGCAGAGCGCGACTTTCCAGGGCCCTAAGTTCCATGATGACTCCATCCTGCTAGAGGTAGAGCGTCTCTCGATGGAGCGTGACCATATTCAATCCCACCCCTTTCAAATTGCTAACCGTGGGCCTGTTGGCCTCATTTTCTGTAGTAAGTGCCCCATTTGATAACACTATCATATTGGTCACCCTTGTGTGCAACATCTCCATGACAGCTGAAGTGCCGATCGCGAGGCTGGTGGACACTGTGCCAGTGTGTGGAGTGCGAGCCTGCGACTCCTGCAGCTCTGTCCAGAGGGTCCCTAACACCAATTTCTGCTGCTCTTCGAACTATTGGAGGGCCTCCGCGGTGACATCCCTCACCGTTTCTCCAATATCGTGCAAATCCCGCTTAGTGAGGGTGATTGAGTCGAAGGATGTCTTTCACACCTTGGTTTTCTTTTGTGGCATTGCCTTCTCTTGTGGGCACTAACACTTGAGTTGGGTGGACGTCGTCTGTGGGTCTACGCCACCTTGCTGTTTGGCTCCTCTATTTCTGCTTCAGTCCCGGGCGAAGGTGACTTCTGTCCTTCACGCTCTTCTCCTCTTGTCCTCTGTCATTTGGCCAATTTCGTGGCATGACGCGCTGCCTGGACCTTAGCGTCCACTTCCTCATTTCGGTGCTTCTTAGCTAGCTATGCCATTTAGAGCTTTGTATCTTCCTTCTTACACTGCACGGCCGACTTGTCAGTTTCCACCGCGGAGCTTGCTGTAGCGCGCCACTCCGGTAGCCAAGACTCGAGGACTACAAAGATAATATCATCAGTCACCATATATGGTAAGTTATGCCATGTCTTTGTAGGGTTCGTACGTGTCTTGATAAAGACATGGTGGAAATCTGCTTTGAACTCTGCAAAGATTTGCAAACTAGCGTATATTGTGGGCGACAACCGCGGCTTGTGATTAATCCCCATGTAGATACTCATCTCCATCAAGATCCAAAAGATTTTGATTTCTTTTATACGATGCACGTCCTTGGTCACCCACAACGAAGCGTACTTCGCTGCCTCTAGAAGGTCCGACGTGACCGAAAGGAATTGGCTGTCTTCTGGCAGCTCCCATGCCACCAGCACAATCAACAGCAAGAGCCATGCGTAGTGGAACGTCTTGCCCTGATCCTGTGCCTCACGACAATTCGCAAGGAAATCCCTGCATAGATAATTCTCCCAGTTGAACTGGACTCCTTCAGCGCATTGGGCTACTAATGAAATCACAGGCGCGGACACCTCATCTGCGCGACACTTTTGCATCACCTTCCCTGCTAATATTTGGGTTGCTACTTTGATTGTAGGTTTGTTAATGTTGGATATGGCATATACCTGCTTCTTCTTCTCTAACTTGAATTTCTTCTTCATAGCTTGCAGGAGGGCCAACTCACCACATTTTCCTTCTGATATATTGGTTGGATTCCCCCTTGAGTAAGGCAGCCGTGTGATCTGATGGATCAAGTGGTTTATCATGGGAATGGGCTCCTCCAACCACAAACACCCATCATGCACCAAACAGAGCAGTTGCCTGATGACGAATATGGTCACTGGGGCATGGTGGTAATGCGGCACCCAGAGTAGGTTTAACAACCTGGCTTTCTCTACACCCTTGAGCCATGTCCGCGGCTCCAATTCAATCATTCCAACAATCACGTCAATTCGTCAACGCATTAGCTACTCAATCACTAAATGCGGGAATTTCTCGTGATCTACGAGGTCACAATCTTAAAACTTTAGTACAGGAACCACGGCCCCTCAAAAACAATGTTATCCGAGAGCAACGGAGTTTGCAGGGAGCTCTTTCTCTTGTTTATGTCCTTTGGAACCTTGGCTTTGCCCTTGCGCGGAGGAACATATTCTGGTAACCTGGTAATAGGGTCCACACCTTGGGTTTCAACTTCCATTTCCAAATCCTCCTTATCCGCCAAGATTTCTTCAGATTCTTCCTTGTCTGCCTCCAGATTAATGGCCTTCCCCTTTTCCTATAAAGTGAGCTTGAACGTCTGTGGGTTTCTTGGTGAGACGCGCATCGGTATCATAGTCTGCTTATCCTTCTTTGGTCTCGGTGTTCTGGGTGATTTAGGGACTTTGAATATCACTCCAACACTCTCTGGGGCAGCTTCTACTACCACAATTTCCTGTGCAGCTTCTTCGGGTGTCGACATCATTCTATTCAGGAGGTCCTGCGTTTCCTTCGACAATCTCTCAAACGTTGAACTTGCTCTCAAAGCCTAAAAATTTGCAAGGTCCATACACACTTGATAGCGCAACAACTGAATTTTCAAAATGCCAAGTGTTTTTCACTGGATAGCCACTTGCGATTTATAGGGCTTTTTGAATTCAAATCCGACCATTCCCCCCACATTCGGCCCATTAATGTTAGATTGGTGGCAGATTTTCAAGAATCTAATCCATAAATTTTTCCTTAAATGTTTGTCGCCCTCTCCATGTGGCCATAATGCGACCATCAAATCGTGAACAATGACTTTAATGGTCACTTTCCGGCAGACTTGCGTACTATTTCCACGAGTAGCACAACTTCCTTCGCGCTGTCGCGGACCCTGTGACACTTTGCTGCTTCGCGCAGTCCTGAAATTGCACAGCTCCTCAACTCGGGCAGTGTAGTTTAGAGTCCTGCACCTCCTTTCAGCTTCCTGGAGCACTAAGACTGTGCTACTTTCATTTAGTCAGATGGCCGGACTGCTAGTGTATGGCTTCAAGCGACTACCATTCACCTGTCCTGGGAAGGGTTCTCCATTCAACTTAACCAATTGGACCGCACCATTGTCGATAATCTTCTTAATAACATAGGGCCCCAACCAATGCATTCTGAATTTTGCTGGAAATTTATCAAACTTACTGTCATACAAGACCACCAAGTCATTCACATTGAAGGTGCGCAGCTTAATATGTCGGTCATGCCACGCTTTTTCGCGTTGCTTTTGAACTAGTTGATGAAATCCAGCCAAAAATCTTTCTTCTTCGAGCTCATCTAGCTGTGCGAGCCTCTCTTCCACGGCTCCGCGATCTGTCATACCTATGAGCGCTGCTATGCGCAGACTAGGCATGATATATTCCATAGGCATTACGACTTCCACACAATAGACAAGCCTAAAAGGGGTTTGTCTTGTCAGCTTTTTGCATGCGGTTCGATAAACCCACAATATTGCAGGTTTGCGTAGGTCCCAATCACTTCATTGAGCATTGCAAACCTTGGTCAGTGCATTTTCAAGCACTTTGTTGAACACCTCCACATGTTCAAATAGAAACTTCATGACAGTCGCACCCGTGTAATCCTTCACCGACTGCGCTTCTGCCCAACGAGTCAAATATTCTATCACAGTGATAATGTACTTCACTCCTGTCTTCCCTTGTGGTTGAATGGGTCCTACACAATATATTGCCCTTTTTTGAAGGGTTGCAACGTCATTTGTGGATTCAAAGGCATTTCATCCCTCCACGATGGCATGCATGTTCTTTGACATACATCACACGCCTTGCAATATGCTTTTGAATCCTGATGAAGGGTTGGCCACCACAACTCGGTGCGTAGAATCTTATGCGCGATTTCTCTCCCTGCATAATGTCCTCCTCCGGTGCCCCCATTGCGGATGCTGCTTCATTCTAAATCAGGTACATACCTTTGCAGGATCTCGCCAGTCCCCATCTTGTATACATTCCTAGCAATGACAAAGAAATCTGTCACGCGCACCACTAGTTCCCTATTTTTTTGGATAGAGTATCATTCTAGTGCAGTTCCTGTTGTTAGGAAGTGTATTATATCCTTGAAATGACAATCCGTGACACACACTGAAAATAGTTGCGCGTCAGGGAATCCTTCTTCCATTTTAGTAGGTTCCTCCCTTGTTTCGATGCACGATAGATGGTCTGGTCTCGCGTTCAATTGTTCAGGCTTCACAACAACTTCAAAATCATAATTTTGGAACAATAAGAGCCATATGCAGATTCACGCCCCCAACATAGGCTTATTAACTAGGTATTTTAGCACGGAGTGATCCATATACATCTTGAAGTGGCCTCCTAGAAAGTAGTGTCGGTACTTTTGGAGCGTATACACCATAGCTAGTCCCTCGCATTCAGTGGTAAAATAGTTCTTCTCTGCTTTGGCAAACTGCACACGCGAATCATTTTTCCCATCGTATTTGTCTATCAGTCGCATCTTAGGTTTCCCAAATTGTGCTCGCATCATCCTCCTACATTCGCGTCAATCATTAAAGATTCCCTTGTGTGTACCCCACCATCTTGCGGGCATAGCGCGTAGTGCCCAGTCCAAGGCCTTGAAGCGTTGTTTTTCTGGCACCTCCCTTTCAAATGCATCCAAAAAGATATCTACCTCATTTAGACCATCATAAATAGGCATATTACTTTTCTCTTACGATAGACAGTGCAGTGACCGGGTCATCATGTTGCCATTCAGCGTAGTTACCTCGTGTAACTGATTTTGCCAGCATTCTATATCTTCGTCGGAACCTGAAGTGTAGGAACTCTCGCACTCCCATGTAATCCATCCATCCGTAGTGGGATTCACCCAGTTTTGGTCTCATGTTGTTATCTTATAGATGTAGTCCAGATCATTGTCACTTTCATAATCGTGGACTGGTTCAGTATAGTGCGATCCTTCAACAAGATCCATGGGTATTATTACGCGTAGTGACTTTTTCTCAAAGATCATATTTCGCTTTTTCAAATTGATTCCCCCATTCATATCAGTAGCCCAGTGAATTCCCAGGAGCACAGGGTAGGGATTTATATCATCTGCTATCTCTATTACTTCAAAATCGGCTAGTGCGCTCACTCCCTCAATATCAACGGTCACCCCCGGCAGTCGCCCTATAAGTATGATTTTCTCCTGATTTGCCATCCTTAGCTGCATTAGAGACCATTACAACATAGGTTTCCCCATTCGCTCCCAAGTCTGCATTGGCAGAAAATTCGCATTTGACCCCAGGTCCAAAATGACCTAATCCATTTCATACTCTCTTATTTGTGCGGTCTGTCTCATCTCCCGTCTCGTCCTTGTTTTATTCTTACCAATTTTTCGTAATACGCATGGCTCACCTGGCGTGGTCCCAACACATCTATTGATGAGTTCGTGTAGCCCTTTTATAACCTTACTGTCGCTCAGTAACATCATATAGGTTTCTAGGAAAGTTATGAGCATAGACGGGTCCATCTCCGGCTCAGGCTTATCCTGACTTCTTGAAGTGGAGGCCTCAGTGAATCTCTTGTTAGCTTCCATGAAGGCTTCACGAGCGCGCTCCAAATCGAACTCAACTTCTTTCATCGGGGCTTTGCGAACCTAGGTACTATCATCTAGCTATTTCCCCTTGTCATCTCCCATCGTGGTTCCACTCCAGGGCATTATATTTATGTTTGGATCTTCCTCTCGTGGCTCAGACATCATCGTCTACAGGTTCTGACTCGAGGAGGTGGCAACATCCCTTTGTCACATATCTTAGCTATCAACGTAGGAAAATCTTTCGTTTCATGATCAAACATTGTGTAATACTTGCACGAAGGATGCGTCAGGTTAGTGCAATCGCGGGCATAGTGCCCTGGTCCTCCACAATTGTAGAAAATCCACTGTCCTCGCCCTTTACTAGGTCCTCCTTGGCCTCGACCTTGTTTGCGCCCCTGAAATTCTGTTCGCGCCATCCCTACATTTTGGTAAAGGGGCCGCGTTTCGGCTTGAACCCTATAGGCGGGAGTTCTATCCATCATCAATTCATAGCTCCTGCAAGTACGCTCATCATGTCTTACCAACCTACAAAAATTGCAGAACAACTATTGCGGGGCTTGTACATACTTCTGTACCAAGTGACAGTTATCTGTGGCATGTTTTCTAAAGACCTGATAGATAACGCACCATAAATCAGGCGCCGCGCTAAGTACTTCTTGAGCTTCCAGCCTTAAAGGCATTAGTCCTCCTCCTGAAAAGTAGTTTGCGAAGACTGGGCAATGGTGTTTGTCATGACTCCGACTCTTGCATTTCAAGCACCATGCTTCATCGCGTACCTCTGGCTGAACCATCCCGTCTTGCTTCAGACTTTGCGTCTTAAGGCAGATATTCTTCAGCTACGCATGGATCTGCTAGACTCATAGATTAGGATCTTGTTGATGAGCCTCATCATTGGGTAATTATATGGGCCTTAATTCACCTCCTAGCTTAGTCAAACCAACTACTCTCACAACTTATTGCATACTTTGATTATATTTTGTTTATGAGATGAGTTAGAGTTGGATATTTTTCTTTGTGGTCTAATGTGCATTTAATGGAGTATTTAAGGATAAAAGCAAGGGATTTTGGCAAAGACCTTGGTCAAAACTCGAATGGGATAAGGGAGAGGAATTATAGGAGGTAAATCCTCCTCATTTACTACCCCTCCATTCGAATATTCCTCCATTAGCTCAGAGTGCAAACAACCAAATCATGAGGACTAGAAGGCAACCGAGCAAGTGAAAATCAAAGCATTAGTTTATCTCAAGTTTGGGAGCCGAGCCTCCCTAATTTTAAGGAAGTCGTTGGAGACTTCAGATGTATAAGTAGAGAGGCCTAGGACCTTGGTAGGATTCATATTTTTTATTGTAAAACTTTATTCTATTTTTAAGCTGCAAGACTTGTGACAGTTTTTGATGTAATCCATTTTTTGATAATAAGAATGAGGTTTGTTTTGAGCCATCATTGAGTTAACTCAGGGGGCTAAAGCTATTGGGTTAGGGACCAACCTTAGCAACCAAGGCTTCTCTTTATTGTACATGTATGTTGTCATAGATTTGTGGTTTAATCATTCATTTGCTTAAGTTGCTGCATTTCCATTTCAACAGTGTAGCGTAAATTGGTTGTGTTTTAGTTTGCTTCCATTTGTGCCTTTTTTCAATTAGCAGGTTAGCAAGGAGAAAAAGATCACCATAAGGTTGTCAAAAGGTGTCTCAACCTCACCTCCTCCCTTTGGGACCATGACTTGAGGAAGAGACCCTTAAGCAACCTCAAAAACATAGATTTCTAGTTCTTGCATGAGCTTTGGAGTGTGTCGTCTTGATTCAGTACTTGGTTCATTTCATCGTCATCTTTTCCCATCACTCTCTTTTTGTAATAAGATCTCACTCATATTCTCATTTCCTTCAACACTTCCTTCATGCATAATATATGCGGAAGCCAATAAATCACGCCTTAATCAGATTATACATGTAGATTTCCTTACCGTCTGATCCGCAACAAACCTGACCAATTGCCGTTACATGTGACTTGATGTGATCCATCCATCTATTCACTTAATCTCTGCGATAAGATTTCCGTTGCTCATCTTCCATTAATCATGTTCATTGATCGATCCATCCATGTATTCACGTAATCTTTGCGATAAGATCTCCGCCACTCATATTCCGTTAATCCTGTTTGTTGATTGACCCGATCCAACGGTTCCTATGCACTGTTGCTTCATTACGTCTCATTTTCACTGATTTTGATTTTCGATTTCTCTTTCGCTTGACTCCTTCCTGAACTTTGTTCTATGTATTATTTAAACGTTGCCACTTCTAAGCTTTGATTTGGTTATTCAATTAGACTCCAACACCGTCCGATCATCGCAAACACCAAAAAAACCAAAAAAAGTGAAAATAGATTTAGTTTAGTTTTCTTGCTTACACATTAGTATGGTTTGATTCTCTTTACTTATGTAACTTAGATAGCAGCATTAAGTTAGCGTTGATTTAGAAATTCTTCTTAGCATGGCTGTTTAAATGGTTAATTAGGATATGGTGTGATTTAGCATTACATGTTGTTTTCTTTATTACTGCAATAGAGTAGCTCTATTAGAATATATTTGCTCTTCTTCCATCAAATAATTAAGCTTCTTCTGACTATAGAAGTCTGACTTGGAACCCTTGGGGTCTCTCGCCAGATGAACAGTGACAACAGGCATGACCTTCACTTTTACTTGTGCATATAGCATTGTCACCTCCAAGTTTGTACGAACCCTGGGTTGATAAGTAAGGCTGGTAGCCCAGGAGTTGCAGCATTCTTGCTGCAATACTGACGCTCATCACTTTTTGGCGTCGTTGTGGGGGAGGTGTTTGAGTAGAATGTGATTACTGCTTTCTTTTCTTCTATTTCTAGTCTTCAATTTTCTGCCGTTAGTTTATTTCTGCAAAAGTAATCTAGTAGCATCCTTTCTTTCAGTTGTCATTATTTGTGTTCCTTTACATTCTGCAAGTAGAATTTCAATTTAGAAAGTAAATTTTCTTTCTGTCAGTAGATTTCATTCAATCAAAAATTTCATTTTTGCAAAGTACTTTCCAGCTAAAAAAATCTTACAAAAAACCAACCCAAAAATATTTCTTTTCATGCCTCGCAGGAATAGGGAAAATTTAGGGAAATTCTTGCCAAATACCCCCACTGCATCCAACAGCGAACCTTCTCTCTTCTTCGGTGGCTGTGAACTGGAGGAACATTTAGGTGAGCAACCTGACATATTTGAAGAACCTACAGGGGAAGAAGAAGAAGAATAACCTGTTCCTAATGAACCAATGGCTGAAAACCGAAATGACAGAGGGAATAGAGAGATAGTTGAGGGTGCCTTCCCCATCAGGGAAACCAATGGGGACACCAAGATGAAGAATATAAGCCCCTTTGCCCTACCTCATTTCCATGGCTTTACCACAGAGGACCCTGGCACTTTCCTATTTGAGTTTGCTATTATATGCCGAACTTATGACTATATAGATGATGAGCAAAAGTTAAAATTGTTTCCATCTAGCCTCAAGGATGCAACATTACGCCAGTTCATGGCTTTACCTAGAGATAACATCACAACTTGGGCTCAGATGCAACAGGGTTTTAACAACAAATGTCAGGACTACTATAGGTCAAAGGATACTAAATAAGAGATTTTCAGGATGACCATGGGCCAGGATGAATCCTTAGAAGACTAAGAAGAAAGATTCCAACTTAGTTACAAAAGGGCCAGGTGCACACTTGACCCCGAGTCACTAAAGTTGGTCCCACTCAGAGGAGTAAGGGAAGATCTTCTGGATACTTTATATTTGTTAGCAGGAGGAAATATCTACCAATTACCCTATGAGGATATCAAGACTGTCTTTAGAAGCCATTCTAGGGCAGCGAGGAAAAAGGGTAGGAGTAGTCAACCTATGGCCAGTGCATCATCTTCCAACTCATCCATCAAGGGTGAAATTGGAAATATGATGGAAGATTTTAAAAGTGAGATGCTGCAAACCCTTACCTTACAATAGTACACCATGAATATCAAAAGGAAGCAAGAGGAAATAGAGAGAGCTTTGGCCATATTTTTTCCTAGATGCACGAGGAAGCATCCCAGGAACGAATGTCCATTTTACTGCATTGAGGTTTGCTCGGTCTGTGAAGAAAACCACTCCACAAACAAGTTCCTTTCTTTACCCAGACTCAAAGTTGTATATCAAGGCACTGAAGGTGTCACTGAGTAGCTTTGCTACATCAACCAAAGGAGATCACATGGGCCTAGACCATACCAGCAGGGTATGCAAGGGTCATTCCATGCATATTACAACCCCAACCAAACCACAACTATACCTTCTTGGGGAACCCCTACTCATCCTTAATGGTCTACACCCCCTCCTTGGTCCCATGCATCTCAGTATCATTCCCAACCAGCCAGCTAGTCATTTCAACCTTATGTTCCGCCACAACCTCAGTGGAATACCCCACTTGAGGGGTGGAGGCTCCAATACAACAATGTTCCCTCTCTATTGCCTCCACCACCTTCCCAACCACAACTCCTACACTCTGCTCCACCCAAGCAACCCCAGATGCATGCTCAGCCAAATCCGAACCCGAACAATAGGCATGTTCAACAAGTATACATTTGAGAGACATCATACCTAGCTTATGTTGTAGAAATCCAGGAGATCAACCTAAGATCCAGGAGAATTTGCCTGGATAGCCAACCTCCCTCTTCACATAGGGAGGTTGAGGAAGGAAGAGAAGAAAGCAACTTTAAATTAAATCCACCGTTTCCTGAGAGATTAGCCCAACCACTCCAGCTTACCCCAGAAGAAACTGAAATTCTGGGAGAATTGAAAAATCTATGTGTAAAGGTCCCCCTTCTCTAGGCAATAAAAGATGTTCCCATTTATAATAAGTTGATTAAGGAGAAATGCTTCAAGCATCTAGGAAGAAGAAAAAGGAATGCCCCTACCATTAATGTCATTGGGCAGATGTCCGACTTAATGCTGGGGCAGGTAATATGTCCAAAATATTTGGATCATGGAAGCCCTGTAGTAGATGTGCACATCAATGGCACCATCGTTCCACACACTTTGATCGATCTTGGAGCTTCCATTAATGTGATGACCAAGGACACCATGCTCAAGCTCAACCTCCAAGGGTCATTGAGGAAGATCACAATAATTCTACAACTTGCAGACCATTCCATAGTCACCCCTGAGGGAATTGTGGAGGATGTGATGGTCTCCATTAACTACTGGGAGTACCCTGTAGATTTTCTAGTTCTCTAGCTTAAGGCCAAGCTTATTGGTTACCCTCACATCCTTGGGAGGCCATGGTTGGCCACAACCAATGCTTACATTAGCTGCAGCGCTGGGAATATGACCATCAAGAACGAGCATATGTCCAAACAATTAGTCTTACACCCTCCTACTCAACCTTCTCTAGAGCATGATTTACCTGTATGGTTGGAGGAGGGGGAAGAAGATGAGTTTTATTCAACCCAACTTTATGCTTTGGAAACAACCATAGGAGGAGGAAAACAAGATGAGGATGACTTAATTGAACACTTGCTATATAGTCCAACTCCTAGTTCACTACCATTAGAAGAATAAGTAAGGGAAACCCAGAACAATCATCCAATTGACTTATGCTTGGTCGATTCCAACCCACTTCGTGTCAAAACTATAGAATTCGGCCTAGAAAAAACTTTGAAAATTAATCCATCTCTTTCTGCTCTTGAAGAGGAAAAGTTATGCAACATTTTGAGAGAAAACCTAGAAGCCTTCGCTTGGAGTTACAAGGAAATGAAGGGAGTATACCCCTCAGTGTGTACTCACCACATATACATCAAAGAAGGTTGCAAGCCGATGTGACAACAACAAAGGAGGATGAATCCAGCTCTTAAAGATATATTCAAAGAAGAACTGCAAAAACTACTAGATGTAGGATTCATTTACCCTATCTCTGGCAGTGAGTGGGTCTCTCCTTTAGTGTTAGCTCCCAAGAAAAATGGTAATTGGACAATTTGTGTCGATTATAGGGAGTTGAACAAGCCACAAAGAAGGATCATTTTCCGCTACCCTTCATTGACCAAGTTCTAGATGGCCTGGAAGCGAAGAATTTTTTTTTCTTCCCTAGATGGATTTAGTGGGTACAACCAAATCCAAATCTGCCCAGAAGACCAGGATAAGACCACATTCACCTGTCCTTGGGGTAGTTTTGCCTATAGGGTCCTTCCTTTTGGCCTATGCAATGCTCCTGCCACTTTCCAGAGAGCAGTCTTTAGTATTTTTCTGAATTAGTACATGATGCAGTGGAAATTTATATGGATGATTTTACATCTTATGGCTATGATTTTCAAGAATCCCTGACTAACCTAGGCAAAGTATTACACAAATGCATTGAAATGAACTTGTCACTAAGTCTCGAAAAATGTGAATTCTTAATGACGGAAGGGATTGTGCTAGGTCATTCAATATCTCAGCAAGGACTACAGGGGGACCCAAACAAAATAGAAATCATCCAAAGGGTCCCACCTCCATAAAAGCAAATGGATGTCAGGAGTTTCTTGGGGTTAGTTGGATACTACTGAAGGCTCTTAAATGACTTCAGCAATTTGTCCTCTCCTTTATTTGGGTTGTTGACCAAAGATTCAGATTTTATATGGTCAAAAAGTCGTCAAGAGGCCTTAGATATTTTAAAGGGTAATTTAACCACTGCACCAATTCTTCGAGGCCCAAATTGGGCCCTCCTTTTTCATATTCATGCTGATGCCTCACACAAAGCCATAGGAGCAGCCTTAGGTCAGGTAGAGGAGAAATTGCTCTATGCTATCTATTTTATCAGTAAGAACCTATCAAAGGCTATGCTAAATTATACTGTGACTGAAAAGGAACCCCTCGCTGTTGTGCATTCATTAAACAAATTTAGGCATTACATTACAGGCTACCAAACATTTGTGCATATTGACCACGCTGCAATCAAATATTTAATGAACAAACCAGATGTGAATGCTAGAATTATAAGATGGTTGCTTTTATCACAACAGTTTGATCTAATTATTTATGATAAGCCTGGTAAGGAAAATATTGTTGCAGACTTTCTATCTAGGATGAATCTGCTTGCAGGTGAAGAAGGAATGGTGGATGACCAGTTACCAGACGAGCATTTGTTTGCTATTTCATTCCTTTCCCCATGGTTTGCTGATATATCAAACTATTTGGTATCAACACATTTCCCACCAAACTTGCCTCCAAAGAAAAGAGCAATATAGTCAGGAAAAGTGCTCCCTTCACCTCGATTGGGGGCAATATTTTCAAACTTGGCCCAGATCAAATCTTGAGAAGGTGTGTAAGAGAAGAGGAAGTTTTTGACTTCCTTATGACTTGTCATGATGGGCCTTGGGGAGCTCACTTTGCAGCAAAGAGGACAACATTCAAAGTGCTACAAGCGGGCTATTATTTGCCCACTCTTCATCAGGATGTGAAAAAGTACATTAATTAGTGTGATCGGTGCTAGAGGATGGGAAAGCCTACTCCAAGAGATGAAATGCCCCTACAACCTCAAGTGACTTTCAAGCCATTTGACAAGTGGGGCATGGACTTCATTAGGCCTACCAACCCTCCAAAGAAAAAATAATACATTATTGTGTGCACTAATTATTTGACTAAGTGGGCGGAAACCAAGGCGATTAAGGCTGCAACAGAAGAAGAGGTGGCTAAGTTCCTAAGGGAGAATGTATTCTGCAAATTTGGGTACCCTAAAGAGCTAGTCACAGACCACGGTAGCCAGTTTACCTCCAACATGATTGAAGAACTGTTCAGCCATCAAAAAATCAAGAATAGGACCTTCACTCCTTATCATCCACAAGCTAATGGGAAATTGGAGGTGACCAACAGAGCATTGGAGAGAATCTTAACCAAGGTAGTAAGTAGCGACAGGAAGGATTGGGTAGAGAGACTAGTTGAGGCCACCTGGGCCTATAATACAACATGGAATACCACCACTGGATTTACATCCTATGAGTTGCTCTATGGGAAAAAGACTTTGCGGTCCATTGAGTTTGAAAATAACACATTGAGGATGGCAACCTAACTAGATTTGGATCTCAGTCATGCACAGGAAGAAATATTGTTCCAATTGAATGGCTTGGATGAATTCAAAAAAACATCCCCTCCTACATATAGAGACAGTTCAACTTCAGAGAAAGATCTGACATGATAAATATATTAAAGAGAAGCAATTTCAAGAGGGTGTTTGGGCATTGTTATATGATTCTAGGTATAAATACTTCAAGGGAAAGCTAAGGACAAGATAGCTTGGACCTTATGTGGTGGAAAGATGCGATGATAATGGTTCTTTGCAAATTAGAACTATAGATGAAGAAGCCATTACATTGCATGTTAATGGACATTGAAAATGTACAAGAAGCCTTTATCAAAACAAGAGTTCATTGACAATATCAATAAGAAATTGATGATGGTGGAGCAAGTTCTAGCTCCTCCCTCATCAAGTCACTGAAAAAGAGAAAAAATAATAAGGATTTAGGTGAAAACCTCCATGAGGCACCTCAGTCCCATCTTTGGGTTGAAAACCTTGTGAGGCGGCCCAATGATGAAAAAAATGTAAAAAAGAATAAGAAGATCCCTACGTGAAAACCTTCCTTGAGGCACCTAGGGAAAACATCTAGGGTGAGAACCTCTCTGAGGCAGCCTAGGTGTTTTTTAAAAAAAAAAAAAAGAGAAAAAAAATACATAATTATATTTGCAGGTGGGTGAGAAAGACAAGTAAGGAGTAAAGAGAAGATCCAAAGGGAACCCTGCCTCACATATATTCATTTCCTCCTCTCTTTACCATGCATCCCTCCATCAATTCCATTGTTTTTTTTTATTTCATTGCTTCAATTTAGGCGAAGACTGTGTTTTTTACAGGATCCCTTGTATTCCTACAGGATCCCCTGAAAACCTACAAGATGATCCTGTAGGAATTAAAGTGGCCCGGAAAACCTACAGGAAGCAATCTGAGGGTGAATGGTAGGTTGGTTAGGTCCCCAAAATTCATTCTAAATATGATATGACCCCTCAACTCGTCCATTACCATCATCCTTGCACTCACCATTCAAAACAAAAAGAGATCAGTTTCTACCAGTTATGAAAAAAATAAAAAGGGAAAACATAGGAGAGTAAGAGAATTCCCTGAACGTCCCTTGCTTCACACACACTCCTACTCCCTCTATCCGTTCATTGCAACATCCTCACATCCCTAGCCAGCGACATGATTAAGAAATTCCAAGGGAGAAGCAGCTATAGGACATCCTGTGGCAGCCTATCCCACAAAAGATCAATCATCAGCTACAGTTCTTCACTAGGATGATCTAGGAGCTCCAGAGCAACAGCAACATCAGATCTTCAGTCACAGACACCTGCAAAAGCCGAGAAACCATCATCAGAGAACCGAGGAGGAAGAAGAATGACCATGTAGCAAATAAACAATGCAACACGTCTAATCTTCGACAACTGTAGCATGGCATAGAGACTACAGGTAAGTATCCCACTCACTCACTCATATGCATCATTTGATCAAAAGTTGTAAGGGTTACAAGGTAGTTGGTTTATAAGTGAAAAGGTGGCCAGTTAACTTGGCCACCTTCGTTCAGTCATCACATAAATGTAGTCAACTCAAAGACAGAGGAGGAGTAGGACAAGAAGTGGTTAACTACAAATCTACGAGGTGGGAGTTGATTACGAGGAGTGGGAATGATGAGGTGGTAGTGGGGACCAACGGTCCAAATATGGAAATGTACGTTTGCTGCCAGCACACCACCTCACCTCGAAAAGATATAAAGGGAAACAAAACATCATTTGCATGCATTTATGCATTCCACCTTCTTGAAACTCCCTCACTCAAGTCTCTCTAATAACTCTGGCCACCCATCGGAAGCAAAGATCCATCGTTTTGCAAGAGAATTTATACAAGAGCACGCACAGGAATTCCTACAGGTGCGGTCTACAAGATACACTGAGGCAGTCTACGGGATGGGCAGAGAAGGTTTCAAGAGGGAATATCATGAGAATTGTCCACTTTTGCCATTCTAAAGGTAGGATCTAAAAATCCATCCCCATTTACAAACAAATGAACTAGAAATGCTCTAAAAGCTAGTGGATATAACAACTGTGGGAGGTGAATTACATACACAGGAAACTCTGTTTTCTCCTGAATTTAAAATTCTTATGTCAAAACTCTCATTTCCTCCTCAAACCTCACAAGCAAGATGACAGGAGGGTTTAATAGGAGAGAACCCACAAACACTGCGAGGACACAACAACGCCCCAAGTTCTTGAAATGTTTATAAGACACCAATGGATGGGATTTTCGAAAAATTCACAGGGTATGATGATGAGGTGGCTCAAGAATTTTCTCATTCCCTCACTCCACACAACAAAATCCATGCCACTGTTATAGTTAGAGGGCTCACTATAGATCTCACCCTAGAGCTCATCAGTAGGGTCACCACACTTCCCCTAGGAATTCCATGGAGAAAAGAGGACAAAGCAGATAGTCAGGTGGCAAAAAGGAAATTATTTTTAGAAAGTGAAGAACCCACAGAGGATAAAAATGGAGCAAGGAGGGATAGTTTGCCATACCCATGGAGTGAAGTAGATTACCAAATCATCAAATATATCTCATGTGAGGGTAGATACAGTGTTTTTTATGGCTACCATTTTAGGATGCTTGAAGAATTAATATTTGGGGTAGAAACACCAGTTCACCAAAACCTTAGGATCCCTATAACATGGTCAGTTTTCAGAGACTTATAAGTAGAGGATGACATCAAAACCCTCACATATGATGTTAGTCCTTCTGTCATTGAGGAGGATGCAAAACAAGAAGAAGAAGATACAGAGCTAGATGGGGATGAGATGGATGATGAAGAAACTAATACAGAGGAACACGATGAAGCAAAACAAGAAGGGGGAGAAGAGGAGGAGGATGATGTTGAAACAGAGGAGGAACAAAGGAAGAAACTAATGGAGATGAGAAAGAATAGCAAGAGGAAGAAGGCATTAAAATAGAAGGGGAAGAACACAAAGGGGAGTCGCCTAGGGTGTCTCCAGAGGCTTCTAAGAGGGAGGCAGTAGCTGCCCTCATTGCTCTCAGCACCCTAATCAAGAAAAAAGGGAAAAGAAGGAGGCAAACCCCTCTATATTTCAGAATAAGAAAGAGCACATGAATCAAACAAGGGAAGCCACAAATATCAACAAAAATCCCTATTGAGATTGAAGATTCCCCTACACCAAGGGACATAGAAGCAATGATTAGAGATCAACTTGAGAGGGAAAATGCATGGCTGAGAGGACAACTATAGGAAAGGGAAAACCAACTAGCATGTATGGCCAACCTCTCCTTGGAGGCCATCCAATGTAGGATGTCAGCTAAATCCTATGCTCTTTACCTCAGAAAATAATGGTTGCAATTTCAGATTAAAACACTAGCACAAAGGGGCACCATGCCATTTCAGGACTACAGGCAGTTTATTGATCTTTGTGATCAAAGTACACTAGAGGATAGGGCCAAAATGGTTGAGTTTTACTTGCACAACATGGCCCTCACGGACATGAATGTTTGGGATCCTAATGCCGAGCTAGGAGATATACAATTAATGGCTTTGGCATCATGGATGAACAATGAAGAGTCAAGGGTTGCAGAGATGAAAAGAATATTGGCCAGAGAGAAAAATGAACCTATTTTCATTAGATCTGAACAATCAAATATCATGGCCCTAATCAGCAACCATAATCTAATTGCAAATGATCCTCAGCTGACACCTAGATATCTTGTTGCCCAAGAGCAAGCAATTTCACATTTTGAGGATATGTTTAGGCTGCTAGGAGATGATAGTATACATCCGTGCTTCAGGAGATGGAACACACTGCCACACAGCTTGAAGATCAAAGAATATCAGTCGCCTCAAAGGTTGAGAGAGGCACTCAACAGGACACCTCTGTATAAGCAATCAATGAAAAGGGTGAAGGCCAATTGAATAGGCCTAAAACTCAGCCCACCACTACTCCTAAGGATGTTAGAAGGTAGAAAAGAAGAAGAGGAAAAGAGGCAGTGGGAAGAAGTAGAAAGGAAAGTAGGCTTCTATGCACAAGAAGAAGAGACCATAGTAGAGGCATGGGATGTCAGAGAGGCTACCAGAGCCATGAAGGTCATGGACATTGACTAAGTTGCTTAGAGGATGAACAACACTTTCAGTAGGGGCAATGATGAACCCCATCATTGGGTAATTATACGGGGCTTAATTCACCTCCTAGCTTAGTCAAACCAACTATTCTCACAACTTATTGCATACTTTTGATTATATTTTGTTTATGAGATGAGTTAGAGTTGGATATTTTGCTTTGTGGTCTAATGTGCATTTAATGTAGGATTTAAGGATAAAAGAAAGGAATTTTGGCAAAGACCTTGGTCAAAACTCGAATGGGACAAGGGAGAGGAATTATAGGAGGTAAATCCTCCTCATTTACTACCCCTCCATTCGAATATTCCTCCATCAGCTCGGAGTGAAAACAGCCAAATCATGAGGACTAGAAGGCAGTCGAGAAAGTGAAAGTCAAAGCACCAGTTTATCTCGAGTTTGGGAGCTGAGCCTCCCTAATTTTAAGGAAGTCGTTGGAGACTTCAGATGTATAAGTAGAGAGGCCTAGGACCTCAATAGGATTCAGATTTTTGATTGTAAAACTTTACTCTATTTTCGAGCTGCAAGACTTGTGACAGTTTTTGATGTAATCCATTGTTTTGATAATAATAGTGAGGTTTATTTTGAGCCAGCACTGAGTTAACTCAGAGGGCTGAATCTCTTGGATTAGGGCCCAACCCTAGTAGCCAAGGCTCCTCTTTATTTTACATTTATGCTAGCATAGATTCGTGGCTTAATCATTCATTTTCTTGAGTAGCTGCATTTCCATTACAACAGTGTAGCGTAGATTGGTTGTGTTTTAGTTTGCTTCCATTTGTGCCTTCTTTCAATTAGGAGGTTAGCAAGGAGGAAAATATCACCATAAGGTTGTCAGCAGATGTCTCGGCCTCACCTCCTCTCTTTGAGACCATGACTTGAGGAAGAGACCCTTCAGCAACCCCAAAAACACAAATTTCAAGTTCTTGCATGAGCTTTGGAGTTTGTCGTCTTGATTCAGTACTTGGTTCATTTCATCGTCGTCTTTTCCCATCACTCTCTTTCTGTAATAATATCTCACTCATATTCTCATTTCCTTCAGCACTTCCTTCATGCATAATATATGCGGAAGCCAATAAATCACATCTTAATCAGATTATACTCATAGATTTCCTTACCGTCCAATCCGCAACAAACCTGACTAATCATCGTCGACCGTGTGCCACATATTCATTTTAACGTTTGACTTTAGGAACTCCAAATCTCCACCGTCGATCTGTTTTTCTTGATCCAATTGCTATCACGTCACCTGATTACCAACTAGCTTGGCCGATCTCCACTGTTGATCAATCTCGGATGATCCAATGGCTAACGCGCAATATCGCATGGATTCTTGCGCGACCGATATCAGATCGAGAGTGTGCGAGAAAATTGGTTTTCATGTGCTACGTGTAACCCACTTAGGCTGATCGCGTAAAATTTAGGAATTCCACTTACAACTTTAAGGGTGCACGAGAAACTGCTTACCACCTACGAAGACCGCTCCATCATTCCACATATTTTCCACTCTTCTGCTGACACGTGACTTGATTTGATCCATCCATCTATTCACTTAATTTCCATGATAAGATCTTCGCCGCTCATCTTCCGTTAATCCTGTTCGTTGATCGATCCATCCATCTATGCACTTAATTTCCGCGATAAGATCTCTACCGCTCATCTTCCATTAATCCTGTTCGTTGATCGACCCGATCCAATGGTTCCTATGCACCGTTGCTTCATTACATCTCGCTTTCACTGATTTCAATTTTGATTGCTCTTCTGCTTGAATCCTTCCTGAACTTTGTTCTACGTATTATTTAAACGTTGCCACTCTTGAGCTTTGATTTTGTTATTCAATCAAACCCCAACATTTTTCGATCATCGCAAACACCAAAAAAACCAAAAAAAGTGAAAACATATTTAGTTTAGTTTCCTTTCTTACACATTAGTATGGTTTGATGCTCTTTACTTCTGTAACTTAGATAGCAACATTAGGTTAGCATTGATTTAGCAATTCTGTTTAGCATAGCTGTTTAAATGGTTAATTAGGATATGGTGTGATTTAGCATTACATGTTGTTTTCTTCATTACTACAGTAGAGTAGCTCTCTTAGAATAGATTTGCTCTTCTTCTATCAAAGAATTAAGTTTCTTTTGAATCTATAGAAGTCTGGCTTGGAACCCCTGGGGTCTCTCGCTAGATCAATAGTGACAACAGGCAGGACATTCACTTTTACTTGTGCATATAGCACTATCACTTCCAAGTTTGTACGAACCCCGGGTTGATAAGTAAAGATGGTAGCCCAGGGGTTGCAGCGTCCTTGCTGAAATACTGGCACTCATCAGTTGCATCAGAGTCTCATGTAGTCTCATGGCAATCTCCAAGGCCTCTGCCTGAGTGGTTATCTTCTGCTGTTACAGCGCACTCCTTATGTGTTGTAGTAGCGAAGCCACAAACCACTTGCGATGTTGTCCATTAGTCAAGTTCATGTTGGCTTCGCGAATTGTATATTTCAGCCTCTGATCCAGTTTCCAAGGCATTTCGCCTGGTTGCATCGCGATCTCTTTGAATCCCACAATCGACTACGCCTCAGATTTAGGCCTGCTAAATTCCCTATTTAGTGCTACTTGGATGTCTGCTACTCTAGAATTCGGTTTATCGTTGGAGTACTTAATATATCAAGTTAGCACGAGATCTTGTAGAGCACTAACCAGTGTCGCTTTCTTTATGTCATCATCTGTAACACCTTGAGCTTCCCATACAACCCTCACAATGAACCAGAATTGGTCCAGGTCCTCATTTACCAAACCTTTGAACAAAGGCAACTTCACCGTATTCACCATACTGAATTGCAGTTGACGTGGAGGTGCTACGGGTGAATTTGGAGGCGATGGTGGTGAAGTTGGAGGTGGTGTGGGCGGAGGTGGTATTCACAAGAATCCTTGTCTTATTAACTGAATAGAGCTTCGCGGAGAAACCTTCACTATCCCTTCTTCGCCTCTTCGCGGAGGTGAAATCAAGGGGCTATGCTTTGGACCCTTATTTCCTTCGTTTTTGTAAAAATTTTCCGCTTCACATAGTCCCGAACATCAAGGTAGCGACATAACCCGTTTTTTGCACAACAACATTTTAATCCAAGTATTGAAAGACTTTACGTACTTACCTCGCAATCCTTTGAAAAAACGTCGCTCTGCCTTGCTATCGCTGACTGAGGTGTCAACCGCGAATTCAGTGAAAAATCATCCTATGGCCCAATCGATCCAATGATCAATAGCATGGGCGATCTTATCCTTTGAGGCTTCCAACCATCACACTAGCTCTGGGGTCCAAACAATAGGACTGTCAAATTTCCACCTTTCTTGGCTATCTGCTAGTTTCGCGATCCATTCATATAGCTCAGTGGGAAAGGAAGCGAAAAAGATTTCGTGGATCTCCGTATACAGGTATTGGTCCAACCATTTTTCTTTTGATAGTCACAGGTTTCTATTCTCTTGTGCCATGAACTCGTGGACTTTTTTGTCCAACTGGCCTTCGAATTCTTTCTTAGTTGGATTCCAGCGATACGACATCACACATCTCTTATGCAAATTCTGGTCCCGGTAACGCAACCATTTATTTGCTTGAGGGGGCCTAACCCAGGTTCAACGTTAGTTAGCCAAACAAATACCTACACAACTGGCCCTTTTGGCATCAGCCCACGGAGCGCGAACTAAAGTCTCACTCGAAGTAGTATGGGGGGATGTGGGAACCAAGTTTCCGCACATTGAGATGGATGTGATGTTGATTTATTCTGGCTATACCTACATTCGTGTAGTTTTCTTAGCCCTCTGTTCCACCCTTTAGTATCTTCGCGAAAGGGTACAATTGGTTTTCGCGCAGCCCTAACCTGTGGCTCAGGGACTTTTGTGCTGCTAGGGCAACGAACTGTGATATCTCCCAAACTAGGATAAGTGTTTACTTATCTTATTAACCGATTTTAGTTAGCTCTGCGTAAACAAATGTTCTTACTTGCGTTCACTTAACCAACACATTTACATACATTCGTGCATCATGTAAGCATTATAAGTGAAATTCATACCCAACATAACAAGATGTATAAACAGGGAATAAAGACACAGAAATTGTAGAATACTTCTCTTTATTGATAATTTTGGACGATTACAGACTCGACTTGCCCTATGCACTCAGCTGTAGGGGTCTGCACACTCAACTGTGGACTTCTAGGCCTCTGCACACTCAGTGGCAGAGCCTCTACCTACACTACAACCCGTACTTAGACTTCTATTTCAGAGCTATCTCTTATACATGTCGATGCTTGAGTATTATAACTACTTAGAGCTTAGCTCTATTTATACAATTCCATGGTCCGCGGACCATGGGGATATATTTTACAGCCGACATTACATTTCCAAAATAAGGGCGGAAAACCCTATGATTCTTTAACCCTACGCGCTCCGCGACCACAAAATGCAGAGTCTTTACATTTGGATTACAAAATTTAACCAAAATATGGGATTTTAGCCCCAAAACTACCCTTGGTGGATTTCGCACCCAACAATGATGGTATCCTTGTTGGTAGGATCTATCTTTAGCTCTCCTTCACCTATCACATATCATAAATACATAAAAAAATAGTGTGCAAGATCAAACTTCTTGAGATTTTCTAGAACTAGTGCTTCATCAATGTCTCTAGAATCTACATCGAATGTGATATGTGCTCCTACCAAGTAGCACTATATACCAATATGTCCTCCAAACAAACAGTAACAAATGAGTCTATTGAAAAATGGCATAGTATATAATTCATTAATATCACAAACATAGTTGGTGCATTGCATGGGCCAAATGACATAACTAACCACACATAATAATATTGCCTAGCTTTGAAGGACATCTTAGACTAATAACCTTCATCCCTTACACGCTTAGTACACCTCTCCAGGAAATAAGTTTCCTTAGTATACCCCTCTATGGATGAATTTTCTCTCATTGACTCATCTACAAACAAATTTTATGCTAAAAACCATAAATCATATTTCTTACTAAAATTGATTAGTTTCTTTTTATTTTTAATATATTATAAGTTAAAACATAATAATAATAAGAATAAATTTGTTAAATATTATTTATTTCTAACCATCAACTTATATACAATAATTTGAACAATAAATAATAATAAGAATAATATACATTATATTTTTTACATAGTAGAAGTGTAGCAATTTATCAGGGAAATAACTATGAAGCAATGTAACATGTTTGATTTTTTTTAACATACATATACTCTTTCTATTATTTTCACAAATCAAGGAAGAACCAGTACATAAACTTGTTCAGGAATCGACCTCGGGACTTGTGGGGACCAAATCACTACACCCAACTATAATGAACTTTATTATTCAAAATAAACAATTTACTTTGTTATGCAAAATGAAAAATTTTAACTAGGATTACAACTACTGTGAGTATTTTTTTTTTTGACATATTTATCTCCCAATTGTTACATTCATTATATTAATTACTATTAGTTTTGAAAAACGGCACTGTGAAACTCATCATTGAATATTTAAGAAAATTTTGGGTTTTTACATTTTTTTTAATTAGTTGATGTCACATTCTAGCAATGGTAATCTCAATCTTGAGAATAATTTACCCAATATATTGCCCAAGCCTATTCATCACCATTTTTTATGCCACAATAAGTCAAACATCATTGTAGCTTCTCTAACAACAATGGTTTTGTAGATATGCCTACACAATTTATTGAGTTTGGACCCATTTAAGATCTCCTCCACCTCCATCAATGACTTGTCTTACATAATGATACTTAATATTAATACCCTTAGTCTTCACATGTTCCACTATGTTATTTTGTTGGGGATCATACACAGTGGTTTTATGTCTCTTGTTCCCAATTTATTTGCAATATATTTTGAATTCTAAAGAAGTGAAATTTCCTCTATTATTGGCTCTTAAACATTTTATTGTTCCACTAATTTTCTTTTTTACCATAGCTCCAATATTTTAAATGTATTGAATAAATTACTCATGTTTCAAAGGAATAGATCAACCTTTTATAGAGAAATCATCTATCAATGTTACAAAATAAGAAAATCCTACAAAGAAAATGTATAGAATGGCCCCCAAAAATATGAATAGATATAATCAAGAATACTTTTGATAATATGACTATTTTATTCAAATTTATGTCTACACCACCTTCAAAATATGCAATGTTTGCAAAAACCTCAAATTCAAAGAATTTAACTTTTGAAGCAATTTATTTTTTAGCAATACATATGACACTTTTTCACTCATATTATCTATTAGTTGATGACATTAATGAGTATATTCATTTCCTTTTTTAGTGTTCTAGTAAAACATAACCCCCCCAATTTTTGACTTGTTTACTTCAAATAATGGGGACCTTTTTCATAAAATAAATTTGGCTAAATGCTTTTTAGGATTTTTTTTTTAAGTTGATTGTCCTATGCTTTTGTTAATATTTTATTTTTTAAACATTCGTTTTTGATTGCTTTGGTAAAATTGATTTTTTATAAGTTTTCCATTGATACTTGTTTTGCCTCATTTGGTCAACTGGTTTGTAAATGACACTCCTTTGAAGTCTAATCATTTATGTCACCTGGGTTAAAAATGCATAAAATGTACAATATTCCGTTTTTTGTAATTAAATTAGTTCAATAATGCATTTGTTTTAAATATTAACCCTTAGTTATAACTAACTTTTTACTTTTTTTTTTTTACTTATATATAACCCAGCCAAATCATGAAGCATCGAGATTTCAGTGATTTATTTCAATTTTCTATTTTCAAATAAATTATTAATCTCGAAAATCCAAAATGTCAAAGTAGCTGTAGTTTATTTTTTATTTTTATCAAAATGAGACAAATTATACTTTATATAATTTCACAACTTAACTAAAGATCATTAAAAAAAAATTTAAAAAATTAAAAATAAAAAAATGAATAAAATTTATTATACGATCGGAAGATCACATCGGGAAATCTCAAATGAAATATTTTTGAACATCCTGATAACTTTCATTCCCCTGATTTGCTGATTGTGAAAATGCATGAGGCATTAAAACAATGTCATAATAAAAGGCTTATGTAATTTGATTTGTGTTTAAGTTTAAAACATCACTCACACGTATGAGTAAAGAGGTAGGATAGTTTTAGTTTAATATTAAAATAGATATTTAATATTTAATTAATTAATATATAAAATATAATTAATTAAATTAAATTAAAATTTAATTGATAATTAGATTAATATTAATTATTAAGTAGTTTATAAAAATTAATTTATTTTATAGATAGGATTAAAATTTAATTTTTAGATATTAAAATGTATTTACAATTAGATTTAATTAAAAATTTGATTTTTTTTTAAAACCTAGCAATAAAATTTCCAAAATTATGTTAGATTTGACTCATCAACTTTAGAAGATCATAGATTGAGTTATATTTGTCCAAATGAGGCCCATGACAGCTCATTGGAAAGATAAAATCAAATAAAACATTTACGAGGAGGTTTCACTAACAGATTTGGTCATTTATTGGGTCTAAAATCAGGGAGAAGATCAAGCTTTGAATATTTAAAACAAAATCAATTTTCTGAGTTTTATTTTTTTCATTTTCATTTGCCCAAGCCTCTTCTAATTGCATATCCATTCATCAATAATATCCTTAGCCAATTAAAATCATCATATGCATCAATAGAAAGCTTAGATTTCATTTTCAAATTAGTTAATTACATTTGATTGGATTTGTTTTAATGACAAAAATGACATTTTAATTTTATTGTTGCCTCTTAATTTATTTTGATTTCTTTTCGCAGAAAAATTGTAGAAGAGATATGGAGAGAAAGATTTCAATCAATGAGAATGCTCTAGCAATTAAAGATTGGAATTTTGAGCAAATAAAATTGATTAGGCAAATTTTTCTTCAATAAACTTTCTTCTCAAAAATACTTTTGGAAATATTATAAATGACAGATTGTAGAATGTAATTAACCGCTGCTCTCCTCGGCAATTTTGGACTTCTAAAAACACTTCTGCAATAGGAATTTAGAGTTGCAGGAGAAGAGAGGAGAGAAAATCTCAGATCTGAGGATTATTGAGGCTTTTTCCTTTGTATCTTGAATTATGTATGATGGGCAGAGTTTGCAGTATTGAAACTCTAGTTTTGAAAGCAGAAGTTCAAGCAATGTAAAGGACTGTTGGAGACTAGGGTCAAGGAAATGGATTCAATAAATTGGTACTTCTAGTGCTACTGTTTCAAATACTAGTTTCATTTTTATGATAACAAGAATGTGTCATTTTATTCATGTTTGTGCACTTGTGTTGATATGAGTAATTTGTCTCGATATTGTTATCATGTATCTCTGCTCTAATAGATTAAATTCTGATTTCTGAGTAACTATTTACTCAGAAATTTGTCTTATAAAACTGATTTATTAAATAGTGATGTGTTGCGAACTCTTTCCGCATATTATTTTTTAATTATTGGATTTATTGATTTGACAATAAATAACATTTTTGTGAATTTTTTCCTGAGTGTTGTTGATTGATTATTTTAGTTAAGAGGTCTTTATAGGATGCGTTTTGGTATCCATAATGTCAGTTAATTGAACTACTTCATTAACTTGATATTTATTATAAACAAGACATATTTAAATCTCAATACTTTCAATATCTTGCTCTTGGTTGGGTTAGATCTATAACTGTGTAATTGAGATAGGGTTAAGATAGTTCCTTTTGCTTGCATCTTAGAGTAAGTTTGTATTTAGATTAAGTTTTACATTCTTTTAAGTGCTCTTCTCAAAGAGGCAAAATTTTAGTTGTGGTTTGGCTGAACCCAAATTAACTTAACGGTCATTCTCTTACCTGATCAATAAGAAGAAGTGATTTGATATCCCTCTCTATTGGTAGTTAAAGATACGTCATAAACTAATAGCGATAGGAGAAGGTAATTGGACCTAGTTAAACTAGTCGGAGCCACTACTCCAAATGGAAAAGAAGTTGCTTTAAGGTTTGGACCATGTGGTTATCCCCATTGTTGAGGCAAACATTTTTGGCCCTCAACATTTTTAGCGCTACAAGGAGGCCCCGAAACTTCTTGTCTATTGGAGTTTTTTCAATTTTAACATTTTATTTAATCATGATGACTCCTCTTAAACTTCCAACTTGGAGTTGTATCCATGGACGTGCATCTTTCGATATTCCACCCGAAGTGGTAAGACTCTTGTCTCAGGTAAGTTTTAATGGTAAGAGAAATTCTTTTGCTTTTAATCCTGTCTTTCAATTTATTCAAAATGTTTCAAATTATGATTTTCAACGAATTGATGAAGGCATCTTATGCATAATTTTTACTCTCACATTTGCGGCAAAAGCCAGCAACTGGTGCAGAACTCTTCCAGTGGCTTTAATTCACAGTTGGGATCAATTTGTTACAATTTTCATTTGTAAATTTGACGGCTATAGTTATGAACAGGTATGTGATGAAATTGAATATCTATGAAGATTTGAAAATGAGTCTATCAGAGATTTTAATATTCGATTTCATTTGAATTGTTTAAAATTTAAAGTCGAACATAAACATACAGAAAAAGAATCACTAAATTGGTTTGAATATATTTGTTCTCTTCCTCCCATTTCCAATCCATATGAAATTAGTTCAAGCTTTGTTCCATCTCCTTTCAACATAAATGAGAATTCTAATATGGATGTGAAAATAAATTATGATGAAGTGGTCTCACAAAACTTAGAAAATATTTTTAACCAAATGCAAGAAGACAAAGCAACAATTTTGGAGAAAGCGCTGCCTTGAAATTTGAAAGTTACTCTGCAGTGAATTCAGAAAATCAGATCGCAAATCATCAAGTACAAGCAGCAATCAAAGTAAATAATAACACATAAATTGTTGTACAAATTTCTGAATTTTTTTCATGATGAGCAAATGCCAAATTCAGAGAACCAAAGCACAATTATTCAAGAAAACGAAACTAGACAAAGGAATGATCTACAATATGAAATTCACAATGAGCATAATGTACAAGAGTTCTCAAATAGAGACATTTTTAAATGCATTGTTTCAGATTCACATTTTTCTTTTTATCCTGATATTTTTAATGATGGTAATTTTTCTCCTCTTGGTATTAATGACATTTTAGAAAATAAAGAGGTTTATCCAAATGAATTATCAGTAAGTTTTTTATCAAGATAAAAAAACAATTATTGATCATTATTTTGCCATTAATGAAGATGAAATTTTTATTTCTTCTTGTTTTGATATATTGGACGAAATCAAAGGGAATTCTAGAGAATATTCCGAAGTCGTCTATGATAATTACTTTGACATTGAAGATGTTGATTTCTATTCTTCTCAAGAGAATCCTCATGATAAAATTCAAATAACATCTGAGAATGAGGAACGTTTCAAATTAGAAATTATTCCAACCAATTTTCATTCTAGAGCAAGAAATTATCTTCTTGATTTCACCATTCGAGAAAACATTCCAATTTATGATTCATATCATGATTAAGCTCTCATTCCTATTTATAATCATAATTCTTTTTCTAATTCACAAGTTGGGATTGACAATTATTCAAATTCCATTATTCTGACCAATCCTTGTGAAAAAGAAATTATTTTAAAACAATCCTAATTGCGTTGCAACATTAGTTGTACCAATAATGATTTCATTTTAGTTTTTCTTTTTCACTTATTTTGTTTAAATTTAGATTTATTTTCTGATTTTATTTTTCAAATTTTTGACACTTGACGTTGGCATATTGAGCACTTTACTATCAAACACTCAATTGATGCATTGCCCTCTTAGGAAATTGAAGTTTCATATTATAATCATGAACATCAAAAGCTATTAATAGTTCAATTTCAATCAATGCTAATGTTTTATCAAAAACGTCTATTTTTTCAAAGGCAGTGTTAACAAGAGAGTATTTTTACAATTTGGCCAATAATTCAATTCAATTAAGAATTTTCCATTATATCTAACATATTTCCATCAATTTTTCATTAATTCATTTGAAAAATATTTGAAAAGTTTTCCTTCATGGAAGATTGTTAATAGTTTAACATTTACATATAACACTAACGGTTTTTTCCAGGGCTTTGAATTTAAAAGCTCATATCCACAATCTAGCCTGTCATCTCATTTTTTGAACATTTCCCAATCCTTAATGGAAACCCACTCAGATTTTTATGATCTAATTAGAATTCAGTGGGAAAAGACATTTCAAAAGAAGGTGATTGTAAATAAGTTGCTAACAATAACTGTACATTCTGATTTCATATTTAGCTTTATTACTTTAATTATATTTGTATTTCTATTATTAATGTTTGAATTGTACCTATATGCAAAAATTAAAATGAGAGAGTGATTACATTGGAAATATGACTATACCTAGTCATTTTCATTTATATGGTTAGAATAGCAGTAGAATTAATTTAGTTAGTTAGTTTTATATTCTTAATAGTTTTGCAGATTAAAAAAAATAAAGCAAAACAATTAGCCCTTCTCATACACGTTTAGTGAAACATTTTCTTTTTATTGGAAACTTTTTAATTCTTGCTTCCCATTTTTAAATCAAAATCTATTGCAGCAATGCCTCTACTATGCTTATTTTGAATAATGTCTTGACTAAATTCAATTGAGTTTGCACTTGGCACCGATCACCTTAAAGCCACTTTTCTCCATTTCGATATTTCCTTCTAAAATTTTCTTTTGAAATTTATATATTGAAGATTTCGATGATACAAAGCTTCTTAACACCATTATCCCGTGAAAAATATAATTTTCTAAGCTCAAAAGCTTAATACCAATTTGATTATTATTAATCAGTCTAACTTTTCCCTATAATCACATGAAACTTATGTTATTTTCCTCGAAATTGGTTAAAATGACCTTAAGGGTGTCCGTGCTATTATGTGCACACGTTTGAATATGTAACTATATTCTTTCATAATGAGTGGCTTTATTTCATTCTGATATTTAGTTTATTATCTGATGTTGCAATATGCATCATATTTATTTACTAAAGGCATTGTTGAACAGTCACTATAACAATACAGATTTTTCTCAAGTTAATTCATAATGAGCAGAGGTAATAAATCGCTGTTGCAATTCAAAATGGAGCATATTCATTTACGTTTCTGATGAATTCTATGAATTTCAAATTTTCTGAAAATGAATGATTGATTTCCTTTAGCTTGATTGCCCACTCTAATTTAGAATAAATAATGAGATGATTTTGAACAAAGTCGGAATTTTGATAAATCAAAGGAAGAATTTGAAGATTAATGAGGTAAAATCTATCGACAATTTCCTTCCGGGTATGCATTTACAAGTTCATTTTCATCTATCATTAGTTTCTCTTTTCCTTAGTTTATTTTTTATTCTTGTTCTATTTTATTTGCAGGGTTTCATTTTTTTTCGAAACTTGAAGCAACGAACCCATTTCAAATTTGCAACAGGTTCAGGGAAATTTTATTTGTTGTTCATTAGAATTTGAGCATTCTTTAACTTTGCTTTCATTCATTAGAAAACCCAATAGAAAATTTAAAACAGTATCGCAAGATTCACATCAGAAACATTTAAACTTGAATTTTATATTGCTGATACTACAGTGGATATATATTTGCAATATTCCCATCTCGCTCATCTTCGTTAATTATTTCATTCTGATATCGCATCATCCATATCATAATCATTTGGTCAACGATGCAAGACCTCTGATGTGTTACCTCACTCATTCTCTCATAAAATGCCATATCGCATCGCATATCAGAGGTTTTCAGTTGGATATACTTCCATTATCTTAAATCATCGATCTTCAATAATCGACTTCGTCAATATTGCGATGTCCACACAATTCCGGACCCAATATGAAATTTAAATAAAGTTCATAAGAAATATTGCATCTATTCAATCGCAATAATGGTAGGGGCATAATTTTTAAAGTAACGATGTCTCGGATCTGATATGATATTAAATTCTCATAATAAATCTATCAGGTCCATTCTTCATTGCATATCGTTGTATCAAAATTATTACATCGCGTACTTAAGTTTGCTGATCACCGATTTTTTCTGAGATCCAAAGACAGTCACACCTAAGAGCCCCATCATCCATAGCATTCTCGCTATCGCAAGAATCACATTAGTGTTTCTCACATGACTATTTTCCAATATTCTGATATGCCGATATCGCTATCGCTTCATCACATTTATTGATGCTCATGTCACAATTCCGGATGTGTGATGTGCGATGTGCGAGGTGAAAAGTACAAAGCACAATGTGACTAGTCCTCGATCCTTGATATAACAATTATTCAATATTGTGATCGCTCCATCTTATCACATGTATTCTCATTACATGTTCTCATATCGCAAATTTGCCATTGCAACTTTCAATGCAATAGACTCCAATCCATGTCTCTATGCCATTAACATTTAATTGATATATGGCATATCAGCAAAGGTGAAATTTTTGCAGATTGAATTTTAAACATGATAAGGCATTGTGTGATTTTAAAGCAATATTGGGTAACCTATATATTACTAAAGCAATTGATGACAAATTTACAGCATATTTAAATCATTTTTATTTCTCATATATTTCAGTTTTAAATATAAAATTCCATAATTGATATGAAATTCAAGACCTTTTTATCTTCACATTTAAATTTCATTATTTTGGATTTGGTTTTAACTTTGGACAATTTATAAAAATCATGGAGTTTATATGAAACTTATAATATTTTGAGAACATTCATCACTACATATTCTCATTCTCATTTCTGATGCATTTGTTTTAATTTTTATTCCTTTGGGTAACCGATATAGTACTAAAGCAATTGATAACAAATTTGCAGCATATTTAAATCATTTTGATTTCTCATATATTTCAGTTTAAATATAAAATTCCATATTGATATGAAATTCAAGACCTTTTTATCTTCACATTTAAATTTCATTATTTTGGATTTGGTTTTAACTCTCGACAATTTATAAAAATCATGGAGTTTATATGAAACTTATAATATTTTGAGAACATTCATCACTACATACTCTCATTCTCATTTCTAATGCATTTGTTTTAATTTTGATTCCCTTGAACACAAAACATTCTCTTTTTTACATTTTACTGCTTACTTTAGTTTAAAAAAAAAAAAAAAATAATGATTTTGGGTGTTAATTTGCCTTTATGTTTTTAACGTTAACTAAAAAAAGAAGTCAGTTAGTATTGGAGAAACTAATACCTCTCAAGTAAGATCAAATGCAATTATCCAATGGTAAAATTTATGTACCCACTTTCATTAATTTCCATTTCGTTACTTTAGTTTCAGTTTTGTTTTTAAATTTTGTTGATATATAAATCTGTTTTGTAGTTCTTCATAAAAGCTTTCAATCCTTCGCCAGATATTATTTTGGAAGTCCTATACTCTTCTCCTGGTTTTATTTCAAGAATCAGTGATAATCTTCGTTGAAACAACTACACTAGGAAGTTTCTAGACCTTTAATCTATTTCTTTAAAATCATTCATTTTTTATTTGAAAATGATTAAGATAATGCTTTGAAACAACAAGATTGACATCAGACAGAGAGTTTTCATTGTGGCTACATTTTATCTTCACTGTTATCTAAAGCCTAAAACATTTACAACGTTGCAAGGTATAATTTTTCTGAATTTCGACATAAGAAGGAATGATACATGATTATTTTCCTTTACTTCATTTTGTTGAGACATTGGTATAAACATTCTTGTTAGAGTTTATCTTTCAAAACTTGGATTTTCCTTTCCACTTTTAAATTTCTTCATTTTTATTTTTGTTTGTTGATTTCTTTTCACACTTTAGCTTAAGAATTCTTTTCCTTTGGAATTTAGTTTTAATTTTGGGGCTTTGCCATGATTTATATGGAAGACCTTCTTATTACCTAATAATGGTCGGCATACATAGGGAAAAATTGTTAATAGTCTACTATTAGCTTTTTCTTAAAATCTCTTAATAAAATTTGTTTTTTATTTTTTATTATGAAGGTAAACATACTTAAGGAACAAATTACAAAACAAGAGAAGCTGACAAAGTATCAAAAAATCCGAGAAATTTCTTTTTTCATCAAAATTGTAATTATTTTGAGAATTCCTCATTTTATTAAGATCTTTCAAAATTCTATTATGAATCAAGAAAAGTTATTTTTTAACCAAGTAAAGACAATTTACAACAAAACACCTTTAACTCTGAAATTGTCATTCTTAATTCTTAAGGCGTCAATGATTCTCCCTGTCAAAAAAAGTTTTACTTTTATAGAGTGTAATCCAAAAATATATTTAAACTTAAAAGATAAGTGGTCTCATCATGAACCTGTTTAGCATTATCATAGGGGAAAAATACGCTAATATTACCAACACTGCTAAACAAATCAGGGTAATGGCTTATGATTGCAAACAATTATAAGACAAGTGGTCTCATCACAAGCCAGCTTGTTCAGTCCAATTATAACCAGTGAATGGCATTGTCAACTATCTGGGTATTAAACCACGACAATGGCTTTTAAGAACTAATATATATATATATATATATATATATATAACAAATACAAAAAAAATAAACATATATGAATGGATTTATCTCTAGGTTAATAATTCTTAAATAGATGAGATTCTGAATCATTCATGATTAAAAGGTAACCCTGTCAAGACTATAGATGTTTGCTGGCAGCAGTGGCTATACCTATCACAAATGAGTATATTTTAAAAGCTAAGTTGTAAAGTGAAAATTACAGTAAGATGATTCTTGCTTTCATTCAGACTAATGAACCTAGTCAATCATTCAATAAATAATTTTTTTTTAATTATTTTTACTTTAATTTTAGGAAAATTTCATTCATATCAAATAGAGATAATTGGTTATTCTCCCGTGTGTCGTCATTGTTGTGGTAAAACACAACCCTCCATTTTTTGACTTGTTTACTTCAAATAATGGGGACCCTTTCTATAAATTTTTTTGGCTAAACACCTTTTAGGATATATATATATATATATATATATATATATATATATTCTTTATTTATTTTATTTTTTTATTATCCTATGCTTTTGTTAATTTTTCATTTTTTTTAGACTTTAATTTTTTATTGCTTTGGTAAAATCAGTTTTTTATAAGGTTTCCATTGATACTTGTTTCATCTTATTTGGTCAATTGGTTTGTAAAAAGCACTCCTTTGAAGTCTAATCATTTATGTCGTCTGGGTTAAAAATACGTAAAATGTACAATATTCCATTTTTGTAATTAAATTAGTTCAATAATGCATTTATTATAAATATTTTTCATTTTTTTTACTTATACATAACCCAGCCACATCATGAAGCATTGGGATTTCAGTCATTTATTTCAATTTTCTATTTTCAAATAAATTACTAATCTCGAAAATCCAAAATGTCAAAGTAATTGTAGTTTATTTTTTTCTTTTATATCAAAGTGAGGCAAATTATGTTTTAAATAATTTCATAACTTAACTAAACATCATTAAAATAAAACCAAAAAAAAAATACATAACAAAAAAATATAAATAATAATTTTTTTTATATTACGATCGGAAAATCACATCGGGAAATCTCGAATAAAATATTTTTAAACATCCCGATAACCTTCATTCCCCCAATTTGCCGATTGTGAAAAAGCATGGGGCATTAAAACAAAGTCTCATACTAAAATGCTCATGTAATTCGATTTGTTTTTTAAATTTAAAACATCACTCACACGTATGAGTAAAAAGGTAGGATAGTTTTAGTTTAATATTAAAATAGATATTAAATATTAAATTAATTAATATATAAAATATAATTAATTTAATTTAATTAAAATTTAATTAATAATTAGATTAATATTAATTATTTAATTAGTTTATAACTAGTTAATTTATTTTATAGATAGATTAAAATTAACTATTATATAATTAAAATCTAATTTAGGATTATAATTTAATTAAAAACTCTGAGTTTTTTAGCCTAGCAACAGAATTTCCAAAATTATGCCAGATTTGACTCATCAATTTTGGAAGCTCATAGATTGAATTATACTTGTCCAAATGAGGCGAAGGACGGCTCATTGGAAAGATAATATCAAGGAGAACATTTATGAGGAGGTTTCACTAATAGAGTTAGTTATTTATTGGGTCTAAAATCAGATAGAAGATCAAGCCCCAAATTTTTAAAACAAAATCAATTTTCTGAGTTTCATTTTCTTCATTTTCATTGGCCCAAGCCTCTTCTAATTGCAGATTTATTCATCAATAATATCCTTGCCCAATTAAAATCATCATATGCATAAGTAAAAAGTTCATATTTCCTTTTCAAATTAATTAATTACATTTGACCGGATTTTTTTTAATGCCAGAAATGACATTTTTATTTTATTGTTGCATCTTAATTTATTTTGATTTCTTTTTGCAGAAAAACAGTAAAAGAGATATGAAGAGAAGGGTCTCAATCAATGAGAATGCTCCAACAATTAAAGATTGGAATTTTGAGCAAATAAAATCGATTGGGCAGCTTTTTCTTCAACAAACTTTTCTCTCAAAAATATCTTTGGAAATATTATAAATGACAGATCGCAGAATGTAATTAAGGGCTGCTCTCTTCTGCAATTTTGGACTTCTAAAAGCACTTTTGCAATAGGAACTTAGAGTTGTAGGAGAGAGGAGAGAAAAACTCAGATCTGAGGATTATTGAGGATTTTCTTTTGTATCTTGAATTATGTATGATAGGCAGAGTTTGCAGTATTGAAACTCTAGTTTTGAAAGCAGAAGTTCAAGCAATGTAAAACACTGTTGAAGACCAGGGTCACGGAAATGGATTCAATACATTGGTATATCTAATACTACTATTTCAAATACTAGTTTCATTTTTATGATAACAAGAATGTGTCATTTTATTCATGTTTGTGCACTTGTGTTGATATGAGTAATTTGTCTCGATATTGTTATTATGTATCTATGCTCTTATGGACTAAATTCTGATTTCTGAGTAACTATTTACTCAGAAATCAGTCTGATAAAACTGATTTATTAAATAGTGATGTGTTGCGAACTATTTCCGCATATTATTGCTTAATTATTAGATTTATTGATTTGACAATCAATATCATTTTTGTGAAATTCTTCTTGAGTGTTACTAATTGCTTATTTCAGTTAAGAAGTCTCAATAGGATGCGTTTTGGTATCCATAATGTCAGTTAATTGTACTACTTCATTAACTTGATATTCATTATAAACAAGACATATTTAAATCCCAATACTTTAAATATCTTTCTCTTGGTTGGGTTAGATCTATATCTGCCTAATTGAGATAGGATTAAGATAGTTCCTTTTGCTTGCATCTTAGAATAATTTTGTATTTAGATTAAGTTTTACATTCTTTTAAGTCCTCTTCTCAAATAGATAAAATTTTAGTTGTGGCTTGGCTGAACCCAAATCAGCTTAAGGGTCATTCTCTTGCCTGATCAGCAAGAAGAAGTGATTAATATCCCTTTCTATTGTAGTTAAAGATACGTCATAAACCAATAGCAATAGGGAGAAGGTAATTAGACCTAGTTAAACCAGTCGGAGCCACTACTCCAGACCGAAAATGAGTTGCTTTAAGGTCCGGACCAGGTGGTTATCCCCAATGTTGAGGCAGACATTTTTGGCCCTCAACACTTAGATACCACTATTGTTTCATTTATTTCAAGGTTACTTGGGAGCAAGAACAGAAGTGGGGAGCGGAAGCGGGGAGCGACATTTTCAAAAGCTCCCATTTTGAGAGCGAATCAAGAGTGAATTGTTATATAATATAGATTTTTGTATATTTTTTGATGCATATATGTCAACAAAATCATGTAGAAGGATGAATTATATATAAAAAACATAAAAATATGGATTGAACTATATAGCATCAATCATTTAGAATTTACAATCCTCATCAACCACATCCACATGTTAGTAATATACAACATGTTGAGTCTCATGATTCATCAATCTTAAAGTTTCAAGCTTTCAAAATTTGATATATAAAATTTATCATCATTGATCACTAAAGTTGTAACTTGTACTTGCAACCATTACCATCACTATGTAACCAAATGATAACAAAGAATATATAACATGAAATGAAATGTTTCAACTTTCAACTTTCACGAAGCATCATATTCATAATTCATTACTAATGATTTATAATTTCCAACTTCAAACTTCAAACTTAAATTGTCATGTATTGTTTACCAAAATATCATAATAAATATGAAAGAGTCAACAGTGATAAAAACTAATAGAAACTAGAAAATACAAGTAAATCTATTATCTATTTATAATGCTTGGGCCTCTTGTTGCCATGTGAAATGTCTAATTTCTGAGAAACCATGTATAATGATGAATTAGTTATAAAAATCATGGAAACATGGATTAAACCATATAACATCAATCATCTAGCAACTACAATCTTTGTCAACCATAGGTCCACAAGTTACAAGTTTTGATTTATATAGCGTGTAAAGGTGCACATAACCAAAATAGCATAGAGTGCAATCCATCTCTCAACCGAAAATACATCAACAAACAGGCTCTAGATTTCCGGTATCATCCAAAAAAATCATTCTACAACAAATATCTACATATTATCAAAATTGTTGCCTATCTTGGGATCTTTGTCATTAATATCACCCTCTAAACATTAAAATAAGATAGAAAAAACATAGCATCTCAAGTCAAGATTTTGTTGGAGCGATGGGTACATTTTTAGTAGGGCCATGATAGAGGATTTTGACAACCAATGTCACTAACATGAAGGTACATAGAGGGATTGGTGCTCTTGATTAGTTCTATATCCCAGTACGTGACAAAATCCTATGGAAACATTGCAATTCCCCCAATCTTGAAATCCTCAAAAATAGATAAGTCTACTGGATTTTGAATGAGATCTAAAATTTTAATTTCTCCATATGAAAACCAACGAGGCTAGAACCACTCTCAAACATCCCGAGATTCATGGTAATGTTAAAAATTTAAGTAAAAATATGAAAATTAAAGATAAAGGATAATGCCACTTTCACTTTAAGAATTTAACATTACTATTGGTGTGGAGGTTTCAACATTGGATTTCGTCTACACTTCCTGAGATAATGATGCTCCAACAACATAATCATATTCAAGATTATAACTTGAACTAAAGTCAATGGAAGTGACTAAATTATCTCACAATTTAGGGAATGAACACTAATTTAGTTTCGTTATCTTATCCATAGATTTCAACATCCATGCTAATCACACTGATATATAAGAGTACTAGAAACATTCAAATGATCTGCAATTTTCATACCTTCGTTTATTTTTAAACGGTATGACTACCACTTGAAAAATATTGGAATTGTTAAGTAATTTTTCATATAAAGGCTTTCCATCTTACTCGACAAACCTACTATGTTTTATTTTGTGGTAATACTAAACATGACATCATCTATAATAAATAACCAGACTGTGTTAAGAACTCTTACATCTAGGTCTTCCCACTCTTCATAAATTATAATTTTAGGTTTTTTACTTTTCCCATGTAAATCCTTATGAAACCCTTGTATTAACAAATATTGCATTTTAAGTCCCCCATAATTTGAAATTATATTTACCATTAAATTTCTCCACTTCAAATTTGGGATTGATCATCTTTTCCATTATTCTCTACACATATATTCTCCCACCAAAGCATTTTCTTTTTAATCTTAATCTTTAAATATGTCAATTTGGAAATTTTGGAATAAGAAATATGCATATTTTCACCAATGAAACAATAGATCAAGTGGGAAAAACTTGGATACTTACGAATTTACATTTCCATGACCTAGAATTGGTTTATTAAAAAATTATATGTGCACAATACACATACACTTTACCACCAAATTTGTCTTGGAAATCCTAAACTTGATTGACCACAAACCTAAGTAGGTCGACTGGTTACTCCACCTCTATAAGACCATTTGATCACCTCCTCTAAAACTATGGTTTGAACCTCTCATGGATCTTTACTTACTTGTAAACTTCCATGGATATTCCATAAGACAATTCATCGCAACATATCTAATAGAATATATTGAAAATATGAAATGTATACCATGAGTCTTAATGTTCTTTAGATTCCTAGATTTATTGAAATATTATTTTTGCTTACTCATGCAATATGTGAAATATGGAAAATAGATCAAATAAAAATAAAATTAAAACTCACAAACCACAATGAAAAAGTATATGTTCTAGGAAACACTTATAAGAGAAAACTCAACTAGAAGGTGATGTTACTTTGCTTTCTCTTTCTCTAAATGGAAATGTAAGCAATTATAAAGGAGTGAGAGCTATGGATTGTGGGACTCTAGAAAAAATAAAACTTCTCTATGCTCTCTATATCTATCCACTCTCAACTACTCTTATTATATATGAAACAAAATGCACTCAAATATAATGTAACCCCTTTGTTTTGCTTGAGGCTTAGTTATAATGCAACTTGATAGCCAACTAGTGGTTAAGTTTGACTCATTCAACTCTTAACTAGAGTTACAATATTGACTCTTCTATATTCTTCTTCATCATGATCACCTAGTTAGTCCATTTTCCATGAATACTTGGGGTCGATGTGACATATTTTCAAATCACGGTGGTCAAAACGAGATGGCCAACTTCCAGGTGGCATAAATTTTGCATACAAACTCTTTTGAGGCCTTTCTTGAGTAGAATAGAGATAGGGGTGCCCTGATTAAGAAAAAAATTATACCCAAAGAAACATTTCTTAATTATTAAAACAAGTTCTTCTAGAATATTTTAGGCTCAAATTTGCCAAACTAAGGCCTATGGGTAAAAATGGTCATGTCAGATGATTCCTCCAAATTTTCCACTATGAAAGTATCAATATAGATGATAGTTAATTTAATTATGTAATTTAAATCATATATCTCCATTTTGGGATTATTTTGGCCCCTAAAATAGTTTAAGGAGTGAGGTGGGGAATTTTATTGTCTACCTTCTTATTGTAATGCCATTTAGTCCTACTTGGATGCTATCCTTTCAACCCAATCTCCCAAACGTCATGTGTCCCCTATCATGTAGTTCTAAATCTCTTCTATAGAACTATATCCCCTATCAACTCTTCCTAAACATTTTGTGCTAAATCATCTACATAAGGTAGGACCCATTCCTTTTCTTGCTCCAACGTGGAAGGCTCATAGATTTTCATATTTTTCTACATTCACCATTGAGTAAATGTGCATATATGGGGGCAGAAAAAGTCTATAAGAATTATTCCCCTACTCTCCATTATCTCAAAGTTACCATAACACATAGCCTTATTTTTCTTACTAGGTTCATGTATCCTCTTCTCATTTAATTGTAACCATACTATGTCTCCCACTCTGAATGAATTCTTTGTTTTGTGTTAATCAGTGACATTTCTTGTACCTCTAGGTGGATCTCCTTGATATTCCCAACAAACTTTTATTGCCTTTAAGGCATCCCCTAGGAGATCCTCCCTTGCTCCTCCTCGTTATCCAAATGTAATATCCAAAAGTGAAAGTGGAAAATACTCGAAACGAGTTTCAAATGGGTACTTACTACTAGAAGCGTGGGATACTCTATTATAATTCTATTGTATATATACAATATTTTCATCCAAAGCATTTGTTTGCTTCTAATTGTAACCCCTCAAAAGAAACACCAAATACATGTTGACTACTTTTGTTCACTAATCTAACTATGGATGCAATGTTCTAGACCTCATCAACTTTGTGTTGATATTCACCCATAATTTAGTCCAAAATGAACTAATAAATCTTGTGTCCCTGGCTAAAATGACACTTCTTAAGACTCTGAGGTGCACCAAAACCTGTCCAACGAAAAATCTTGTTGGTTCTTTCCAATTAGTGGTATTTTTATAGGATATTAGGACACACATATTATTGAACCTATCTGCTAACATGAATAGGTAGTCATGTCTCTTCGTATTTGTTAGTAAAAATAGCACAAAGTATATGGAAATTATTTCTCAAGGACGAGTGAGTATAGAAAAGGTATGGTATTGACCCTATTTCCTATTACTAGGCTTGTTGGTACAACAAATAATGCATCCTCCTATTAACCTAGTTATGTATGCTAGTACAAATACCTATGTAAGTTGGACACTATCTTATATACCCCAAAATACCTTGCAACCTTGGAGATGTGAGCTGTTTGATCATCTTTAGTTTCTCACCCTTAAGAACACATAACTTGTACAATGTATAAATTAACTCATTCTTGAGATTATAGTCAATTGTGTTGTCAACTCATGTACATATAATTACTAAAATGCCTCCTTGAAGTCCATATCTTTTGTGCATGACTCTCTCCATGCATTATGGATAAAGGGCTCGATGTGCGTCATAGTTCCCAAAGATTCGATATTTGATGTGTCTGGCACCAAAATCATGTCTAATAGATTTTTTGTGTTACCATTCTCTACTTGATCATTGAATGAAATTGTTTCAAAAAAACCATCCACTTGTAATTCTTGGTCTTTTGTAACTTAATCTGGTCTTATCAATACTAGAGTGGATGATGATCTATCTGGATTACTATATTCTTCCCTATCAAATAGTGCTTCCAGTTTTTCATAGCTTGAACTAGAGCATAGAGATCCTTATCATAGGTAGGGTACTTAAGAACCACCCCATAAAATACTTTTGAATGTCAGCATAAAATCCTTCCTCCCCACATTAATATTTCTCCCATCGGATACCCACTCACATTTTTCTCCACTTCAAAGCATTGTTGGGAGTTTTTTAATGCTAACATCGATGCTCAATTGATTTTCATTTTTAACATCTCTAAGGTCCTCTACTAAAACTTTCCTAATGGAAACTCTTTCGACTCCTTATTATGGTGTGGAGTGATGTTTCTATTGTTAAAAACAAGGCTATGCATCTCCTTAGGTACTATGTTTTCCCAATGAAACTCCTAATATAAAAAACATCGGTTGGTACCATCCACTTCATGATGGTCTCCATCTTGGTATGATCTATATTTAGCTCTCCTCCACCTATCAAATATCTTAAATACACAAAAAAGTATTGTGAAAAATCAATCTTCTTGAGATTTTCTAGCAACTAGTGCTTCATCAATGTCTTTAGAATCTACATCAAATGTGATATGTGCTCCTCGAAGGTAGCGCTATTTACCAATATGTCCTCCAAAGAAACAATAACAAATGAATCTATAAAAGAGGGCATAGTATAGAACTCATTAATATCTCAAACATAGTTGGTGCATTGCATAGGCTGAATGACATCACTATCCACTCATAATAATCTTGTCTAGCTTTGAAGGAAATCTTCTATGAATATTCATCTCTCACACCCTTACTACAACTCTCTAGGGAGAATTTTCCTTAGTACACCCTTCCACGAATGAATTTTCTCTCACTAACTCATCTACAAAATAATTTTATCTTAAAAACCATAAATCATATTTCTTACTAGAATTGATTAGTTTATTTTCTTAGTTGGAACTCACCACAAAAAATTGAACCTTTCCCTATGTGTGTTAATGGTGAACAATTTTCTATCCTTAATGAGGTAATACTAGTTGGGTCTCCACAAGAATATTTCATTTTGCATGTACATATAGGGACTTCCAAACATAACTCCACATATATCAAGTGAAACTACATCTAACTCTACTTCATCAATAAAATAAACACTATTAGAAAATCTGATTCTACAATGTTTAGTTACCTTTATCTGTTCCTCTTTGTTTCCCCATCCCAATGGATATGGGTTAGTATGGACATGAGTCTCTAGTCTCAATTTCTTCACTAGGTCTGCTACTATGAGATTCTCGCATGGTCCTGAGTTGAATAGAGCATCAATTTTTGTATTCCTAACTTGTGTCCCTATATGGAAGAGACTATTCATTTCCTTCTCTTCATGTTGCTAAAGGCTACTTAGATTCACCCCCTTTTGCATTGATGTACACAAAATCTTCTCATAGACATTTGAGCTATTTTCCACCTGATTACTCAAATATGTGGCTATTATATTATTCTCCTTAGCATATTTCTTTTGGTTATTCAAGTTGAGATCCATATGCAACTTCCAACAATTCTCCTTTATATGACCATCAATGTTGCAATGGTTGCAATGTTTGCTAGGATATTTGCACTAGTGTTGTCATTATTGCCTTTTTCTTCCGTTCCCCCTTTCGACTTCTTATTCCCCTCCTTGGAAGATTCTTGTATCTCCTTCTACTTTGACCCACTAGATTTCCCTTTCTTATGGCCTATGTTCTCTCTCTATTTTGCCTATAAACTAGTGTCACCCACCATTCTATGTTTGAACAACATAACTTATTTCTACAAATGGTTGTGTAGACCTCGCAGTTACTTGAGGAGTATGAATGGGTTCTTTGGGGAGACTTCCAACATTATTTCCATCTTCCTAAATTTACTGTAATACTCATGCACACGTTTCCCCTATCTCTTCCTAGAGTAATGCCACCAGATCCACTAGTCCTCTACAAACTTGATAGAACTTGGAATTTATGAGAATTTTGAAATCCTATGATTTTGTCATTGGAAGATCCCCCTCCAACCATATGGTTTTCATATGGATTTCCAACCATCTTAGCGCATGGCCTTCTAGTTTCAAGTGGGTGAAAGAATTTCTTGTTGTTGTTCCTCTATGTGATGAATGCTAAAATAAAATTCTAATTGTTGTAACTAGTGATTTAATTTTAAAGTCTCAATCTCAGTTTGATATGGCTTGATTTCGACCTTCACTTCCAACTTGAACATGGACTATGAATGGTTCATGACACTCAAACTAGATTGTTCTCTTTCGAGTTCTTTCCTAGACTACTTCTTTGGTTCTTCATAATACCCCAGTTTTTACTTTGATTTGAGTTATGAGTTGGAAACATGATCTTATCCAATTCCAATCTTATTTTCGAGAGATACTATAAGGAGGTTCATATTATGGTTTATTTCGAAAACCTACTATTCCATCCTCAAGAAATTATTCTCTATTATATGTCAAGGGTTATTAATAGATTCACCAGCCATGGATGGGTCTTTATGACTCTATTTAAATTGGTCCAGATCCCCTACAAATTCCCACAAAGTACCTAAGGACACCTTCTTCGATACATATATGATCCATAAACTGACATTGATATTTCATTGAATAATTCATCAAAAGAGATATGATAACATACATTGAAAATCCAAAATCTATACTAGTAGGCCTAGTTTTCATTAGATTCTTTAATTTATTAAATTATTGTTTCTATTTGTGTGAAAAAACAAAAAAAAATATGTCACAAACCACAATGACACGAGATGTGCTTTGGGGAAACCTTATGGGAGAAAACCTATCTAGAAGGAGAGCTTTCTTTACTCTCTCTTTTTGTGAATGGAAATGGTCCCAACCTAGCTAGAAGGAGAGGTTTCTTTTCTTTCTCTTTTTGTGAATGGAAATGGATGAAAGTACAAAGGAGTGAAACTTTACCTAGACCCCTCCAAGCCTACAACTACTTAAGTGGTTGATTTATTTGAACTTTTCCAATGAGTTCAAGGAAATTGAGATGTCTCATACAATGATTCAAAAAGGGAATGAAATGCTCCATTGACTTAAATTTGATCTAAATTATTACAAGGTTATTGTTTCCATTTAATATTTTTTTATTTGAGGATAAAAGAATTATTATTTAAGAATCCATATTGTGTCATTACAATTACAAAATTTGAAGAGTTTGACTATGAGTAGGTCCTTTCTCTTGTGATCGAAGCGCGAGAAAGTTAAAGACTAGAGTGTTTTCCTACAATTAGGTTTTTCTTAGTTGAGTGGACAGTAGGACAAATTCTTACAAATTGATTGTACAATACTGCAAAAATTTTACATGGTTATCAATTAAGAAGGTTAATCATCCTCTAACCAATTAGAATTTGAGAGAGGACATATAAGAAAAATATGGTTAAGAAGAATATTTTTGGTGAACACAAGGAGAGACAATGGATAAGAAACTTTTTTTTCCTTCCCCTTTTAAAAGGAAGGTAGAGTGAGGGACTGAAAAAAAAACACATTGCAATGAATAATTAATCTGAGCATGGGCTTCCTCCTCTAGCATAAAAGTTTCTTTGCTTTCTTTTTTCAAGTGGATTCTATTTTAATAAATTTGTATCAATAACCTATGAATCCACTTGAGTTTTAATGTTCAATTTAATGTACAACCCATTTCAGTTAATTTTTTGTAGTACTATAACCATATGGACTACATTTTTTCACCTTATTTTTACTACTTATTACTATCAACTTAAATGAATTTTTCTTTATTTCATTGAAACATGTCAAACACAGATTTGAAGGTCAAACAAAGATTTAAAGGATGCCTAACCTCTTGATTTATTTGATAGATATTTCATACTCATAATTGTTGACACCTAATCTTTGGGATTAGGTAATCCATGTAAAATAATGTAAATAGAACATAAGGAGATTTGGAATATGAAGGGACACTGGGAGATGAATCCCAAGAGTCTCTAGCTCCATGTGTATATATATGATCATTCTTAATGAAAAATCACAATTTTCTTTGAGGAGTTACCTCCTGGCCTAACATGGTATTAGAGCCAGCTCCATTTTTGGCTTCCCTTTCTGCCCTTGTAACTCCCTTCTATCATTTTTTTTGCAATCTATCAAATCATTGTGTAGAATTTGTAGTATATTATTCCCTGGAACACGGTGTTGGACGAAGTACTCTATGGTTTTGGTAGAAGACTGAATGACCATGCATTATATCAATCTTTGGAGAATCTATGTTGATAGGGGCGTTGAACCTGAGTTATATGCTGGTATGAATTATTTTATCTGCATTAATTAAATATGGTGTGCACTCAAACACTTTGCGTTGAAGTCTTTTTGCAATGGTCGATGTATGGTTGATCAGCATGATGAGCATATGGTGAATGATTGAACCTTAATGGTTGTTGGAGGTTGCGTTGAATGGTATTGATGGTATTATTGTGTTACTATAACTGTGTTGCATTATATTTCATTGAATGATCACACCGTTCTCTATTGCACCATTACGTTGACTTTATTACTATGGTTGTGTTGCGGTATCACACCGCTCCTCCCCTCTCCTCACACTACTATATAAAACCTCCTGCGCACTGGTTTCTCCCATACCATTGGTATATAACGCCATACTAGTTATACAACTCTCCATATTTATATAACCCCACCCTTGCAGACTCATCATGCATATAACCCTATCTCATATAACTCGGATGCTCCATACCACGGTTCCTCCCACATAATTGCCATACGAAAACTAGCATGCGACCCACCAACCTGTCGATCCATACCACCGCTTATCGCCCCTTATAAAGTTATAATATATAATCTCGCACTCATATAACTCCAAGTTATGAACCCCACGCCATAATATAACTCTGCCATAGTTAATACCTCTCCTGTTTATATAACTTCGCCTCCCTATATAACACCTCCCCATATACCCCCTCCCCCATATACATCCTCACCCATACAACACCTCCCTCATATAAAATTTCCCCAAATAACACCTCTTATATATATATATATATATATATATATATATAATTGTATTTTTTTACAAAATTACCACCATAAGTGCATTTTTTCATTGTATATTTCTAGTAGAATAAATTTTTTACACATTACACGAATTTTAAAATGAATTCACTAATATCAATTATTGGATTACTTCTCTCTGGAAAACAGAATTATCATGAATGTTCAAGGAAGATAAAACACACTCTCATTTTCAATGAGTTGTGGAGAGGAGTTTGTGAAGGAGGAGATAATGAACCTGCAAAGGCCACTTCACATAAGGATATTTTCGTTTTGGAAAATAAGAACAGCAAGACCTATGCCTTTATTGAAGCATATGTAAATGAAGAGGTGAGTCGCCATATTTCACCATTTTCAATTTTTTTTAAGCCTTAAATAAGTTGAAGGAACCATATGACTCATGATATGAACTTGAAGTTGTCCAATTGATGATTAAATTGTTCAATCTTGAATTTAAAAATGATGACCCTCTTGCTTTAGCATCAGAAGTAAGATCCATTATACATGATATACAAACCATTGGTGTTGAACTAGACATTCCTCTCATAACTTATGTCAAGGAACTATATCCCACTTATTCAAATTATCTTGAGTCATTGCAAGCAAGTGGAAACCTTAAGGACACTACCTTTGACTCCCTTGAGAAGGAGTTTGTTGAGAGACAGAAGGAATTTGGGAAGAATAAAACTCCTCTATCTTCTAAATAAGTTGTGTTTCTTGTACATAGAGAGAAAAATCATGCATAAGATTCTTCTAGAGGAATTGGTGGCCAAAGAGGAAGAGGAAGAATCAATTTTAGAGGTAGGGGGCCAGACAATTCAAAGCATAAAAGATTGATCATCATTGCATACGATGCAATAGAGGTGGACATGATGCATCCACATGTAAGTTTCCTTGGGACCTAATTGAGAAGGAAGAAAATGAAGGCAAAGGTAAAACCAATGACAAAGGGAAAGGTAAAGCACCTAAATTCACTCACTATCTTGTTTCACATTGTAATAATGGAGTAACTGAAGAGGTGTTTAATGCTTCAATTGCTTCTTGGAAACATGATTCGTTTGTTGATTCAAGAGTAACATGCACATGAATTTTAGGAGATATTTTTTTGAAGAATTTGTTGATAATGTTGATGGAGCAGTGTATTTTGTAGACAAGTCAAAACTCAAGCCATCAAGGCTTGGCACCATTAGGCTCAAACTTCCTGGTCCTCTAGACTTTCTTCCGCATGATGTTTTATATCTCTTGGAGATGAGGAGAAACTTGTTGTATTTGTTCCACATCTGCTAGCAAGGAAACTCCATTCATATATTTGATGGCAAGGTTGTTGAAGTTAGAAAATCATCATATCACTCACTTGTCATGACGAGGAAAGAAAAAGTAAAACTTTTGAAACTGCAAGGTAACTCTACTCATGCACAAAACTTTTGATACAGTTCTCATTATGATGAAGGTACATTTCCATCAAGTCTTTTATGGCATGCTAGATTTGGACACTTGAATTATGAAAGCCTTCATATGTTGAATAAAAGTGGTGTTACTAGTGCCTACAATTCCTAGGAAACTTAAGTAATGTGATGCTTGTATATTAGGAAAGCACGAAAAATAGTCTTTTCATGTTTCACATTCCAGAGCACATAGAAAACTTGAAATTATTCATTCAGACTTAAGTGGCCCAATTCCTGTTCCTTCTTCAAATGGAAATAAATATATGACGACATTTACTGATGACTATACCAAAATTTGTTGGGTTTATTTATTAAAGATCAAATTATGCTTTTCAAACATTAAAAAACATTCATGCATGGATTGAAAATGATGCACAATCTCATATTAGCTCTATTCTCACTGATAATGGAAAAGAATATAGTTCAAATGATTTTGAAAACTATCTTCGCCAATATGGGATCAAACATCAAACAACTGTGCCTTATAATCTTCGACATAATAGAGTAGCTGAAAGAATGAACAGGGCAATCTTAAATATGGTACGTTCCATGATGTTTTTCAAGAATGTAAAATTGATGTTTTGAGCTGATGTAGTTCTATATATAAATAATAGGTGTCCATCTAATTCTATTAGAAACAAGACTCCTTATGAAATGTGGTATGGCCACATTCCTTCGGTAAAGCATCACATGGTCTTTGGTTCCACCTTTTATGCTTTGATACCTAAGGAAAAAAAGAAACAAACTTGGTGGAAGGAGTCGTAAGTGTATCTTCTTGGGGTATTCAAATACCTCCAAAGCATAACGTCTCTATGATGATGTTAATAAAGAAGTTTGCATTATCTAGAGATGAGATATTTCTTGAATCTTCCAAGGCTGACAATTTTGTTGAGTGGTGGCTTGCTCGCTTGGATAGATTCAGACATGAAAAGTCTTTTCAAGAATTTGATAATGAGATTACACATCTTGAAGGGGGGATTCCTATATTGGATCAATCTCTAGAATCTTCTTCTTAAGAACTTTCTCTCCCACATGAAGCTCCAACCACTGATTTAGATGACACTTTGAGTGATGTGATTGAGAGAATTTGGAGATTCAATATTGATTTAGCCCTAACTCAGTCAACTGAGTATCTTGGGCCATCCTATAAATCTCCTCCAAATTTTTTGACAAAGACACTTGAAATTTTTCATCTTGATGAGGTTGGAAAGACACGAACAAGAAATTAAACCAGACATAATGGAGTTGATGTAGACGACTCTGATTCACCTATTTTTATGGATGTTTATTATAATTGTGAACTGAATTTGTCTACATATTTTGAACCAACTTCCTTCAAAGAATTTGCTTCTCATGATGAAAGGAAAGAAGCGATGCAAAAAGAGTATGATGCCTTGATAAAGAATGGCACTTGGAAGCTGGTTTCTCCTCCATTGGGAACCAAACCAATAGGCTACAAGTGGGTCTAGAAGAATAAGTATAAATCTGATGGCTCACTTGACAAGCACAAAGCAAGGATTGGGGCAAAAGGTTTTGCACAAAAGGAAGGGGTCGACTATGAGGATACTTTTCCACCACAACAAAATGGGCTACCATCTAGACACTCTTTGCCTTGGTAGCTCAGAATGGTTGGAAATTCCATCAAATGGATGTAAAAACAGATTTCCTGTATGGATATCTGAAAGAGTGTTTTTATGTCGCAACCATAAAGATTTTTTGTGAAGGGTTAGGAACATAAAATATGGAAGCTTGTAAAATCCTTGTATGGCCCCAAGAAAGCACTGTGAGCCTGGTGTGAGAAGTTAACTGAGAATCTTCTGAAACTCAACTTCAAACATTATGATATTGATGATGCAACTTTGTTTCTCAAGAAAGTTGGAAAAATAGTTGTATATATTATGGTGTATGTAGATGATATTTTGATGACAAGGAACAATGAAAGCTATATTACATCAATAAATAAGGAATTGAGGAAAGGTTTTGAAATGACAGACTTGTGGTATGTTCACTACTATATTAGTATTGAAGTAACTCAGCATATGAAGTTTATATTCCTCTCTTAGAAGAAATACATTGGAGATACGTTAAACAAGTTTGGCATGGGTGAGTGAAATCCATTGACTACTCTAATGGAACAGAATTTAAAGCTCACATCCACTATAGGAAAAAAATTTGAGGATGCAACAAAGTATAGACAGCTTGTAGGAAGTCTCAACTACCTGACTACTACTAGACCAAACATTTCAATTGTTGTTGGAATCCTCTCCAGGTTTATGAAAAATCCTTGTGAGGGACATTGGTTTGCTACAAAAAGAGTTCTAAAGTACTTGAAGAGAACTCAAGACTTTGGACTTAAGTATGCACAGGTGGACGAATATAGCTTGATTGGAGACTCTGATTTAGATTTTGATGGAGATAAAGAAACTAAGGTATCTACTTCAGGTTATGCTATGAGTCTTGGATCAAGAGATGTCTCTTTGAGGTCATGCAAACAATCAATTCTAGCAGAATCCAGAACAGAGGTAGAATATGTGGAAACACTGAAGCAACAAAGGAAATTGTGTGGCTCGGAAAAATTCTGGAAGATTTGCAGAAGAAGCAAGTGCATTCAACTCCTCTCATGATTGATAACACTTCTACAATAAATTTGGATAAGAACCCCAAGTTCCATGATAAAAAAAACATATCAATACAAAATACCATCTGATTCAACATCATGTTGAGGCCAAGGAAATTCACCTACATTATTGTTCCACAAATGAGAAGATTGCATACATCTTCACCATAGTGCTTAGAAGAGAAAAGTTTGAAAGATTCAGAATGATCCTTGGACTCGCCAACATTACTTTAGATTAAGGTGGGGGGGGGGGGGGTGGTTGATGTTGACACCTAATCTATGGGATTAGGTAATCCATGTAAAATAGTGTAAATATAAAATAAGGAGATTTGGAATATGAAGAGACACTGGGAGTTGAAGCCCAAGATTCTCTCCCTCCATGTATATATCTCTGATCAGTGTTAATGTAAAATCACCATTTTCTTTGAGGAGTTATCTCCTGGCCTGCTAATAATATACATTGCACTTGACCAACCATCCATCTTAATTTGTGTCACTTTTGGAATGATATTCTCTACGTTTCAGGCATTGCACTTGAATAACAATCCATCTTAATTTGCATCACTTTTCGAAATGTTTCTCTAAGTTCTTTATTGGTCTAACATTTATTGCTATAATGTTATAATTATGTAAAATATATATAGCGATAGAAAAGATGTATAAAATTTAAGCATTAATATAATTTCAAACTTTCTTCAAATTAATTACAAGAAAAGATATATTGAATATATTACCTCCATTCTCCTCTATTTAATCTTCAAGAGTATTCTCTTCAATGTGAAAACTAGTTCCTCTCTTTTTTCTCCTTTTTATTTCTCTATTTTTCCTCTTCTTCTCTAGTTTTCTTTCTAAGATACTTGTCTCCTGCTCAAAACTTTGTTCCTATCATAAAAATCCTCTTCTCTCCTTTAAAATTAATGACCATGTTCAGGAAGCTTGAAGGATGTCTCCTAAATGAAATTAGGCTTATCATTTCTCTCTGTGATAATATTAGCCCCCTCAAACCTATCAAAATTAATGTGTAAGAAGGCCAGAATGAAAATGGCCTAACCACCCATCAGCTTTTGTAAAAATTCATGTGGACCCTTGGGACTCCACCAAACTTAAATGCATTAAATAATGGATTAGTGAAAGGTGTGGACTATGGATGGAGGGGAAACTATCCAACACTTGAGAGGGACTTAGAGATAAAGTCATTAACATCACTCAACAACCTATGTGCTTTGAAGACTTCTAGGTTATCAAATCTTGAGGGTGAGATTGATGGTCAAGGGGGACATTGGAGGAAAGATAGGCTTATATTGCTAGGTATCCTAATTTCTATATATTAGAACCCAAAATACATATGTGAACACTAAGTCACTCATGTATTATATTTCCTTGATAATAAGAAAAGTGAGCTCCCACTCACAAAATTTGTAGAATAAAAAGACAAAGTTGAATTAATTTGCTCCAACCCTACTTCCTTTAATATATATGCACATAGGTGAATTATGTGCCTCTTTTACTTCTTCCTTAGTCTACACACCTTAAACCACTCTTTATTTTTCACTTTTCCTATGGATATTCTCCCATGACTCATTGAGTCTTTTTCTAATATAACAATATTTTCCATGGAATGATATGGATCCATATCGAACTCAACACAACCCCTTGTGCATCCTACCTTCCATTCACACATGAAAGTGCCATGATGTTCACTAATTCAATAATAAAAATTTCCTCTTGATGTTGTGTGGAAACAATAAGGTCCCTCCTACTATCTTCTCCATCTCTCTCTTTATATAATTCAAACCAATAATTTTATTCTACTTCACCATTCATTTATGACATATTTCATCCTTGGTGCTTAAAACCACACAAACCCTATCAATGTACTTATTTTGTAGATTTCCTTGGTTATATGTAGTGGAAATATGTAAGAATAATATGGAATTTTACCACTATGTTTCTTACCAAGATTCATTTCAAGTTCACCTCTCAAGATTTCCTCTGCATTTCTCTCATTGTTTAACTTCTGAAGATATTGGAAATTCCTTGGGTAGATTCTTAAAAACTATCCTTGATGTTGGGTGTGGAGCCTGATTATCTTCTATATTCAAAGGTATCGCCACATAGGACCCCAGTTCGAAATGGGAGCGGCAATGCCGCCCGTAAAATATTCGCTGCAGGGGGGTCCAGGGGGGGCGGCTGCGACCTTTGGGAGCCCCCCCCTAGCGGGGGGTTTTGGGGGCAGCGCCCCCGAAGCTAAAAACAACTGTAAAATTGCCTTGTAAAAGTATAGTAATTTCTAGTCAATCTGGGCCGTTCATTAGGCGGATGATCTGACGGTAGAACTTATGTTTAGTTTAGGGTTTTTTTTGCCCTAGAAGGCAACCCCTCTCATTGTATGAGGGTATTGTATTTTGAGGCTGTGTGATAGATGTGTATTCTGTGAGTGAGAAACAAAGAGGTGAGACTGTGAGATAAAACAGAGGATATTACAGCGGATTTGTTGTAGGTTGTGTCTCTTCATTTTGCTGGATAATAGAAAGGAAGGACTGGATGTTCAGGGTGGACGTAGCCCAAACTGGGTGAACCACGTATATCTGTGTCTCCCTTGTTTTGTGCGTTTTCTGTGTTTATATTTCTGCAATATTTTATGTGTTCCATTGCTCTGTAATATATAATTTTCTAACAACTGGTATTAGAGCAGAAGGTCTATTTGGCTGATAAACTTGCAGGAAAGAAGGGTTCCTGGTTCGAGTGGGAGAAATGGCGGAAGATGGTAAGTTTAGGGTCGAGAAATTTAACGGCAAAAACTTTTCGTTGTGGAAGATGCAGATGGAAGATTATCTGTATCGGAAAGATCTATACCTACCATTGGGCGAAAAATCAAATATGCCGACGGGTATGACAGAAGAAGAATGGAACCTTCTCGATAGAAAGGCACTCGCAACAATACGGTTGTGCCTTGCTGCGTCAGTCGCCTTCAACATTTCGAAGGAAACCATGACAGAGGGTTGATTCAGACGTTATCGAAACTATATGAAAAACCCTCGGCCTCAAACAAGGTATTTCTTATGAAACGGTTATTTAATAGAAGA